>CADEBD010000280.1:1210797-2421594 GCA_902825455.1 Arctia plantaginis
CATAACATTTATGTTTTATTTGGTCCCGGTGGGTTTTTATTATAAAATTTTATTTACAAGTACCCAAGTCAAGCTCTGCTTAGTTTGGGACTAGATGTGAATGTGTGAATGTGGTAGAATATTATTATTATTATCAACAGTCTCTTAAAGACCACTGCTGGACATAGTCGTCTCCTTAGAAAGGAGGTATTGGCCTACTATACCACGCTGGCCAGACGGGAACAGAATCTATTATATTATATGTTATATAAGAGTGGCTCGTGGCTTAGTAGTAACCGAGTAGGTTATCACATAACAAAGTTCAGCAATCCTAGCCAGGTCAGTCTATGGATGGGTGACCATTTTAAACACATTGAGACCCCTCCGTGCCTCGGAGATCACGTTAAACCGTCGGCACCAGTTGCAATATGAACATCTATGGCAATCGTTACGGGTAGTTGGAGCGATAAAAGTCCGACAACAGTCTATCCACAGAACTTTGATATCGCCTAGTATTTGGGTTGTGGAGGTCTGATGGCAGTCGCTGCGCCTAAAAAATTGAAGTTCAGCCGTATTGTAGTAGACTTGTATTTGTAAAATTTTAAATATTAGAGGAGGATTTGCTGAAAATTATATAATAACACGCACACAAAACGTAAACCATGACACACAAACACACTCACACACACCATACCCACATACACAGACACCCAACCAAGTAGACACCTGGCCAGCGTGGTATAGCAGGCCTAAACCTCCTTTTTAAGGAGAGGCATATGATGGGAATGGGCGGACGGGCGGTCTAATCGCAACTAGTATAAGTGAAAAAATTTAAAAGCAAATTTGGGCCAGTGTTTTTTTATATAATTATGTAACCACTATCTTATTTGTTTCGTTAAAATTGAAGTGTACCAATCAATGCAATGTAGTACAAGGACAAATTTCAATAACCTTTGATTTTAATAGCATTAGAAGTTTGTTGCGCCAATGTCATGGCTATACTTAAAAAAAAGCAAATGCTTAACGTGAAATATTTTTTTTTAAAGCTGGCAATAAATAATCATACAAATGTATCAGGACCAGTCATATTTAAAGAAAGGAAGTTTGTGTACTATGTTAATGGTACCGTTAGATTGCATTTTTCTTTTTTGGATTCTGTTCTTATGTTCTTTGCTAATAGGGCTTTTAACTTAAAACACGATAGTTTAATTGTTAAGTTGTTGGATTGCTCTTGTGGTTATGGTGCCGAACCACCGTCTCGGTAAGCTATCGATGTGACTGTGTGGTGACGGATTAAGAATACGGAGTGTCGCCACCACTATTCGTCCCGAGGGTGTCGTAAGAGCCGCCTAACGGAGAAATCTACGCAGGTGAACAGCAACGAACAGCGAACCAAGTTCAGACCTACTTTCTGAATATAACTACTATGATAAAGTTAGATGTAAATAAAATTGTATTGTATACTCTTAGGAAAGGATTGTCGCAGGAGGAAAAAAATGTTTGACATAATTTAAATACGATGATGCACAATCTAACTTGCCAAACAAATGGACCCTCTAAAGAGAGGCCTATGTCCAGCAGTGGACTATTAAAAGCGGTTTTCATAAACAGCCTTTAATAGTCCACTGCTGGACATAGTTAGGACATAGGTAGTAGTTTAATAGTAGTGATGATGTGTGACATCTAATCGACACTAACAAGCTTGTTAGTAATTTCTTGCAGAATCAATTTTAAAAGCGAATGTTAGTAGGACTGATAGTGAATTTAAGTTCCAATATGTGTCCCCATTTGAAATAATTAAAGCCTTTAACACTATCAGTGTTCAAAAAACAACCCACCTATGGGGAATATCTGTATTAATGACTAAGACGATTATATCTCTTGTGGCTAATCAATTGTCATTTACATTTAATCAATGTGTTGATAGTCTAGCAAAATTATTCCCTTATTCAAATCTGGTAGTACTTCTGTCCCAAATAACTTTAGACGGTAACATCAGTAATACCAGTATTTAGCAAAATTTCTGAAAAAATTATGTATGATCAATTGCAAAGTTTTTTCAATAATAATAATTTATTACACAATAGGCAATTTGGGGTTCACAAGGGGTCTTTCCACAACTAATGGCAGTGTTGAGCTAGTAAAACATATATTTGATGCCTGGGAGGATGCACACGATTCTCTAGGTATCTTTTGCGATTTATCTAAGGCTTTTGATTGTGTTTTTCATGAAACGCTGATCAGGAAATTACATCACTATGGTGTAAAAAATAAAGCACTGGAAAATCTTACTTTATATCTATATAATAGAATTCAGACAGTTAATGTTAATGGTGAGCGGTTTCCAGGCTCTGTGGTAGAAATGGGTGTTTTACAAGGTTCTGTTCTCGGCCCTTTTTTGTTTTTAGTATATATTAACCACTTACCTTACCTTGTCAAGGAAAATCTCGAGATTGTATTGTTTGCAGATGATACATTACTATTATTTAGACTAAAACGAACACTTACTAATTCCACAGACGTAAACAGCGCCATTTCGAAAGTGGTTCATTGGTTTTGCTTGGTCCAAAATTAACTTTACAGTATATATAAGTATACGGTTCATGCCTCTATCTACTAGTCAAATAGATCTCACAAATCAAAGAAACAATTTTAGTTGTGACAAGAAACCTAACTTTTGCTAATAAATTGATGTCACCTTCTTTAAAGGTCAGATGAAAGAAAACAGAAGAAAGAAAAAGTTTGGTTATATTCTTTCAACTGAATTCAATAAGATATATTTTCGTGTATCTAATTAACTTGCAAGTTTAAAAGTTTTTAAATATTCTTCGGTGGAACTCAATTTTAGACTGTACTAGTATAATGTATGTATAATGTATGGAATAGAAATGAAACGGATTTGGCACTGTACATTCGCAAAAGGAAGTCGCTTTCGAATATCGCTTAAAATAATTTCGATAATTTAAAAGGTAAACCGGCAGACGGCCATTGCCCCTACTCTGATAAACTGAGATGATTTGTTATTTTCGGCTACAGAGTATCTACTAAAGTGGGAGATAATAACAGGTATAATTCTTAAATGCTTTTCTCTCCTCTAAAATGCATACTGTCTGTTTAAAGTTACTAGTGGTTAAAAGCAGTTTCACCGGTGCTTTCGTTTATTGCTCTACTGTTAAAGTTAAAGCGGTGGTGTTGTATAGAGTATAATATTCATTAACATATAATCTGTTCATTTTAAGAAGAATCTTTGAGTCCGAATGATAGAATAATAATAATAATAACTTTACACATCTCACACAGGGCAGTCTGATCCCAAACTAGACATCAGGTTTTTTTTTGGTTTTTTTTTAGGACAATTAAAATTTTTATTAGACATTCGGAATATATCCTGAGTTGCGGGGGACACAGGCTTTTACAGGAGGGACAAACATACATGAAATGGACATAAAAAGCACCCCAACTCAGAACAACAATTTGTGGTTCACACAAAGTGTCGTCCCATGTGGGGATCGGACTCACAACACTCAGCTTTAAACCCAGTTTAAAACAAACAAACAAAAACTTTAAATCATCATTACATTAGAAGAGATTAAAAAAAGAAAATAGTTATTACATTTAAGGTAACGCATGAGCATACTCAATAGATGGTATAATGCAGATCTGTATTGGCAATCTGTATTGTCCGTGTGGTGACGGATTAAGAATACGGAGTGTCACCACCCCTATTCATCCCGTGGGTGTCGTAAGAGTCGACTAAAGGAGCAAACTACGCAGGTCAACAGCACTGCAAAGAGAAGGAAAACTTGACACAAACCCTATACCGACCCGTCTGGCCAGCGTGGTATAGTAGGCCAAAACCTCCTTTCTAAGGAGAGGCCTATGTCCAGCAGTGGACTATTATAGGCTGTTCATGTGATGTGATGATGATGTATTAGCAAAGAATAGGGTAGTTTATGAATGTAAAAAACTAAACATTAAAGTAATAATGGATAGTGTTTAATCGTTTAAATATAAATCTTTTTTTTAATAAAATATTCGAAAGAAGCTCCAAAAAACTGATTTGCTCAATTAATATACAGACAAATCTAATCAAATTCAACATACTGTTTAATAAATGAATCAAAACTAATTTCCTATTTAACCATTTGTTATCTAAAAGTATATCTTATAATTCTTTGCGTCACAATAAAATATGATATCTATTTATGGAAACTTATTATCTATTAAACTTATGTTTGTGACAAAAATTTGTGAGTTTACAATAGAATTATGTACACCTTCTATATCATCATCATAACATCGTCATCATCCACGCCAAAAGAAGTACCTAGCTGAACATTGGCCTCCCCTAAAAGTTCGCCACAACAACCGGTCCTGTGTTTCCCTCATCTATCGGCTTCCAGCGACCTTCACTAGGTCGTCGGACCACCTGATGCCTACATATTTAGGTATATTCAATTTGACATATACAGCAAGATGAAAGCAGTTAAAGATTGACAGATCTGATGTGTCTACTTTCTAAGCTCCTAATAAATAACAAACAAATATTTAACTTTCACAACATCGAAATTATTAAAGGTCAATCTTTTCTCCTCCCTCAACTAACTAACCAACTAAAAATACGTGTTTTCTGGTTTGTTAACAACTTAATCAATCAACATGCAATTTAATAAACGTATTTTTAAATACACCCAAGAGGACAAACTGAATGCCTATATTTAATAGGGCAATTCTCCAGAGTACTAGAAAATATTGATAAAATCTATTTTGATGCGGGCGAACCCGCTAGGTGAAACTAGTATAATATACATTGACATTATGAGGACATATATAACGAATAATAATTTTGTTTGTTTTACTTCCACCTACCTTCCTGAATGATAATTATGAAGGTGAGGGACTTGTAAGCGAAAGGTGAGGCAAAAATATGGGTAAAACAAGGTTGATTAACTTTTTGGTATGATTATCGTTCTAGACACTGCCCCGCACCCCAATCATCATAGTGTGACGTAAATAACTAATATCATAGGATTTATTTTTTTTTAATTCGAAGCCCTTTCAGAAATTAGCAAGTGCCCCGGAAAACAATGTCTTAAAGGAGCTGTACCTGGAGCTGGCGGTCAGGCGACCGTATTGTAAAAAAAAGATAATTTATTAATTATTTAACTAAATATATCATTTTTTTATTTAATAAAACGACTGACTGTTCTCGAACCCATAACACAATAATCGTTTCTGGTATTACACAGACTAAGACACGTTTATGTGTTTGTATCAAATTGTATCCGCGTTCATCAAGAAGGTCAAAATCTATCAAAATATGTTATACTTCAATAATATATTGGGTCTCAAAAATGCTCAAATTTGTAGCATACTTTTACTAGTTTAACCGGTTACAAAGGAAGTTATAGCCATCTTGCATCTATTCATAGTTGTTTTAAAGCTATGCTTATTTATAAATTGCTTTCACTTACTAAAATTTGTACAATCATTTGTAAAAATGTGAATTTAGACAACGTTATACATTCTTTTTATATTTCTTGCGTTACTGCTTACATTATTGCGGATTTTTATTACGTGTCTTGATTAAAGTAATAGTGCTCTGGTTTAGATTTTCTACTGGCCTTATAAATTGCCTAATTGTTTAGCTGCTATCTAACTAAAAGAGATTAATATTCGAAAGCAAGTAGGGGAAGCAGAGCCCGGAGAAAGAGGAGGTTTTTAGTCGGTATTGACATCAGAGTCCGACATACCAGGTGGTAGTCTTATACGTAAAAGTATTTTCCCAACCTCTTTAAAAAAAAACACCGTTTTTAATCAGAAAAAACTAATTTTCGCATTTATCTTATTTTGAGTTAAAATCACCATAAGTAACTATTATGAAAAAGGGGGCTAATTTTTATAACGCGAAAACTTACGTAAACGCCATCACGCAAATAGTGTTAGCATTGCATATTTAATACTATTTATGTTAATAAGAACAGGGTAAGCACTTGTGTTTGTTTCTTTCAGCTAAAGATAGTGTCCTAAACCTAAAGTAAACCTCTTTTCTAAGGAGAGGCCTATGTCCAGCAGTGGACTTTAAAGGCTGTTGATGAAGGATAGTGCAAGAAATATGAAAGAGAATTTAATAGTAATATCGATAGTGATCATCAGTACTGAGTAGGTTAACACACTGCAAACTTAAGCAATCCTAGCCAGGACAGTCTATGGATGGGTAACCGTTGTTATTTGTCCTCGGTGTGAATCGAACCCATATCGCATATCGCGATACAGGATTAGCAATTTTCATATAGAAGTTACTCCATAGTTCGGTGTTTCTTCATTAGCTGTCGCTGTAGTATGTTTCTTTGTACGTGGGAGTCGCCACACGGGTCTCTGACCACTAGACCAACATGGCAGTAATATTCTATCGATAGGTATTATAGTAGTATCAATACCTATCGATAAATTTACACTTTTAATATGTCTTCTCTTTTTAGATTTAATATTTGACACTTTTATCTAGCTATTCATTCTTTCAATTAAATTTTATTTTTCAAACAGCTGTTTCAAATATTTTGCTAGTCTTTGAGGAGGGTCATTTATATTTAAAACTAGAGCTACGAGATAAATAAAAAAAGTTAAACTCTCTCACTTTATAATCTTCTCTAAAGTTGTCTCTATACTAAAACCATTTATTAAAACTAAATACAAATATTATATCAATCGTCAATGGGATTTTATGTCTCCTAGCAAATTTTATTGGGTATTTCACAAGAAGCACACGTCTGAGTCAATATTTAAATTAGGAAAACACAAAAAAAACATGCCTTAAGTTCTCTTAAATTAAGGCAGATATTTATCCGTAGTGATATATATCACTAACTGACTCATCAACACAGAGTCTAAACCGCTGGGATTACAAACATGACAATTTTGCAGACGATGCTTTTTTTATGTTACAACATAAAAGCACAAGTTTTCAATGTTAGAAATACGAAATAACAAATAATTCGGCGAGCGCAGCTCCTTGCAATAGCTAGTGCTGTAATATCATCATCATTAACAGCCTTTAATAGTCCACTACTGGACATAAGCCTCTCCTTAGGAAGGAGGTTTTGGCCTACTATACCACGCTGGCCAGACGGGTTTGGTATAGGGTTTGTGTGAAGTTTTTCTTCTCTCTACAGTGCTGTTGTTCTGCGTAGTTTTTTCCCTTAGTCAACTTTTACGACATCCACGGGATGAATAGGGGTGGTGACACTCTGTATTCTTAATCCGCCACCACACGGATGTCTCTGTGATATATTAATAAATTATGTTTATAATTTTTTAAGTTATCGTTCCAAAAATAATAAAAATATGTAAATCCTCTTTGTTATTAAAACCTCAATCGTAAAATATCAGGTTTGTTATATTCGTGTAGCACGCGCATAGCATGAAATATTTTTTATAGCGTATGCTATAAAAAATATTTCATCTTTCCATCTCGTTTTTATTACGTTGTTGTCGAAAATGAACAATACAAAGGCGTTGGAGTTCATCATTATCATTAACAGCCTTTAATAGTCCACTACTGGACATACGCCTCTTCTTGGAAAGGAGGTTATGGCCTACTATACCACGCTGGCCAGACGGGTTACTCTAAGGTTTGTTTCAAGTTTTCCTCCTCTTTGCAGTGCGTAGTTTGCTCCCTTAGTCAGCTCTAACGATACCCACGGGATGACTACAAGTGGGTGATACTCTCACACTTAAGTAACAAAATTTGTTTTTTTTTTTTTGGTTTTCTGGTGGTAATATTAATACGTTTAGTTTTATACACATACTCAAACTATAATATTAATAACCTCACACATCTCACACACGGCTGTCTGATTCCAAACTAGGCAGAGCCTGTGCAATGGTAACCAGACTGCTGATAAACATACTTATATATTTCTATATCCATACATATTATAGATAAATTACACCCAGACACAGAACAAACGATCGTGCTCATCACACAAATATTTGTTCTGGGTGGGAATCGAACCCACGACCTCCGGTTTAGCAGTCAGGGTCACTAACCACTAGACCAACAGGCCCGTCATTCTACTATGTTCAAACTATACTACGAGTATGTTCACTCTACTATGTTCAAATTATAAACATGTTCAAATTCATCCGACGAGCTTTCTCTCAAACGAGGTTGGGGTCGGCTTTTAATTCGATTTTTTACGAGGAACGACTGCTATCAGAACACCACAACCCAAAAACTAGGCGATATCTAAGTTCTGTAAAAATACTGTTGTAGGACCTTTTAGGGCTCCGACTACCCGTAACGATTGCCACAGATGTTCGTATGGCAACCGGGACCGACAATGTGTTAAAAATGGTCACCCATCCATAGACTGACCTAGCTAGGACTGCTTAACTTAACATACAAAATAAAAACAGATTTTTATTTCGAAATGAACTTATTTGAAGAAAGCCGATACTTGAGGGATAAGAAATCAATGAGCTCTGAGTCTAAAAAATACTACCTACAAAAAAAACTTCGTTCAACCGTAAAGATTATACCTATATATTTACACATATTAATTACTATACTAGTACACAAATAGCCTTCGGAAAACTGTCTATCAGCCAAAATTACAATAATTGGAAATTCAATAAAGTTCCGAAAATACTAATCCTTGCAGTATCACTAAATAATATAGTTGTAATCACATCACTACACAATTTTACACTAAACTACATACATACAGAAATACATGTACATATGTACTTGCCGAGTTACACACATACATATTTTCACATATAATATATATAAAACTTTAGGGATGTGATAAATCTGCTAGGGTGTCTAACAATGTATTGAAATCCATGTTCTACCCCTGGGGGTTGAACATGGACAACATTAATGGGTAGAACGTGGACGGGGGTAGAGATTGTGGGGGTTGAACCTGGTTAAAACCCTAATTTCAATACAATACAGCATTTTTTAGATTATTGTCTCAAAATACACTTTAGAATAACAAAAGTGTTGATCAGAGGTACTAAACCAACGTAAAGAAACTGATTGAGCGTTGTTAAGGCTCGGCAGATCTGTATAACTATATAACTGTACCAAACAATTTCAAGTTCAACCAGCGTTAATTTATTATAATTGACGTTTAACTATTCGCTGTTACAGGTCATACACTATATCGTTATATAACGATTACGCTATCCGGCCTCCTACCGACATTCTCAATAAAAAAACATAAATTAGTGTGACATTGAAATATTTCAGACAAGAACACAAGAGAAGCCTTGTAAAAATATGTATAAAGGTTTTATAATTCAATTCCATGTGAATGTAATTTTATTTTTAAGAAGATCTTTTATGATTAAATTTCTCCTAGGTTTGGACCTCTGGCGGCAGATTGATTGCTGCGGTAGGGGATGGAATGGCCGGCCTGATTGCATTAAGATGCGATGCCGCCATGCCGTGATTGAGGGGTAAGTGTTCTCCCCTGGGATAGTGCCTGATTAGGCATGGTGTCAATTCGGGGAGGACCTGAAATAACATGGTCCGGGTCCTCCCCAGAGTAGGACACCTGAGGCCGGCCGTCGGGGTGGTTTTTAGTTTAAGCACCACATACTCCTGGCTCCTGAGTCCCCGAGGAGCAAGAGATCCGAAGGGATTTTCCACCCCGTCAACTAAATATAAAAAAAAGGTTTGGAATTGTTATAATCGTTGCTTTAAGATGAGCAAAAGGTAGTGACAAAAATTAATGTATATGAGTTGACCGATATAAGAGTAGAGGAAGACCAAAGAAAGGATGGATGGACTGCGTGACAGAGGATATGGCTAGAAGTAGGAGATTTGGCTAGGAGTTAGAAGGAGTAAGCACTGAACTGACTTCTCTTTGCATTATATTTCGTGTACGATTAAGGGTTTGGTGTATAATTTATAAGTTTTAGATAGATAGATAGATAGATAAATACTTTATTTGTACACCAGGGTTTTACAGACATTAGAAAGTAATTAACAACAGATGTAATGTACATAGGCCTCTCCTTTCTAAGGAGAGGCCTATGTACAGCAGTGGACTGTTATAGGCTGTTTGTGGTGGTTGTTGGTTGTAATGTACAAGGAGCGGCCTTATCGTTTAGTGCAATTTCTTCCAGGCAACCTTGGGATGGACTGGATTCATTTTGAACTGGTGATAGGTATACAGAAATTAGGGAAATAAATAAGGTATTTTTAATATGTTATTAATTAACTAAGACCTAGACTAAATAAAGACAAAGATATCGTAAGTATGTTTAAACCGTCAGTGTGTTTATACCGTCAGTATGTTTTTTATAAATAGAAGTGTAATTTATATTGAGCACTGAGGTTGCGTTGTTAAAAGTGAGAGTAACAGTACTGTTATACACGTCGGGTTGGGCAGGTTTTTAGTTAGAGAAATGAGGTATGTATATTTGTACAGGTTTAGTTGTATTACTTAAAGAAAAAAATTAAAATCCATATGTATATGGTGAAAGGGTTTTAACAACTGCTAAAGCATTGAACAGTTAAGTTATACTGTTAATGATTTTTGCAATCACATCAACAGCCTTTAATAGTCCACTGCTGGACATAGGCCTCTCCTTAGAAAGAAGGTTTTGGCCTACTATACCACGCTGGCCAGACGGGTTGGTATAGGGTTTGTTTGGGTTTGTTTTTTGCAATAATTATATTTAAATATATTTTTTCTAGTCGAAAATTGACGAGAACAGTATTCTGAAACAAAGGTGACTGCGGTTTAAGCGGTCGCCACGCCGCTTCCTACTAAGCTGAGTGTTGTGGGTCCGATCTCCACATGGGAGGATCTATAAATTGTTGTTCTGAGTTTGGGTGACCTTTGTGTCCGTTTCATGTATATTTGTAAAGTCCCCAGCGACACAGGATTTATTCCTAGAGCACGAGTTGTCTTTAAAAAAAAAAAATGGCCCAACCGGAATTTAATCTACGATCTTATTCTCAAGGATTTTCCGTTTATAATTTTATATCATCTAAATCATCACATTAAGTTTTACTCGTTTGACTTAAGTTGAAGTTTTGTAACTGAATCATTATAAAACAAATATTGGCGGTGAGGGGTGTTGTTTTCATTTAGCATAAATAATTACATTTAACGTCAAAATGATTCGCAATTATTGTATCCATACTCAGAGTCATTTATGGCACGATGTTTTTCTTAGAGTGTAGGAGAGGGAATTGCTAAAATAATCTCATAGCTAGACAATTAATCCTCACATAAATCGGAATCTATAAGTACTTAAATATTCAAATTCATAAAATACTATAAAAACCGTTAAAGACGTTACTTACATGTCAACATTTCATAATTGAGAAGTTGATACTAAAAAATTGTTCATCATTGAAATGTTTTAAACAAATGAAATGAAATGTTTTAAACACTTTACGGACCAAAAAAAATGTATAATTTAAATATAAAATATATCATTTAGTTGTAAAACTTAAAAGTTGTGCTCTCGTTCGTATGCTTGATGCATAGTCTGTGGTTAACCATTCAAACCTGTTAGTATCCACATTATTTGTGTAAGTTATTAAGGTGAAAAATAATTGTATAGCTGTTGATTTTCGATAAACTAATAAAGAAAAAAATACAAATTCTGACCTCAAGACAATACGTATTTTTCACTTTTATATTGAAGATTATTTCTTAGTTAGCCTTTATAAACTTTTTTTGTAAATTCATCATCATCAGCACCAACAGCATTTAACAGTCCACTGCTGGACATAGGCCTCTCCTTAGAAAGGAGGTTTTGGCCCACTATGTCACGGTGTATAGGATTGGTATAGGGTTTGTGTCAAGTTTTCCTTCTTTTTGCAGTGCTGCGTTGTTTTGCACCCTTAGTCGGCTCTTACGACACCCACGGGATGAATAGGGGTAGTGACAATCCGTATTCTTAATCCGTCACCACACGGATGTCTCTGTGATATATTAATAAATTTATGTTTTTACACGGACTAAAATTATTAAACTCTTTTAAAATAATTAGTCTTTTTAAAATTATGAAAAGGAAAAATAATCTCAGATAATAATAAAAAAATATTTTTAAAAAATTATGTCAATGTCAACAATGTGTAATTGTTAATAACTTTCCAAATGTATTGTACATGCATGCAAAATAAAAAATAATAATAAAATAATAATTACCTGATACTCTTTCTGCTAGCATCCAGTACTTGTTAATAATCGTAGTCCAATTGCTGTCAGAATAAATATCGTCTATGGCGATTTTCACAAACCCGGACATCTTGTATAATTAAAGTCACTGAACAAAAAGAAATACCTATTTTATTTTTCAGTCTCACTAGTCACTGTCACTTCCACTTTGCACAATGTATGCTGTAGCAGTCCTGGTAACAATTTGCCCTAAGCAAGCTGTCACCTGAAATAAAAAAAAAAATATTATGAGATATGATGAAAGCAAAGATTATACAAATTATTATTTTATTTTTATTTTAGTTTCGTGTTATTTTAGAAGTGGAAATAGTTAAAAGTTTAATATTGTTACAGTAATTATTTTACGAATGATTTATATTTTATAAAAATAATAAGAAATTATTAGTTAATTATTCATAACTTATTTAAATTAAGTGATCATTTATTTGATTACTTTGATATTATTTCAATTTTATTAACTATTTTAATGTTGAAATGTTTGTGGTATAAATTACTACAAAAAATTAGACAATCGTTTTAATATTTTATTTTCTTTATTGTAAATTTTTGTATTTAGTTTATTGAACTTAGTTTTTTTTTATAATTTACCGAAAAAAACTATTAAATGTTGCAGAAAATAAAATAAAAATTATTAACTAAGTAAATAATTCCTACCGATCGTATATAATCGTCAGCATTTTTCGTTAATACAATTTTATTAATGGTCACAGCACTAAACACATGCGCCTCTCATCTCACCGGATGAGAGCGAAAACTTAACTGAAGTTTTGCGAAAGTGCGCGCAGGCCGATATCCGAACCACAATTGAATATACCGCGCTTACTACACCAATCACAAGCCTTTGTACTCCCACGCGGCAGCAAGGACACAAGTCACATGGTTACGTTAAACAAATATGAACACTGTACACCAAACAAAAAGTTTGGTTTTTACGTGTACGTAAGTGCGGTCAGATTTCTTGAGTAGTTCAAAGTACGATATTTCTTATTTTTAAAGGTGATTTGATGTTATTAATTTTATATTATTGTATGTTGACGTAAAAATGATATAAGATAAAGACATTTTTTTTAAACTTCCTTTGTTACTTATGAGTAGGGGGAAGTCCCCTAGTGCCGGACACATAAGGTTTTCAGGAAATAAAATTAAAACTACATAGAGAAATATGTATTTATTTATGAATTACTTAAATTAACAAAACATAAAATCAAAATCAAATAACAAAAATACAAATTCTGCGTAAACATAGTTTAGGAGTGTTAAATAAGTTTTGGTAAAAAAATAAAGGACTTTGACATTGGCACCTAGTGCCGGACGGGTTAATCTTCAAACCCCAAGCGCCGGACATTCTAAAACTTTTAGCATCTATCACATATGTAGGCATCTCCACATTCTGGAACGTCTGCACATGCTTCATGAGCCCATTATTGGCATCTGGAGCATTGTATCCAGTCCTCGTCGTGGTCTTCTAAACACACTACACTAGTCGTTTTTTCTATATTTGATACTTCAGTTAACGGCTCCTTTTTGTTGTCGTTATTGCCACGTTTGGTTTGTTTACTCATGGGGAATCTTCATAGCTTCAGCCAAGTCGTAAGCTAACTTCAAAAACTCGTTTTTCATCAGGGGCAGACATCTATTAGACAAATCTCTTATGTGGTCCACTAAAACTTGCTCATACTCGGGTGAGAAGGTTTTTGTGAATCTACCAACTTTTGGTTGCAACGTGACTTCTTTTCCACTGCTCAATGTCGTTATTTTATCATGTAGAGTACTTTTTGGAACATTGTAACGTGACGAAGCTGCCCTCAAACTCATTTTTTTGGACAAAATCTTGTTCATCGCAGTTTTTAAACTTTGCTGATCCCATTTTCCTTTTTTTTTCTCTCTTGCATTTTCAAATATCTCTCTCCTTCTATCCTGTAAAACAACAAACAATCATCATTACAATAAGTACAATTGCTTCATAAAAAAGCTAACCTATAAACTGTCCGGTGGTAAGGGACACCTTTGTGTCCGAAAGTAGGGGACAGGAAACGTCCAAAATTACGTATTTCATACTAAAACTGTTTAGGTATTTAATAAAAACTTTCACAATATAATAATTATAGTGAAACACTGTCTTTATTAACAAATAACAAAAACAATTAAGGATAAAACCATAGCAGTAATACTTACTTGAAATTTACGTGACGCAACGCTTTCCCACCAAAAACAGCAATTCACGGCTTCCACCACGACTGTGCGTCTCACTGGCAAATCGCGTTGCGTGATCCTGTCTCTCTACGTTCCCCCGCACCCCTTTCACCGATTTATAAATAGATCGCGTTGACGTTTGTCAAAATAGTATGAGTGTCCGGCGCTAGGTGCCGTCCGGCGTTACGGGACTTCCCCCTACTATCGTGATAGGTATCTTGATGTTTCTTCTAGAAACACCACTCTGATTACATTTAACAAGAATATAAATAGCGCAATAGTTGACAACGGTCGACTGCACGGATGGCGTAGTGGTTTAAGCGATCGCAAGGCCGCTGCGTATTATGGGCTCGATCCCCACATGGGACACCACCTTGTGTGATCCACAAATTGTTGTTCTGTGTCTGGGTGTAATTTATCTTTAATATGTAGGTATTTAGAAACATATCAGTATGTTTATCAGCAAATTGGTTACCATAGTACAGGCTCGGCCTGGTTTGAGACCAGACTGCCGTGTGTGTGTGAATCGAACCCACGCCCTCCGGCTTAGCAGTCAGAGTCACTAACCACTAGACTAACAGGGTCTAATAGGTCTTTCCAATCAGAGAATAAACAACGACCCTATTCTGCTACTGCTCAATCAATTTCCTATCTATCAATTTCCTCACCCCAATATATCTCCATCACGTCTGAAACCGAAAATATTCCATAGTGGGGCGGCATCAGACAAGTGGTCGGCCATAAAACACACCAACCAAAGAATTCTAAAAATATTCTAAATAAAACTGTAAAAGGAGCAGGAAAATGAAGATAATTAATAATATCTCTATTATATCTTAATAAAGAAAATAATAAAAAGGAACAATGCGACCTTCAGCATTGTAGGTTAATTAGACAAGAAAATTTACGTACAAAAACGTGAGAATAAAACGCATATTAAGAAATGGCCGTGACATCCACACGTTACACGGAGACAAATATTTTCTACTGTCGAAATGTATGTGATTGTTTCAGGCATTTTTTAATATCAAGGTGACATACTAACATGCAGCACGACCTATTAAAGCGGTCAAATGTTTATTATGTAAAGCTTTATTTACCTCCCCAAGAAGTTTTAAAGAATATCCCTATTGTATCAGTAATAAACACAACCTGTAACATTTCACACACACGACCGTCTGATCCAAAACCATGCAAAGCCAGACTATGGTAAACAGACTGATAAAGATCACATCATCACATCAACAGCCTTTAACAGTCCACTGCTGGACATAGGCCTCTCCTTAGAAAGGAGGTTTTGGCCTACTATACCACGCTGGCCAGACGGGTTGGTATAGGGTTTGTGTCAAGTTTTCCTTCTCTCTGCAGTGCTATTGTCCTGCGTATTTCGCTCCCTTAGTAGCCTCTTACGACACCCACGGGATAAATAGGGGTGATGACACTCTGTATTCTTAATCCGTCACCACACGGAATGATAATGATACTTATGTTTATATTTCTTAATATATCCATACGTACGAGTAATATAGCATTCTATATCTATATATACATCCTTCAGGCCCTGAAGGATGTATATATTTAGAATGCTATAGTACGTTTACTTTTACTGCACGTCTTTCTATATATGCAGGTAGATATACTCTAAAAGTATACAAGTTTTTTCGTATCCAATACTACAATGCCTTTAGGGTGCTATCCGGCTTCCGTAGTGCATCCGGGATAACTGCTTTCACACTACTATGCGCAAACGGTGTGCATCTTTGGTGCGCAGGGTGCGGGGTAGCTAGACAAAACCCCCAAACTCCGGCAAAATGACTTTTATTAAACGTATACAGCTAACTAACGATAAATTTTATAGTTTTGTGTGTTGTCATTAGTAAATTTCTTCAATCGTCCTTATTAAATTTAAATTTCCACATAAGAAAACTAATTTGTTAGTTTTTTTTTTGCGCTTCCTTATATCAGTTAACCAAATTTATTTATTTATTTCACTTTATGCACTTTTGTACATTGGCGGACTTAATGCCCAGGGCATTCTCTTCCAGTCAACCTTTGGGTGGTGTAGAAATTTCGTAAGGTGCACAGAGGTTACGTCATAATATCAAGTGTTAAATAATAATATATACGGTTCACTACATAAATAAACATTTAGGGGAGAGTAACCAAAATTGAACCAGCGCTTAAATTGGACCACTTCTGTATTTCTACCAAAATGGCACTATTTGGTATAGTATATTAGCACAAAAAGAAGAGCTACAAAATGGCGGAGTATTAGTGGCGCTGCTCCTTTTTGTGTTGCTAGTGTGAAAAAAAAATCGAAATTGCCAATGACTATTATGTTCCTTTAGATTTGTCTTCCTATAATAATTAAAAATGCCATTTATATTTCTCAAGATATAATAATAGTTAAGTTGAGCTACATAGGGTTAAAAATCGATTATTAATAAAAAATTACCGAACGGAAGAGCTGATCTAGAATAAATAATTAAAAAAAAAAGTTGAACCGACTTCAAACAACACTAACAAATAGCAATAAAATTAAAACTTAATTACACATCCAAAAAACCAAAATAAGTGCCACCCTCAATATAACCGGTAACATTATGATAGCAATAGATACCTTCTAGTCTGTTTGAAGTCTATGTCGAAGTTCTATTAAAACTAATCAGAATGTATAACACGATTTCGAAAGAATGAAAGAGTTTTGATGTAACAAACATGAAACTAATTGCATAACAAACATTTTTTGTGTGTTTTTAAGTGTTTTGTAATCTCATTTATTACTTTCTTGTGCACATATCTTTGTAACCCAACACAAACTTCTAACAAATATCTTGAAATAATATAAAACAAGGTCAATACATGATTATATGATTGAAATAGTAAACTGCAAAAATATTTTTTAAAATCGGTTTACAATTGACGGAGATATCGCGTAACAAACATTCAAAAAAGAACCCCCTCGGTTCTCAATTGTTTTTTTTTTGTGTTTTTGAAGTCGGTTAAAAAAGGAGAGCCATTTTCAACCTCCAACCAAGTGTTGGCCTAAGGGTGTATTGTGAACGACACCACTGTGGTTTCGTTTACAACTATGTAAACGTCATACCAGTAGTGGGCAAAATACACGTAGGCGCAATGTGTTCCACACACCCCTCCGTTGTAAGTTGACTGGGGTCAAGTGCGAAGCTCAGGACCGAACGCAATGGAGGACTACTGTGGACGCCCTCTGCCCCGTCTCGAGGACTTAGGATATTAAGTCAAGTCGCACTAATTAAGGATGACGATTTTGTGAAAAACAAAACTAGCATTACTTTCTAAGTTGCCATCGTGTGTCAATTAACATTTCTACTTTATTTGCCTATACATTTTACATAATAGAAAATGTTTTACAAACTGCTGTATAAATGATCATTATCTACCCGCTGTTTTAAAACTTATTTCTTCCCGATAATCGTATTTGTTAAAAGAGCCAATGGTTTGTAAGGCTCTCGATTTCGCTTTCAAACGGCCTCGCATTTTGGTCTACCAAAATAAATATTTTAACTCATAATTGTGTGTATAGGACATGTACCTACTTCGAAACCACCAACTTAAAAATACTGTCTGAAATATATTTTTTCAGTGGTTCATTTCTTTTAATGAACAGGTTTGCTTTTGTAAAATTTTCATCATATTGGATGATTACATAGAGTCATGACGACTCCATTTATGGTTTTTTTATGCTCATATTCTATGCCTTGATAACAAGTATGATGTTGTCCTTGCGACAAGTGCAATAACTAGGTTAAAGCTGGTTTCGAGAAAAACACAGTTATAGTTTTATTTTCTGTTTTGTTTGTATATCCATAACTATAACATGGTTCGACTTGAAACTTTCCCTACATGGTAGGTAAAAATGTAGTGAATATTATGTGGTACTTAATGTTTGCAAATAAATTTATTCTGGCATTGAAAAAACAATAAATTAACTTATGTTTAGTATGATTAGCATATAAAAATAATGTTTACTAGTCATAACCGTAATAAGTAACCTACTTTTTGTATTAATGTTTAAGAAACCAACATGATGCATTTTTGAGTAGTAAATTATATTTTTTATAAACTGTTTCCTAACAATAAGTGGATTAAGTGTCTTATTTATTGCGATTTTCATTAGTAAGACGCAAGTTTGAAACGACAAAGTTAAAACTTGTTACAATTAGAAAAAATAAATGTTTTTAGGTCGGTTGATGATGGGAACATACCCCCATGTACAATGAACATCCCTCCCACATAGGGTCGTCTACTCGTCTGTAGATGGCCCGAGGTATGTCGGGGCACCAGGGACTTCCTTTCTAGGGTATACCTGGTTCCCCGGCTATTAGTACCCGAGACGGCGTGCGGTTTTAGTCGGTTCGAGTCCGACATGCCACCGAGGTGGGTCCGGTAGGTGGTATCCGAGGGGATTTCCGCACGGAAAAAAAAGGTCGGTTGATAATAGACGTTTTTGAACAGCAGTCGATTTAATTATTGATGGAATTGAAATTAGCTGGTGACTGGTGGGTTTATATGGAGAAACGTGATTTTGAGTTTTGATTTTTCGAAATAGCCAAAGAAAGAATTTTTTCGCTTCTGGCCATGGTCTGTAAAGAAAGCATCAAATATACACTGATAATATTTGGGGTTAAAGTTTGAAATTGCCGATTAGTACCTACTGAAAAATTGAAACTGATTTTTTTCTAAGATGTAGCATATTTATTTAATTAAAATCTTTACCCTCATTATCTATACTGCTGCCATCTAAACGTAAGTTCATTTATGCCTTTACGATAGAACTCTGGGGATTTAGATTCTACAAACTGTTTCGATAATTTTCGTGCAGTGTGAGGTCTTGCATTATCATTTAGCAATTATGGTGAAGATCGATTCACGAGTCGGGGCTGTTTCACTGCCAGTTTCACCATCATTGATTTAAGTTCAGCACAGTAAACATCTGCTGTTATTGCCTGACCAGACCTGAGAAAGCTATAGTGAATAACACCACGAAGAGACCACCAAAAATAGTTACCATTACCTTTTTATTGGTAAGCTTTGCTTTGTTTGCTCTGTTGCGGCGTTTGACCTGGGGTCAGCCATTGCATTTTTCACTCACGATTATAGTAAGCAATCCACTTTTCGTCACATGTCACAATTTGATCCAATATTCCTTCACTTCTGTATCGATTCAACAAGGCAACACAAGTTTTTCATAATTTTTATCTCATTGATTTGATGAAAATTAGTTAAGATTGTAGGTAGGATAACGTTAAATCATGCCGCTAATTCCTGGGTAGTTTTACTCGGATCGGCTTTCGCCATCTCCAGCGTTATTCACCTGTATTCCATGTGATTTGTTTTTCAAGTCGAAGTTTAAACGTTTAAACCAACTTCGCACGGTGCGTTCATTAGTAGTCTCCTCTCCAAACGCAGCTTTGATTTGCTAGCCGTTTTTGCCGCATTAGTACCGCGTCGGAGCTCGTATTCAAAAATGACTTCGAAGCATCCATCTTTCACGTCTAAGCTGATTAAAAAAACAATTGAAAGTCGAAAATCGAATGTTGCATATTCTTTAAAGAAAAACCTCATAGGTATCATGTGAAAAAAGGTTTAGAGGAAAATCTCACACCATGAAGGTTTTATGTCCATTGAAAGCAGCTATTACTATAGAACGGTAATTCCATACTTTAACTCCTATTATTTCACTCCTCTGGTACCCCCTTGTCTCCTGGTGCTAGTTATAAATGGTGAATTCATTTCATTTTATTCCGCGTAAGTATATTGTATCTGCTTATTCTAAATTATTTCTAAAATGTATTATTGCATTTGCTAAATAAGTGCAATGAATCTACTTATTACCTCAATTTTAGTAATCTTTAAATAATCAGTAATAAGAATCCTTAACATAGTTGCAATAACTCAAACGTATTGCACTTATAAGTAGTAAATGAAGATCATAAATAACGAAATTTGTTGATTATAAATGTAATACTATACTTATTGCAGATATAGTTAGTAAAATTACTTAATACATGACTAACTAACTTATTCCTAACTCTAGTTATGTCGGTCTTGATTAGTAAATCGTAATACAAGGACCTAGATATTGCAGTTTCACTTAGTATTAAAACCGACTCCGTCATAGATACGTAACTACTGTCTAAAGAGTTTATATAGATCTTGTTCTGCTGATTCCGAATATGTACTTCGACCAAAAACGTAGTAGTAAACGTAAACGTAACGTAACGTAAACGTAGTATGGTAAACGCTATCATCACAGCTTCTAAAGCGGATTGTAAGGAGGAGATGACTTTTGCGGGAACAAATATTTTAATCAAATTAGGTATTTCTTTTCTCTCCGTGTATATTTAATTTCTAAATCATCACAAGCTAACGATTCTTTTTAATGTATTTTTTGTGTAAATCACTTCTAAAATATGTTTAGTTATACCACTTTATCGACTGGTCTACTTTGGCCGTCAGTTCGAACGATCACTTAAATGGATTCTCAAAATGCTTTCGTATATACTCGTATCACGAAATAAAGTTATATTACTATTTTACGTAGAGTACAATACGGCTGTTTCTCGCCCCGACGCATTTTCCTATATTGCGGACATACTTTCGAGGTCTCCCATACCATGCCGGTGCTTAACTTTTATCAAATCACTTTCATTTATCACTCTTCATCATCAACATCCTTTAATAGTCCACTGCTAGGCTTTATTTGCAATTCCAAAATGTAAAATTAGATGGTATAGCTTAGAATTAGGATCATTATGGACCCTGTTTGGGCAAATTTAACAGTTATGGCCTGCGCAAACTGACAGGAGAGATTAAATAGCAAAATATATACATCGATAAATTTGACGTCCTCTGCCGTTTAAATCCGGTTTGCGCAGGCCTTTACTTGACATTAGAGTTAAATTAAATAAATACAATTTTTCATTTAAAACAGAGTGCAAATAAATAAATAAATATATTTAAAGAATTAATTATTTATTAATAATACATAGAAGTTTATGTAAGGTAATAATTTATGTATTTCAAAGTAAAATAGATTGAATATTAAAAATTTAAATAAAATAATTCATTTCTCATTAGTCCATTATCCAATTAAATAAATTAGAACAACAATTAAAATATATAACATATTATTAAATTTAATAAACATTTAATCTAGACATCATATATTGTACTATAAACTTGTATTTATTTATTTATAATTTAGCTATTCATCTATGCTACAGTAACATTTTTCTATCAGGAACTTTTTAAAGTGTTCTTAAACTAATTTTCATTTTCTATTATCTTAGCGTAATTTGACATATACTACTTTTTGATTGCGGCTTCACCCGCGTATATTGCGGTTATCGCAGAAATAGTGATAGTTTCCACAGTTTCACCACAGAGGTTATAGTTCGGCTCTACTCCTTTCTGAGACCTGGGCGATATAAGTTAACATAAAAGCATGATTCTTACAGAAAAACTATGTTCTACTAAGTTTTGAACGCAGTAAAAACCTATCGGTTAACGCAGTAAAAATTAGCATATGTTACTTGCGGATAATGTACCTTTTCATTAGTGATAATAATTCCAATAATTTTTAAAATCGGTGCAGTGGTTTAGGCATGAAAGAGTAAGAAACGAATAAATAAACTCATTTACAAATTTATTTTTATAAGTATGGATCGGTCATCTCACCAACCATCTGACGGTCAACTCTAGCATCGCGCACACTTAATCAAATTCCGCTTCCAATTTGGCATCTTCGCTTCGTGTTACACATTTCCGTCCCTTTACACCAAGTCACCAAGTACAATTTGCAGGCAAGCGAGAAGAAAAATGTTACATACAAACAATTAAAAAAACCAGATGATTATCTATTTAAGATGAAACAACCGCACTGTAAACAAAATTTACGTAATAAATACATGCACTGTGTTGCATGATAAACCAATTAAATAAATTTCGTTACGACCTCATTGCTTTTTTTTTGTCGTCGTAATGTTGCCAATAAAGAAAATATAAAAAAAGTAGTCAAATTATTTTTAAGACTATAACATCAATAGATTCGGTAATATTAGAGCTAGAAAAGTAAAGTAAAAAATGTTAAAGTGACGCAAATTAGTTTTCTGTGCAAACCGTACTTTCTAAGTGACAGTTGACAGATTAAGGTCATTGACGTTCCTATTATTATTTGGATTGCATTGTAGTTGGTTCGATTCCGACATACCACCTCAGTGCTAGCCTTGGTGAGGTGATGGTATGCGAAGGTTTACATACTAAAAACCTTATATTAATGTGTAAAAGACTCATAGAAAAGGGGTTTTAAGTTTCCTAGAAGCGCTCGCTGTCTGATATCACGGTGCTATGCGGCCGTCAAACAGTAGTTGAAATGTTGCACATTAAATGCGACTGTTTTTTTTTGTTATTTATTTCTTATAACGTCTACTTCGTCAAAAAGGGCCATGGGTGTTGAGAGTTTGAAAAGAACTAATTTAAATTTGTATTGGTTTCTTTTTATACTTTTTGATAACTTAGATTTACCGTGTAACCGACAAAAGGAAAGCATAAGATATGCTATTTAAAAAAAGGCGAATGAAGGTTCTTTCCTTTCTATGGAAGTTTAGTTCACTTATAGGTAGATCTTTAAACTTTCATTTTTTTGGAATCTTCTTTTGTAAAACTTATATCTTTTCAAGTATTTTAACTGCAACTAAGTGATATATTATTTAGAATTTTTCGTTTGAAAAACAACAAACAAAGGTAGTATCAAAGTCTGGACATTGTTTGTTTATCACATTTATACAAATAAAACAACACTAAAGCAAGATAGAATGCAGTACTGGTATATTCTGCAAGCTCCATCTAGCGAAGATTAACCGAACTAAATTGTAAATAGTGATCCTGCATCCCGCGCTAGTCATCCTACCGCGTATTACAAGGGTGCTGCTCTGCTTGCCAGGCGTACTCTCAGTATGCATCCTGACCTTTATTTGTATAAAAAAGAAGAAAGTTATGTTTATTATCTACTGCTGGACACACGCCTCCTTCAATAACATCTAGTCGAAACTGCAACGCTTGGCAAACGAGTTATCGAGCGTAGTGTATATGGTGACCATACGGTATACTGCTTCCAATCTTCTCTTTAATGTGACCAACCCTTCCAGCACCTACAGGAAGAAAGTAGAGTCACCCCTACTCTCTTCCGATAAGTTCCTCCGTCCTAAGAAAACACTATGATATACCTATTTACTCATCGTCTGAAACGTCACTTTTGCATGCTATGTTTAATGATAAAATGCGTAAACGCAGAAACTAAATATGATATTTATGACATTAAAATTAGCACCTTAAAATTAAAATATACTTGTGAAAAAGAATCTCTCGTAAATCTGCGCTCGCGCGCATCCGTCGTCAAAATATTGTGTAATGACGTGAATATTAGTGCACAAGAGGTAGTGATTAAGCAATACATCTTAAGACCTGCCGGCCTTCTGATTTTTTTTTGTAATGTTTGCACGTGTAATGTTCATACAATTGTTAAGTTGAGGTGACTTGAGGCATACAACCTTGGTTAAAATTAACTTTCAGTTTATTTAGATAAGATCCATATAGATAATTACACATGATATTAAACAAAAATCTTAATCTGGTTTGGGTTTGTTGTTGCGTACAATAAACCTCTATTTAAAAATTTAGTAAAGGAGGATTTTCATGCTATGACAGGTTAAATTTTGGAATGATTTTGATATTATCTCTTTCATAGCAAAACTAGCATCATTTTTTTAAATCCATATTTGGTTTTCATTACAAAGTGTCTAATGTTGAACGTCTGTTTCTAGATAAACTGATAACCTAAAGAAAATAGTTGAAATAGCTAGGATATGCAGAAAAGATCGATAACCACATATCAGCCTAACTTCAGCACTTTAAAATAGTCTACATGAGAGGTTAAGTGATGATTGTCAGTGTTATGGAACCATTTGTTAAATTATATAATCAGTTGATCTTCATAAAGATCTAAAACTACAATTGTGAATTACAATTCACAAAGCGTTTTTATGAGTGTGGGTGTTTCTTGGTCTGTTTCATGTATCTTTGTAAAGTCGTCCGCGACTCAGGATATATTCCTATAGTCAAACAGCCGTAAGCTTGGCCCTCCCGATGGTTTGCGGGACGCGAGGCGTTGGTACGCTCAACCAATTAGCTAGTGTGTCACTGTCCGCCGGCAGTGACTGACGTGAAAGCATGGTTGTACGTGTTGTTTTTCTTAAGACTGCTACACACAGTATTATTTTGCAACATGGATAATCTGCCGACTCTGCGTCACAAAAAGATTCAATAACATTTCATCATCATCATCATCATCATCATCAGCCTATCGCAGTCCACTGCTGGACATAGGCCTCTCCCATTGCACGCCACTTAGATCGATTTTGGGCTTCTCGCATCCAGCTTCTGCCAGCCATCTTGCGCAAATCGTCACTCCACCTGGCCTGTGGGCGTCCTACACTACGTTTGCCGAGACGTGGTCTCCACTCAAGAACTCGTTTTCCCCAACGGTTATCGGTTCTGCGGCTAATATGGCCAGCACACTGCCACTTCAGCTTGCTGATCCGGTACGCTATGTCGGTGACCTTAGTTCTCTGCCGGATCACCTCATTTCTGATGCGATCCCTTAGAGAAACGCCGAGCATAGCCCTTTCCATAGCACGTTGAGTGACTTTGAACTTGTGAACCAGCCGTACCGTAAGTGTCCACGTTTCAGCTCCGTATGTCATGACGGGTAGGACGCACTCATTAAAGACTTTCGTCTTAAGGCACTGTGGGATCGACGATGAGAAGACTCGACGTAGCTTCCCAAACGCTGCCCAACCCAACCGAATTCTTCTGTTCACCTCGTCCTCGAAGTTGTTTCTACCTAACTGCAATGTCTGCCCGAGGTACACATAATTTTGAACAACTTCGAGAACGGCACCGTGTACCGCAATCGGTTCCGGTAGTACATGTTCGTTGAACATGACCTTGGTTTTATCCAAGTTCATCCGTAGGCCGATGCGTACAGAAGTGTCAGCTAAGTCATTCAGCATTTGCTGTAGGTCCTGCAACGTCTCTGCCATGATGACGATGTCATCTGCAAATCGCAAGTGAGAGATGTATTCGCCATTGATATTGATACCACGCAATTTCCAGTGCAGCGTCTTGAACATGTCCTCCATTGCATTTGTGAACAATTTCGGGGAAATAACGTCCCCTTGTCTCACTCCTCGATGCAATGGTACGGGCCTTGTTTGCTGATTCTGTACTTGGACGGACATGGTGGCGGCTTCGTAGAGACATCTCATCACTTGGATGTATCGCCAATCTACTTGGCAACGCTGCAGGGACTCCAGAACAGACCAGATCTCGATCGAGTCAAAGGCTTTCTCATAGTCCACGAATGCTAGACACAGGGGCTGATTATATTCTTCGGTCTTCTGTATAATCTGCCGCACTGTGTGGATGTGGTCTATGGTGCCATATCCGCTCCGAAACCCAGCTTGCTCCGGTGGTTGGAATTCGTCGAGTCTTTGCGCAAGACGGTTCGTGATGACTCTCGAAAACAGCTTGTAGACGTGGCTTAGAAGGGATATGGGTCGATAGTTCTTCAACATGGTCTTGTCACCCTTTTTGAAGAACAAGACGACCACACTCCTACGCCACGCTTCTGGAGTTCTCCCTTCAAACACGACAGCATTGAAGAGCTTTTGGAGCTCCCTTAGTACGGGTTTACCCCTGGCCTTCAGCAGCTCTGTTGTAATGCCATCCTCTCCAGGGGCTTTTCCATTTTTCAGCTGTCCAACAGCCATCTCGATTTCGTCAATGCTAACTTCTGGCAGGTCTTCGGTGTAGTGACGTGTTAATGTGGCTCTAGAGTCCTCATTTTCGGGATCAGGTCGAGATGCATGCGAAGCGTATAACCGGCCATAGAAGCTTTCCACTTCCAAAAGGACTGCCGGCTTCGAAGCAACGACTTCTCCACTTTCTGTAGTCAACTTTGTCAGGTGGCTTCTTCCAAGAGATTGTACAACTACAACACTTTTGACCCCCGATTTTGCTCTATCGCTCTTTCAATTGAAAGAGTATTGGAGCACCGGAGGTCGTGTCGTACGAGTTTACTGATCTCTCGGTTTAGAGTCCGCTTTGCCGACAAAGTGACAGGTGGGTTTTCACGTCGTTTCTTCATCAGCCCTAGGGTCCTTTCTGAAAGCTTCGACTTCCTGCCCTTACGCTGCATTTCACAAAATCTCATACCTTCTTCCCTGAGGATCCGAACCACATTTTTGAGGTTCTGGTTTACGTCAATTGTGGTTTCCACGGCAGCGAATCGGTTTTCCAGTTTTGACTGGAACGTTTCAGATCCTGTCATGGCTTGGAGCCGAGTTGGTCGGAGCCTGGATTTCATCAAACAGACACGTTCCGCCTTAAAGTTGATATTCAGAGAGCCCCGGACAAGTCGGTGATCACTACCGGTATTAAACCTATTGATCATTGAGACGTCTCTGAATATGTGCTTTCTATCCGTCATGATGGAATCGATCTCATTTCTAGTCATAGCGTCGGGGCTTTGCCACGTCCACTTCCTTTGGGGCTGTTTCTTGAAGAAAGAATTCATCAAAAACAGCCCCTCCCGTTCGAGGAAGTTGACCAGCATTTGCCCCCTATGATTCCTGCTTCCAAATCCATGGGATCCTACTACCGATTCGCCGCAATTCTATTCTCCCACTTTAGCGTTGAAGTCACCCATAACAACGTTGTAGTGGGTCTTAGTTGTGAAGTGGAGGGCCCTCGATATGTCATCGTACATATCCTCCACCTCGTCGTCCGAATGTGCCGAGGTCGGTGCGTACACTTGCACAACCTTGAGGCTATACCTCTCGGTGAGCTTGATAATGAGGTACGCTACCCTGTTCGACACACTGGAAATTTCCACAACGTTGTCAGATAGGGACTTATTTACCAGAAACCCAACCCCACCTTGGGATTGTTGGTCTCCCTCGCGGAAGTACATTAGGTGGCCTGACTCGAGGGTTATGGTGTCCTCCCCCTCTCTTCGGACTTCACATAGCCCTAGGATATGCCACCTAATCTTCCCAAGTTCCACCTCAAGTTGCGCCAGATGCGAGTCTAGCCGTAGCGTGCGTCCGTTGTACGTAGCCAGGGTCAGTCGGTTGTGGTGGCCTCCCGTAGCCCGGAGATTCTTCGCACCCCCTGCCCCGCCTTTACCGTGGTCGCCACCATGACCAGGAATAGCGGGGCCGCCGGGAACTGGGGGCCGTGGCCTTTGTTGCGTCTGCATGAGAGGGGTTTGCCCATAATCGCCACGCTGGGCAGGCGGGTTGGCGATCGCAGGGCGTAGCTTGTCGCACCGGTAACGCTGCTGCCCGTCACCGGTCTGTTGTATTTAGCTACGCCTATTGGGATGGATATACCGCCATCGGTCGGTCGCCAGAGCCTCGTTCGTCGTTCAGCAGGATGCACCGCGGGCTGAGGTGAGGTTGGCTTGGGGCGAAAGATGGTGGTTCGCCCCGAGTTAGTACATCGTGTCGTATATAGCCGAGCGCACCGCCGGGAGGTCCAAGCTTAAGGCGTTTTGACTATAGTGCGAGGGTTGCTTTTAAAAATTAAAAACAACAAACCGTAAACAAAAACCAATTATGTGTACAGAGTTGTAATGAGTAGGGAAGAAGAGTTAAAGATGGACAGAAAAAAAAAAAAATCGATATCTTCATTGTGATTATCATTATGAGAAAATAATTGATATTTGTATAATTTTCTTTCATTAACATCAATTTGATTATAAATTATGACGACAACGCTATTATAATTTGAGAATTTATTCTGTGATCCTACTGAGACTTCAGTAAAATATTCATAAAAAAATACATACATACATGTAAGGGGCTCAAAGTGTTTTGGTATTGCCCATTTGTTATGTATTCCTACAGATATTTAATAGTTTTATAATATATTTAAAATATCAGAAATATATAACACAGCACACGAAATAATTAGATTTGTTCAATAGTTTCAATTTGATTCAAGTTAATTTATTCATGTTAATTGCTTCAGTCAATAGTAACTAATTCAGGCTTGCAAGCCTGACTCAACTAATCTTGTTGAAATTATAGGTAGAAAGACTGATTTCGAAACTTTCGATTGCTTTCGGAACTTTTTGATTTCTTTACTTAATCTATTTTGAGGAATACAAAAATAAAACTATTGTAGTTTAAAAAGTTTATAGTATTTTTAGTAAGTAGTTAGTTAGTTAGTTTAGTAAGTTTAGTTTAAAGTATTTATAAATTTAAAGTTTTTTTAAATAATATATTTTTCTAGTATGTTATATCATGCCTCCCATTGCAATTTGTGGGACGGGAAAAGTGTTTAGCAGCAGACCGTTAAAGGGTTTTTATACTAAAGCATACTTTTAATAATAGCAGTAAATATAGCATTAATTTTTCATTGATTACGTATTTTTGTAAATAAACAAAAGTATATAAATCATTAAAAAAAAACCGGTCAGGTACGAGTCGAACTCGTGCGAAGAGGGTTCCGTACCTACCCAGATTTTATGTAGATTTTCGCGATAAAACAAGTGGAAAATTAAGATAAATTTGGTACTTACAAGATTTCGCGAAAATCAAAATTTGCCCATAAATTTTTATCGTGTTGACTCAGGACTTTGATTTTTATATACCTAATAGGGACCATAGACTTCAGTATTTGGTATGAATTGAAATGACCTAGCAAGTTGAAACTTGCTAGGTCTACCCGTTCTTGAGAAAATCGGTGGTGACACACGGACAGACGGACAGACCGACAGACGGACAAGAAAGTGATCTTATTAGGGTTCCTTTTTTACCTTTTGAGGTACAGAACCCTAAAGATTTCTAATTATATGAGTATAGTATATGAATCAAATTTTAGTCACTTTATCAACAGCTTTTAAATGTCCACTGCTGGACACAGGCTTCTCCTTAGAAAGGAGGTTCTGGCCTACCATATCACGCTGGCCAGACAGGGTTTTTATAGGGTTTGTGTCAAGTCAAGTGTGCCATAACGGCCAGCCGCGAGGAGGCGATGTCCGCGTATGCCGGACGTCCTAAATAGAGAATGTACCTGTAGGTGGTGCCCGCATCCCGGGCACGCCGTCATCGCGGCGGTAAGACCCGTTATGGAGGATTGGCTCGAGAGGCGTCACGGGACCCTCTCATACCGACTGACGCAGGTGATCACTGGGAAAGGATGTTTCGGGGATCACCTGTGTCTGATCCGCAAGGAGCCAACGCCTGAGTGCCACCACTGCGATGGCCAGACCGTGGTCACGGCTCTCCACACGCTGGCAGAGTGCCCGGCGTTCTCTCGCTCGATAGCCTGATTGCGGCTATCGTGCGGAGCGAAAGTGCGTGGAACTCTGCCGTCTCCTTCTGCGAGCAAGTTATGCTCTCGAAGGAGACGGCGGAGCGGGACCGGGAGAGGTTTAGGACTCTCCCGTCCCGCCAGGCCCGGGAACGGGCCAGATACCGCAGGCGACTCAGGCGCCGGAGGTCGCAGAATGACCCTTGTCCTCCATAAGCGCAGGCCTGGGGGTGACAGGTGAGGCCATCTGTCACCCTAGCAGAAGCAGGCCGGGGAGGCGGCGAGCGAGCGAGCGAGCTTTCAGGGAGCACAGGGAACATGGGGTTCCCACACGGGGGGGGGGTCGTCTACTCGTCTGTAGATGACCCGAGGTATGTCGGGGCACCAGGGACTTCCTTTCTAGGGTATACCTGGTTCCCCGGCTATTAGTACCCGAGACGGCGTGCGGTTTTAGTCGGTTCGAGTCCGACATGCCACCGACAGGTGGTATCCGAGGGGAATTCCGCACGGAAAAAAAAAAAAATTAAAAGGTGGTGGCCGCATCGTTGCGGGCAGGCGCTAGGAGGGATCCGGATGTCCTAATAACAGCAGTTCCCGGATCCCTCCTATTACAGGCCAGAGTGGCATACCGTGTGGTGTTAGTCGGTCCGATTTCGACACACCACCCCGCCGTAAACCCCGGTGGGGTGACGGCTCGAGGGTTTCCACACGTTAAAAAAAAAAGGGGTTTTGTCAAGTTTTCCTTCTCTTTGCGGTGTTGTTGTCCTGCGTAGTTTGCTCCCGTATTCGGCTCTTACGACACCCACGGGATGAATGGGGATGGTGCCAATCCGTATTCTTAATCTTACTATTTTTTATCCCACAGTTTCGCTTACGTTAGAATTACTTTTCTATGAATTCAGAACTGTACTAATTTCTAGATAAACCTTGTAATATTTTATCTGTAACGATGAAACCCAGTATGGACGATTTCATGACAGATAGACAAACTTGCTTAACTTTCGCATTGAAATAAATTGTAGTATAGATTGTAGAATCCATATTTATATTATAGTAACCTTACTAATATTTCAATCTTATCTGAAGATTAATCTCGTGTATTTAGCACTTGTGCGTTATGGCCACTTCCACAAAACTCCGCTAGTGGGCGACACTTGTCGCTTTCACCATAACTGTACATATTTGTTTGAACTTGTAACACTTTTCTCAGAGTCAATGTCACTCGGCTGTTAGCGTTTTGTAATAGAAAACGTATGACTGGTTATACACGAATTCGATTCAAAGCGTGGCCATTAACAAATACATATTATGTTTATATGTGTGCAGTGTGAGATTTTTTAAAAAGAAATTTGATTATAATTAAGAGTTATAGAGAAGCGAAACGAAGTGATGTATTTGGTAACCACGTCAATCAATTTTTACATTAAAAGTTAGCCTTGATATTTTGCTATTTCACAGGTACACCTAAAAAGAGGTATTTGCCTGTCATCAATTAATAATCATTGTTGTGTTATAAAAGGTACTAAATGATAAATAGTCTGCAAATTACTAGCAATTTGCAACGTTGTGAACATAATAAGAAACGTAAAGCGTAATCGCATTCCGTTCAACAGAAAGAGACTGTCTTAGGCTGAAATTATAAAGCGTACTTAGACTTTGCTCAGACTTTGCTTACGCTAAACTTACTTAAGTTCCTGCTCAGTGTAATCTTAGCATTCGAATTTATAGTCCTCTTGGCTAAGAATTTACTGAGTGTATGCTAAGCAAGATCTCAGGAAAAATTTTTAAACGTTTCGATTTGCATAGCATATTAATTTAAATTCTTGGTATTTCAAAAATATATTATTTTTAAAATAGCTGTAATAACCTAACATATTAGTAATCTTATAAATTTTATCATATTATTGTATTTCAATCAATTAACACCTTTAGTTTTCATTGATTTTAAGTGATTAAAAGGCAAAAATAACACATGTACAAGTAAAACAAAACGTACGTATATTTGACTTGTCAAATGTCATAAACAATATTTGAGGTTGTCTCGTCTCGAGTTCATTCGCAAATATATCAATTTCTTGTATTAACTTTTTATCTTGACCCTGGCACACCCTTACGGACTTCTGTTACAACGCTTTCGAACTAGATTACGGCTTTTCTTCCTGGACAATCGAACCATCTTTTCACATTGACTCTGGCATATTAATCGTAAGTAATCGCTAAGTCATGGATTTTGGTGACTTAGACTATGCTAAGCATTTGCTCAGCTTGAGCTAAGCATTATGACTATAAATTTCAACGCACACTTAACTCGTGAGGTAAGTCTGAGCAAAGTCTAAGTACGCTTTATAAATTTCAGCCTTAGAGGCCTCTTCAAACTTGAGATGAGAAGGATACAAGAAGAATGAGTGCGCCACTTAAGCTTTTTAAGCTACAGCCATCTTACCACCCCACAATTTACGTTCTTCTTTTGTATCATTTGAAAGGATTACATGTCCAGTCCAGATTACTAGTCCAAACGCATGTTATAAATTGTGGCGACCCTTGAAGTGAGCCAACGCGCAAATATCAACGGTAACTGCTTAATATCAATGGTAAAAGCATATTATCCAAACTTATATCATTAATGAGAAAGTGAGTTTGTTTGTTTGTTAGGCTTTCACGCCTAAACCATTAAACCGATTAAAAATTCTTTCAAAAATGGAAAGCTTTATTTTTACCGCGATAATCGACATACACGCAGGCGAAAACGCGGGCAAGTTTATAACACTAGTTTATAACAATTCATCGAAAGCTTAAATGTTATGGATAAATTGATTTAGCTTCCATTCTTTTAAGGAATTTTTCCAATTTCAAATGAACGGTGTTGTTCTGAGACTCAGTTTTGAAAGACGATAAAAATATTACAATACCGGAGTGGTCAGTTTGACTCTTGTAGTTCTATTATAGTTAATAATTGAGGTTTTCCCTTAACTTGACCGTAAATAATTACAATTTATTGTTTTCGGATAACTCATCAATCATCACATAATCAACGGAATAAACAATACCCATTATCTGTGTAACATTCAATTTTCATATTATGCGTGAATTTAATTACTCACTTTGCTGCTAACCGTGTAACTACTTAGATTTATTGTTTCCTTTTAATGTAAAATTTACTGATTAAATCTGATACGGCTTAGACCTAGGCTGATTTAAACATCGCAATATTTAAATAGTTACTTATGATGTTATACTAATTTGTACTGACACCTTTTAGTTGAGATTAAAAACAACTATCCGTGTGGTGACGGTTTAATAATACAGAGGGTCAACACCCCTATTCATCCCGCGCGTGTGGTAAGAGCCGACTAGGGGAGTAAACTACGCAGAACAACAGCACTGCAAAAAGAAGGAAAATTTGAAACAAACCCTATACCAACCCGTCTGGCCAGCGTGGTATAGTAGACCAAAACCTCCTTTCTGAGGAGAGGCCTATGTCTAATAGTGGACTAGTAAAGGCTGTTGATGACGATGATGATGAAAAACAACTATTATTTTGTTTTGACATTTTAAACAAAAAGAGAAAACAAATATATCAGAGATATTACATGCCTAAATTTAAACCTAAACGTTAATTTTGGTTAACACTGTAAAGTTTTGCCCATAGAATATTTGTAGCTCAGAATACGTTAGATATGTACCTAGGTGGTACACATCTGACGGTGGTTTTAATCTAGACCCTAGAAGCTCATGACCAAATTTTAATTATAAGTCAGTAGTCTACGAGACTGTGCTTTATCGAATACATTGCATGTATTACAAATTACATGCCATTTAAAGCTCGAAGAAAAAAGAGTAAAAGACATTGAAGGTAACTATTAAGGCTGTTGCACCACACAAGATTGTTATTATTTATAGATTTAGGTCACTAGCTAACATTTATCAAACTCAACGTTACATATTTTGTGAGTAGTCACGTAGGGTTATGAAAAATAAAACTCCGTGTAATCAATTCTAGAGGCAATGATGCTAATTCTGTTGTTCGAAAACTCTCCAAACTAAACTAAAAATCACTAAAAAATTTTTTTAGTCCTGTCAAATACTACCTTTTCAGTAACGTTATTTGACTAAACAATTTTTTTTGTGATTTTTAGTTTAGTTTAGACAGTTTTTGAACAACAGAATTAGCACCATTGTAGACGAAATTTGCAAATTAAATTAAGTAATTAACAAAGTTAAAACATTTCACCCAGGACCTAAAAATAAAAAAATGAACTTGGTATTTACGTACAATTTCCTACATAAACTTTTAACTCAAATTTATGTTACTCTAAAATAAAAATAAAATAAATAAAATCTACTAAAATAAACACTTACTTATCTATAAACAGTGATCTCAATTACTATAGCTACGATAAACTATTACAATACCTAATTACGATTTATAATTCTTTTTGCATTTATGCTTTTATTATTATTATTACATATTTGCATGATTGCTAAGGGTTTTGCTGTATATATCATTTTTATATGCAACTGCGAATGTCGGCATCAGGGTGACAACTAAGGTTGGCACTGAAAACCACCTATTTTCTGAAGCACGGCGTACAATCCTCAGCAATATTAAAGGTTTTTTTTTGGTAGTTATTATAAGTAAAATTTTATAGACTCGTGGTTGGATACGTGTCACATTAACGTGCCATGTCAGTTCTGTCAGAAATGAAAGATTGACACATAGAAAAATGTTGCCGTTATCAAACCTTACTTGATTTTTAGTTTCTTTGTGTATGTTGTTTTTAACTTTGTAAACTGTGCTTTTTGAAATAAATATTATACTTTTCTATCTATTTTCACAATTACAATGTGACAATTCTTGTCTAAAATTAGTTTAAATAAAATATTATGTGCTAGTCACTTACTGATGTGTTTAAAGTCGGTGCTAAGCCAAATAGGTCCCCCCCTACAGTGTGACAGAACGCTCGAGCATGGAGGGAAGACTCGTGCTGAGCGATACAACCCAATCGATATTTGTTGATTTTTTTAAATCGCTTAAGTTATTTTAAACTTGCTTTGTTCTTTTTGGTAAAAGAACAAAGGAAGTTTTTAATCGCATAACTAACATTTAAATTAAATTATTATTATTATTATTTTTATTATTTTTATATAATTTATTTATATTTATTTAAAATTAAAACTTTGTAATTTAAATTGACCTTAACTCCATAGGATAAGAGGAAGCGTTGAGTGCATGTGTGTCTGGTTGTGTAAGAAGTTTAACATTACTAATTAAATAAATTTTTAAATGCTTAAATAACATTTGGTAAAACAATGACCAGTTTATGCCAAAAAAGTTCATTAAGATATTTGTATATCTTAGTTGCATATAATTAACTTTTAAATTATATTTTTTGAGATTACTCAGAACACTTATCAGTCATAACTCGTCATTTTACATATTTTTCTTATCTTTTTTTAAAAAGATATCTCCCGCAGTTGGAATACATTCCTGTGCCGCGGGGGACTTTACAAACATACATTAAACGGACACAAAAAACACCCAGACTCAGAACAACAATTTGTGGATCACACAAAGTGTCGTCCCAAGTGGGGATCGGACCCACAACACTCATCGTAGTAGTAAGCGGCGTGGCGGAATTTAAACCACTACGCCATCCGTGCAGTCAGTTTTATTATTATAATTAAAGAAATTGATTAATTTACATCATATTATATAACTCTATAGGTTACTAGCTTTTGCCCGCGACTTCGTCCGCGTGGTGGATTACATCAGATATCGTAGGGAGTAGGCAACTACTACTAATTTCCAACCCTCATTTTGCACCCTTAGGGGAATTTCTAAAAAATCCTATCTTAGTGCACACCTAAGGAACATTCAAAAACATTCATTCACCTAAGGAACCCAGCGGTTTCAGATGGAACCGTCTGTCAGTTTCTTCTTTTATAGGTATAGATTAATAGTTAGTGTTCACACTTACTAAAACAACAGAACCACAGGCAATAAAAATCGGCGGTCTTTATACGCCGAACTATGTAATATCAAGATTCTTAGACGAAAAAGTTTTATTTCATTCAAAACCTAAAGTTGCTTTAATTTTAAACAGTTTGCTATCTTTTCTTAAGAGCATACTGTTGAAATTCTATGGTTCTATCTATTTTAAAACAGTACAGCAAATACTAACTTTTTAAACTTTCGCGTTCCATGATAATTAATATTATTTAACGGAAATTAACGCGATCTCTTATTTAGGGTATTACATACCTCTGGTTTGACGTTTCGACCAGGTTGCACCGGCCGTGGTCACAGGCTGGACTGAGTCAGCCTGTGACCACGCTGTAATACCCTAAATAAGAGATCGCGTTAATTCCCGTTAAATAATATTAAGTACAGCAAATATTTATCAGTTTAAAATACACTACAGCTTAAATTTAAAGGTAGTTTCAAGGATCTATGAATCTTTTATAAGTTTTGTAGAAAACTTTGCTATTTCTTTTGAAAGTCTTCTTTTTCCTCTTTTCTATTCCAATTTCTTTTTTAAATGGATCTATTTTAAAATAAGTTTTTCGTTCTTTAGTGTAAAATTATTTAAGGAGGTAACAAGCTGTGAAGTTTTGAGCTGCTATCTCCATAGGAGACTGTAGATTTTTTTGTGGTGTCAAAAGTACTGTGGAATGATTTTCCCCCCTATTTTCCGTGTAAATAATCACAACATAATTACGTAAGGTAGATTAGCAGAGATCGCATATGTCAATAAGGTTGCCCTTTGTACGCTATCTGTAGATATAATGATGCAAAGAATATTTCCACTCTTATAATAGCGTACAATTAATAAAAAGTTGGTTACCAGTAATCATTTATAGCCATGATTATAAGTATTTGGTTTTTATAATATGAAATACATAATTAAAATCATCGCATTCCATTTCATAGGCGTACAAAAATAACGTCAAAATTTGGTTATCAGTAGAGTATACATCCTAAGTAATAATTATTATATTTAGAAGTCAAATTTATAATAATAATACTAATAATAGAATGTATTAGTCATCATCTACATCATCATCATCAACTGCCTTTACTAGTCCAGCTGAACACAGGCCCTCTCATTAGAAAGAAGGTTTCGGCTTACTAGACAACGCTGGCCAAACGGGGTCGGTATAGGGTTTGTTTCAAGTTTTATTTCTTTTTGCAGTACTAGTACTATTGTCCTATGTACGTTGGCTCTGACAAGACTCATGGATTATTAGGGGTGGTGACTTCTTTTTTCTTTTTTTTCCAGAAATTTTCAATCAGTTACCACAGGACAATGTATTGGTCAAATAATGATAATTATATCAAATATCAGTCTATTTGTAATGCTCAGTACTTAAAGATGGACATTTCACTGTCAGAGAATACAATACTTACGGTAATTCAGAACCTCTTTTATACTGTAAGAACATAAGTTAGTAGTACATTTTTAATGAAAATTAAATAAATCTAGATAGAGTTTTCTTCTTCTATTGCCCCAGACATTTTAAATATATCTATATAAATTCATTAATTTCTTTCATTGTGGCGACTCCCACATACAAAGAAACAGAAACATACTACAGCGCCATCTAATGAAGACACACCGAACTACGGAGTAACTACTAAAATAAGAATTGCTAATCCTGTATCGCGATATAAAGAATTCCCTCGCCGATTAGCATATATACAACTTCCCAACATCAACCGCTGGGCCGCGGCCCGCCAGGCATGGTGATCAGGCGCCAGGCTCGCCTGGTCGGAGGATCCTCCCTTTTGTGTTGGAGGGACATGACACCCGTTCCTCCACACATTCATTAATTATAATATAAAAAAAATTATAAAAGATATCTATATAAATTGTGATGGCCATAGAAAATCTCAAAATCATTTGGTGCTATTTGAGCCTTTATTAGTGTATAGATCAATCTATCGGCCAGACATTGTAATTATGATTATATGTAATTGACAGATACTGGTATTTGTACTTTAAAATATTTACAATCAATCAGAAGGTGAATATAAACCAATTTTAAACTAACAATAGTAGTGTTGCAAGTCTTGTTAATACTTTATCTGCTTTAGAATTGGCATAATTCGACCTTGCACTCTATTTTCTGTATTCGTTATTTAAACCTACATATTACAAAAACATGTATTTAGGGTCCGTTTTGTTTCTGTCTTAGTGGCTTCTTCAATCACGGAAAGAACATAAGGGCACTAATTCTTCGTGCCACTGCAGTTTCAGTCCAGTTTGAAGTCGAGACTTGGGGATTTTTCCAGTTAACCTTTTTGCCCAATTTACCCTTAAACGATTCAAGTTAATTTATTCATGTTAATTGCTTCAGTCAATAGTAACTAATTCAGGCTTGCAAGCCTGACTCAACTAATCTTGTTGAAATTATAGGTAGAAAGACTGATTTCGAAACTTTCGATTGCTTTCGGAACTTTTTGATTTCTTTACTTAATCTATTTTGAGGAATACAAAAATAAAACTATTGTAGTTTAAAAAGTTTATAGTATTTTTAGTAAGTAGTTAGTTAGTTAGTTTAGTAAGTTTAGTTTAAAGTATTTATAAATTTAAAGTTTTTTTAAATAATATATTTTTCTAGTATGTTATATCATGCCTCCCATTGCAATTTGTGGGACGGGAAAAGTGTTTAGCAGCAGACCGTTAAAGGGTTTTTATACTAAAGCATACTTTTAATAATAGCAGTAAATATAGCATTAATTTTTCATTGATTACGTATTTTTGTAAATAAACAAAAGTATATAAATCATTAAAAAAAACCGGTCAGGTACGAGTCGAACTCGTGCGAAGAGGGTTCCGTACCTACCCAGATTTTATGTAGATTTTCGCGATAAAACAAGTGGAAAATTAGATAAATTTGGTACTTACAAGATTTCGCGAAAATCAAAATTTGCCCATAAATTTTTATCGTGTTGACTCAGGACTTTGATTTTATATACCTAATAGGGACCATAGACTTCAGTATTTGGTATGAATTGAAATGACCTAGCAAGTTGAAACTTGCTAGGTCTACCCGTTCTTGAGAAAATCGGTGGTGACACACGGACAGACGGACAGACCGACAGACGGACAAGAAAGTGATCTTATTAGGGTTCCTTTTTTACCTTTTGAGGTACAGAACCCTAAAGATTTCTAATTATATGAGTATAGTATATGAATCAAATTTTAGTCACTTTATCAACAGCTTTTAAATGTCCACTGCTGGACACAGGCTTCTCCTTAGAAAGGAGGTTCTGGCCTACCATATCACGCTGGCCAGACAGGGTTTTATAGGGTTTGTGTCAAGTCAAGTGTGCCATAACGGCCAGCCGCGAGGAGGCGATGTCCGCGTATGCCGGACGTCCTAAATAGAGAATGTACCTGTAGGTGGTGCCCGCATCCCGGGCACGCCGTCATCGCGGCGGTAAGACCCGTTATGGAGGATTGGCTCGAGAGGCGTCACGGGACCCTCTCATACCGACTGACGCAGGTGATCACTGGGAAAGGATGTTTCGGGGATCACCTGTGTCTGATCCGCAAGGAGCCAACGCCTGAGTGCCACCACTGCGATGGCCAGACCGTGGTCACGGCTCTCCACACGCTGGCAGAGTGCCCGGCGTTCTCTCGCTCGATAGCCTGATTGCGGCTATCGTGCGGAGCGAAAGTGCGTGGAACTCTGCCGTCTCCTTCTGCGAGCAAGTTATGCTCTCGAAGGAGACGGCGGAGCGGGACCGGGAGAGGTTTAGGACTCTCCCGTCCCGCCAGGCCCGGGAACGGGCCAGATACCGCAGGCGACTCAGGCGCCGGAGGTCGCAGAATGACCCTTGTCCTCCATAAGCGCAGGCCTGGGGGTGACAGGTGAGGCCATCTGTCACCCTAGCAGAAGCAGGCCGGGGAGGCGGCGAGCGAGCGAGCGAGCTTTCAGGGAGCACAGGGAACATGGGGTTCCCACACGGGGGGGGGGTCGTCTACTCGTCTGTAGATGACCCGAGGTATGTCGGGGCACCAGGGACTTCCTTTCTAGGGTATACCTGGTTCCCCGGCTATTAGTACCCGAGACGGCGTGCGGTTTTAGTCGGTTCGAGTCCGACATGCCACCGACAGGTGGTATCCGAGGGGAATTCCGCACGGAAAAAAAAAAAAATTAAAAGGTGGTGGCCGCATCGTTGCGGGCAGGCGCTAGGAGGGATCCGGATGTCCTAATAACAGCAGTTCCCGGATCCCTCCTATTACAGGCCAGAGTGGCATACCGTGTGGTGTTAGTCGGTCCGATTTCGACACACCACCCCGCCGTAAACCCCGGTGGGGTGACGGCTCGAGGGTTTCCACACGTTAAAAAAAAAAGGGGTTTTGTCAAGTTTTCCTTCTCTTTGCGGTGTTTGTTGTCCTGCGTAGTTTGCTCCCGTATTCGGCTCTTACGACACCCACGGGATGATGGGGATGGTGCCATCCGTATTCTTAATCTTACTATTTTTATCCCACAGTTTCGCTTACGTTAGAATTACTTTTCTATGAATTCAGAACTGTACTAATTTCTAGATAAACCTTGTAATATTTTATCTGTAACGATGAACCCAGTATGGACGATTTCATGACAGATAGACAAACTTGCTTAACTTTCGCATTGAAATAAATTGTAGTATAGATTGTAGAATCCATATTTATATTATAGTAACCTTACTAATATTTCAATCTTATCTGAAGATTAATCTCGTGTATTTAGCACTTGTGCGTTATGGCCACTTCCACAAAACTCCGCTAGTGGGCGACACTTGTCGCTTTCACCATAACTGTACATATTTGTTTGAACTTGTAACACTTTTCTCAGAGTCAATGTCACTCGGCTGTTAGCGTTTTGTAATAGAAAACGTATGACTGGTTATACACGAATTCGATTCAAAGCGTGGCCATTAACAAATACATATTATGTTTATATGTGTGCAGTGTGAGATTTTTAAAAAGAAATTTGATTATAATTAAGAGTTATAGAGAAGCGAAACGAAGTGATGTATTTGGTAACCACGTCAATCAATTTTTACATTAAAAGTTAGCCTTGATATTTTTGCTATTTCACAGGTACACATAAAAAGAGGTATTTGCCTGTCATCAATTAATAATCATTGTTGTGTTATAAAAGGTACTAAATGATAAATAGTCTGCAAATTACTAGCAATTTGCAACGTTGTGAACATAATAAGAAACGTAAAGCGTAATCGCATCCGTTCAACAGAAAGAGACTGTCTTAGGCTGAAATTTATAAAGCGTACTTAGACTTTGCTCAGACTTTGCTTACGCTAAACTTACTTAAGTTCCTGCTCAGTGTAATCTTAGCATTCGAATTTATAGTCCTCTTGGGCTAAGAATTTACTGAGTGTATGCTAAGCAAGATCTCAGGAAAAATTTTTAAACGTTTCGATTTGCATAGCATATTAATTTAAATTCTTGGTATTTCAAAAATATATTATTTTTAAAATAGCTGTAATAACCTAACATATTAGTAATCTTATAAATTTTATCATATTATTGTATTTCAATCAATTAACACCTTTAGTTTTCATTGATTTTAAGTGATAAAAGGCAAAAATAACACATGTACAAGTAAAACAAAACGTACGTATATTTGACTTGTCAAATGTCATAACAATATTTGAGGTTGTCTCGTCTCGAGTTCATTCGCAAATATATCAATTTCTTGTATTAACTTTTTATCTTGACCCTGGCACACCCTTACGGACTTCTGTTACAACGCTTTCGAACTAGATTACGGCTTTTCTTCCTGGACAATCGAACCATCTTTTCACATTGACTCTGGCATATTAATCGTAAGTAATCGCTAAGTCATGGATTTTGGTGACTTAGACTATGCTAAGCATTTGCTCAGCTTGAGCTAAGCATTATGACTATAAATTTCAACGCACACTTAACTCGTGAGGTAAGTCTGAGCAAAGTCTAAGTACGCTTTATAAATTTCAGCCTTAGAGGCCTCTTCAAACTTGAGATGAGAAGGATACAAGAAGAATGAGTGCGCCACTTAAGCTTTTTAAGCTACAGCCATCTTACCACCCCACAATTTACGTTCTTCTTTTGTATCATTTGAAAGGATTACATGTCCAGTCCAGATTACTAGTCCAAACGCATGTTATAAATTGTGGCGACCCTTGAAGTGAGCCAACGCGCAAATATCAACGGTAACTGCTTAATATCAATGGTAAAAGCATATTATCCAAACTTATATCATTAATGAGAAAGTGAGTTTGTTTGTTTGTTAGGCTTTCACGCTAAACCATTAAACCGATTAAAAATTCTTTCAAAAATGGAAGCTTTATTTTTACCGCGATAATCGACATACACGCAGGCGAAAACGCGGGCAAGTTTATAACACTAGTTTATAACAATTCATCGAAAGCTTAAATGTTATGGATAAATTGATTTAGCTTCCATTCTTTTAAGGAATTTTCCAATTTCAAATGAACGGTGTTGTTCTGAGACTCAGTTTTGAAAGACGATAAAAATATTACAATACCGGAGTGGTCAGTTTGACTCTTGTAGTTCTATTATAGTTAATAATTGAGGTTTTTCCCTTAACTTGACCGTAAATAATTACAATTTATTGTTTTCGGATAACTCATCAATCATCACATAATCAACGGAATAAACAATACCCATTATCTGTGTAACATTCAATTTTCATATTATGCGTGAATTTAATTACTCACTTTGCTGCTAACCGTGTAACTACTTAGATTTATTGTTTCCTTTTAATGTAAAATTTACTGATTAAATCTGATACGGCTTAGACCTAGGCTGATTTAAACATCGCAATATTTAAATAGTTACTTATGATGTTATACTAATTTGTACTGACACCTTTTAGTTGAGATTAAAAACAAACTATCCGTGTGGTGACGGTTTAATAATACAGAGGGTCAACACCCCTATTCATCCCGCGCGTGTGGTAAGAGCCGACTAGGGGAGTAAACTACGCAGAACAACAGCACTGCAAAAAGAAGGAAAATTTGAAACAAACCCTATACCAACCCGTCTGGCCAGCGTGGTATAGTAGACCAAAACCTCCTTTCTGAGGAGAGGCCTATGTCTAATAGTGGACTAGTAAAGGCTGTTGATGACGATGATGATGAAAAAACAACTATTATTTTGTTTTGACATTTTAAACAAAAAGAGAAAACAAATATATCAGAGATATTACATGCCTAAATTTAAACCTAAACGTTAATTTTGGTTAACACTGTAAAGTTTTGCCCATAGAATATTTGTAGCTCAGAATACGTTAGATATGTACCTAGGTGGTACACATCTGACGGTGGTTTTAATCTAGACCCTAGAAGCTCATGACCAAATTTTAATTATAAGTCAGTAGTCTACGAGACTGTGCTTTATCGAATACATTGCATGTATTACAAATTACATGCCATTTAAAGCTCGAAGAAAAAAGAGTAAAAGACATTGAAGGTAACTATTAAGGCTGTTGCACCACACAAGATTGTTATTATTTATAGATTTAGGTCACTAGCTAACATTTATCAAACTCAACGTTACATATTTTGTGAGTAGTCACGTAGGGTTATGAAAAATAAAACTCCGTGTAATCAATTCTAGAGGCAATGATGCTAATTCTGTTGTTCGAAAACTCTCCAAACTAAACTAAAAATCACTAAAAAATTTTTTAGTCCTGTCAAATACTACCTTTTCAGTAACGTTATTTGACTAAACAATTTTTTTGTGATTTTTAGTTTAGTTTAGACAGTTTTTGAACAACAAAATTAGCACCATTGTAGACGAAATTTGCAAATTAAATTAAGTAATTAACAAAGTTAAAACATTTCACCCAGGACCTAAAAATAAAAAAATGAACTTGGTATTTACGTACAATTTCCTACATAAACTTTTAACTCAAATTTATGTTACTCTAAAATAAAAATAAAATAAATAAAATCTACTAAAATAAACACTTACTTATCTATAAACAGTGATCTCAATTACTATAGCTACCGATAAACTATTACAATACCTAATTACGATTTATAATTCTTTTTGCATTTATGCTTTTATTATTATTATTACATATTTGCATGATTGCTAAGGGTTTTGCTGTATATATCATTTTTATATGCAACTGCGAATGTCGGCATCAGGGTGACAACTAAGGTTGGCACTGAAAACCACCTATTTTCTGAAGCACGGCGTACAATCCTCAGCAATATTAAAGGTTTTTTTTTGGTAGTTATTATAAGTAAAATTTTATAGACTCGTGGTTGGATACGTGTCACATTAACGTGCCATGTCAGTTCTGTCAGAAATGAAAGATTGACACATAGAAAAATGTTGCCGTTATCAAACCTTACTTGATTTTTAGTTTCTTTGTGTATGTTGTTTTTAACTTTGTAAACTGTGCTTTTTGAAATAAATATTATACTTTTCTATCTATTTTCACAATTACAATGTGACAATTCTTGTCTAAAATTAGTTTAAATAAAATATTATGTGCTAGTCACTTACTGATGTGTTTAAAGTCGGTGCTAAGCCAAATAGGTCCCCCCCTACAGTGTGACAGAACGCTCGAGCATGGAGGGAAGACTCGTGCTGAGCGATACAACCCAATCGATATTTGTTGATTTTTTTAAATCGCTTAAGTTATTTTAAACTTGCTTTGTTCTTTTTGGTAAAAGAACAAAGGAAGTTTTAATCGCATAACTAACATTTAAATTAAATTATTATTATTATTATTTTTATTATTTTTATATAATTTATTTATATTTATTTAAAATTAAAACTTTGTAATTTAAATTGACCTTAACTCCATAGGATAAGAGGAAGCGTTGAGTGCATGTGTGTCTGGTTGTGTAAGAAGTTTAACATTACTAATTAAATAAATTTTTAAATGCTTAAATAACATTTGGTAAAACAATGACCAGTTTATGCCAAAAAAGTTCATTAAGATATTTGTATATCTTAGTTGCATATAATTAACTTTTAAATTATATTTTTTGAGATTACTCAGAACACTTATCAGTCATAACTCGTCATTTTACATATTTTTCTTATCTTTTTTTAAAAAGATATCTCCCGCAGTTGGAATACATTCCTGTGCCGCGGGGGACTTTACAAACATACATTAAACGGACACAAAAAACACCCAGACTCAGAACAACAATTTGTGGATCACACAAAGTGTCGTCCCAAGTGGGGATCGGACCCACAACACTCATCGTAGTAGTAAGCGGCGTGGCGGAATTTAAACCACTACGCCATCCGTGCAGTCAGTTTTATTATTATAATTAAAGAAATTGATTAATTTACATCATATTATATAACTCTATAGGTTACTAGCTTTTGCCCGCGACTTCGTCCGCGTGGTGGATTACATCAGATATCGTAGGGAGTAGGCAACTACTACTAATTTCCAACCCTCATTTTGCACCCTTAGGGGAATTTCTAAAAATCCTATCTTAGTGCACACCTAAGGAACATTCAAAAACATTCATTCACCTAAGGAACCCAGCGGTTTCAGATGGAACCGTCTGTCAGTTTCTTCTTTTATAGGTATAGATTAATAGTTAGTGTTCACACTTACTAAAACAACAGAACCACAGGCAATAAAAATCGGCGGTCTTTATACGCCGAACTATGTAATATCAAGATTCTTAGACGAAAAAGTTTTATTTCATTCAAAACCTAAAGTTGCTTTAATTTTAAACAGTTTGCTATCTTTTCTTAAGAGCATACTGTTGAAATTCTATGGTTCTATCTATTTTAAAACAGTACAGCAAATACTAACTTTTAAACTTTCGCGTTCCATGATAATTAATATTATTTAACGGAAATTAACGCGATCTCTTATTTAGGGTATTACATACCTCTGGTTTGACGTTTCGACCAGGTTGCACCGGCCGTGGTCACAGGCTGACTGAGTCAGCCTGTGACCACGGCTGTAATACCCTAAATAAGAGATCGCGTTAATTCCCGTTAAATAATATTAAGTACAGCAAATATTTATCAGTTTAAAATACACTACAGCTTAAATTTAAAGGTAGTTTCAAGGATCTATGAATCTTTTATAAGTTTTGTAGAAAACTTTGCTATTTCTTTTGAAAGTCTTCTTTTTCCTCTTTTTCTATTCCAATTTCTTTTTTAAATGGATCTATTTTAAAATAAGTTTTCGTTCTTTAGTGTAAAATTATTTAAGGAGGTAACAAGCTGTGAAGTTTTGAGCTGCTATCTCCATAGGAGACTGTAGATTTTTTTGTGGTGTCAAAAGTACTGTGGAATGATTTTCCCCCCTATTTTCCGTGTAAATAATCACAACATAATTACGTAAGGTAGATTAGCAGAGATCGCATATGTCAATAAGGTTGCCCTTTGTACGCTATCTGTAGATATAATGATGCAAAGAATATTTCCACTCTTATAATAGCGTACAATTAATAAAAAGTTGGTTACCAGTAATCATTTATAGCCATGATTATAAGTATTTGGTTTTTATAATATGAAATACATAATTAAAATCATCGCATTCCATTTCATAGGCGTACAAAAATAACGTCAAAATTTGGTTATCAGTAGAGTATACATCCTAAGTAATAATTATTATATTTAGAAGTCAAATTTATAATAATAATACTAATAATAGAATGTATTAGTCATCATCTACATCATCATCATCAACTGCCTTTACTAGTCCAGCTGAACACAGGCCTCTCATTAGAAAGAAGGTTTCGGCTTACTAGACAACGCTGGCCAAACGGGTCGGTATAGGGTTTGTTTCAAGTTTTATTTCTTTTTGCAGTACTAGTACTATTGTCCTATGTACGTTGGCTCTGACAAGACTCATGGGATTATTAGGGGTGGTGACTTCTTTTTTCTTTTTTTTCCAGAAATTTTCAATCAGTTACCACAGGACAATGTATTGGTCAAATAATGATAATTATATCAAATATCAGTCTATTTGTAATGCTCAGTACTTAAAGATGGACATTTCACTGTCAGAGAATACAATACTTACGGTAATTCAGAACCTCTTTTATACTGTAAGAACATAAGTTAGTAGTACATTTTTAATGAAAATTAAATAAATCTAGATAGAGTTTTCTTCTTCTATTGCCCCAGACATTTTAAATATATCTATATAAATTCATTAATTTCTTTCATTTGTGGCGACTCCCACATACAAAGAAACAGAAACATACTACAGCGCCATCTAATGAAGACACACCGAACTACGGAGTAACTACTAAAATAAGAATTGCTAATCCTGTATCGCGATATAAAGAATTCCCTCGCCGATTAGCATATATACAACTTCCCAACATCAACCGCTGGGCCGCGGCCCGCCAGGCATGGTGATCAGGCGCCAGGCTCGCCTGGTCGGAGGATCCTCCCTTTGTGTTGGAGGGACATGACACCCGTTCCTCCACACATTCATTAATTATAATATAAAAAAAATTATAAAAGATATCTATATAAATTGTGATGGCCATAGAAAATCTCAAAATCATTGGTGCTATTTGAGCCTTTATTAGTGTATAGATCAATCTATCGGCCAGACATTGTAATTATGATTATATGTAATTGACAGATACTGGTATTTGTACTTTAAAATATTTACAATCAATCAGAAGGTGAATATAAACCAATTTTAAACTAACAATAGTAGTGTTGCAAGTCTTGTTAATACTTTATCTGCTTTAGAATTGGCATAATTCGACCTTGCACTCTATTTTCTGTATTCGTTATTTAAACCTACATATTACAAAAACATGTATTTAGGGTCCGTTTTTGTTTCTGTCTTAGTGGCTTCTTCAATCACGGAAAGAACATAAGGGCACTAATTCTTCGTGCCACTGCAGTTTCAGTCCAGTTTGAAGTCGAGACTTGCGCTATCAGTTATCCTAGCCCCATCACCCTATTCGTTTTCTTTCTTCCAATTCACCATCTTCATTTGTTCCGTTGGCACCCCCTTTTTTTTCTTTTTTTTCCGTGCCGAAATTCCCTCGGATACCACCTATCGGTGGCATGTCGTACTCCAACCGACTAAAACCGCACGCCGTCTCGGGTACTTATAGCCGGGGAACCAGGTATACCCTAGAAAGGAAGTCACTGGTGCCCCGACATTCCATTGGCACCCCTAGTGGCTATAATAGCTCAGCTAAAATACTCATAATGTTACACATTACGGCAACCACTAATACAATTTGGAGTAGGGCAGGACGATTGTGATGACAAAAATGTAGTTGTTTTGTTGTGAAAATCCCGTGGGTGTCATAAGAGTAAGAGAGCAAACTACGTAGGACAACAGAATTGCAAAGAGAAGGCAAACTTGACACAACGTCTGGCCACATGGTATAGAAGGCCAAAACCTCTTTTCTAAGGAGAGGCCTGTGTCCAGCAGTGGACTAATAAGGGCTGATGATGATAATGATGATACTTAACAATGTTCTCTTGTATAGACGGTCCGGATTTTCTAGCAACAGCCGGTTCGATTTAAAGATATCCGACCCTGACCAGCTCGAGCTATTGATACAATCTATCAATAATAAAGCAAATTCCCTTTATCAGTTTCCTTTCAACTTTCTCCAAAGCAAACGGGCAAGAGGGCAAACGAGCGGTCTGGTCACCTGATCAAAAGCGACTACTGCCGCCCATGAACGCCAGCAACTCAGAAGTCACAAGCTCTTTTCTTGAAGGTTTGAAGAACCTATCGGTCCGGCAATAATGCAGACGATAACTCTTTCCATATATAGGTTGTGCAAGGCAAAAGCGCACAGTGGCGGAGTGCTAATTATCCAAGTGCAGAGGATGAAAAGTTGGCCTTCTAACTCGTAAGGAGCCCTGTTTACGCTAATAAGCCTATTATCTATTACGTTAGCCTACTTATCAGTACTATTACTACCATTACTCCTTGTTTATATAGAAGTATCTTCATTTCCTTATCTGGACTTCTTCGCATATAAATACTCGTAAATAGGCCAAAAACCCCTGCCAGTATCTAGCCAGTACCCCAGAAAATGGAATTCTAATGAGATTATTTCATTGTCAAAGTCAAAGTCAAACTCTCTTTTTTTCATAAAATTTTTAAAATTGTTTGAAATGTCTTTTATGTAGACTCTAAAGTCACAGACACACAAAAGCAACAAATCTTTGTTTTGTCAAAAATTAAAATTAAATTTACAAATTAAAGTTATACAAAATCTATGATATGTCTGTGCGGATCTACAACCGCCCGTTTCCAAGGGGTTGAGCCTTATAAGAAGAAAGGCAAACAAACTCATGGCCACTCTTGGAATATTGGAACGACTGAAAACTTCTTGTTAATATTTGCCTTTAAGAAACTAGTTGATAACTATGTAACTTACACATAGTTTTATGAAATTTACCTCCTTAGAAACTTCATGTAAATAAAATAAATGATATAATAAACATTAAATGTTTGCACATTCGCAATGCGTTTGTTTCACAAGAGACGTTGCGCCGACGCACCGTTATCTGCATAGATTTATTCTCTGCGTGAGAGGTTTTACGTTTAACTAATTATAATTTAGTGTCGTAATGTTACTAAAAATATATATACGGAATTATATTCATGTATAATTAAATTAAATTTTTCAAAAGGGGAACCAGAAACTTAAGCCGATGTAACTTTGTCAACCCATTTAAAAACTGTAGTATATAGATAGATTGCACGGTACACTAGAATACACGTGGGTTGAGCCCCGGGCAAAAGCTAATGTTTAATAAATAATACTGTTACCAAAAGTGAAAAGCATTATAATAATGCAAATATTGTATTGATAGATATGTAGAAGTATAATATAAATAAACATATAGTTTGTTAACAAAAAGAAATAAAGAAAACAAGACACCTTTTAACACAAATGCATAAACATACAAAGAAAACGATTATCAGGATATTTTGTTAGTTGGGAGTTATCTTTAGAATAAGCTATAAAACAAAAGAAAAAGTAGGTACATGAAAATGAATAGAATAGAATAGAATGGAATGAACTGGACTAGAATGGACTAGACCGAAATGGAATAGAATAGAATTGAATAGAATATAATACTCGTAGAATATCCTTATCTGTAAAAAAAAGTTAAGGATTACAGACGGATATAGACAATGGGCGGCCTTATTGCTAATAGGAATCTCTTACAGGCAACCTTTGGATGGACAAATCGACAGTAGATGCTAAGAAACAGTGGGTAGTCTAGGTGTATTGAAGCTGTAGTTATAATAATATAATATCAAAAGTAATATGTAGAAATTAAAATTAAAATGCACTATATTCTTGTAAAGAACACGCGTGATAATTAAGTTCCTAAGTATGTTCATATTCATTTACATAATAATGTTATTAACCTTTGCTATGATCATTATAGCTAAGAATAAAACTATATAATTGTTACACGTGAGATTAAAAATAATATTTGTATGTTACACACACTAAATGTCACACGTAACGATAATTTCATTTCAGCAAAAAAAAATCAACAATCTGCTCAATTTTAATTTATAATACGATTAATAGCAATTGCTTTCACGTCATCATCAGCCTATCGCAGTCCACTGCTGGACATTCGTTTGTTCACTTTTCATATTCTTCTGTGGATCCCGTTAGGGACTATGTAATATTTCATATCGGTCTATTTTATACAGGATCAAACTTCTTCGCTATGTCCAAGATGTCTGAAGCCCACTAAGGATACTAAAAGATGACTAGTTGTGTGACCTAAGCAAATACTATATTTGTATGCGCATGTTCAAAAAAAATCTTTTACACGACTTTTACGTGATACTTGCAAAGTAACTACGAGATTTGTATATTCAGGAACACTGGTACCTTACACTGTTTACGTAAATCTTTCTTTTTTATTTTCCAAATTTCAGCTCCACCGAATGACTTGTATAATATCAAGTTATTAATTGAGATTGAAATAAAAATTAACAAATAAAGATAAATAAAATAACAAAATAATATAGCCTGCGTTACTTACGAACAAAGAAATATTAAAATAGGCTTGGCAATTGTGTTTTCTTATGATAAATCTAAGGTAATGTCATATCATATATAGAGCACAAACGTTTTGACAGGCCTTTACAAATGTTTTCATAATTAGTTAACATGATAAAGTGCGAGTTACGATTGCTTGAACGCGACCTTCGATGCGCTGTTTGATTTCTATGTCCTTAAATTAAGTGATACATACAAGTATCTTTAATGTTCCGATGGTGTTTTGTTTTTATTCGAACTTACTATGAATCTGCAATAATATTTTATAGTTTACTTTCAATTTTACATTTTTTTTGCAAAATAATGAAATGTTTGACTACATTGTGTAAATAATGGTAATAAGTGGCAGATAATTTTATTATAAAGCAGTGGCTTTATAATATATATTCTACCACATTCACACAACGCCATCTAGTCCTAAACTAAGCAGACTACTATAGGTACTAGACAAATTATATAAATACATATATACTTTTTTTTTTGTAAATACATACATATTATAAATAGAATAATGAAATTTAAGTGCAGTGGCACTGACATGACATGTACTAACCAAACTCAAGATCCAATTTAGAAAATATACGAAAGATACGAAACTGGAATAGAAGTACAAGAAAATATATACACGTAGTTACCATTGAAAAGATTAGTGTCATCTTTTTTAATATATATATAGACAACTCCTGTGTCGCGGGGGACTTTACAAACATACATCGAAACGGGCACAAATTGTTGTTCTGAGTCTGGGTGTTCAGACTCAGGACAACAATTTGTGGATCATGTGGCGAGGTGACTGCTTAAAGCACTACGCCATGCAGTCATCATCGGTAATAATAACGTTTCACATATAAACGTGAAAACTTTATTTTCACGTTCAGCTTACGGAATACGGACAGTATAAGACATGCAAAGAGTTTCATATTTTTATTCCATTCTTAAAGAACACACATTGTTTTACTAAATTTTATTAGGATAATCTACCGATAATTTACATTGTCTGTATCATAGTTATCCATTGACGTCACCAAACTAACACATCGTTCGCCAGGCATAAAGAAAACGCATTAGACATCAACCATTGAGCAATACTACCGCTCCAGTGGTTATATGCACGCAACTAACAGGATATTGCAACCGGCAACGATCCAAGGATCTCGGCGAAAACTTAATTCCAACAATCGGAAATCATTGCATGCTTAGGATAGATAGGGCTGAACTCGGCACGGTAATATCGGGTAATTTTTTTGATGTAAGTGCTTTCAGTACAGGTGCAGAGGAAATGTTGAAAATTATTGATTTGTTGACCATCATATTGAAATTCATAAGCATTGCTTATTGCAGTTCAATTTACGCAAGTGATTTTATAAACGATAGCGTCGAATGAAAGAATAAAGGTAAGACAAGCAAACGACCCAATATTTTCATCAAATAGAATTGCTTCCTAATATTGTTTTCAAGAATTTTTGTATGAATTTGTTGTTACGGCGCTAATTGGGCAAGGCCATCAGATGGTCTCATAAATATTATACTCTGTTAAGGTATGACAGTAAACTTTATTAGTCAATAGATACTATACCTTAAAAATAATTGAAATTAAATATCTACCTCTACTATAGGAGATAAACCTCCTTTCTAATGAGAGGCCTATGTCCAGCAGTGGACTATTAAAGGCTGTTGATAGGTTTTAGTTCAGCTCAGATACAGCCATACATAATCAATGGAACTTAATTATCGTTCATAATAGAAAGTTCTTTTCCTTTTATGAAATTGTTACACATTCTACGTAAACTTAAGTATGATTCCATCATATGATACAATAGATTTACATTTATTTATTTATTTAATAACTTAATGAAAAAAATGTACAATGACGGACTTAATGCCACAGGCATTGTCTCTCAGTCTACCGTAGCATGGTGTGGAAATGAATGAAAAGGTGCAAAACACTCTGGTTGAGAACTTTAAAGTGAATCAAAAAAGAACTAAATATTAAGAAATACATACATAGAAAGAAATAAATATATTAAGAAATGTATATATATACATTTAGTGTAAGGGTATTTAATTTAGGTTTGTTTAAGAGATAGGCCTCACAGAAAACCGGTGTTGTGTGTGTGTGTGTGTGTGTGTGTGTGTGTGTGGTGTGGATTTTGATTTGATTTGAATGGTTTAGCTGAGCACTACTACTGTTGGTCGAGGCTCTTAGCAACTAATCCATGGGCCGATATGACTATCGGTAAAATGATTGCCGAATCAACATCCCACATGTCGACAATCTCGTGGGCCAAATCCAAATATAGTACTTTACTTGTTTATATTTTTCAGCTTTCAAGAGATTGTCGTCATGTGGAATATCAACAATCACAATATTGTTAATTATTATGATTCTAATGACTTCTAAAAATGACCAATGGAGGCCCAATGTCCAACTGTGGACTGTGATAGGCCAATGATGATAATGAAAATAAAAATGACTAAATCTTTTATTTTTTAAAGTTTTTAGTTCGGTTACAGTTTTTGTATCATTACATGAATCAATCTTTTGTTCATAATCTCTGATGGTTTATTTAAGGTCATCGTACACTGGAAATTCCCGTGATATAGGATGTGAACTAATGATAATGATATGTACCTGTGCATCGGAGTAATCATTTGACGATACAGCACTGAACAAAAACAACGTCAGTACATTGTGACATGGGACGCGTCATCGTTATAATGATATGATTTAGGTTTGTTTGTGTTCTTTAAAATACCTGTGCATTATTACCTAGGAACTTCTTATGACAAAATCAAAACTATTACGTGGCTCATACATTACAATGATCTCAGTCAGAATTGACATATTTTTTACCACATTCACACAACGCCATCTAATTCCAAACTAAGCAGAACTATGGGAACTAGATAACTGATATAAATAAATATATATTTTATTTATCTGATTTAAGGAAGGAGGATATGAATTCGGATATTTATATTTTTTTATGTATGTTCGGGCAAAACTCCGTCATAGACGATTTTTTAAAATTCTTATATTGTTCGAAAGTGGTTTATTCTGAAATAGTTTCGTTTAAACTTCATTTAGATCTGATGATGAATTTTGAAGACAAACAAAGGAACTCCTCAAAAAATGACAGCAAATAAACCGCGATGGCTGCTAGGTTTTCAGTAGTCTTTGTTAGTATTGTTTGAAGTTGGTTCAACTTTTTTTACTTTACAACTTAACACATAATGGGAAATTGTAAGAAACTGTAATTTTCAATCCTTAATTTTTCACACTTTGGGGTACTATTGTTTCTTCAAATTTGAATGGGACCACCTAATATCATATCTAACTTTTTATGGAAGAGGCGGCAAACGAGCAGACGCGTCACCTGAGGGAAAGTGACTACCGCCACCCATGGCAAGCTGCACCTCAAGAGTCACTAGTGCCTTGCCGCCTTTTGAGTCCCCCAACCTGAGCTGTACCAAGCTCCGGTAACCACATTCACTCACTAAAAAGCAACGGATGAATTCTTGATGTAAGGGCAAGCTCCATCTTGTCCTCACACGATCTGATCATAGACCTCACCGTCACCTCCTGGTAACGGGGATTTTCAACACTGCAATTTGTGAAGTGAAAAGTTCTTTAGGCGCGTTTTGCATTTTGAACAGAAAAAAGATTGTATTTGTGTCTTGAGATGGGAAGAAACCTTTTTCTTTTTTACTTTACAAACATACGTGAAACGGACACAAAGAACACCCAGACTCCGAACAACAGTTTGTGGATCACACGAAGTGTCGTCCCATATGGGGATCGCACTCACAACACTCAGCGTATTAGTAAGCGGCGTGGCGACCGCTTAAAGCACTACGCCATCCGTGCACTCTTTGTTACTGTATTGTTACTGCCACTTTTATATAGTTATACGTTATATCGTCCCCGTAGTTGGAAAATTAAATAACTATGATTTTGTAGTTCTGAGATAAACGCGATTCAGTGGTTTTTGTTCAGTTAATGTACATTTGTTAAAAATGTGAGACAATTTTACTGTGGCAATTTTATATTTTGTGGACCTGATTACCTTTTATATTACGCTTTAACAAACTGAACTCTATCTTTAACTATAACAAAATAAAACATTAAAAATCAAGTTGTTTAATTTTGCCACAACTATTATTTACAACGTAACTACAATTAGCTACTTATTTCGGCTATTTATTTAGTTTTCCTACAAGCTAAATCCATTTGGTAGAGTAAAATTTGGTGAAATAAATGCAGTTATTGAATTTATCAAACTCGAAATATTTTAAAATGTAAAACTTAGTGACTTTGTATGTTACATTATTTTGATATTTTTAACTATTATTGGTCTCATATAAAATAAAAGCTGTATTATGATATTTTGGTAGAAATATAAAAATACAATAAAATTTTAAAAAAGGGTATTGTAAACAAATATTTATCTTGCCACAAACTTAAAAAAATAAACAAAATTATAGCAATTATAACAAGTGGAAACAAATTAACTTAAAGTATTCTTTCAAATCAAAACAGAAAATAATTTAAACCCAAAAAATAACAATATAGCTCTAAAATCAGAGACCTAATTACAAAAGACATACTTAAGTAGTAAGTAAAACTATGAAAAGCCTTAAATAGGTATGTTATTTAAGTTATTTGCCATTTAACTTATCATTGACCACAGTTATTGACTTATTTAGTTATTTATTTTTCCTTCAAAAAAATAGTGTTAGTCTGAAGATATTTATTATTCCATCTGTCCGACAAAAATGGCTATATTTTTGAAATGGAATAAGATACGAAAATGCCTGTATGGCTCAAATATGCGCCATGTTTTAGGTGTTTTGAAAATAGAGAAAAGTCAATATCGCCAAAACCGGACTTATTTAATTTCCCAACTACGGGGACGATATTAGCTGTGGCTATGGCGCCGCTCGATCATATTTTTATTTATGTAAGCAGATAGTCTAAGTTACTCATTAAAAGTCAGATATCTGTTAATGAAAGACCATTAGAAATCGGTCTACTCGTTTTAGAGGTCAGCATGATGAAACAGACACACAGAGGTTCAAAATTGCTTAAAAGTTATGCACGTATTTTTAAATTTAAAATAGCCATTTCTAATGTATTTATTTGTAAGGAGCATTTTATAATTTTTACTTAAAAACTTACAAAAATAAAAGATGAGTTTATCATGAAGGCTGCATTTGATTTTTTATATGTGGCCATAATACAGAATTGCGCATATAATTTGTATAATACGTAGATTTAAAAAAAAAAGTCTGTTTGATATGGCCTGTGGCCCAACCGAATTTATTTCAATATAATAACGAAAACATAAGTATTTATATTAAAATTACAACGTATAAATAAAATAGTAAATTCTTGTCACATACAGTGGAATAGATTTGAGTAATCTACATAAACCTTTGTATATTTTTTTTTTACTCACCTGCAGCATAAAAGCTGATGAGTTATGGTAGAATTAATAAATTTCAACTAAATTTTATTGCTTCAGAGGGTAATACGGTAATTAATAATGTTAATCTTCTAACTATTCTATTTTAATAATATATTTAAATTAACTAATTCTATTTTAATAATAGAAAAAAATGTAATTTAGTTGATGTCTTTTAACCGTAACTTAATTTTAAAAGACACATTATGAGTATGTACTATTAATAGTCGTGTATGTTACATAAAAAGAGTTACTCTCAATCTCCTCTGTTTTCTTAAATATGATTAAATATTTTTAAAAGTCTAATGACAGTAAAACGTGTAATTTATTTTCTTGATTTTTGTTGTTATTTAGAACTAAGAAAGAAATAATTTAAAAATGTCTGAATGAAAAAATAAAATATATGCTTACCAATATTGTTCAAAACACATAAGTAACATTCACTACAAATTTTCTAATTTATTAAAACACAAATTTGTGGAGCACACACTTGAAAACTATTAAGAAATAACCTTTTGTACAAAATAAAGGTTGTAACGCGTTATTATTTTAATTTTAAATATACAAATTGTTTGCACGATTCTGTATGATGACCACTTAATACTGTATAACATAGCAAACAGAACAATTAGATGTGGGGGGAGGTTGAAGGTTGTAGAGTAAGCATATTTTCTAATTAGAAATAAATATCCTTGCTGAAGTGCGTAGTGGTTTAAGCGGTCGCCACGCCGCTTTCTATTGCGCCGAGTGTTGTGGGTTCAAACCCCACATGGGATAACACTTTGTGTGATCCACAAATTGTTGTTCTAAGTCTGGGTGTACTTTGTGTCCGTTTCATGTATGTTTGTAAAGTCCCCCGCGACACAGGATTTATTCCTAGTGCGGGAGTTGTCTTTTTTAAAAGAAAGAAAAAGAAGAAAGAAGTTAATATTCATTCATTGTATGAATTATAGTTTGGTATTAATAAACTTACTAGGTTACTAGAAGAGGTTAAGCGTAAAGATATGGTAGAGTGAAAGGTATATTTATTTAATTAGAGCTCCTTGGAGTAAAGGTTTTAAACCCATAATGGATCAAAACATTACTGTGTTGATCCTAGCACTATTGTCAGATTATTTTTCTTATATTTTTCTTCACCTATACTACCTATCATACTTTTAGTTTGAATAATACATAGTGTAGAAAATAATTACTTACTGGGCTAATTTATGAGTTTCAAATACCTTTTTTTTTTTTTTTTTTTTTCCGTGCGGAAATCCCCTCGGATACCACCTGTCGGTGGCATGTCGGACTCGAACCGACTAAAACCGCACGCCGTCGACGGGTACTAATAGCCGGGGAACCAGGTATACCCTAGAAAGGAAGTCCCTGGTGCCCCGACATACCTCGGGTCATCTACAGACGAGTAGACGACCCCCCCCCGTGTGGGAACCCCATGTTCCCTGTGCTCCCTTGAAGCGAGCGCGCTTCGCAACGCGCTCGCCGCCACCCCGGCCTGCTTCTGCTAGGGTGACAGATGGCCTCACCTGTCACCCCCAGGCCTGCGCTTATGGAGGACGGAGGTCGTTCTGCGACCTCTGACCTGACCTGAGTCGCCTGCGGTGCTTGGCGGGCCGGGAGAGTTCTAAACCTCTCCCAGTTTCAAATACCTATGCGTTTTAAGATGTTTTGAACTTGTCAAAATGTATTTTTCTGGTAACTTCAACTGTGGCGTAAAAACAATATCTTAAGAGCATTACACGAGACAATTATCTCTTTTGATATCAATTATTTTGTTCGAAACTGATTCAAAACATCACGACCACTCTTATCTCACTCACTAATCGTTAGACTAGCAGGTCCTTCCAATTCAGTTTAGGTTCCTTTCTGTGCATTAAATTTAGAATGATGACTTTTTTGTTAATACAAATAACAATACATTTACTAAATTCTATTTATTTGTATTAAATGCTACAGAATGTTTTGGACATGTTTATTTCAATTCTGTTATGTACATGTACTGAAATTAAACGTTACTTATGGAGTTTAGTATACTATACTAGAATCCGTGTGGTGATGGATTAAGAATGCGGAGTGTCACCACGAATGTCCATGCGAGCAGCGAGCGCAGTATAGTAAGCCAAAACCTCTTTTTTAAGAAGAGAATTGTGTCCAGCAGTAGACTATTAAAGGCTGTAGATAACTTGATGTTATACATACATGATATATTCAAGAAATTCAACGAGATCATTTCTAAATTGCCTAAAATTTCAACCAGGTTATGTCAACTTATGACAAAAGTCATAATGGCCCTGCAGGTAGTTATAAGAGTTTACAAGAATATTTTCGTTAGTAATACTGCAATAAATACTAATAACTTACTGGAACTGAATGTCAATACAGCATTGACTGCTGTTGATGCTGGAACTCGTACTCTTCTTCTTCCGTTGGGGCGCATTCCTCGAAACACCAGAGGCCCCCTATGGCCAACAGAATCATGTATGTCGCAAAGTAGAACATGAACACCAGGATATTGAATAACATCGTAGTGTAAGTTCGTTGCTCTGATGTAAACCTGGAACAAATGAAAGTATTGTAAATTTTAAAATGTTAGATGGTTTTTCTATATATAATAATATTCTAAAACATTCACAGAACACTATCTAGTCCCAAAATAAGCAGAGCTTGTACTATGAGTACTAGACAACTGATATATATAGATAAAAATACTGTTTTTAAATACATTCATACTATAGATAGATATACGCAGACCAAATTAAACAATAAATGTTCACGCACACACATGTTTGACTCGAGCAGGAATAGAGCCCGCGATCTTTGCAGTGACAGTCCGTTACACAAATCAATACTCCATACGGTCTATAAGATTTAAGTAACGGGTAATTAGTTGTTCTAAGTGATAAAAAAATATTAACAGAACCATACTACTATATAAATATGTTGACTACCTGCCTGAAGGCGACTTTGTTTCGGAATTTATTTCTGATAGAACAAAGAAAGAAAATAACCTCGCGGGAGGGACTTCAAGGGCGGCAACGCACTTGTGACTTTAAGTTTGCTGGTGTCCATGGGCGGCGAAAGTTGCTTACCATCAGGTGATCCGTCTGCTCGTTTTCCCCCTCATATCATAAAAAAACCTGAGAAAAGGAAAAAAACTTAAAACTCATACTAATAATAACTTCATTCATCTCACACACGACAGACTGATTTCAAACGAGATAACTTGACTATGAGCCTATGCTATGGTAACTTGACTGCTGATACACATACTTAAATATTTGTAAGTACATCATCATCATCATCAACAGCCTTTAATAATCCACTGCTGGATATAGGCCTCTCCTTAGAAAGGAGGTTTTGGTACGGTTGCATGTACATCAAATGACCGTGCTCATCACACAATTATTTGTTCTGGGTGGGAATCAAACTTACGACCTCTGGGTTTGCACTCAGGGTAACTAACCACTAGACCAACATGGCGTCAAATGGATATGGTGAGGGTTCGTGGCGGCCATCGGAGTGGGAGTTCTCTCGCTCGATAGCCTGATTGCGGCTATCGTGCGGAGCGACTCTGCCGTCTCCTTCTGCGAGCAAGTTATGCTCGCGAAGGAGACGGCGAAGCGGGACCGGGAGAGGTTTAGGACTCTCCCGGCCCGCCAGGCCCGGGAACGGGCCAGGTACCGCAGGTGACTCAGGCGCCGGAGGTCGCAGAACGACCTCCGTCCTCCATAAGCGCAGGCCTAGGGGTGACAGTTGAGGCCATCTGTCACCCTAGCAGAAGCAGGCCGGGGTGGCGGCGAGCGCGTTGCGAAGCGCGCTCGCTTCCAGGGAGCACAGGGAACATGGGGTTCCCACACGGGGGGGGTCGTCTACTCGTCTGTAGATGACCCGAGGTATGTCGGTGCACCAGGGACTTCCTTTCTAGGGTATACCTTGTTCCCCGGCTATTAATACCCGAGACGGCGTGCGGTTTTAGTCGGTTCGAGTCCGACATGCCACCGACAGGTGGTATCCGAGGGGATTTCCGCACGGAAAAAAAAAAAAAAGCGTGAGGGTAAAAGAAAGGGGTAGAGATTGATTGATTGATGTCCATCTTATAAGGAAGGCAACTAGATCATCGATATGTGTATTCTTCATAGTCTACTGTCATATTTAATCTATCTATATATCTATACAAATAAATAAAATTGAAGTGTCTGTTTGTAATGTTAAAATAATAGTTTTTTTTCATGCTCACACGGTATTTTGCACGATATCTATGCCTAAAAGCCAGTTTAAATATTTTTTGTCTATCTATCGGTTTGTCTGGCAGTATGTTTGTTGGGGGTGATCTTCAAAACGGCTGAACCGATTTTGATAATATTTTACTACCTGGTAGCTATCTATATAACGAGTAACTTGGGCTATTTTTCTTCTCAGAAAAACCCCCTTTAAAATTTTGACCGGCCAGGGAATCGAACTAAGGCAGCGTTTTTCAAGCCCACTACCAGCCAGTATTATACAAAAATGTGTAAATGTATTATTAAGTTGGTTTGTGTACGCTTCAAAAACTCAGAAGGATTTGCACCGATTGAGCTCAAATGTTTACATAATAACATCCAATTCACTTCAGAGATTGTTGTCTATATTTCGCGTCGGTTTATTTCTTCATTTCTCATCAATGCAATCACAATATGCCATAATAATATGATATAATAATTATAATAACATTATTTATTTACTGAAAATGTCTTAGTCACAGGAGGTGGTTTACAATGTTAAAAGCACATGAAACATTTCGCTATATTTTAGATGGCATGCTAATTTTTTAAATGATACCAATAATATGTTGAAAAAAAAAAGAAAATAATTAAAAACATTATATTGATGACGAATTTACTATTAAATTACATGTACATGATATAAATAAATATATAAATTTAAAAAAAAATTGTGTCAAATAATTCGTTTACAGAAAGTTGTGTTCAGAATCTTCTCTTAAGCAAATAATGTCTGTAGTAAAAAAATTCGCTCCTCCATGTTTTACATAGCATGATTTAACGAAATAATTAGAGATATTAAGGTAAACTATTAGGAAACATTATGTTAAATAGAAAATTATTTATACTTGGAAATGTTTGCGTGCGTGTGTGTGTGTGTGCGCGCGCGTGTTTGTTTGTGTGTGTGCGTGCGTTCGTGTGTGCGTGCATGGCTGTGATGATGATATATGTATGATATATCAATGCGACACTTAAATTGTGTTGTATCCTCATAAGTGATAGCCTGTAGAGCTAATAGGAGTAGTAGATATGTTGCGCTCTTAGTTTAGATTAATAATTGTACAAAAATCTATAATTTTATAGTATTCGACAAAAAAATAAAATATTTTGTCTCAGTGAAACACTGTGTTTTTACTACACCGGTTAAGTGTGTAACGGGTCAAGGGCCGTGTAATAATCCGTTATTATTAAGTTCCGTTAAGTATTATTTTTAGGAATTTTGTTTTTGTGTTTTCTTTGAAATATTCCCCGTATTTTTTATTTATATAGAAACAAAAAAGCATATCATTTTAAAGAAAATTAGTCCTAGTTTAAGAGAAGATTTTCAAAATTGTTTTGCTTTTCTAAATATATTTATAATTAACTAATTTAACGACGTTCAGATACCATGAAGATAATATTTCCCGTATGTAAATTAATTAATATTCAGTGAAATCTGTCTAGAAATATAAAATGTTAATGGCTTATGACTTTGAAATGACAACAAAATTTGCTTTTGGACTATGACTATTATGAATATACCTATAAATATATATATTTATATTCATAAAAAGAACACAGATTTTCGACGTACTATTAAAACAAATAAGGTAAACATACAAGTTTTGCACGTATCGAGAAAATTTTGAGATCTTTTTTAACACAAATGTTTCTTAGAACAACCATTTATTTTTCAAACAAACATCACACACTTCCGCTTATCTTATGACGTGTTTGACATAACCAGATAGTTTATTAGAATAAAATAATTGGCGTGTTTAAAACTCGACAGTGACGTCTTGTAAGTATATTTTAATGATGGCTTTGAACATTTAATGTTTACATAAAAAGTGCAATTCATTGCAACAAGACATTGTCTTAATACATGAGGCTGTTTGGTTTTATGTATTTATTAACAGCAGTGAGAACATTACCCACCACCTATAGGCTTGACTACACTTACAGAATATTTCTTTAAGTACGTATGTGGTTATGTAGTGAACACCACAGAGTCATTTACAGGCGCCACCTGAAAACCAGAGCTGCACATTCTCAACGTGTGTGCAGTATTTATATTTAAGTAGCGTTCTTTTCAGGCCCGTACTATTTAAATGTTTTTTTTAGGGTTCCGTACCAAAAAAGGAAAAAATGGTACCCTTATAGAATCACTTTTGTTGTCCGTCTGTCAAGACCCTTCATCTCGGGAACGCGTAATGGTATCGAATTGAAATTTAAACCATATACTCAAGTCTATAGTCTCTTAAAGCTGTGAAACAATCAAACTTCTAAGTTAACGTAAAAAAAAGATTCACACACATTTCGACACTCTCAAAGGAATCAAAATGATAGGGTACTTTCCGTTGATTAGAACTATGAAATTTGGCAAGTAACATCGTCTTAATCTGAAAACAGAACGACCTCCGTCCTCCATAAGCGCAAGCCTGGGGGTTACAGGTGAGGCCATCTGTCAACCTAGCAGAAGCAAGGCGGGGTGGCGGCGAGACGCGCTGCGAATCGCGCCTCCTCTTTCGGGAGCACCACGGGAACATAGGGGTCCCACACAGGAGGGGGTCATCTACCCGCCGTAGATGGCCCGAGGTACGTCGGGGTTATAGGGATTTCCTTTCTAGGGCACACCTGGTTCCCCTGCTACTGGTACCCGAGACGGCGTGCGGTTTTTAGTCGGTTCGAATCCGACATAACAACCGGTGAAAAAAAAAGGGTTGTTAATCATTATCTATGCGTTCTTATTTATTGTTACTTTTGCTGAAGGTAATAGAACAAGCTATTAAATCAATATTGCACTAAAACCATTATTAATAACCCGTCTAATTAACCGTCATATTGTCTACTCTTTATTAAAAGCGGACCCTAAGTCGGTCCTTTGTACTGGAAGTTTAAATGTTTTTAGACTAGAAAATCTAACACAGAGTGGGGAAAAGAAATTTTAAACAGATTTTATCTCTTATGCGAGAATAGTCGTTGAGTTAAAACGTTATACGTAGTTTACTTCAAACTGAACCAAAAAAGTGTAAAGTGCAGCATAAACTCTGTAGGTTACTAAACTGCGTAAACAGATATGTTACAGCTAGCTTTTAGATCGAACACGAGTAATAGGGCAGAAAGCTAGAAAACATAAGAACTGTATGAGAGGATATCTGATTGTTGAGTTACTTAAAAGGTTGAAGTTAGGGGACAGAGTTGCTTATGTACATCAATACCAGTTCATAGAAAAATAATTATACAAATTGGGTAGATAAAAAACGCCCGAACAAACTAGAATGTCAAAATAAATGTTGATAGTTTTTTAATAATATATTATTAAAAACTACAAACTTATTTGACATTCTAGTATGTCTAGTATTAGTCTTATAGTATTAGTCTTCAGCTACGTATCCAGGTATCTCTGATACACGAGCTTAAACCTATTATGATATGGAGGTAATTTCAGATGATTCTACACCAAATATAATAAAAACATTTAAGTTTTAATATTAACGTTTAACATGGCCATTGTATTTTAGATACTGTAGAAGCGAGAACATCGCGGAGAATATTCAAAGAAAAGCTGTACTAATATAAAGTTTTTAAAAGAAAAGATGTAAAGACTTTTAATAAATGTTAACGACTCTCAAAACAATTACTAACAAAGAGCACTAAAAACCCTAGCAGCAGCGCAATATTGCTGTCATTTTTTGCACGAGTTTCGTGTCTGTCTACGCAACTTCATAATCAGATTACAGGAAAGTGAATGCGACCTTTTCGGAGTAAACCCAACAAAAAAGAATTTGAAAAGTCTATTATGAGGAGTTATGACACGAATATACAGTGAAAAAAAAACCATCGATGATACCTCAGCATTTTGGATTGGGTTAATTAAAAAATGTAGGAGTATTATCAACTTTGTGATTCTATGGGAGTAATTCAATAGATTCAATAGGTATGGGAGTCAATTCTGGAGTAATTCAATATTTTGTTAGTTTCGGCAGTTCTAGAGTGGTGACGACGGCGGAAGTAAGTTAGATGCATGTTTCAATAGATTTAGTACATAATATGTTACAAGGGTTAAGTGTTATTCATGTATTTAAAATAATTTAATTTTTTTAGGGGGGTTGTTTATTTAAATATAATGTATATATTTATATAATCAATGTTGTATAGTTTTATTATTCAAAAACATCAATATGATTGGTGAGTACAGTGTCCGATAGTAAAAAATAATGTTTACACCATCCCAGATTCTTAATTTTGCATAGTAAATTAATAGCCAAATTATGAAAATGGGTAAATGCAGATTTTAGATTGAAAACTAAAAGTCACCGTTAAAAATCGGCCAGAATCTTTCAGCCTTTTGCTGAAACATTAAAACATATTTCATTTTATATTTTTATGTTGAATGTTAGTACCTACTTAGGTCGCCCTACCCTAATACCAATCATGGCTCCAGCCTTGAGAAAAGAGGACCCATTAGCAAAGAAAACTATATGTTTCCTAAGTATATGAAAAATACGGAATGATCAAAATGTCCCATTACGATAATACAAAATATGGTAAACCTGATTTATGTCACACATCATCTCACAACAGCCTTGACTAGTCCAATGCTGGACATAGGCCTATCCTAGAAAGCAGTTGGAATGGTTCAAAAGTCCACCAAAACTCGGCATAACATGAAATTCGCAGTTCCTACGGTATACAAAAGTCCTGTGCCCGATGACATTTCTATGAAGGTCGACGTATCTTCGAGATTATTTTAAACTTGATGCTTATTTGCGACATGAGTAACTATTTCATACAAGTACTTGGTCTATTTCTGTCGGATTAACTGAGTAAATTTAGCAAATGGTTTATATCGACCTCGGGTAGACACACAGATTTCTGTTTGTAGATAAACTTATCACGAATATTACTGTTTGGAAGCAACAGAGATTTACACGTGAGATAAAAGACATTTATTTTTTTTTAGTTTAATATGTAAGTATTTAAAAGTCGTTTCAACGTTGTCGAAACAAATTACCTAGGATTTGTAGACCGAACATTAAGTACTTGGATATCTTGATAGTTATATGTTTACAAATATCCCATAGAAACCAGCAAGAGATCAGAGAGGGGGATGAGAAAATATGCTTGTCAGTTATCTGGCTTCATATTCAGGAGGCTGTTAAAGAGGATAAATGCAGCGTTTATGCTCCAGCATAAATATTATTTATGGCTCCTCCGCCGCCCGGCTTTAGTATCCGAATTTCCACAAAGCAGAATTATCACAATATAGAGAAATGGATGGCCAAACTGAGAATTACTGGTGAGTCCAAATCAGTAGATACACGTAACCTTAACTCTTTCACAAGAAAGACTGCCTCAGTAACTCTAAATGGTACGAAACACCTGGTATTCAGTCGCAGTAAAGTAGACAAACAATGTCAAGTACGAAGGGCTATACTTGTCACTGGGTACCTTCCCAGTAACCAGTATAGGAATAACCTCGAAACTAAAAATCGACAGCAACATTGCGAAGATAAGCCTATAAAAGTCCGTAAGACGACTTGTTGAAAGTGGCTGGCAGCGGATAGCTGGCACTCCTTGGGAGGCCTTCGTTTGTTTTTGTTATGTTAGAGGCGGCAGACGAGCAGACGGGTCACCTGATGGAAAGTGACCATCCCGCCCCTTAACGTCTGCAACTCAGGAGTCACAAACGTGTTGCGGCCTTTTAGGAAGGAGATACGTGCTTTTCTGGAAGGTTTGAAGGTCTTATCGTCCGGAAATACCGCAGACGATAACCCGGTTCCACAGATTGTTTGTGCTGGGCAAAAGGTGTCTCGAAAGCGCACAGTAGTGGAGCGCCAACTATCCAGGTGATGATAGTGAAAATTTTACCGTGTGGAACGATGGCGGAAAGTTGCGGCTGGTTTTGCACTCCATTATATATGCGATGATAACTCCATAATAACGCCAAGGGATCGAGACGATCGTTTAGCAATGGACGGTGATAGGTTGATGATGAGACAATCTTTGTGTAAATAACGTTTTAGTGTAACTACCTACTACAGTCTTATACATTCAAACCGGACTTACGCACATTAGTAGCACGCCCGTGGTTATAAAATATAATTTACCCATCAAAGATCCTTTCGCATCTTGATAATAATGACAAAAAAAGGTTTTCAACAGGAATTCTTATATAATAGGAGTTATTTTAATATCTACGTTCGTTAAAAACTGTTCAACAGGATATCCGCTCTTTGTAAAGGGTTTATTGTTGGAGGCAGAGGTAATGATAATATCTTCGTGATCTGTCATCGTGTGATTCGTCATATGAAAATGAGTAAAATGGAGGGCGCTATAGTAGCATCAGGGTTAACAACACTCGATTTATAAAGTACAGTTTTCAAAAAATATACCATTTAAATACTAAAAAAAACTGGTTGGAAATACTATAGAGACCGGGGCGAATCATTTTTCTCGGTTTTTTATTACGGGTCGGCTTGGACAACTTTTTAAAACACAAATTTTTAATCATAATTGTTCAATTTTATATGTTTTATAAATTCAATGTTTAAAAAATCACTTAAGCGTCGTAAAATCACTCTGACCGTTTTTTAAATAAACCAATACTTTATAGCTAAATTACTAAATTACCCACTCCAGAGTCGACCTTTGTCTACACCAGCGCCATTCTGGAAGAATTTTAACTGTTATTTACAGCATAAACTTTTGCCCGCGACTCCGCCCGCGTGTATTTTAGTTATCGCTGTAAAAAGTAGCCTATGTTACTCGCTGATAATGTAGCTTTCTATTTATGAAAATATTTTTTAAATCAATGTAGTGGTTTAGGCGTGAAAGCGTAAGAAGTGCAAATCGTAGTGAACTGGAAAAGGTGACCAATAGTACTATACAATGCGGTACTATTTCGATGGATCTCGATTATAGGTGTTTCAAAACATAATCGATTCCAAGGACAGTCGTACTTACATTCGGAAGTGTTCGTCACGGACCGTGATCATTCGGAACTTTGCTCCCTGTGGCATATTCACTTAACTTGGACATATATAGAAAGGCTATTGCAAAAGTGGTTGCAAAACTTGCAACACGTCGCAATTCCGTCGTCATATCGTGTTCAAGTAGTCCTGGCTTGTATAGTATGCAGCCTTATAGAATATCAGTTGAATTTTGTTTGGTCATGTTGCGGCATTTTGCAAACTGTTGCTTAAAGGATTGTTGACTTCAAGTGTTTCTTACGAATTATATATTAATTTAGTGGTTAAATTAATTATTGTGTTATTGCTTTAACGTATCTGTCTTATTCATAGATTTGTAGAGACGATAATTCAGAGAGTGACGATACAGTATTTGCAACTTTTCATATAGAAGTTTCGTTTAAACACATGATACAAAGTTGTACGACATGACCTACTGCGTACCATAAAAACCATCGTTCAGTTTTTTCTATGGTCGTACAATAGTAAATGTCCGCAAACAATAATATTTTTGTTTCAATAAAATAAAAATATTTTTGAACGTCAGTAAAATGTAATGTTTTTTTTAAAGCTTACTAATAGTACACATATAAATATTACAGACTTAGGAGCACTCTATATCAAAGTCAGACGACCCATGTTGAGGATAGTTAACGATATTCTTTTATTAATTTTAACTTTAATTAAAATATAAAGCATTTTCTTAAACATATTCCGCGAGATCGCTTCTTTAGCATCTGCTGGTACTTTGCATAACTGTGCTCCCATAAATGTCACATTACTTGCTTGCCAGGAATTACTTTTAATTGTTACATTACTTGCTTGCCGAAAATGGCTTTTTATTGTTACATTACTTGCTTGCCAGAAATGGCTTTTTATTGTTAGGTACATTACTTGCTTGCCCGGAATGAAATTAATTGGTACATTACTTGCTTGCCAGGAATGAAATTAATTGTTACATTACTTGCTTGCCAGGAATGACTTTTTATTGTTACATTACTTGCTTGCCAGGAATGACTTTTCATTGTTACATTCCTTGCTTGCCATGAATGACTTTTTTATTGTTAGCATTACCTCGCTTGCACAGATAATGGACTTTTTATTGTTACATTAATTGCTTGCAAGGAATGACTTTTCATTGTTACAATTACTGCTTGCAGAATGACGTTATTGGTACAGTAATTGCTTGCCAGGAATGACTTTTCATTGTTACATTACTTGCTTGCCAGGAATGACCTTTTTATTGTTACATTACTTGCTTTGCCATTTTTGCATATTTGTTGTTTTGTTGTGATGTTGATTTTTGCTCTGACGTTTGTCTGTTTGTGTGTCTACATGTTTGTGATTTTTGATCTTATTGTTATGATAGTTAATGATGTATGATTTTTCTTTTGTTTGTTATTTTGTCTATTTTCTTTGTTTGTTTTTTGATTTGCTTTATTTAGTGTTTTCTTGATTTTGTTTGTTATTTTTGGTTGATGATATGATTTTACTGATATTTTGGGATATTGATTATTTTGATGTTTGATTTTAATTTTGTCTTTCATTTGATTGTTATTTTATTTCTGTTTTTTTAATGTTTTTTCTTTTTTGTTTTAATTTCTCTTTCAAATTTGTATTAGTGATTGTATTATATTGACAGTTGTCCTTGTTGTAAATTTGTTTTTTTTTTTACTGAAAACTCGTATATATATGTTGATTTTTTTATGAATTTTATTTATATTTTTTAATATATTATATGTTTGTTTGTTCACTTTGTTGTTTGAATGATGTTATTATATGAATGTATCTATGTAATTATTTGTTTTGATTTTAAGTTTTTTTTTTTATGTTTTTTATTGTTTTGTATTTTTTGTCTTTTTTTATTTAATTTTGTTTTGTGTTTGTTTTTATTGTTTTTTATTTATTTATTTTTGGGATTGATTCTTGATTTAAGTTTTTTGTGCTGTTTGTTATTTTTTTGATGTTTATTTTTTCCTTTACATGTTTAAGTTACGGATTTTCTATTCTTTAATTACTGATTATTCCACACCCTCTTCCCCTCCCTTTTCTATCTTATTGATTTAGTGACGGTTTTTATGAGCTACGTTTGTGTTATTTGGGCATTTTGTTATTGTTTTAGTGTGTTATTATTTCAATTTGTCTTATGATTTTTTTTTATGCATTAATTTTTGATTGATTGTTTATGCTTGTTTTTTGAATATGATGTTTTTGATTGTTTTGTTTTCTGATTAATTTCTATTTGATTTGATGGGTATATATTGTGTTTGTATTTGCATTTGATTGATTGTTTTTATTTTGGTTATATAGTGTGATTGTGATATTTTTTTGTTTACATGCTTTTTTCTTAGAAATTGTTTTTGTTCTTTTTTTTTATTGTTCTCTTTGTTGTTTTTTTGATTTACGTTTTCGCATTGTTGTTTTGTTGTTTTTTTATTTAATTTTACTTTTTTTCTTTTGTTTATTCTGTTTGTTTTGTTTAATGATTATATTTTTTATCTTTATTTATCCTTTTGTTTGATTGATTTGGTATTTACATTTTTGATTTTTTTATTTTTTTGTTTTATTGGTTATTTTACTTGGATTTGTTTAGATGTTTTTATATTTGTCATTATTCTTGTTTGTTTTTGTTTTTTTTATACTTTTACTTTTGTGGACTTTAACCCCAAACTTAATTTGATGTGTTTGGTGGAATTTGATTTTAATTTTATATAATTGATTTTTGTGATTATTTTTGTTTTCTTTTTCTTTGTTGTTATTTAACTTTTTTGTTTTTGTGATGTTTTTTTTATTCTGATTTTTGTATAAAATCCCCTGTATTATTGTTTTTACTTATCTTTTTTTTTTGATTTTTAGCTTTTTTTGTATTTTTGTGGCTTTTGTTTATGATTATGATTACTCTTGACCTTGGTATTCTGTTTTTTTTGTTGGAGTATTATATTTGTTTTTGTTTTTTTTTTTGTTTGATTTGTATGGCTTGATAGTAAGATTTTGTTCTTCATTAATTTTTTTCTTTTGGATTTTGTGTGATATTTTTTGGTATTCTTTTTTTTCGTTTTGATTTGTTTTATTTCCTTTTATTTTGATTTTTTATTTGTTTTGTTCATTTTTCTGTGATATGCTATACTTTTGTTTTTTTAATTTGTAATTTTTAACTTTTGAATGTTTTCTTTCTGTCTATTTTTGTTGTTTTTTCTTTTTTTTTATTTGATTTTGTTTGTTTTGATTTTTATGTTGTTTGATTTTTGTAATTGGATCTTACTGACTTTGCTTCATCTTTTTTTTCGATTTTTTTTCATTTGTTTTATTATTTTTGCTGCCATGTATGTTGTTCTTAGTTTTTTTTATATTTTATATTATTTAATTGTCTTATTTTCTTTTGATGTTTATCTAATATGATGTTCTATCTTTATTTGAGCTTCTCTATTCTCTATGATATGTGTTTTTTTATTTTCTTTCATTTTATAGTTTGTACTTTTCATTTTTTTGTTTTGATTTGATTTTTTTTGATTTTTGTTTTTTTGTCTGTTTGTGTGTTGAATGTGGTTACTTTTTGTTTATTGATTTTACTTTATTTATTGGTGTATTCTGTTGATTTTAAATTGTTAGATTTGGAATTTTATATTATTCCAGATTTTGATTTCTTTGATTTTGACTGGATTTTTGATTGTCGTGTTTTATCTTTCCACCTTTATTTTATTTATTGTATTTATTGTTTTGTCTTTTTTTAATTGTGTTTTCTTTATGATTTTTTTTGTTTTTGTTTTTAATGTTTTGATCTGCTGAATTTTTTTTATCATTGAACTTTTAATTTTGCTGTTTCTAGTTCTTTTTTGTTCTGTTGAATTGATGATTTCTTTATGTCTATTATTATTAATTAATTTTTTTATTTGAATTTCTGTTTTGGTTTTGATTTTAACTTTTGTATGAATGTGATTTTAATCTTATTTGAATTCTATTTGTTTGAATTTGTTAATTTTAATAGAATGACTTTTTATTGTTACATTACTTGCTTGCCAGAAATGACTTTATTGTTACATACTCGCTTGCCAGAAATGACTTTTATGTACATTACTCGCTTGCCAGGAATGACTTTTCATTGTTACATTACTTGCTTGCCAGGAATGACTTTTTATTGTTACATTACTCGCTTGCCAGGAATGACTTTTCATTGTTACATTCCTTGCTTGCCATGAATGACTTTTTATTGTTACATTAGTTGCTTGCCAGAAATGACTTTTTATTGTTACATTACTCGCTTGCCAGAAATGGCTTTTTATTGTTACATTACTTGCTTGCCAGGAATGACTTTTTATTGTTACATTACTTGCTTGCCAGGAATTGCCACTTGCCACACTTCAGTTAAAAAGACAATATATCCTACGAGCCTTTTTAACCGCAGAGAGTGTAATTTATGTACATAGGTACCTATGTGCTTGAAATAAATAAAAAAAACTTATTATTTATTATTGTGTCATCTTCTCTTCCTCCAAGCCTTTTTTCGAATCTACTACGATACCTCCCCAACCCAAGTACGTTGTCGAATGTTTTAAGGGCTCCAACTATCTAAACGATTGCTACAGATGTTCGTATGGAAAAAGTGACCGAAGGCTTAACGTACTCTCCGAGGTACGGAGGGATCTCAATGTGTTAAGAGTAGTCACCCATCCATAGACTGACCTGGCTAGGATTGCTTAACTGTGCAATGTGTTAATCTATTCGGTTACCACTTAACCACGAGCCTAGTAAAAGGGAACTATATAGGTGTGTATTTATTATTATATGTTTTTAAAAAAAAATCATGATGGATATTTACTAATCACACAAATATTTGGAAGTATTGTATGCAACATTCAATTTATTGTATTCAATAAACAACCTTCATCGTAGAGTCGAGTGTTTAAGAATAATTGGATCCTCCTGAAACCGTGACGGTCGACAGTGAACCTTCAATATACTATCATACAGTTTCTCTTACAATATCACTTCAAACAGTAGCACAAGATAGTATATACTGCTTTAAGTCACGCATTTGATTAGCAATCCCAATAATAAACCAAACAAAGCAATACTATGAACACATTGTGGTTTGGCTACTAGTTCTAGCTTATAAATTTTGAGTGTTCTTCATTTATTTTTGTTTTCGAATAAATCACTTTCATCATCAACAGCCTTTAATAGTCCACATAGACATAAGCCTCTCCTTAGAAAAGAGGTTTTGGCCTACTATACCACGCTGGCCAGACGGGTTGGACGTTTAAATCACTTTACATAAATAATTTTAAATGGGTAAGTAAGGAATAAGGAGGAGAGGAGTGGAGTAATGGGTAAGTAGGGATAAAAGTGGTTACTCCCGCTCCGGCTCGTTTCTGGTGCTAAGGATGTCTGTTGCAATTCAGCGAGGCAATGCTGCCAGTATCATGGGCACCTTTGCACCGGGGGCGACGCGGGGCGGGTTACATGATCTGACTTGAATAAAAAAAAAACTAATTTAAATGTATGTAACTGTAAATAACAATATATATAAGTATAACGTATACAATACTAGCTATACCCTGCCATGCTTGCCTTGCTTTGGCACGTTGTGGTTGCATAGAATAGAAATGTGGAACAACACTGACACGAAAAATAAATAAAAACCATCTTTGAAACGGGTTGTACACTGTGCCAAAATTTGAGCTCAGTCGGTGCAGAACTTTTTGAGTTCACTACTCGTATGTTATAAATCAATTCCAAAGTTAAAATGAAAAGAGAGGATTGCCTGAAGATAAAATTTCGAATATAATTCCATAGATATTTAATATTTGATTTACAAAAAATAAGTTATTTGTTGATCTATGTTAGATCTAGCTATACATTGGTGGAATACAAGTAAACGATTTGGATAAATGTATCTTTTCGTAGATGGTTTCACATTTCTTTAAATTATTATATTAATATATAAATAGGTATGCGCACATAATGTAAGAATATTCAACAACAAAGACAAAACAAGTTTTGTCTGTACATCACTTGCCTCATATGACCTTATGGTGACAATCCTTGTTGTAAGCTGCCATAAAACAGAAATGATTTATGAGGCCATATGCCAGTAAAGTGTGGGTTTGAACTATATTATTTAAATCTTAAGAATTATTAGCTATTTTTGCTACGGATTTATCATCTTTCCTGACCTTTTCATGTCAACAGACCAAAAAGTCGAACTGAACGCTTTGTTTTCTCCTTTAGGTAAGAAATGCAAAAAGCTTTGAATGTTTTTTTGCCATTTTCTATTGTAATTTCTGATAGTATAGTAAGTTATATTATAACTCCTTGTTTCAACAAAATATGTTCACAAAGTCAAAAAAAATAAATTAGATTATAATTATTTACTATAACACTTACTATTGCTACATATTCCGTGTGGTGACGGAAATAAAAGTACAGATTTTTAGAAAATATTCATCTCATGGGTGTCGTGAGAGACGGCTCTTGCAGTGTGGCTATTCTCCTATGTATACTACACACTCCCTTGGTCGGTTAAGGGAGCAACCTATGCAGGAGAACAGTACTGCAAAGAGAAGGAAAACTTGAAACAAACCCTATACCAACCCAAGTGTGGTATGGAAGGCCAAAACCTCCTTTCTCGCGCAGACGCGTTTGTAAGTATGGAAGCGTCCATAATGCGTGAAGTTTCATCACATCACAAACATTCCCCAAGCCAGTGAATTGCCATGAATCTACTTAAAGAACACAGCAGCATTTGGACTCACCTTAATATTAACTACTAGCATATGGTGATAGTTCAGTCGACTTATCCCTGAGTTGTACTTGTTAATTTTGGAGTTTAGCAACAATTTTAGTTGGAATCCATCACCAATTAAATGTTCCGCCGAGCCTTTTGCCCAAACTAGGTTGGGGTCGGCTTTAAGTCTACTAAAATACGGGATAATATTGCTTAACTTTGCAATGTGTTAATGTAATCGGTTACTACTAAGCCGCGAACCCTTCTCCATTATCAATGAAATATAAAAACAATTTATCGTCTTCAATTTCAAAGAAAATTCAAATACCTACTGGCATGTTGGTCTAGTGGTTAGTGACCCTAACTGCTAAGCCTGAGGTCGTGGATTCAATACCCATCCAGGACAAATATTGTGTGATAAACACGATCATTTGTTCAGTGTCTGGAAATAATTTATTTATCCATACTAATATTATAAATGCGAAAGTGCGTCTGTCTGTCTGTTATCTCTTTAAGCTTAAGATAGTTTGAGTCCCGGGCAAGGCTATAGAATAGTCATCAATAAGGGGTAATCATCCTTTAAGGGGGTGAAAAGGGGGGTAGATGTTTGTATGGGGAATCGATACCCGCTAAACTGATTTAGATGAAGTTTGGTATGGTGATAGTTTGATTCTTGAGGAAGAACGCACAACAAACGAGCGGACGGGTCACCTGACTTAAGGCGACTATCGCCGCCCATAAACGCCTGCAGCTCAGGAGTCACAAGCGCGTTGTCAGCCTTTGAGGAAGAAGAGCTCTTTTCTTGAAGGTTTGAAGGTCTTATCGGTCCGGAAATACAATGTATGAAGTTATCATTATTATTATACAGCAACCAAAATATTAAACATGTACCTACATAATTGATTTTCGTATTATAAATAAAAATGACGTCACATGTGTAAAACAGAGTTCAAGTTAGAATGCGCCTACTATAGTATCATCTGAACCATTCAAAGTTATCAGCACGTAACATTAATTGTACGGCAGGTATACATCTGTTCTCTTCTGGGTCAAGGTTGATCGTACATGCGAACATAATTTTGCTCCGCGTCCGTTCGTCCGCAAGTTTCGTCACGGTGACATACCACAAGGCTTGGTACAATGATGTAAGTATTTGTTCAAAGCACATGGATTTTTAAATGGAATTCTCGAGAAAGAGATTACTTGCGGTGTATTCAGAATTTCATCATCTTCATTAACAGCCTTTGGTAGTCCTCTGCTGGACATAGGCCACTCTTTAGAAAAAAGGTTTTGGTCTACTATACCACGCTGGCCAGACGGGTTGGTATAGGAGCTGTTTCAATTTTTCCTTCTCTTAGCAGTGCTGAATTTAGTCGTTCTATTTTTAAGTCGCTACTTTCACTTTCTAAGACACTACTTTCACCCATGTAGTAGTAGTTAGCTAGTAACCTTAATGCGTTGACGCTCTTTTAGTGCCACCTTGAGTTATGGGGGTTAGTCCTCCAGGAACCTCACACATTCAGTGAAATGTATCAAAAGAATTGCATAGCTTTATCAAAAGCCTTTCATTATCCACTGATGGACTTAGGCCTCTCCTTAGAAAGGAGGTTTACGCCTACTATCACTATAGAAAAATATTGCAAAAACGGAGAAAAATTATTCACTTTGAGAGACGCAAACAAAATTGAACGTGTGAGCTAGTCAGATAAAAATTTCATTCATTACGATGCGATCTTCAATACTGTGTACTACCCAAGTAAACAATTACAATCATATCTAAGAATATCATGCGTCAGCATATTCGTTGGTATAAAACTCACTAACTTAAAGAGTTTATGTCGTCATCATCATTCACAGCCTTTCATAGTCCATTGCTGGACATAGGTCTCTCCTTAGAACCTAGGTTTTGGCCTGGTTTTGCACTGCTGTTTGTCCTGCGTAGTTTACGCCCTTAGTCGGCTTTTACAACACCCACGGGATGAATAGGGGTGGCGAACCTTAGTATTTTTTATCCGTCAACCCACGGATTAAAACTGAATGTATGTTTTAGTAAAGATTTTGTCAGTTATGTAAATAGAAACTAGTGTTTTTAAAACATCAAATTTGTACATTAAAAACATCACACAGAATAAAAAGCTTAGATTATCTAGATGGTTACCATCACTACGACATTTATACAGGTTAAAAAAAACAGTTTGTTTATTAAATTTATTTCTTTTTCCAAACAAACATGTGCTAAAAAGATAAGTACCTTAGATAAAGTAAGTACTTTTGTGGTATTCCATTGTCGTGACTACTGAGTAAACACCTCACAATTACGGATGTACACAGGGCAAATAAGGTACCTGGTCAGGTATTTAAACTATGGATTTTAATTAACCGTAACTATAGAAATTAAAACAAAAATAAGAAAAATTGCAAATTTATGAGTCCAAGAAACGATAAACAATAAATATAATACACAAGAATAAGATACATATGAACCTGATCAATTATTTCGTTTGCCGTTTATAAATACATAATGTTTGATTCACGCTGTGAACAGTATTTATGTAGTTCCATGGTGGTTAGCTAGTGTATACTAACATAATAACCAAAACCCTAGAGTTTTTTTATTTGATGCTTGTTTTAACATCTAATCCCTGAAACAAATAGACAGATAGAAATAATATTTATTCTAACGAATATAGTATATGTTGTAAGGTGTCAATACCTTACAATATTGGATAGAAAAAATGCTCAAGGCTATATAACATCACGCTAACACGGTTAGGAGTTGTGCAGTGACTATAAAGGCAGTTCTAACTAACGAAACGACGTAAATAATGTTTGATGCTCTATTTTTATTTGATGCTTAATCAACTTGATAGCTTTGAAAGACCTATACACAGAGGTAGACTCCGAAGTAATTTATTGACGACTCTGTTTGAGGAGACAAAGGCGATAAAAATTTAAAGAAAGCAACTCTTTGTCAAGTTTGAGGATTAAACATATGCGTATATTTTCAGTAAGATGATAAATAGATCTTTTTTATTTTATGGAATAGGGAGTAAATGAGCAGACTTGTCACCTGATAGAAAGCGACTACCGCCGCCCATGAACGCCTGCAACTCAGAAGTCAAGCGCGTAAAGGATAGATATAGAGGATATAGATTTATAGTTGATAAATGTTAAAAATAATTTGATGTGTAAGTTTTTGACTTCATAATAAAAATACTGACCTATCTTAATATATATCTATTCTCAGACTTATTCAAATATTCACATTCATCAGCTAGTTATAGGCACTTGGAGCCTGTTCATTATAAAATTAAGCACTTTAATTTTCTCTCTGAACAAGAACAACCGCAATTAAACAAACAAAATTCAAGCCCATTGTTTGATGCGCTACACATTTCCCTTATTTTAAAGTCGTGAGAATTTTTTAACAACCAGACATAAAGATTACCTAATTAGACAATTCAAAATAGACATGTATGATGAATGAATTACAGAATTAATTACGCATGAATTAACAAGAGTATTTGTAACTATTGAGTTGTCAAAATTTGTTGTAATTAAGATTATAAATATTAATGTTAGTGTCATAATGGTATGTTACGTTGATATGTGTTTTTAGTTGTTTATTTTCACTTCAAAGTTAAGGTTATAATGATACAGTACACACTTAATATGAGTGTGCCACTCCACATCAAAGATACAGGCTTGGCCTGGTTTAGACGTTAGGGATCATGGATTATTAGAAACACCCAGTTCATTAGTACATCATAACATATAGTTATATGTTAAAATTATTGTAGTGTAAAATGTACTTAAAATTAAACCAGTGTAAAACATTCTCTCGCATTTCACTAGGTTCACTACCTTTTAAAAACTCATTCTAAAACTCAAACTCGTTCAAAAAAAAACTAGAAAACTGATAACAAACTTTTTTATTAAAAATAGGATGACCTTTGTCATCATTATCTTTCTGTTTTTTTTCCAATTTCATTTAATAAATCGCAATGAATATATTATTATTATATTCCACCACATTCACACAAAATCATGTAGTCCCAGACTAAGCAGAGCTTATACTTACTACGAGTACTACGCAAGACAACAGCACTGCAGAGAGAAGGAAAATTTGAGACAAACCCGTCTGGCCAGCTTGGTATAACAGGCTAAAAAATTCTCTCTAAGGAGAGGCCTATGGCCAGCAGTGGATTACTAGTTGTGATGACCTAGTTACACAGGACCTATCATCAGATAGAACCTAGCACGAAAACATAGTAAAATAGAATAGAATATTTTTATTTGCGCGAAACATTTACAGTCATGAGTCATAAGTGCAGTACCATTCGCTCGCGCCGGATCTGTGCATATCTCTGTGTGTGTCATATTTCAAAGCACACACACATTATAATCACACTGACATATAGGAAAATTGTTGATTGGTCATATGCATATGTGCACAATTTTTCTTCGTATCGAATTCTTGGTGGTAGCATCTATTTGAAAGCAATTCTAAAAAACACCTTGATAGCCATTACCACTAGTAGCAGAATTACGAATGATGGCTGTACTTATTACCGCGACCTTACCTCCAGTACTTCCACAGGCCATACGAAAATGGCTTTAAATCACATATCCCGGTTGTTACCAGTATTTATCAGTACACATAAATACAGACTATCAAACATTTCGTTTGCTAATTGATTTGTGTACAATAAACCATTATTTTTAAAGATTTGTACATTCCCATAAAGACTAGAACTCGTTTCACAAATCAAAATAGTCACTAACTCTAAGATAAATAATTAAATATTTATTTTACGCAAAAATTGTGCTGACAAGTGCGCAATATATAAGAGTAGTGACCCCGCCCTTTCTTTCACGGTCTCACAGTGCTAACATTGCGGGCTCACTTACGAAATTGTACGATGACACGGCTTTTTAAAGTAAAAGAATATTTATTTTTGTGCGCCCGCGTCTGTATATCTACTTAAATAAGATAGTAAACGCAAGATACTAAAGCTTTAACTGAAGCGGCAATTTATGGAGCAGAACAGGTATTACGTTTTTATCATTTTAAATCCCTAGTGTATAAATAACATTTTAGCCTGTGTAACCTGGTTGACAGGTCAGGCAATTCAAAGATATATACTAAATTGTAAATGTTTGTAAGGGAAATGAATAGGATCAAGGAGCTAGTGGAAGGGAAATCTAGAGTTAGGTTTCCTGAAAAGCCGGGATCGAGTTACCGTATGCTTGTGTGTTTCTCTTATTGGAGAGGCCACTACGATAGGAAAAAAAACTAAGTACATATTTAAAAAAGTATTATTTTATTTACTCCTGTCTAAAACTGTCTAGATGATGACATACTGTTTTAAATCAAGTGCAATAATCGGTGGTCTAACTAACAAACCCATTATCTCTCTATTCATATAGCGAATGAATGAAAAGAATATGATATCTTAAAGATTTGTATAAAATCATCTCTGTCTGTGGTTTAAATTTGACTTGAGTAGACATTTTCTGCGTATCAATCGTTTCACCCAAATATAATTTTTTTCTAACAACCAGAACAAAGTGCGTTGTATACGCACTTTGTTCTGGTTAGTTAGTTTGTTAGTTTGACACTTTGTATACGAACTGTATACGCACTTTGTTCTTAAAAACCAGAACAAAGTGCGTACACAGTTCGTATACAAAGTGTCAAACTCTAGTAGGAGAATATTTAGGTAAACTTAACTGCGCAGACACAGAAACATCTTAGCAATTTCAAAATGATCAATTTTAAACTATAATTAGGTTATTAAACAATGAGTAAAATATATTTGTGTATACTAACTAGTCTGAAGTAATTTTACAATTTACATTATCAATCTATTAGACCTTTAACATATGAACGTCCTGTAACTAACATAGTCAAGCGACTGGATGAAACACAGGTCTCACACCTAGCTCGGGCCGTTTGCAAAAGAATTTTTAAAATTTTGTTTTACCTCTTTATATTCAATTTTTCACATTTTAGAATAGACATATACTAGTTTTATGTTAGCTTTAGTAACAAACTTTACGAAATAATCTAATGACAATAAGATAAAAATCATATACAAAATGTAACCTAGGCTTTATACTGATTCTGCTATTTTTTTTAATATTTTTTTTTTATAATTATGATGATGATTAATTTTATGATAATTATGTCTAAAATATTTGCAAAGTACTAAAACAACAAAGAACAGATAATTAAACTTAGATATTGACACATTTGAGTATTAAAGGACAAAGAAGTCCATAGTTCATTCACATTTTACAAGTCATTTACTTAAAAATACGAATTAGAATAAAAAAAAATTGTATGAACAGTAATTACTTGAAAACTGATTTAAACTTAAGACCTACCGCGAATTGCTACTGACAGCTTATTACATAGTGTGATTGTATAGTGTGATATCGTGAATCTAAAATAATAGCAGATGTCTTACCTATAAGGATCTTTATCTTTGGATTATTTTCGCAGAACATGTTTTTTGAAACTTGATTAGGGTTCGAAAACGTATTCTGCAAGATCAAAAAGTCACTCAAAAACTAAATTAGGTACCTACTTACAAATGTTTATAAAAAATCTTTAACTTTTTGTAGCGTGTTTTAATATTGGCTTTTGATAAAAATGTCAGAAGCAAATCTGTATTGGGATGAGAACAAATTACATTTTTCTACTCAATTAAGCAAACTATTTTTAGATTTTTTTATTAAATAGGGGGCAGACGAGACTGTACAGCATCGAATCAATACGGGATGGTTGAAGTGGTGGCAGGTAACGGAACAAGTGTTGTGACCTCAGTTTTCCCATAAAATTAAAAAGACAAATCTATGAAACTATCATCAGACCTCCTGAGCCTGTATGGTTCTGAATGAGAGACGCCTGGACATAGCCGAAATATATTTTCGATTTTTTATTCGAATTTTCGACAATCTATCGTATATATCATGGAGAGTGCTCCGAGGAATTGTTCGGACTAATACCAGCCGCAAATTTCCGCCATCGTTATACACGACTAAATTTTCATCCTCATTACCTGGATAGTTGGCGCTCCACTACTATGGGCTTTTCGAGACACTTTTTGCCCCGCACAACCGATCCGAAAGCAAACCAAAATATAGTTGTCGAATATTTCTTTATTTATGGTTTGTTTTCAGTCGTTAAAAAATATTTAGACCAATTATGTAAGGTGTGTAAAAATGTATACAAATGTATCAGTCCATCTTGCTTTTATAGTACAAGCTCTACTTAGTTTGAAGCTAGATGGCGTTGTGCGTTAGATCTCCGAAAATATTATTGTTATATCCTAACTCTTTCTCCTAAAATCCAGTCGACTCCCGGACAGAGTTAAGTCCAATTTATTTATTTTAATTTAATTCTTTATGCACAAGTTGTACAATGGCGGACCTAATTTCATAGACATTTTCTCCCAGTCTATCTAGTAATTAGGGTGGTGTGGTACAATCGTTTATTTATCAACTAAAAACTCTGTAAGGGACACCTCCTCAGTGGAAGGAACGACTTGGGCAACCGAGCGCTGGGCACGCCGTTATCGCGGCGGTAAGACCCGTTATGGAGGATTGGCTCGAGAGGCATCACGGGACCCTCTCATACCGGTTGACGCAGGAGATCACCTGTGTCTGATCCGCAAGGAGCCAACGCCTGAGTGCCACCACTGCAATGGCCGAACCGCGGACACAGCGCTCCATACGCTGGCAGAATGCCCGGCGTGGATGGAGCAGGCCATCTGTCACCCTAGCAGAAGCAGGCCGGGGTGGATGCAAGACGCGCTTCTAAGCGCGCGCCCCCCTTTCGGGAGCACAAAGGGGACATAGGGGTTCCCACACAGGAGGGGGTCATTTAAACCCGTAGATGGCCCGAGGTACGTCGGCGTATCAGGGTTTTCCTTCCTAGGGTACACCTGGTTCCCCGGCAGCTGGTACTCGAGACGGCGTGCGGTTTTTAGTCTGTTCGAGTCCGACATAACAACATAACAACCGGTGGGTGGTATCCGAGGGGATTTCCGCACAGAAAAAAAAAGGGATACCTCCTCAACGCAATTTTTACAAGACCAGGTGAAATAATTTATCATAGGTATGAAGTAGAAAAAAATACTGTTTGAACAAGTTTAAAACTTACATAGTTTCAATCTTGGTTAAACAGTTTTTAAACACGATCTTGATATGATCGTAACAATCGCAACCTGTTAGTAAACCTAAACAAGACGTCGGTGTATAAACTAGATGATGTACCAACTGTTGCCATATAAAAAAAAAGACACTTTACGTAATTTGTAAGTAAATGTGTGCAAAATATTTCTATATAATTTCAATGTCACGAAACAAATATCGGTATAATATGTTTTTGTTTCAAAAAGGCATTCCTTCAGTAGTGGACGGCAATAGGCTGATTTTATTTGTGATACGATACTATAATTAAAAATTTTGGGCTTATTTCTTCTATGTCAGGTTTCTATGTTTATGTTGGGTGTCTATGTTTCAGGAGGTAGATCAAATAAAAGACTTGGGAGTAATCATGGATAAGAAGTTTACATTCCTTCCTCACATGGAAAACGTCATTAAACGGGCGTCTCAAATGCTTGGATTTGTAATACGCAATGGAAAAATTTTCCGTAGCAGCAAGCCTAAAATCCTATTATACTGTAGCCTGGTGCGTAGCATCCTTGAATACTGTAGTGTTGTCTGGAGGCCACATTTTGCAGTCCACTCAATGCGTATGGAGCGTATTCAAAAAAGGTTTATGTGGCATTTGTCATATAATCATCAGCATATCAAAAGAGACACTCCCTACAAAAAAAAGCTTAAGATATTCGGTATGAACGCTTTATCGGATCGTTGGGATGTTAACGATAATATCTTTCTGTATAAAATTCTGCATGGCATTGTCAGTTGCCCGCAGCTACTGGAAAAAATTAATTTGCGTGTTCCAGCTAAATACCCTCGGTACCGAATCACACCCTTCTACCCTCCACTACGTAGGACAGTTTATGGAGCCAATTTACCGATTCCCAGGCTCTCAAGGTTGGCAAATCAATCTAGTTCTTTTGTCGATATCAATGCAGTCTCGCTTAATAAGTTCCGATTCACACTTTTGAAATATTATCGAGATAAATAAACGTGCAACCTATCCATGTTTAGTATTTTGTTAGTTTTAGTTTTCTTCTTTTTTTGTATAAAGTGTCAAAACAGTGCATGTTGTATTTGCCTATAAGTATTTGTTACACTTTACTTAATATTATTTGTTTCTAAAACTCTGTAGCATGTAAGCGTGCAAACAAATGTTGGCAACTCATAAATAAATATATAAATAAATGTCCTACGTCGTAAGAGGTATTCAGTGCTTGAATGTTCTATGTCTACTCAATAGAGCAATCACAGCCCACAAAGCCATGTCCGCCATTTTGTATGATTTGATACCGTACCTGGCGATATCACAGGAGACGCCAAAAAAAATTGATAAAATCATTTAATTCATTGTTTTGTGCTTAGATACTTTTTAGACAAGTACCTAATAATGTCTGGAACATATTACAAAAGTAATAAAAACACAACAGACAAACCGACGCAACCTGAAATTGAAGAGTAAGTACCTACTTTTAAATTTACCCTCAAGTCCGTTATGATTTTGAAACAGGTGTTGTTTGTTTTTTTTGGTTTCGCACGGTGATGTTCAAAAAAAATTCTTGTGCGATTCTTTAAAATTATTTTCCACACAAACCGTGTTCTAACACGTGTACAACAAAAGAAAAAGATTTTTTTTTATCCAAATCGGCCGAGCCGATAACACAAGTAATTGATTTTTATCTTATATAGACAATTCACTGGCTAGAATTCTTTTTTTATCTAATCAGGCGGCATTTTTAAGCAGCCCCTAACGGTAAGGGTATGCAAGGCTGTGCAAGGTGTGTTTTAGTTTACAGTTTTTTTTATGTTTGACAATTAATTAATGACAGTAAAAAATAGAGGTACAACTTTTTAAATTAAAAAACACCATAATTCTTAAAAGTCAAAAAATAATCATTTAAAACACGCTATCATTAATTCTAGTCAGTATGAAGATCAAATGAACAACCTGTATATTACATTTGGCACTTCGATCAAATAAGCACGCACAAATGGAACGGTCACTTTGTGCTATCTCCAATGAGGTAGTGTCCTATCTCCACATTCGTAATTTCGTTTGTGCATTATTGTTCTATCTCCATACAAAATCTGTTGAATAAGGTATATTTATTTACCATCAGTAGACGAAAATTATAAAAATCAATTCATTGGTAAGTCATCTATTGAGAAAGACTTTCAAATCTTGAAAGTATGGCTTTTTTTTTCAATAAAACAAAAAAAAACTTCGTCCTGTAAAATTCCTCCAATGGTAGATAGGACAAATAAGCACTTAAGCGACGCTTTAAATAAAGAAGTAAAGCGGTTAGAAGGTGGACTGCTAAAAATCTTGTAACGTGGTCGTAACACGTGGTAGGTTCGGTAGCCAAATGATGGAGAGACATTATACTGTCAGGTCACTTTCACAGTTTCTAATTAATTTACAAAAGAAATATTACAGTTACTAGATTTAGACGGAATTTAGCTCAGGGTGGTGTCCCGGAGGCTTTAATCGGAGCGGCGGCCGTATTATGTGGATAACACTTAATTTGGGTTCAGTGTTCCGCGTCCTCGTTATATGCCCCCGTGAATAGATTTCAAACAGACGTTGTCTAAGGAAAGGAAGTTTTTTCGTGGTTTTTTTTTTATATTTGGTTTGGTACGGACATTTGAATTTGAGTATAATAAAGTAATTAAGAAATGAAGTTGAGAACATTGGGAGCTGACAATAAGATTGCTGCAGCCAAGATTTTTTTAAATAATAAATAATAATTTCATCCATGTAAAAAATCTTAAAATTCTTAAAATTTGCTTTTTGGATAATAATGTAAGAGTTATCCGAGAAGTCAATTTTAGATTTTTCTTGCATTTAAAAAATTCTACTCGCATGTGATACTTAAAAGCGTAAAATTGTTTTTATATCAGTCAATCACTGCCTTTGTTTTGAAAAAAAAAACAAAAATTGAGCACGAAATGAACTCCATTATCACGTTACAACACGAACTTAAACAGTGCGCGGACGACCTTCGATTTTAGCTAAGTTAATGCAAGTGTCCGCAAGCTTGCGCCACATCTTGCAACATGAGATCGGAACGTCACAGGCCGGATATATGTTGCTCCGACAGGTTCTTACTTCTTACATATCTTTCGTAGAAGACTAGTTTGGGTAAACTATGTTAGTGGTTATTGCAAGTGTAAGTTAGTAAGTATTTTCTATTAATATATAAAATGAAAAATGACATATTTTATGTTATTTAGCACAATATTTCAAACCAGATTATTGAGATCACGACAAAACTAGTAACTTGCATTCCACTAGCTTCTTTCATAAATCGTTAAATGAAACAATTCGTTTGTGGGATGCACGGACACAGTGACGTTGCGATGTGCTATGAATATAAATGAGTATTAAAATATGTTTATTACAATATAAATAGTTGTACATATTTTTACATTATAACGAACGATAAACACGTGATAACAATTATAACGAAATATAGAAAGAACGTGTAACTGTATGATTTGAACTGATGTAAGTATTTATGTGTAATTCATGACAGATATTTTTGTATTCAAGTATTTTAAAAAAACTTAATAATAATGAAAAAAACATCGCTGGGAATTAATATTAAATATATTTCTTGGTTAACGACCAAGGCTATTCTAACCGTGAACAACAGAGAGACTTATGGAATACAAGGTTAACATAATTTTAAAACTCATCATTACAGGCAATATTAAAATAGAGGCATTATATTACGACAACGTACGTTGCCGCACTTACAAAATAATATAAAGCGCGATCATCTAAACGGTTGCGATATATTTAGTAAAGGTTATTTAAGTAAAACACTACACTAGTTGTGTTAGACATGCTTACTTCGACCGTGACCCAATTATTCTATTTTACATGAATATATGTTTACGTGAAGTTTTTTGTATTTTAATAATTTCATGAACGATTTTAATTTGAAGGAGTTCTACTGCAACAAACTTGTTCGAGTGGTGACGGATTAAGAATACGGAGTGTCACCATAACAATTGCCCCGTGGGTGTCGTAATAGCTGACTAAGGGAGCAAACTACGCAGGGCATCAGCATTGCAAAGAGAAGGAAACTTGACGCAACCCCTATACCAACCCGTCTGGCCAGTGTAGTATAGAAGGCCAAAACCTCCTTTCTAAGGAGAGGCCTATGTCCAGCAGTGGACTGTTAAAGGCTGTTGATGATGATGATGTTATGAGGTAGGTATAGTTTTTCTGCGTAAGCCGGGGGTCGCTGACCGCTTCCATTAAATGCAGTTTATAACATATTAAAAACACTTCGTACCAAAATAATTAATGAAGAAATTTAAGATGCCTTCGACTGTGTGTGTGTGGATTTACTTGCGTTAAAATGATATAATTTTTTTTTTTAGTTTCCAAAAATGAGATTCCTAATAAGTTTTTTTTTAATGTCCTTTTCTTTGTTGTTATTTGAACTGTTGTTTCACACTTGGAATCTATTTGCAAATACCTGTGAATAGCTTCGTTGTTACTTTATTGTAATGTTTTACCTTGCGATATTTGTGCTGTTGGTATTCCGAACAAAATAAAATAAAATAAAACTAAATACTGTACCCTATCAAAATGTAATTGCTACTACTACAACTTCGATCTTGTATTAAGGCGATATCAAAGTTCTGTAGAAAGACTGTTTTTTTACAACTGAATAATCCCACCCACACGCCCACCACTGTAACTCCTGTACACCAGAACCCACAGCAGTGACCCACGAACACACCGAGTTATGATACTCGGGAAGTCCTAGGAAGAAATTAAAATGTCTTGGAACCCGCAACGAAATTGATCAGAAGAAAATCGGAGGAGTTGGAAATACAGTAAATCCACTTCCCTCCTTAGCAAAGCGGGAGATAAAATGAAAACAGGGAAGCACCACGGCCACAAAATATTACGGGCCCTAGGTGAGCTATATTTGATTTCTATAATATGTATGGCAGAATTGCCTAAACGCACGGAAATTCACCCTAGTTGACACAAGATCCCCATAGTCCGACTGTTGTCGGACTTTTAGGACTCCAACTTCCCGTAACGATTACCAAAGATGTATGTATGGCAACCGGAACTGACGGCTGAGGCACGGCAAAATCTAATTTGATAGATAAAAAGGTGTCTAATGTAAATGGACTCTTAAATTCAATCAGAACTATTGAGAAACAAACCGGCGTCTATGGACGATATTATTTTATATCCGCTCTCTTCTCAATGCCGCGCTTGCATCATTAGGAAATATTGCCTCCGTTAGGTTATTGGAAGGCGTTTGTTATCTGCGAACGATATTTATTTTATTTAAATAAACTAATTTGCTTCTATTTCTTTCACCACCCATATTTATCCCGTGGGTGTCGTCACACACGTCCGTCTAATCCTGTAGAGCCTGTTCTATGGTAACCAGACTGCTGATAAACATACTTATATACGGATTGTCACCATCCCGGTTTAATAATAATAATAATAATATATTTATTTGTCAGAATATTGTTGAGGTACAGGTGTTAGACATAAAATGACATCCATAATATTCTGCTGTCTCCAGCGTACAAATATTTCCAGGAAGAATTAGTAAATACAATGTCAAGAATTATTATATACAATGTCAAGATTAAATAAAATGTCAAGAATTATTAAATATACTTGAGGATTATAAAATACAATGTAAAAAATTATTCAAAGCAATGTTATAGGTTTTAAATTGAATTGAATTATATTATTGAGAATATAAAGGCAAGTCGTCGTCTAATTTATAATTTGAGTCAAATTTTTCATTTAAAAACTCATTTGTTGAGTAGTAACACTTATGCAATAGGAAGTCAAATAATTTCTTTTAAAATGTCATGAAGTTAAGGTTTTTAAAAACATTAGGTAATTTATTATAAACACGAATTGCTATACAGTAAACATTTTTGTCAAATAATTTAATCCTTTGTTTGGTACACATAATTTGTGGATATTTCGGCTTTTTCTTGTAACAACATCATTATGTACCGGAAATAAAGCTTTATTTTTATGTACAAAGATACAGAGTTCAAATATGTATAAAGATGGGAGTGGTAATATTTTTAAATGTTTGAAGAGTGGGACACAGCTTTCTAATGGTTGGGCTTTAGTTATTGATCTAATGCATTTTTTCTAAGCTCGGAATGCTTTAATGATATCAAAAGAATTACCCCATATTATAATGCCCCACCGGAGAATTGATGCTATGTAGCTGTGACAGGCATAGAGTGCAGCATTGATACCAGCTACGCGAGTCAGTCTGTACAAAACATATACAAATCTTTGCAGTTTAGTGCAAAGGGTATCGATATGTTCTTTCCAGTTGCAATGTCTATCCACCGTTATCCCCAAAAATGTAGCACTTTCAACCTCTTCTATAGCATCATTTGCATACCTTATTTCTAATTGGTGACGTTTGCTGTTGTATGCTTGGAACTGTATAAGTTTAGTTTTACCGATATTAACATGTAAATTGTTGTCTTTTAACCATTCTATTATTTTGTTTAACGTGTCATTAATCTCTTTTTCGTATTTAGTGATATTGTTATCGATGAGTTCAATACTAAGGGTTGTATCATCGGCATATAGAATGCATGAATATGGGGTTACATTGGGCAAATCGTTAATATATAGCAAAAACAATAGGGACCCCAAGATACTGCCCTGGGGAACGCCACAGGAGTTTTGGCGATAGGCGGATCTATACACTTTCTTTTCTGATAATATGTGTCTAGATATCTCCACGCATTGTTGGCGATTATTTAGGTAAGTCTCTAACCAGTGTAACGCATTTCCCCTAATACCAAAACGGTTTAATTTATAGAGAAGCAGTTTGTGATCTACGAAGTCAAACGCTTTTGACATATCAAGAAATATTGATGATATTTGCCTTTTCTCATTAAGACTAGTGGTAATCATTTTCACAAGAGAAAAACATGCATGAGTTGTTGACTTATTTTTTCTGAAACCGAATTGTTCCTCTCTTAAAATTGTATGCCTTGTTACAAAGGACTGCACCTTTTCGTACATGATTCTTTCAAAAATCTTAGAAATTATGGGTATCAGAGTAATCGGACGATAGTTATTCATGTCAGTTTTATCTTCTTTTTTGTATAATAGTTTGACTATAGAATATTTTAGTCTATTGGGAAATAAACCTTGAAATAATGATAGATTAATAATATAGGTAAGTGGATGATATATACATTTAGAGCGACGTTTAAGAATTTTGGTATTAATGTCGTCATACCCGATTTAAAGAATTAATAATTTTATACACCGTATCTTCACTAGTTGGAGTTAAAAATATGGTATCCGAGATGTCAGTGATAGTATGTTTGTAATTAATGGGTGTTTCAGAAATGCAGATTTTTGGTTTGTTTGTCATGTTAATAAAAAAGTCATTTAATTTGTTTGCAATTATATCGGCGTGAGTGTATATGCAGTGGTCAATTTTTATAGAAGTAATGTCAGCGGTATTATCGATATCGGTACTTTTCTTTTTTATAATGTTTCAGGCTGCTCTACATTTATTGTCCGATTGAAGTATGTAACGAGTATTGTCAATTTTCTGGGCGTGTAATATGCATCGTCTCAATATTCTAGTGTAATTTCGGTAGTTCTTTAGGTGTTGGTTTTTATTAGAATTTAACAGACTATGTTTTAGGTACACACTTCTTTTCTTTACACAAAATCTTTTTATTCCTTTTGTCATCCATTTAGTTATTTGTGGTTTGATTGTAATTTTTACTTTCAAGATGGGGAAACAGAGATTATAAAAAAGGGACAGTGTTTCATGAAAATGATTGAATGCTATGTCAGTATCATCTGACTCGTATATTTCTGAAAAGGAAAGGGACGATATGCATGATATAAACTTTTTTATGTTGTTTTGACTTATATCTCTTCTCTTTTCAAACCAAAATTGTTTCCAACATTTCGTAGTATCTACAGATGACTGGAAAGAAATGGACTGACCGGTCTCGTGATCAGATAATGCAAGAATATGTATTTGAGGATGAACATTAGGTAAGTCGCTTGCGATGAGATCTATACATGATGCTTTTCTAGTGGGTTTAGTGATATGGTTAGTAATATTATAGTTATCGAAGACAAATTCTAGTTCTTTATAATTATTATGACGCTTTAATGCGTCAATGTTCCAATCCCCGCATAGTATAATGTTATTTTTATTTCGTTTTGTTATTCTCCTTAAGATAAATTCTAGATTCTCTAAAAACAAACTTAAATTTGAATTCGGAGTACGGTAAATACAGATAACAAAGACTTTAAGAGTGATTATTTCTATTGCACAATATTCGAAATCAGATAGTAAAGGCGTATCTAAGTTAAGGATGGGTTTACATTCAAGGTCCTTTTTAACCATTATGCATGTACCTCCTCATCGTTGGTGAGGTCTTGAGAAAGCTAAGACTAATTTGTAAGTTTGAAAGTTTCAGAAAAACATAAAATATCAATATTTGTACCTTTTGTATGCAGTTCCTGTAAGGTTATTTCCAATAAATCTACCTTGTTTAAGATGCCCACAATGTTTTGGTGAAATAGTGTACATTTACGTTTAACCTCGAAAAAAATTGGAGTTACTAGCTTCAATAGGGTTCGGCGTAGTCTTAGTAGTTTCATTAGCATTTAAGGGCTGGTGGATTTTTTTTTTCTGTATCTGAAAATAATACGGGATTGTTCCTTTTTTGTTAACGGTAGTAACTCAAATATAAATAGTGGTATAACCACTATTTATATTTGAGCTCCATGTATTGCGAGTGTGTTTTAGTGTGCAAGCTGTGTCCATAATTCTCTTAAGATTAACATTATCAATTTCTATATTTAGTTTATAACATAACATATCCTTGGATATGTAGTTACAGTTATTATGTCTGTATATATTCTCAGTTGTATTAATGAACTTACAGTTAGAAAAATTTAGCGTAAATAGTTTGAAATTTTGATTATTGAATCAAAATTTCAAACTATTTACGCTAAATTTTTAATTAATTTTTAAAAAGGAATTATTAATATTTTTTATTATAAATACTTTACCCTGCGGGTTACCCTGCGGTTAGAATGTTTTACCCTGCGGGTGTCGTAAGAGTGGAAGTAAACTAACATCAACATAACGTTAAGGTCACAAATCTCACACATAGCAATCTGATCCCAAACTCGGAAGAGCCTGTGCTATGGTAACCAGACTGCTGATAAACATACTTATATTTTTCAAATACATACATATTATAGATAAGTTACACCCAGACACAGACCAAATGACCGTGCTCATCACACAATATTTCCTAGGTGGATATCGAACCCACGACCTCTAGCTTAGCAGTCAGGGTCGCTTACCACTAGACCAACAGGCCCGTCAATTCTTAAACATCTCCTATTCATAATACGATCTGAAATCTCTTAGTTGAAATGTATCATCAGAGTGAGGAATTACGACTTCCTAAAATTAAGTAGTTAGTCAAGTGTAACAAATCACGTTTTTAAATAGCACAAGTTATAATCGAGCTCCAGTTAACAGTAACTCGCGAACTGTTACTATAACTTTAGAATGTTGTGCAATTGTAGATTTACTCATCGGGAACAAATAGCGACATCTCTGTTACTGCAAGCTTCATAACCAATTGCCATGACAGTTATAAAACAAAAACTTTCCTGCTTAACGATCTAGGGCAATAAGGTTTTTTTTCTACTTTATTTCAAATTATGTGTTTCGTTAGAGAAGAGAATTAAAGAAGAGATAATATAAATTATAAATATTTTGATTTTATTGCTTCTTGCATTGCATTGTTTCTTTACTCGCGCACAATCGTTGGGAAAACCAGTATCGAACATGAAACAAACGTTGCTGGAACGCTTTTTGGCCACCTGAAATAAGTACTTAAAAGTCTTTTATCACGGGGCAACAAGGTGCAAGCCTGCAATTAACTAAATATTTCTGGAGTATACTTATTTTAAAATAAAGAAGTTTCTAATTAATAATGATAATAAATAAACATCTGTAATAAATGTCATATCGTAAAGAGTTATATTTAAATACAGTTATGTTCAGTGGCTCTAATACCGCCTGAGAATACAACATAATAATATTATAGTTGACTGCACGCATGGCGTAGTGGTTTAAGCGGTCACCACGCCGCTTACTACTACGCTAAGTGTTGTGGGTCCGATCCCCACATAGGACGACACTTTGTGCGATCCACAAATTGTCGTTCTGAGTCTGGGTGTTCTTTGTGTCCGTTATATCTATGTTTATAAAGTCCCTCGCAACACAGGATATATTCCTAATGCGGGATTTGACTGTAAAAAAAATACTATAACGATTAAAGTACTAACAAACTAAAAAAAAACATAACATAATCGATATCTAATCGAATAACACAAAGTTACTTGCAGACCCGGCTTACCACTCTAAATATGATTTCCTCCTTTAATCAACGTTAATTTGCCACCTGAACTAATTTCAAGCAATCATTCAAAGTTTCCACGTCGCTATCGTTAATGTTTGTAGTTTGCAAGGACTCAATACTTTGTATAAAGGACAACTGACGACGAGGATTGAAACTTATTAAAAAAAAAGACTTTAATATCGTAACGTACTAAAGATAATGTACTTACATAAGTAGGCTCCTATACGTATCCATAGTACCGTAGCCTTCAAAATGATTAAAAATCAATCAAAGAATAAACACACATGGGTACCGCAACAAGCAAGTCCGCGATCACACTAGATTTTCAACACGCTTCTGAAACCGTGTTACATCACATAGCAGACTACGAACGACCGTGAAATGTAGCCGACAAGTTTGCGACATTTATTTTTTAACTTTAAACTCCAATGCATTTAATTATGGTGACGAAAGTACTGGTTTGGACGTCACTTGAACACAGCCTTTTAGTAGTGTCTTACAGATAATTTAAAATTTGCTTCTTTTCATTTGTTGATTCCCGAACGCTGTCCCAAAGAAAATAAAAAGTCCTTTAATAGTAGTCTGGGATTTTAATTGATTTTCGTTCGAATTTTGAGCAAGTTGCTCAAAATTCTACGGGACCTAGAGACTGGGAATATTTTTTCCTGTGGGAAAACTTGGGTACATCAACCTATCGTTGTCTACTACTAAACGAAGGTCCCTATTCCCGTCTTGGGCAGTCTGAGGTGATAATGAAACAGTAATTCCAACTGACTGACTAAAATCACACAGTGTTTTCTACGTCAAAGCTCAGACTGTTCGGTAACAGCATAAACACAATCAGCACAAGGTATTTTTTTAGTAAAGTTCTTTTTATTGATCAAAGGTATGCTTTTTCCTGTATACAACTGAAGTGACGTAGTTCTAATTTAGATGGAACCGTGACGATATACAATAATAGTGACAGATTATGGTCGTCTGAAATCGTTTTAAATTTCAATTGAAGTTCGAAACTGTCAGTGTCATAACAGTTGCTATAATAATCTATAACTTTCTGCAGCCAGCTTCGTTTATGAAAAAAAAAATATTTTTCTTCCTATTACATGTAAGTTTCCACATCACAGTAAGTGTGGAGGCTAAGGTAGTCACAGATTTAAACCGGATGTCTTAATAATAGCAGTTCCCGGATCTCTCCTATTACAGGCGCAGAGTGGCATACCGTATGGTTTTTAGTCGGTCCGATTCCGAAACCACCCCGCCGCAAACCCTGGTGGTATGACGGCCCGAGGGGGTTTCCACACGTAAAAAAATAATTAAGACATATATGGACCATATTAATGAACACTGAAAACTAATAAAAACCACGCCAGAGCTTCGTTTTAAACTTATAAAGACAATAACTTGAAAGAGCGAACTTTACCATCAAAGATAGTTCATCCTGACGCAGAAGTAGTAGTAGCACCAACCGAAAATCAATTGGGACAAGGGCAATAAAAAATGAAATAATAACAATATTTTCGGACATTGACACACAACGGCATCTAATTTCAAACTTAGCAAAGCTTGTACTATGAAAGCTAGATTGACTGATAGGATACTTATACACTTAATTTTAAATACAAAAGTATTATACATAAAAAACACCCAAACGCCGAAACAAATATTTACAGATCATACAAGCATTTGGTTCATGAATTGAAACCGAGACCTCAGCACAGAAGTCGCATACGCCGAAGTAGTCGAAGAAATGAACCACGTTATCTGAAGCGACTAGGTTTGGTAGACTTACAAACCACCAACTAGCATTTTATACTAGCTACTTTGGGTAATGTAGATTTGTATTTATTATCATTTTTATGGTTTCTTTCTTTGACAAGGAGTTTTTATAGGCTCTCCTCATTGACCATATTGTCAGGCTGTAAATATCTTTTCGAAGTCTCGAACGTGTAATAGCGTCAAGTTAAAATTAAATTCAAATTTCTAATTCAGGTATTTATGTGACGTGCAATATTTACGTTTGGCGGGACAAGCAAGGTCACAAAGCTCAAGTAAGGAAATAATAGGCACACAGGTCAGGTACCGCAGTCGACTCAGGCGCAAAACGACCTCCGTCCTCCATAAACGCAGGCTGGGGTGGTAGGTGTCACCCTAGCTGAAGCAGGCTGGGGTGGCGGTGCGTCGCGTTATAGAGGTGGTTCCCACACAGGAAGGTTTTGTCTACACGCCGTAGATGGCCCCAGGTACGTCGGGGTATCAAGAATTTCCTTCCTATGGTATACTGGTTCCCCGGCAACTGTTACCCGAGACGCCATGCGGTTTTTGATGGGTTCGAGTCCGACATAACCACCCGTGGGTGGTATCCGAGGGGATTTAAGCACTGAATAAAAGCACGTATGTTACGTTATGTGATAAAACCTTTTATGTAACAGAGTCGACGACAGGTCGCGGGCCCTGCTGTGCAACCACGTTGAAACGTCTGACGAATCAAACCAACATACAAACTATAAAAAACTTACAGGATATAACTAAATAACTGTAATTTATTTATAATAAATTATTTCCTTCATAGGTAAACAAACTCTATTTCATAGAAAGGTCAAATTTAATGCAATAAAAAGCATTCTGCTTTACGCAGGTAATGTCCATTGTTATTCGTGGGTACTGTAATAATACTTATATAACGACATCAGATAAAACACTGTTTTTAACATTAGTAGACCAATTTTGCGAATTAGTGTCAAGTTTAAACAAGATATACTTTACGTTTGTCGGCTACTCGTTGTAGGGGTACAAGGGTTCAAGTCTCATCGAGGTGGCAGCGGTACAAAGTGAACGGTCGTTATACTGTCATATCATTATCAGCTCAATCTATTTGTTAGAATACATTAAATCGTTTGAATTATTGTTAGTTGCGCGATATCGCTTTAAATCGCATCATCATCAACAGCCTTTAATAGTCCACTGCTGGATATAGGCCTCTCCTTAGAAAGGAGGTTTTGGCCTACTATACCACGCTGGCCAGACGGGTTGATATAGGGTTTGGGGTGCTGGGCTAGAAAACCTCCTCGTGGTGCACCCTGGAAACGCTGGCGATGGTACTGTTTCCTCCTTGTCCTCTTGGAGGAGAGGATTATCGCCAGCGGCCAATATTCTAGCAGAAGAGGCAGCCGTTCATCGGCTCTCGGGCAAGGCCTGGTCCAGCAGGGTGGGCGTGTCTGCCGGTTGCCCTGCTGGCTCTTCGCTCTTCGGAGCATGGAGGAGGAAACCTCGGTAAAAAACCTGATGGCGGGGCCCTGTAGGGGCCACAGTTTTCTCCGCTGATAGCGGTGGAGAAAGGAGGACGGGCTCGGCGTGTACTCACACTACCACCGAGCAGGCAGGGGGACGTAGTCTCCCTGTCAACCGTCGGCATATCGTAATCCCGAGAAGAGCGCTGTGGTTAAGTCTCGCGGCTCTGATCGGGGACGAGGGTCTTGGCTTAACCGCCCGGACCGCGAGGAAGATAACCTCTCTAAAAAATTCCCCGAATCCCGTGTTCTGGTGCGTGGCCAGGGGATGCATGGCTGATGGGAAGTTCAGTCGCGAGCGCACTCCAAGCCGAGGTACCTGCGGACCCCTCGGTTGGGTTAAAAACTTACGCTTGCCCGGGTAATGGGGGATCTCTGCCCGGGTGGACCTTTAGTTCTCCCCCACTCGTGGGATTAAATATGGAAAAAATTCAAAACCTTAAAACACAAAAAACGATCGGAAATAACCAACAACAGAAGGCAAGTCTAACGGAAACGAAGAAAACGAAGGGAAGGAAGGAGAAGCAGAACAGTGGAGCGGATGGGTCGTCCACTGAGGGTGAGGTGGCGTCGGGGACGCCTATCTCTATGGGGCTCCCAGAAGTCAGTCTGACGCTGGTCTCTGGGAGCCGAAGAGCATCAGATCGGCTGCGCTCCGGATCCGCCGTTTCGTCGGATGGCGCTGACGCCATGGAGGCGGAGCGAAGCGACAGCCGGAAACGAGGACGCTCCAGGGACGAGGAAACCGACACGTCCCAGGAGATGATGCCACCGAAGGTGGCAAGCAGCCGCCGAGGGAGGGCACGCAAACCTGCCTCGGCCCCGGTCTCGACCCCGTCAGGCTCCGCGTTCTCAAACGCGGAGTCGTACAGGAATGTACGAGTGGACGGCGAGGCCGTAGCGGAGGAGGAGATCGCGGATCTCCTGCTCAAGGTTCGGGAGCCGGTGGGGGGAAATGCCCCCCAGGCTTCCGTGTCCGTGCAGGAGAGGGCGAAAGCGGCGGTGGCCGTCATCCACAAGGTGGCCACCAAGTCCGTGAACCTTAAGGGCTCGTTTGTGAGGGCCCTTAAGGACTCCTCCTCCGCTTTGTCGGAGGTCGTGGAGAGCCTAGTGGGCGATGTGTCTCGCCTGCAGGTGGAAAACGAGAGGCTGACGGAGCGGGTGAACGAGCTGAGCGCTCAGTTCGCCCGCTTCCAGGCGAACCTCCCCGAGCGGGAAGCCCCGTCCGCGTCCCAGCCTGCCCCTACTACCAACTCAGGGGCATTTGACTCCCAACTGCGAGAAATCCTCATCGCAGTTGGGAATATGCTGGACGGACGTGTGGCTGGCCTGGAGGCGAGATTGCCACCTGCGCCGAGTATGCGCCCCCCGCTCGCGTCGACACAGCGGCCTAAGGCCGCCGCTCCGACCGCGCTCCCCGTAGTGGGAGGCCGCGTCTCCTACGCGGCGGCGGCGTCTGCCCCGACTCCATCGGCTCCCCAAAAGCCGAGGAGGGGGGCCAAGGCACCGGCCCAGGCGCCGGCCAAGGCACCGTCCCAGGCGCCGGCCAAGGCGCAGGCCAAAGTGCCGGCCAAGACGGGGCCTAAAACGGCGCCGAGGAGCGGAGTGGCATTCCCTCCGCTCCCCACTCCGACACCCCTGCCGGGCCCCTCCGCACCTGCCCCCTCCAACGAGGGCTGGCAGGAGGCGAGGGGCTCCAAGAAGTCCCGAAGGCGGGCCAGAAGGGCTGCCCAAAAAGCAGCCCAAGCCCAGCCTTCGCCACCGGTGGCAACGGCCTCTGCAAAGAGGCCGCGGAAGCTGCAGCCGCCCAAAACCGCGGCTGTAGTGGTGACCGTATCCCCGGAGGCGGCTGACGGCGGGCTGTCCTACGCGGCCGTTTTTAAAAAGGCCCGGGACAGCCTCGCCAACGACTTCGGGACGGTGGGGGTCAGAATGCGCCTCGCCCAAACGGGAGCTCGAGTTCTCGAGTTCCCAGGGGCTGAAGGCGCCAAGACGGCGGACACTTTCGCTGAGAGGCTGCGGGGTTTATTCGCGGCCACAGATGGTGTCAAGATCGCCAGGCCTACCAAGTGCGCGGAGCTGCGCATCTCGGGCCTGGACGACTCTGTGACGGCCGAAGATGTCCGCGCTGTAATCCGGGAGAAGACGGGGTGCAGCGCGGACAACGTCAGGGTCGGCACCATCCGCCCCGGTCCAGGGGGGCTTGGCGCCGTGTGGGTCAGCTGTCCCGTAGCGTCGGCCAAAGTATTGGCCGACGCCGGCAGGCTGCTCATCGGTTTCGTGAGCGCTAGGATCACAGTCCTGGCGGCGAGACCGATGAGGTGTTACAAATGCCTAGCATCGGGGCACACGCGCGTCAAGTGCCAAAGCTGCTTCGACTGCAGCGGACTATGTTTCCGCTGTGGTCGACCGGGGCATGTGGCGGTGGAATGCTCTGCCGCCCCTCACTGCCCGGTGTGTGCGGCGGGTAACAAGCCCGCCAATCATCAGATGGGGCAGGGGGGCTGCAAGCCTCCCCGCAACTCTCAGCAAGCATCGGGGGCTAGCCAGTCGACCCAGGCTGCCTCCGATGTAGTTCGTGCGTCGACGTCGTCGCCCATGGAGGAGGCTGTAGAGACGATCCAGTAATGGATCGGGTCTCCAGCCTCCTGGTCCAGACGAACCTGAACCACTGTGCCGCGGCGCAGGATCTCTTCCTGCAAACCATGGCACAGTGGTCGATAGGTGTTGCCGTAGTCGCGGAGCCCTATTCTGTCCCTCCCCGTCCAAACTGGATGGGTGACTGGGACGGCTCCGTGGCAGTCGTCGGTTCCACGACGGCTCATTCCCCGCCCTTGTCGCTAAGAGACAAGGGCACTGGATATGTTGCCGTCGAGTGGGGGGGGATCACCATATATGGTGTTTATTTCTCCCCCAACCGGAGTTTGAACGACTTCGAGGTTTTCCTAACCAGCTTGGAGACCTCGATACGGCGACTAGCGTCTGGGCACGTCCTTGTGCTGGGGGACTTCAACGCAAAGTCCATTGCGTGGGGTTCCCCCAGGACGGACGCAAGGGGCGAGGCCGTAGAGGAGTGGGCGGCCTCGGTGGGCCTCTGTCTTCTAAACAGAGGCTCCACCAACACGTGCGTGCGACAGCAGGGGGGGTCGATAGTGGACCTCTCGTTCGCTACCCCTGCCCTCGCCGCACGAGTAAGGAACTGGTGTGTCCTGGAAGAGGTTGAGGCGTTTATCCCGCTTTCCGCGGTGGGCTGTTGCCAGACTGAACCGGGACCTACTAGAGGAGGCAGCCATAATTCACTCGTGGCTGTCTCCTCAGGCTCCGACCGAGGAGGTCGACGTGGGGGCTGGCCGCTTTCGCGATGCGATTACGCATATCTGCGATGCGGCCATGCCCCGCATTCGAGGTCGTCGGCCTCCAAGGAAGGAGGTCTACTGGTGGTCCCAGGAGCTGGCGGACCTCCGTGCAACCTGTACACGTGCCCGGAGGTCCTACACACGCAGTCGGCGGCGTCACCGTGGAGACGGTGAGGAGGACCGGCTTCATGAGGAGTACCGGCGGGCGCGGAAAACTCTGAAGCTGGCCATTAGCCGCGCCAAAGAGGAAAAGAGACAGGAGATGCTGGAGGGTCTTAATCGTGACCCCTGGGGTCGCCCTTACCGCGCGGTGCGACAAAAGCTCCGCGCGTCGGGCCCCCCCCTTACGGAGACTCTCCAGCCCAGCTTCCTGCAGGAAGTGGTCGAGGGCCTATTCCCGCAGCGGGCGGAGCACACACCCCCGTCAATGGCTGCATCAGCCGGAGACGACGGGGTCAGCGAGGTCGATGTTCCGCCCGTCAGGGAATCGGAGTTGGGGGCGGCTGTTCTACGGATTCGATCCAAGAACACCGCCCCCGGGCCGGACGGGGTTCCAGCCCGAGTGATGGCCCGAGCCCTCGACTACATGTCGGACCACCTCAGGGGGGTGTTGGACGCTAGCCTGGCGTCCGGACGCTTCCCTGAGTGCTGGAAATGCGGGAAGCTGGTCCTGCTGCAGAAGCCGGGACGGCCTGCCGATTCGGTCGCGGCCTATAGGCCCATCGTGCTGCTGGACGAGGCGGGCAAATTGTTTGAGAGGGTTCTTTCTGCCCGCATCGTCCGGCACCTCTGCGAGGTGGGCCCCGATCTGTCGGACGCCCAATTTGGTTTTCGGGCGGGGCGTTCGACAGTCGACGCCGTGTTGCGCCTGAGGGCCGTGACCGAAGAGGCAGTGAGCTGTGGCGGCGTGCTGTTGGCGGTGTCATTAGACATCGCCAACGCATTCAATAGTCTGCCATTCAGCTGCATCAGGGAAGCACTCCACTATCATGGGGTGCCAAAGTACCTGAGGCGGCTAGTGGCAGACTACTTAGAGGAGCGTACCGTCGTGTACGAGGACCGAGAAGGTAATTTGAGGAGTCGGCCCATGTCGTGCGGTGTTCCACAGGGGTCTGTTCTTGGACCCCTCTTGTGGAACATAGGGTACGACTGGGCCCTTCGCGCCGATTTCCCCCCCGGGCTGGGTGTAATCTGTTACGCAGACGATACCCTCGTGACAGCCCGGGGGGCAAACTTCCAAGAGGCGGCGCGCCTGGCCACAGGGGGAGTCTCCCTGGTGGTCGGGCGCATTGAGGCGCTGGGCTTACGGGTGGCCCTAGATAAGACGGAGGCCCCTGTTATTCCATGGGCCCCGTCGTGGTCCACCCCCTGGCGCCTCAATCGTGGTCAACTCGGTCCTCGTACCGGTTCGGGCCCAGATGAAATATCTGGGCCTGATCCTCGACGGGAGGTGGCTCTTCGACGAGCACTTCCGACAGCTTGCTCCAAAGCTGGTCGGCGCTGCGTCTGCCCTAGGGCGACTTCTGCCCAAAATGGGTGGACCCAGCGTCGCGACAAGACGGCTGTACACGGGGGTTGTCCGGTCAATGGCACTGTACGGTGCACCGGTGTGGGCGGCGGCTCTGACCGCCCAGAATAGGGTACGCCTCTGGCGCCCTCAGAGGGTAATGGCGGTCAGAGCCATACGCGGTTACCGCACCGTTTCGACGGAGGTGGCATGCGCATTGGCCGGAACTCCCCCGTGGGATTTGGAGGCGGAAGTGCTCGCCGAAGTTTATCGGCGAGTGGCTGACTTCCGGGCGGAGAGCGGATTTCGCCCTCCGCCCGAGGATGTGCGCGAGTGGCGCGAAGCCGCTCGCCGAGCCACGATGGCTCGTTGGTCGTTCCGGCTGGAGACTCCACGCGCTGGCTTCGCCGCCGTGGAGGCTCTCCAGCCGGTCATCGCCGAGTGGGCAGGGCGGCAGCACGGGACCCTTTCCTTCCGGCTGACGCAGGGGCTTTCCGGGCACGGTTGCTTCGGAAAGTACCTGCACACGGTCGCAAGGAGGGAACTGAGTCCCGCCTGCCACCACTGCGACTGCAGTGAGGACTCGGCCCAGCACACGCTGGCGGTCTGCCCCGCATGGGCGGCGCAGCGTCGGGCCCTCACTGCAGTCATCGGAGTGGATCTCTCGCTACCGGCCGTAGTACGCTCCATGGCCGGTAGCGACAGTTGTTTTACCGCGGTCGCTACCTTCTGCGAGGTAGTAATCTCGCGGAAGGAGGCGGCGGAGAGGGCCCGGGAGGACGACCTCCACTCGGACCCGATCCGCCGCCGGCGAACCGGGCGGCGGAGGCCCGCCTATCACAGCCTCATGCCGCCCTGAGTGTGGCCGCGGGTGGACGGGGTGGGTTTCCCCTCCACCCGCATTAGTTTGGCCAGCCGCGAGGGGGCGGCGTCCGCGTGTGCCGGACGTCGCCTATAAAGAGAGGAAAAACATCGAGACGGAGCCCGCACCAGGAGCGGGCTGGCGCTAGGAGGGGTCCGGATGTCTTAACAACAGCTGTTCCCGGATCCCTCCTGTTACAGGCGCAGAGTGGCACACCGTGTGGTTTTAGTCGGTCCGAGTCCGACACACCACCCCGCCGCAAACCCCGGAGGGGTGACGGTCCGAGGGGATTTCCACACGTTAAAAAAAAAAAAAAAAAAGGGTTTGTGTCAAGTTTTCCTTCTCTCTGCAGTGCTATTGTCCTGCGTATTTCGCTCCCTTAGTCGCCTCTTACGACACCCACGGGATAAATAGGGGTGGTGACACTCTGTATTCTTAATCCGTCACCACACGGAATGATAATGATACTCATGTTTATATTTCTTCACCCCGGTGGGGTGACGGTCCGAGGGGATTTCCAAACGTTAAAAAAAAAAAAAAAAAAAGGGTTTGTGTCAAGTTTTCCTTCTCTATGCAGTGCTGGTTGTCTTGCGTTAGCTCCCTTACGATACGATATCGCTTAACATACTCAAAAACAAAAACTATCAAATTGCCAACGATTTTGCCAATTATTCACGTAGTATACACGTGAACTCTCTTTGAAGACGATGATCAATTAGTAGTCTAGAACCATTTACACATTAATCTTAGATTATATTATTATTATTATTTGGAACGTACACATTTCATTTTAGTATTGTTTATGTTGTGACGAGTACTCATTACGTTTGCCTTAAGTGTATGCAAAAACCATTATGTGGTACTGTAGCCATTGCATTGTAGCATAAACAGTAGTACAACTATGTTTGGTAGCCGGATTTTAAGTAATAAATTTAATTATACAAATAAATGTGTGAATGAAAAGTAAAGAAAATTGATGGTATTTGCTAGAAATATGGAAGGCTGAAAGCGTGTTTTTTGACAACAAAAACATGTTAAACTGGTAAGGTTTATAAGTTAATTCCATACACCTTGAAAATCTTAGAAAAATTGAGTGTAAGCATGACAGCACAAGATTTTGACAATACCCAATCTACTTAAACTACCATGCCTTGACTTAAAATTAATTGACCATCAAGGCCAGATAAAGCGTTTGACTTATACTTGTGTTTTGATATTAAAATACTCATCGTTTTTCCGTGAATATAATACTTGTGGATTATACAGAGCCATAGTTAACTTAAATAAATTGTCCGTGTGTAATGATTAAGAATACGGAGTGTCACCATCCCAATTCACACAGCGGTTGTCGTAAGAACCGACTAAAGGAGCAATCTACGCAAGAAAAAGCACTGTAAAGAGAATTAAAACATGTCACAAAACCTATAACAACCCGTCTGGACAGCGTAGTATAGCAAGCCTAAATCTCCGTTATAAAAAGAGGCCTATGTTCAGCAGTTGACAGTTAGAGGCTGTAGATTATGGTCATTGATGTTAGTAAACATGTTGATAAAGGAAAAATTAAAGAAACACATTAAAAAAAACAAATAAAGTGTGCACGTGTATGTAAAGACATTGCTTGTATACCCTTATCAGTTGACTTGTGGTTTGTTATGTTTACCGTATTGAACACTATAATATATGGCTAAGCTATTAAATTTATCGTTATCATAGAATTTTCGTATTTCCTTTTGTACTTTAGTAGCTCCTAAACTAGAAATCGCGAAAATAAATGATCAAATTGATTCGCCGTACTGTTAGTAGATATCAGCTGACGGGTCACTGCACTCGCTCGTGCATTACAACCACTACTATTAAAAATTATTTATTTTAAACAATATTATAAAATGAATTAACTGTTTTAATGCATTGTTTTTGTTGGCACTACTAATCATTCTAAGATACATCGTTTTGTTCTGAATATATTTTATCCTAACACTGAACCTTATATTACACTAATGTTGTAAAGGCGAATGTTTGTGAGTATGTTTGTCACTTCTTCAGGCTCAAACAGCTGAACCAATTTTGATAAAATTTGGTAAGGAGGTAGGTGGCACCTTGAGTTAATATATACGATACTTTTCATCGAGAAAAACATAGTATTTCCGTGGGATAAACCGCAGGTAACACCGCGGGGCGCAGCTAGTCCTATCTAATTATTATTACAAAACCAAATTGTTCTTCTATTTCTTCTCTTTATCATGCCGCTTGTCAACTTTGTATAGTGATTGGACCTTGACCCACGTCACATGTTATGACATCTCTCTGCGTGTATGAGAACGGTTTTTGTGTTAAGAGCAACATAAATTTTGGTTACCGAATCACGTCATCTTTTGTTGAGAGCCGACGTAATTGTAAGACAATTTTGAACCCAATTTTTTTACTTTACATTGAAAAGTTATGCATTCATCTTATTTTGACGTTACTGTCGTGAATTTTCATGAATTTTAGTGGTACTAATTAATTTTCATAAAAAAATTCAGTTGCATTTTTAATTGCAGCGCGTTATTAAATTTTATACGAAAATTGCTACGATTTGTCAATATGACATGATTTAGTCATGGATTTAAAATATATTTTGTAATTAGAGATAGTATAATACTTCAATTTAAAAAAATACATAGAAGTATTCCTGAAAACTGAATTACAAAAAAAAAAAACCGAACATCCTTCTTTAGTTCTCACTCTCAATTATAGTCAAACTCATTCAAGCGGAAAATATAAAATTTCGCCATTATCGCTGGAGCTGATAATCTATTGTTTATCATGAAGCTTCGAAGATACAGTTAAGATCTTCTATGAGTCTCATTAATCTAATAAAATGTCAAGGTCTAGTTCAGTTGCACCACTTACCAAGGCCGCCCGAAGGTCGTGCGCGCAGGAGTTGCACCAATGTTACCGCGGCTCGAACACTACTGAGACTTAGCGAGCAAACGGCGGACGTATTTCACAACCCCGACTATGTCTTAACTTAAATGAAAGGGATTGTATCAGAACGCTTGTTTGGTGAAGTTTCAGTGCAAGATAATGAGGGAAATCTATCATTCAGATAAAAATCTGGAAATAGGACAAACAAATCAATTTTTTTCTTTTCACACAAGCATAGCACATGAATTCCCTTGACGGGAAATGGAGACCATATTCTCGTCACAGGTTAGGTTAAATGATTGTTGATTAAATTCTGTAAAGTTTCAATTTGTAAACCAAATAAAATTGAACTTGAAACTCTTATTAATAATAAAAATGCAATGTAGTGAGTCGTTTGTCTTCAAAGGATTACTGCAAAACCAGGCCCGGAAGCGGCCACAAAGCTGATGATATTTAAAAAAAATATAGATTATTGAAGTAAAACTTTTTTATGCACTCTTGACTTGGGAGGTAAGCTGGTGAATGAGTGACGACAGCGTTACGAAAAGTGTTATCGGGCAAGGCGAACGAAAGTTAAGAGGGAGATATCTTACACAAGTTAGTGAAGCTAGAAAGAGAGAAAGAGTTACGTTTCGTATATTAATGTAGGGGCAAGAGAGAGGTGCGAGCAGACATTTTCTTTCTCTCTTTTTCTCATAGCCACTCAACTGTCCACCGCGTGACTAAATTTACGTTACCTCCGAGTACTTGCGCCGCTTTGACCCGCGCGGAAATGAGCCTGCTGCTTGGTAACAATAACCGTTGTAACTACTAAAATACAATAGCTACAGCGAAAACATAAAACATACAACAAACATAAATAAATAGCTAGACGCTTACAGATCGAACTTATCTATTTCAAAATTCGATATTTATCCTCTATAATAATGAAAATGAGGTTTATTATGAATTCCCGAGTAAAACTAAAAAAAACCTTCTATAAATTTGTTTCGTAAGCATAAAAGATAACATTTTTACCAACAAAACACTTAAAAACAAAACTAGATTAATTTCCCTTTAATATGATGCTAATATACTGATATATAATTAATTCTAAGAAACTAAACAAAGCGAATCAAAATACGTTCTCACTGCAATTTTGCAGCGCCCCTTGACAATTCATTGCGCGTCGCCATAATGTAGCAAGATGGCTAACTAATCTAAGTCTAAGGATTTCTATACACAAATTAACCTTTTTTATTTATTTATTATATGTATTAAAATTGTTTGAGGTTATAGTAAAGTACGAATAACAGTGATTAAATTTTTTAATGATTAATCATTTTGGCTTATAACGTTAAATTTTCATAATAGAGAAACAAAAACTTCGTAATTTGTTAAATTAGTTAAAAAGAAAAAAAAGATTTTTGAAATAATTAGATAAAAATAAATTAGTGTATAGTGACCCAAAATACAAAAACATTAAAACTGTGGTAATTAATAGCGCCTGCATTTGCTAGATTAACTGACGATATTGATTAATGTCCTATGTCCCCGTGATGGGGCAGATGGCGTTCACAGTAATCCCCAATCGTGTTCGGTCTTGAGTTTCGCACTTGACCTCACTCCACGTCTTCCCGATTCTCTTTGTCCACGACCACCACGGCTTTCATAGCCACCAGATCCAGGTGGTGGAGCACACAAGTCCCACGTTTGTACACACAGTTTTATTTATAACTTTTGGGATACCGCACAATCCATATGTAAAAACCTGAAGAATACATTGATATTATTTGTGAATCCTCCATCATTTTAACATGTTTTAATATCAAAAGTGTTTAAAGTATTAAAATTAATTGTAATTACCGTTTTGTAATTTCCTGTAGATAATAACTAGCAAAATTCATTTGAAAATTTACTTAATTCAGTTCTGACATGAATGACATTTTGTGCAACAAAACTGCCTTTCATTTATAAAACCTCAATTTTTAGGTCAATAAATATTTAACAGAATAATAAAATTTATATTTATCTTTACAATAAACTTTATTTCATTAATGGTCGCTGCAGGCCGGATTGGTATGGGTGGTTTGCACATCTCCTTTGCACACACATGTTATCAGGGGTACAAAAAGAGAGGAGTACGTTTAATGAAGAAAAGAAAAAGTGATTCCAGGGAACAACTTACGTGAGCAAAGCTACATCATCAATCATCATCATCAACAGCCTATACAAGTCCACTACTGGACATAGGCCTCTCCTTAGAAAGGAGGTTTTGGCCTACTATACCACGCTGGCCAGACGGGTTTGTATAGGGTTTGTTTCAAGTTTTCCTTCTCTTTGCAGTGCTGTTGTCCTGCTTAGTTTGCTCCCTTAGTCGGCTCTTACGACACCCACGCGATGAATTAGGGGGGTTACAATTTGTATTCTTAATCCGTCACCACACGGAGCAAAGCTACGGTATGTATGAACTTAGTATTATGTTAGACCGAGCGCAGAGATAAATGAATATGCAAAGTGTGAGTACCGAATTCCACCAATGGATTTGTGTAAAGAAAAGGTCAAAGATTAATAATGTTGATCTTTCCAGTAAATTTTTAGGTCCATTTCTTTTTTACTTCTTACACAGGCCGACAACTCTGAGACCCAGAAACCAGAGTATACTTCTATGAAGGTTTTTGAATGGTTGGTGAATTGGTTTTTTAATTGCCGAATTGGTTCTGGTTTTTGAAATATCTTATCCTAAATGTGCAAAAAAAGTTGTTTCTGGCCATTTTGGAGGTTATGGAGCATCGAAACATATTTTTAAACGCTTTATTTTCTTTCAAAAACTGTTGAGCCTGCACTATATTATGTCATTATATAAACATTACGCAATGACAGATCACATTTAGATTCTTATAGTCTCTTACACTTTTGTTTTGTTGTTGTTGTGTATACAATTTTAGTGAACAAAGTGAAGTCTGATGTAAAGCTTGTTATATATACAGTGTTAAACAAAAGTACAAGCGATTGCCTGTGATTATAAGGTATAATTAAAAATACGAGAAAAAATAATTATAAATCTTAATCAGTTTCTACGATGCAACGGCCACCCTAGGTAGTATAAAGGTAATTAAATTATTAAAATTTTATCGTGAAGATCTTTATCCCGTCATCATCAGTTGCCCTTGTTCGATTCTATTTGGGGTCGGCGCAATGCATGACTTTGCAAAACAGTTTTGCCTGGTTATTATATGCCCGTCTGCCTATTAGACGAAGGCTCTCCTTGGAGTAAAATCGTTTTCAAACGAGATAAGGGTAAAAGGTCAACCGTGGGAGAGTCAGGAAGCCAACGGATCCGCTCGACTTTGGTGATGCCACTGCCTTATAGGTAACCGGTGTTAAGCCGTTTATTCCGTGTAGTGACGGATTAAGAATATGGAATGTCACTGCCCATATTTATCCCATAGGTGTCGTAAGAGGCGACTAAGACGGCAAACTACATTACAACAGCACTGCAAAGAGAAGAAAAACTTGAGACAAACCCTATACCCTATGCCAGCGTGGTATAGCAGGCAAAAACCTCCTTTCTAAGTCCAGCAGTGGACTATTAAAGACTGTTCATGAACCAGTGTCTTCGTTTCTTATCACTGAGCGAGTAAGATAACCCGAGACCAACCTCACCCCTCCCCCTAACTGGAGGGAGAACTGCAAAAGGCGGCAACGCGCTTGTGGCTCTTGAGTTACAATGTTTCAAGGGCGGTGGTAGATATTTACTATCAGCTAACCCGTATCCTCATTTGCCTCCTATTCCATATAAAAAGTGTGAGGAAAAGCTAGAGTATGGGATATCGCGAGTCTCAGATGAGCAAAAGAATTGAGATCTCTACAATTAAAAAATCTCTAGAAAAACGGTGTTAACTGGTCCTCTTTGTTAATGACTACAATATTCTACATTTTGTGTAATGTAATCAAGTAATTATGAACATTTTGTATGATTAGATAGGTTGATAATTGTTTTTTCTTGTGCAATGAAATAATTCGAAATGAAACTACCAAGAAATGTAATATTTAGTAACGTTGTACAATTACCAGTGTTACTGAAATCTACGATCGCTTACTGATAACAGAATTTTAATATTTTAATTAAAACAAAAGATTAGGATTCTATTTATTTTTGATTATGTTACTCGATTACTCGAATATAGCTGGTCCGGGTTAAAGGGGTATACTGCTTGATCGGTCCCTCTCGGTAAGCACTATTTTATAGACCTGATGCCAATCCCACAGCTGGCTACTGGAGCTACTAAATTTTAAGTATTACAAGGGTTGGAATTTGATTACATTAACATGATTACGAGTATAAAACAATAAATGCTGGTCACCATGCATTTGGCGAAGGCGCTCTCAAGTTTCTGGCATCGGTAAACGCAATATTAAAACATTAGAAGTTAATAAGCAGTTGATGGTAGACTATTGAAACCTAGATTCATTACAAATGAATACTCCTAGAAGAAGAAAGTAATAAATCTATGTCAGAAATGAAAAATAAATTTGAGAACCAGTTATAGATTTGTAGCATACATAACACAACATGTAAATCGGATGTGCAAACCTTAACCAAGTTCATAATTGCGAAATTATCTCAAACGAAATATGGTAAAGCGTACCTCATTTTAGGGCAATATCTCAGTAGATATTTTAACATGGAATGTACTCTCACCTAAAATCGGCAGAGAATTTACAGTAAATGGCCATGATTTACAGTAGATGACCTCATGACCTCATGACCCTTTTTCTTCCTGTGCGGAAATTCCCTCGGATATCACCCACCTGTGGGTGATTATGTCGGGCTCGAACTGCTTCTGCTAGGGTGACAAATGGCCTCACCTGTCACCCCCAGCCATGCGCTTATGGAGAACGGAGGTCGTTCTGCGACCTCTGGCACCCGAGTCGTCTGCAGTTCCTGTCCCTTTCCCGGACCTGGCGGGCCGGGAGAGTTCGAAATCTCTCCCGGTCCCGTTCCGCCATCTCCTTCGCAAGCATAACTTGCTCGCAAAAGGAGACTCGCTCCGCAATAACACTACCGAGCGAGAGGACTCCCACTCCCATGGCCACCACTAGGTCACGCCTCTGCCACTGCAGCACTCAGGCGTTGGCTCCTTGCGGCTCCGAAACAACCTTTCCCGGTGATCACCATCATCAGCTGGTATGAAAGGGTTCCGTGACGCCTCTCGAGCCAATCCTCCATAACGGGTCTTACCGCCGCAATAACGGCGTACCCGATGATCTCATAACCTTAGGTTTATTTTGTATCTAAGTATTTATTAGACATAAATATTATTTTAAATCTATATACATAAAAATGAATCAAAGAAATGTATGTACGCGCATAACTTCTGAACGACTGCACCGAATTGGATAATTCTTTATTTCTGTTCTTTATTGTCAGGATGGATCTATGTACGACTGTTGGTAAGAATCATGAATACATCTTTAATTGTATTTAATTTTTTTTTTTTTTTTTTTGTTGTGTACTGCTATATGGCAATCTGTTCCTTCAACAACAATAAGCCATTCCTCTGTTTGACCATTCGGTACTTTTATTGTTTTTATTTAATGTTCTTGTTATACTCGTATACTCCAGCTTTTATGAAAGAAAACCATGAGAAGGAAGATGTATAAATGATGTAAGCCTTGCCTACGTCACTCGGTTTAAAAACAATCCTGACACCGGTCCTCTATTATATACAATTAACACTTCTTTAGAATCGGCAAAACGGTGTTTTGAAATGTGTTTAGAGGTTAACCGTCATGTAATTTATTGTTATTGAAAGAAAAATCCCAACAATAAGGCGTCAAAATAACGGTCACCGTACAAGTAAAGCAAGTCGAGTTCACAATCTTCTAGACTGGAGAAGAGCGTAGTCAGCATTTTGAGGTAAACAGAAAGAGAATTTCTCAAGATAGATCTACCACGACCCTGTAAAAACCCATACCACCGACTTCAAGCAAGGGGCAACTAAATAGTCAAACAAACGTAACAATCACCTCTGAACGTTTAGTGCTTGGATATAAATCAACAGTCGATTACGATGGCGATAGATCGGTCGATTTTGGAACAATGAGCACTATTTGTCTAAATTGTAATGCTCTGAGGTTTCGACTCGTACCGCCAGGATAATCAAATTGCAACAACAGACGACGCCACATGAACCACTTAATTCATTACTTTCAGGGCAAGAACCTCTATTGAAGCATTTCTTGCAGAATATTCAAAATTATAATGGTGCGGGCCAAATGACATTATTTGGTGCAGAACGTGGTTTCGATCCAACTTTTAAGGTATATTTTTAAGTAAAACTTCTTTAAGCACGCTTGACTTAGGGAGTAAGCTGGTGAATGCGTGACGAATGCGTCACGAAAAGAGTGATCAGGCGAAGTTGAGAGAGAGATGTAAGTTAGTGAAGATAGAAAGAGATAGAGTTACGTTTCGTATATTACGGTACGGGCAAAGGAGAGAGGTGCGAGCACCCATTTTCTTTCTCTCTTTCTCTCATAGCCAAGAAGTTTTACTTCAGTCGTGTGGTCTGAAGCACACTCGTTTTTTTTTGCTATGTGACACACATTTTGCAAATCTAAGTAATGAACATGGCCGTTTTGTAAACGGTAGATTTCTACATTAAGCATGTAACGTGTATCATTTCTGGTACTTTTTAATTTGACGGGTTAATCACTTTCGATATAAAATCTAATGTCAATATATGGAATTATTAATAATACAACTTATTTAAATTTACTAGAAGTGTGACATTTTCTTAGTCCGCGACGGGCATAAATAGTAAAACAAGTCTTTCAGGAATTTAGAAAATGTTCACAAAAACAAAAATATGGCGGTACGAAGTTCGCCGGGTCAGCTAGTACTATTATTAGTAAAATTGAGTATAATTAGCCAAAGTCAGCCACGATAGTATTTCTAAGTACCTGCAATGTCTCTCGCCAAAATAACCCAAATGTTGATTGTTTTTAAAATTCATTAAGTTTAAGGTAAACTAAATAAGTATAACTTAACAGAACATACTAACTTCAACTCTTTAGTATCATGGTTTATGCTAAAGACGCGTAAATTGTTTTGCAAGGCATAACTGCATCGGACCCATGGTGCAACTGTTCTATGCAATTCTGGTATGTCGCTATTGCTAAATTATTGTTACCATCCATTTTACTCTATGTGCCCCTTTATGGTTCTTGTACTATGATTCATCTAATTGAACATAGGGTGATGGTATTCATGTTTTAACTTTCGCTTTACACAAGAATCGGTGGAAGTATGACAGAAGTCATTCAGTTAATAACACTTATTTTAGAGGATTGATTATGGATGTCTCTTCTGTCTGATTGATGAATCTTCTCTCTCTCGAACTGAATAGATCACTTCATTAACTTGTATATTTTTCGACATTTCAGTAGTTCATCTTTCTTTATCACTAATCTATTAAGTTTTCAATAAAAAGCTTGAAAAATGTGGCTACTTGTGAACATCATGGCAATTGAATCCAAACTTATATCCTACTGCTAGTTCATATAAAAATTTTAAAATATGTAAGCAGTAAGTCCTCATGAAATAAGTTAAAACAATATATTTTAGTGTATCTTCTTATTTGATAATTAAATTACGTGGTTATGAATATTCTTTTAGTAACCTAAAATAAAGATGTCAGAACATCGACAGCAAAATACGTTACACAATGTTAATATATAAAGTAGACTACTATTTTAGATTACAAAACAAAAATAGCATATCTATACTAAAATTATAACGCTGAAGACTTTGTTTGTTCGTTTGGTTGAACGCACAAATTTTCAGGAACTACCTACTGGTTCGAATTGGATAATACTTTTAGTGTTGGATATCTAATTTATCGAGAAAGGCTATAGGCTGTTTAAAATCACACTACGACCAATAGGAACAGAAAAAAATTGCTTTTTAAAAGCAAAAGAGACGATATTTCACGGCTCAACTTGTAAAAATTAAAAAAAAAAGAATATTCTTTTTCGTCAAACTTCTACGTAGAATCTGTAATTGAAGAAAGGGAACGAATATACAACTGAATGTTGTTTATTTGTTCAGTCAGTTAATTTAATTAATTTTATAAATAGGCAACTCCCGCATTAGGAACACATTCCTGTGTCGCGGGGGACTTCACACCTGGTTCCCCGGCTATTAGTACCCGAGACGGCGTGCGGTTTTAGTCGGTTCGAGTCCGACATGCCACCGACAGGTGGTATCCGAGGGGATTTCCGCACGGAAAAAAACAAAAAAAAAAAGGGGACTTCACAAACACACATGAAACGGACACAAAGAACACCCAGACTCAACAGAACAAACAATTTGTGGATCACACAAAGTGTCGTCCCATGTGGGGTTTGAACCCACAACACTCGGCACAGTAGGTAGCGGGGTGGCGACCGCTTAAACCACTGCGCCATCCGTGCAGGCTTTTGTTTATTATTTACTCTTTTAGGCTTGAAGTAATCACCCTGCTACGGACTAATGCCAAAAAGCTGGTTTATAATTTGTCTCCGTGAATCAGGTAACAAGTTGACATAACTTGACATAACAAAACATATGTGACCATGTAGTTGGCATAATATTCACACACATTTTTTTACTTGTCTGAAGTAATTTGGAAGTTATTAGAAGGCTATTTATAGGCACGTTATGTCCAGTACAGTACAGACTGAATTTTCGTAATTTTTGTAGATTTTATTATGTCATTCGCAAGACTGCAGTTTACAAGATCACGGTGTTAAGATATAATAGCTGAATTGCCTACGAATGTCTAAATGTAATGTTTCTTTTGTGGGTCATTACCAAAATGATGAATCAGTTTTATGTGGCCTTCTTATGGCGGTTACTATGATCTTACTTATATGTGTTGATGCTGTTGTTATCCGGATAGCACAGAGGTTATTTTTATTCCATGGAAATTTATTGAAAAATTGACTTTAATGACATGAAACATTATAATTTTTATTATAATATTCACCTTTAATAGTCCAATCCTGGACATAGACCTCTCCTTAAAAAAGAGTACTTGGCCTACTATACCACGCTAGCCAGAGGTTAGTATAGGGTTTATGTCAAGTATTCCTTCTCTTTGCAGTGTCGTCATCCTGTGTAGTTTGTTCCCGTTTTCGGGTTTTACAACACCCACGGGATGAATAGGGGTTGTGACATTCGGTATTCTTAATCCATCACAACACTTTTACTTTGGTATATCTTGCTCAAAAAGATGAAAACAGCAACCTTGAGTTTATTGACTGGCTCTGTCCTTGATTTGACCTATGTCATGTTAGCATACATGAATTGTGATAGTTATAAAAAGTATTACTTTGATCCTCTTCAGCCTAATCGATCGAATCTTAAATACACTACTATGTACCTTGCGTTTTGAATGTTAAGCATAAGTTGCTAAGTCATTGATGATCTTAAAATACATGGCAACTGTGACCTTTATACGGCTACAATGGCGACCCTACTGAACTACTGGAATTACTGGTTCGAATTGAAAAACTCTTTTAGTGTTGGATCACATCACGCTTCGAACAATAGGAACCGAGCATCAGTAAATTTGTTACTAAACAGGAAAAAAAATTGCGCGGGGAAGCTAGTAGGTTATAAACGTCGCTCCCTCCTGTAAACGTTCTTAAATGGTAGGTAAAAGATAAAGAATATTAACTTAGACAAAATAAATTTGAAAGACATAAAGAAGTTAGAATGTACCAAATACCAAAAACTGAATCTATGTCATTTTGATTGGGTGATTAAAGCGTATGTGCAACAACAGTGACGTGCAGTGTGTCGCTCTACGCCTGAAATAGGAGAGAGGGAATAGCTCTTATTAAGACATCCGGACCCCTCGTAGCGCCTGACCGCAAAAACGCGGGCAGTGCATCCGGGTAAGACTCTGTATTTAGGTGAAATCCAGGCACACGCCGATAACACCTAGTCGCGACTGACCATTATGGCGGGCGGAGGGAATACCCGTCCTAGTGGAGATTTTCCTCCCGGGCACTCTCCGCCACCTTCTTAGACGATATGACGTATTCGCAGGTAATCACATCAAACTACTTAATCCGTGTAATAAAATAATGATTGTTAACTTTAATAGCTCGTGATTGGTCACTGTTCTCCGACCGAAGGTTTTGGTGGACGTTGCTGACTCGGTGAATTCAGTACAGGTTACAACCAAAAAAAGAAGTAAAAACACGAAAACACGAAACATGAATACTTAAAAATATTATCTCATTTGTTTGTATCTTATAACAAAGTGTTTTACAAACTACTATGTAATTCTTTAGAGTATTTTTTAGTATAAATAATGATAATAAATTTAAAGATCTCCTATACCTCATAAATCTCTGAGCCGTCTGATCCCAAACTAGGCTGATGCTAATTAACATACTTACGATATTAGTAAACACATACATATCATAGATAAACTTACACAAACACAGATCAAATGATCGCGCTCATCACACAATATTTGTCCTGGGTGGGAATCGAAGAGACGACCTCCATTTTAGCAATTAGGTTCACTAAACACTGGATCAATAGCCATTCAAAGATAGTATCAAAATAAATAATTGTGCAAAACCGCGGCAAGCTAGTGTACTATCAATTTATAATGTATATGAGCACTTTAGACCTTTGATTACACTTGCCTTCTATTTACATATGCTACACGCTCCGCTCCTAAACTTTGTAGTCTTCGATCAAACTTAGTACACGTGCACCTAAATTGCACTAAACTATATTTAGTAACTGTAGTTAGTTTTTTTAATCTGATAGGGACCAAAGGAACAAATATGATGTTAAGTATAGGTAGTCTTTGTCACTTGGAAAACCAAAGTAATAATAATAAATTTAAACATCTAACATACGGCTGATTTCAAACTTTGCAGAATCTATCATATTCACCAAAATGCTGATTAACGTAATTTTATATTTCTAAATAGATAGGTATATAATATTATAGAAATCTGTTTAACGGGTCATCGTCTGCGGTATTTCCGGACCGATACAACCTTCAAACCTTCAAGAAAAGAGCGTACTCCTTCCTAAAAGGCCGGCAAGGCGTTTGTGACTCCTGAGTTGCAGACGTTTATGGGCGGCGATAGTCGCTTTGCATCAGGTGACCCCTCTGCTCGTCTGCGCCCTCTAATATAAAAAAAACACCCAGACAGAGAACAAAATAATCTTAAACTTCTTTACAATCGGTGGGAATTACACCCATGACTTGTGACCGTCAGGTCAGCTAGAATTTAGTGTCTCTACATTTCATTTAATAACTTTTAGGTAAAAATAAATAGTTGCTGTAATCTATAGATTTATTAACTTAAAAAAATAACTAGTATCCTTAACAGTTAGAGTACTTACAACTCAAAAGAACTATATCTTTAAGAAGTGTATGTTTTGAGCCTTGCGAGCACAAACGAACTGAGTGAATGAGTTAATAATAATAACTACCCACATCACACACTGGCCGTCTGATTCCAAACTAGGCAGAGCCTGTGCTATAGCAACCAAACTGCTGATAAACATACTTATATATTTTTAAATACATGCATATTTTAGATAAATTACACCCAGACACAGAACAAATGACCGTGCTCATCACACAATATTTATATATTTCTAAATCATTGTATAAATATATATTACACACAGACGAAGAATAAATCATCGAGCTCACGACACAATTATTTGTCCTGGCCGGGCATCAAACCCTCTGGCTTAGCAGCTACTAGCCACTAAACCAACATTCCCGTCAAATAATACAGATAGATATAATAGATACCTATACTGATACATGTATGATAATGACAAGATCAAACACTAAGTTGTCGTAACAAAAGGTGTACTTAGGTACACCTTTTCTCACTTCGGTCAAGGTGTATCATATTAAGCAATGTCTACCACTCTTTCAGTTCAGCGAGGCTACATAATGAACTATGGGAATAATTTACTATTTCAAATGTGTTTGCCGACTCATTATATTGGTTTAATAAATAAAGATGTCTAATATTGACATGGTCACTATAGAATGTTGTAATTTAACAAATTAAGTTATGATTATTAGATCTTATAACTTTTTGCAATAGAAGAATTGCGTTGCAATTTGCGAGACGGATTTTTTGTGTTATGTTTTTGATGGGATCTTAATTCTATTTGTTGGTAGGTAAAGCAGTGGTTGAAGAATATATCGTTAGTCTACCTACCTACCGTTTTTCTACCTACTTATGTCTATAGGTGTTATAAGAGAAAAAAATGTGTGAATGAATTGCAACAGGAACTAATTCTTGAAGCAGTTTTTAATATTCTGAAAAAGTCAACTCAAAAAACGTTACCTGCGATATGAATGATTCTAAACTGACTGTTTTTTTTTAAGGAATAGGGGGGGAAACAAGCAAACGGGTCAATAATGGTAAGTGACTACTGCCGCCCATGAACACCTTACATCACAGGAGTCACAAGTGACTGCCTCGGTGCGACTGCTGTGCTGAGGTCTCGGGTTCGATTTCCAGGTCGGATGAAATGTTTGTGTGATCTGTAAATATTTGTTTCGGAGTTTGGGTGTTATGTCCGAAAATGAACCTTTAAGCCCTTCATCCTCCTAGGAACAAGGGTAAATGGAATCTTGGTCTTAAGTACTCTCACTCACTCGGTAGCAAGTAGCCCAAACATTGCTAAGCACTGATTTTCTGTGAAGCCCTGGTACCACTCTGGTCCAGCTTGCTCATTTATGCCAAACCATGATAGTTAGAGATTAGCGAGTTTCAAACAAAAGCAATTTAATACAATTTTATTATACTAGTATGTTTTGAAGTATCTGATAGTGGATAGTTGTTGTAACGAGTACTTTGATTTTAAATGCACGGCGTAGTGGTGTAAGCTTGCCGCTTCCCACTGCGCTAAGTGTTGTGGGCTCGATCCCCATATGGGACATGGTTTGTGTGATCCACAAAAAGTTGTCCTGAGTCTGGGTGTTGGGTCCGTTTCATGTATGTTTGTAAAGTCCCCCGCGACACAGGAAGATATTCCTTTTTCTTTTTTTTCTTTTTTTCCGTGCGGAAATCCCCTCGGATACCACCTGTCGGTGGCATGTCGGACTCGAACCGACTAAAACCGCACGCCGTCTCTGGTGCAGGAAGATATTCCTAGTGCGGGAGTTGTCTTTTCAAAAAAAAGAAAAAAAAAATTGTAGATTGACAACCTAAATTGCGTTAAATTAATGTTGTAGGCTTCTTAATTCTAAAGTAATAAGCTTATCTACAAAGATAATATATTACAACACCAATTTAACGCAACTTTTGTTGCTACATCCATAGATATATTTACAACAAGTAGACAATTCGATATCACACTTGCGTACATGTACGAGTATAGTCGTGCAAGATTCAGTTGAGAAATCGCTGTCTGAATTTGATATTGATTTCATTTCATTTCATTTCATTTCATTTCATTTCATTTCATTTCATTTCATTTAATAAATAAATAAACCAAAATCATCATCATCATGAACAACATCCTTATTAACGTCATCATCCTCATTACATCTTCCTGCCTTTTGTCTTTGTTTTATCTGAGGTTCAACATCATCAACAGCCCACTGCTGGCTAAACATAGGCGTCTCCGTAAAGAGGATGTATAGGCCTACTTTACCCCGTTGACCAGAAGGGTTGGTATAGGGTTTGTGTCAAGTTTTCTTCTCTTTGCAGTGCTGTTGTCTTGCATAGTTTGCCCCTTTGTCGGCTCCCACGGGATAAATAGGGGTGGTGACACTCCGTTTTCTTAATCCATCACCACACGGATAATCTGAGGTTGGAGCAATGTAATCTCTAATCTCTCTCCGAGCCGATTTCGGCTACAGCGACTGCTGGACAGGCTCAGCAGATGGCGTCTCGTTGGTCCGCGCGGTGGTGTGCTCGCATATGGCTGTTGTAGCCAATTTTGCCTTAAAAGTTCTAGAGCATTTCGGAGAAGTGAGAACGCCGCCACTATAGTGGTAAATTAAAGCTGTTGGTGGTCTGGCTTTTAGCTCGTCTCTTTTTGCGTCGAGCTCGTCTTTACGAGCTTTCAAAGGTGTCGATCTTCTGCCGTACGAGACGTCTCCATTCCGGGCGGTTTGCTGCAGATAACTCTCACGATAAGGGGTCAATACTGCAGCTTTTCATATGCCTTTTAAGCCATCTTTGTATCGCAAGAGCTGTCCGCCATGCTTGGGTTTACCCTCTTGAAGCTCGCTATAAAAGATGCACTTGGCGATCCGTTCATTTGGCATACGGAACACGTGACCACACCAGCGTAATTGACGTCGCATTATATATGCTTCAATACCGCAGATCTTAGCACGTCGAAGAACTTCAGTGTTTCTGATGCTGTCCGTCCAGTGGATGTTCATGATATCCCGCAGACATCGGAGATGAAATTGGTCTAAAGTCTTTATGTGTCTGCGGTAAAGGCACCAAGTCTCTGAGCTGTATAACAGGCTTGGTAGGACAATAGCTCTGTAAACTGCGATTTTTGTAGCCAGTTTTAGATCGTGAGAACGAAAGACCTTAGTTCTAAGTTTACTCAAAGAGGCTGAGGCAGCACCGATTCTGCAGTTTATTTCGGCATCAAGGTCGCACTGTGATGTTATTGTGCTTCCCATGTACTTGTACTTCTCTACGCGCTTCAGGACATCCTGACCGAGACATATTTTCAGAGGTTCATCTGTTGAGACGACTGTTGTCATGACTTCTGTCTTACTGAACTTAAGGCCGAACGTGGTGCACGCTTCGTCAAGACCAGTCATCAGCTGTTGCAGAGAAGTCGGGGAATCGGCTAAAAAGCATAGGTCATCCGCGTACATAATCTCGGTTATCATTTTGTACGAAACCTTGGTGCGGGCTTTCAACCTAGCCAGATTGAAAAGCGTTCCATCAGTTCGGAAGCAAATGCGGACGCCTGTAGGTACTTTTTGTAACGTCTCTTTCACTACAGCTGCAAAATAGATGGCAAATAGTGTGTGAGCAAGAAGCCACAGCCTTGCTTAACCCCACATGTGATGGGGAAGAAACCTGATTGTTCCCCAATTGCAGACACACAGCATGTCATGCCATCGTGTAGTAGGCGAACCAGACGGACAAATTTCGCCGGGCAACCCACCTTCTCCAGAACAATCCATAGGGCCCCACGAGGAACACAGTCAAAGGCCTTTTCTAAATCAACAAAAGAGAGAAAGACTTTTCTCTTGCAGCTGTCGCACGCAGAAGACAGCTTCACAGGTTCCTCTCTCAGGGCGGAAGCCAAACTGAGATTCCGGAAGTATTTCCTCCGAAACTGAAGTCAGACGGTTGAGCAAGCTCCTGGCAAAGACTTTTCCGGGCGTAGAGAGCAGCGATATACCACTATAGGAATTACAACTGGACCTGTCACCTTTATTATTGTACAGTGAGCAGATTCGCGAGATCTTAAAGTCAGATGGAACTTGCTCATCACGCCATCGCCGCGAATCTGAGTTTCCATATCATGTCATATAGCCCCTCCCCCCCCGTACTTCAAAAGTTCACCAGGAGTACCATCCACGCCAACCGCCTTCCCGCTTTGCTGATTCTTGGTAGCTACTATCACTTCCTGCAATGTCGGTGGCTCATCAAGCTCATGTCTTTGCGTAAGAAATGTGATCTCTTTTATCTGCTGAATATCAGCTGACCGATCAGCATTAGTAGTTCCGCAAAGTACTCAGCCCAACGATTCAACATGTCCTCCTTGGACGTCAACAGCGTCGCGTCGTCACGTGACTTTAACGGTACACTTATCCGCTGAGTAGTTCCAGTGAGTGTTCTCAGCTCGCCGAAAAACGCACCAAGTTGGTTTGCATCAGAGAGCCACTGTAGGTGTTCCGCTTTCTATAGCCACCACGTGTCTTTTATCTCCCTTGTCATCTTTCTGAGATCTGAGCCACTTTGTCGTACTCTGTCCGATATTTCTGTCCGACCGTGTTGCTGCTGATATAGAAGGCCGCGGTTTTGTTTAAGTGCTTTAGTTAGTATCTCATCATTCTCGTCAAACCAGTCTTGGTGGACACGCTTTTTAAGGCCTACGGCTTGCGTTCCACCTTCAATAATCTGAGAAGTGAGGGCACTCCAGTTGGCACTGAGATCACCGACGTCGATGTTAGATGGCAACTTATCGGAAAGAATATGTTGGTACTCCATCCGCGTTTCTTTATCTGCAAGCCGCTCAACATTAATGCTGGGTGGTTTCTGTCTGCAAGACCTGTGTGGTGGATGCAAGCGAAGCTTCAGTTTTGTGACTATAAGTCGATGGTCTGACCAGCAGTTAGCACCACGCATAGCGCGTGTGACATGGCCTTGGGAAATATGTTCTTGCCGAACGATCGCGTAGTCAATTAGATGCCAATGTTTCGACCTCGGATGCATCCAGGTGGTTTTATATTTTGCTGGGAAGCATGTGTTTGTGACGGTTAGGCCAAATTGAGCACACAGGTCTAGCAGTAATAAACCATTACTGTTCATACTGCCAATCCCATGTCTTCAGGTCTGAGATGTATTCAGGACAGTCTTCCAGTTTGCTAGCAATCTGGGTCTTTATTGCAAATTCAACACCAGAGCGTCTTGGTTCTGTAGCCGGTGTACCTTTCCAGAAGAATTTATATCTACCACCGTATTCTTAAACCGTATATAAGCTCGCCATCATCTGGCAAGTGGGTTTCGCTGAGAGCGGCTATGTCCACATTGTAGCGTGAAAGCTCTCTAGCCACAACAGCAGTTTTCCGTTCTGGACAAAGGTTAGCGTCGCGATCGAGAAGGGTGCGGACATTCCACGCACCAAATGTCATATTGTTGTTTTTGTATTTTTATTGTATTTTCGACCACAAAAAAAAATGGGATTCTCGGGCAGCCGCGGTTACTACCCCCCAGTAAATGTGGGACAAGCTTTGTTTAGGACACCTTTTCTAGTCCCTTTCCCATGCGGAAACAGTGCCTCCCTAAATAGGGCTCCTCCGTCATTCTGGCTGCTGCCCAATCCACGCTGTTGTCCCTGATGCAACGTGGACAACCATCAATACCAGAGCCGCCAGTATGCAGGCATCTGACAAAGCCGGGTGCACATCACAACCCGACCTCTCTACCTCTGCCCATCGCCACAGGACTTATTCTCGGGAGCCTTTATTCATGCCGCAGTCATCTGCGCGGGATATATTTAAGTGCATAAGCGTGCGCGCAAACACAAATGCACTCTCTCGTCCTCACCCTTCTGTATCCGATGGAACGGAGAATCGCTACGACCGGAGAAGAGTTTAGATGCAGCATCTGACCGACAGCGCTTTTGACCTCTGCTGTCGCCCTTGGCCTTCTGCGATGCCTTGCTGTTCCGCCAAATCAGCCAAAAAACCATTTGTTTATCAACTTTGGATTGCCGTCAAAGCCGGAACAGACTTTACATTCATGCGGGAGGCGTCCGCAGACCTAGGAGAGAAGTAAATAGGAGTAGGATTGGAAAGAAGTAATTGTGACTGCGAGGATATAAATATAATGGGATACTATTGTCTCGGAATATAGGTGAAGTGACGACAACAGTAGCTCGGGAAGCCGGGGTCGCATACCCGTGTATCAAATCACAACTTTCGACCCGGAAGTTGAGATTGACACCCCTGACCAGGAGCAATGTATATTATTTGCAAAGAGATTTGACTGTCTTACTTTTATAGTAGGCTGCCTGACTCAAATCCCCATTAAAAATGTTATCATTTTCAGACAGAACAAAGGAAGAAGGGTGTAACAGTTATTTTTTTAGTATATTTGTAATGCGTACGGTCTTGTTAAAAGCGACACCTATTGGCCGCGTCGCATTGTTGTTGATTTATCTAAAGTAGTTTATAACTACAGTATTGATCTTCTTCGTTCACTGTCGGACCACTAGATGGCGTTTGTTTGTGGATAAGTCAGTTTATTGATTTGTCGTTACAAATTGTATAGGTATTGAGAGTGTTTTGTTATGGTAGGAAGCGAGTTACTTTTGATCTTGTTCGTGTAATCCTCGTCGATAATTTAAATGTCAAAGTAAAATGTTGAGTAGGGATAATTTCTGGAAGCTTCGGGAACCGAAGTTATATAAGTCCGGCTTTCAGCCACGGGAGACACTCTGCTATCTCGTGTCTTCCAATCTTAAATAGTGTTTTGATTGTTGTGTGATTTGATTTTCGTAATATATTATCTGTTCAAAAGTACCCACGAAAGTGGTGAGTATGGTCTTAATTTTTTTTTTGTACCTATTTGTTTCTGGAACCTGATTAATTATATGAGTGCTAATCCATTCGTAGGGTCCCAGATTTCGGGGTCAAGACGGTCAGTCTCAGACGGCGTGCTTGTTCGTTTGTGGCCTTCTGGTTCAGATTCAAGTTTCTCGGTACCCTCTGGCAAGCTGGCGATTGCGCGGCTCACGAAGCAAGCGGACAGCCGTACCCAAGGGATACGTACCTCTATTTAACTTTATAAATACCAATTGTGAACTTTTCTCAATATCTAATATAAATAGCCGACTCGGGCGGAAGGTGAAGTGACCTCCTGGAGTGAAGACGAGAAGGCTCCGAGCACTATCAGCTCGGCTCTAACGCGCTCCGCTGCGGTTTTTTTTTTCCTCTTGTACCCACTGATTAATTTATTTAATTTTTTTATTGTAAATTAAATTAAGTTTTTTTGAAATATACATGTATGTATGACTGAGGTGTAAGTTGTTTTCCTCTAGAGAATCCCGTAGGTTTCCCACACGCACACACATCTGTTCTCTTAAAAGGCGCCCTGAGGTTATCTCATAAATCTCTCCACTGGGTCAGCCGGTGAGTAGCCCGCCTGAGAAGAAAAGCGGCTACAAGGTGACCTGGGATACTGTAAGCAGATAGAGAGAGAGAGAGAGAGTTAAGGGAAAGAATACAGGCAAGTATAAAGTAGGAAAGGAGACTGAGACTGACTGTATGTCTGAAAAACCCGTCTAATAAATAATATTAATTATAAAATTTATGCTGCAAACTTTATTCATTTTAATACTAATTAAGTTTTTATCAATTATGTCCAAATAATTACTCCACTCTTAAATCATTTAACTGACTAAGTCGTAAACTAAGTAAAGCTATTAGTGCCAAATATTTTAACCTTCATTTCGGAATTACTTCAGAAGTTAAAGTAACAGCAGACTGTAACAGGTTAATGCCAGATTGCTTGCTCAATTTTAAAGTATTAACATTTTAATATACAGCTTTAGTATTAGTACGCCAGATTGTCATGTACAAAGTCACTGGGTGGAAGGCGTAGATGAATACCTTTCTTCTATTAAGCGTCTTTACTAATAAAACTAATAAAGACTTTAAGTACATTTGGGCCTGTTGGTCTAGTGGTAAGCGACCCTGACTGCTAAGCTAGAGGTCGTGGGTTCGATTTCCACCTAGGAAATATTGTGTGATGAGCATGATCATTTGTTCTGTGTCTGGGTGTAATTTATCTATAATATGTATGTATTTAAAAAATATATAAGTATGTTTATCAGCAGTCTGGTGACCATAGCACAGGCTCTGCCTAGTTTGGGATCAGTCGGCCGTGTGTGAAATGTGTGAGGTATATTATTATTATTATTATTCTGTTTCTAATCGACTATTAAAACCTGTAACACGGACTGTAGACAGTCCATAGGTTTTTAGCATTTTATTTTGTCCGCGAATTTGTCTGCGTTGTGGCCGTCATCAGGTATTGTAGAGTATAGGTATAGTCAATCAATACAGACCATTACTAGTAACTGGGATTACTAGTGGGACTAATAGTGCTTAGGATTATGCCTCCTCGCTTTATGTAGAAGTGATATCCGAAGTGAAGTGCAGTGGGTAGTTCAGGCTTCACCAACCCATTCACAAGCTGTACCGTTGTCATGGCAAATCTGTAAAAAATATTAATGATAACAGTATTTAGCACGGAATAAGATGACTGCACGGATGGCGTAGTGGTTTGAGCGGTCACCTCACCGCTTTCTACAGCGCTTTGTGGGTTCGACATCACTTTGTGTGAACTACAAATTGTTTTCCTGAGTCTTGGTGTTCTTTGTGTCCGTTTGATGTATATATGTAAAGTCTCCCGCGACACAGTTCCTAGCGCAGGAGTTCTTTAAAAAAAATAGGATTACTTATCCTAGACACAGTTAAGTTAATTTTATTACTTCAAGTACCCAACTTTTCAGCATTGCATATCGACCTATTTGTCTTATATATAATTTTGTAAAAAGTAAAATCAGAAAGAAATTACTTACGTGCAGTATTTTGTTCTTTAAAAACAGTTAGTGATAAAATATGGAACTCTATCCCTGCAGGTAGCCCGAGGCACTTTTCTAGTTTAGATAAATTGTATATTATAATATTCGGCCAACTTGTTATTGTGACTTAAGTATCATAGACATAAAGACCAGAAATAAATAGCATAGTGGATTTTTAGTGGATTATAAAAATGAGTACAAACACTCCGTGTACGAAATATATCATCATCAGACTTACATTTACAATTTAGAACACAATTCTGGTATTTACAAGTTAGGAATTTCGTAATTTAAATTTCGTTGTCTAATAGTAAGGAAAAATAAAGAAGTAAAGTTACCAAATGCTCGTATTCAGAATTATAAAATAATAAAACTTACTTGTTTAAAATGAGTAAGATTAAGCGTAACAGAAAGACACACAGAGTTACACATATTAGTAGGTATTAGTCATTATGAATATATTATAAAAGTACATCGCAGGCAATCCTAATTTAAATTTGACAATATCCTTATAAAGGTTGTCTGTAAGATATCGCCATGAGTGATAATACTCAGACTGACACACTGAAATGTAAATTTTTATAATTTCTGTACAAATAATACCGTAGCGCTGTACAATTAAGAGACAAAATAAATAAAACACAGAAATTTTTAACTTTAATGAACAATTCCCTGTTACATTTCATTATTATTCAAGTCGTTTTATATGACCTTGGAATTACTATTGGTGGGGAAAGTGTTACAATAATATCATAAACCGTGTTCTTTAAATTCCTTGGAAGAAAGATAGACTACAAAGGTCTTAACTCCAACTGTGAACGCAATAGTAGATGACTTCGAAAAAGAGATTGACAAGGGAGACCAACAGCCTATGACTAACGTAAAAAAAGCTTGGATTTACGATAACTACTTAACATCACATTTCAACTGGTCGTTTCTGGTTAAAGATATAAACCAGAACCTCTTAAGAACACGTGGCTCGGGCTAGCACCATCTGCAGACCCGTCAACGTTGTACAGGGGCTGTACCTTTAAATGAAATTAAAAAGACCTTCGAGACTCTACAAACACCTGAGAGTTACCAAAATGCATGTCTTGTCAAAATCACAAGACGAAATCGTTAGATCCCTTCTAAAAGACAAAACTTCATCAAAGCTCGAGTCACGGCTCCAATTCCAAAAGAAATTCATGGCGGGTACTCAGTCCAGTAAAGTTGGATTGAGAAGAGATAACAAAATCTTTCTTACAACAAGATGAAAACGAGACCTATAATTTTCACGTCCATTACCGTTACCATTGTTGACGTCGCCATGATAGGGTATTACAAATGAGTATGAGTTTATCACTGGCGAAAGCGAAAATAGGAATAACAAAAATCATAAAAACTAACATCGAGTTTGTAAAGGAAGGCTTAACAAAGAAGATTCCACAAAAGCCGTATTCCATTATAAATACCGCCAGTGTCTGGACATTAGGTATTAGTGGAAACGTATGAAAATCATTTCAGAATCCCGGAGGATATCTGTGCCTCGGCGTCCAAACCAGACATATTTCTTTATGCAATGTCAATCAAGCAGGGGTAACACAGCAGACAGGGAAGGTGAGCGCTGACGCGTCGCAAGGAGTACTCTCTAAACCTATTCTCAGGTGCTTTAGAAGTCGCATTTGTTGCCCCCCTCTATCAGGCGCTGGACCCGACACCCGCACGGTGAATCCATGGAACGCTAAGAAATAGGTCTTTATATCACACGATTTACTTCTGCGGTCAGCAACCACATCGGTCCGCTTCGTTTGTTAAATTTCGTTTGACCTTGACATGGTATGTTTCTTAACATATTTGTTTATTGTTTATGATGAATTTAAAAGAGAATTTGCAAATACTATTCATGAGCTTAAGTGAAGTTGCTTGATGGCAATTTTTTTTATGTCAATATTGATCTTATGGTGATGAAGTGATTTAACCGCTTGTTTTACAGCTTCGTTAATTGTACATATTCAAAAAAAATGAATAATACTAAAATAGTTGTTCTGAATTCGGAGACACTTTATATCCGTTAAATTTATTTATTTTTTACAAACTTTATGCAGAGACTATTAGTAAAGACAAGACAGACAAAGACGGACTTAATGCCTAGGGAATTCTCTACAAGTTAAGCTTGGGATGATGTAGAAACTTTTGATTGATCTATCATCATACACGAAATACACATTATTAGGTAGGTACTTCATTCATGCATAAAATATACATACACAGACACTTCCAGCGGTTAATGAAGAATCATTGAAATCGGACGTATGGGTAGGGGAACAGAATATTATTTGTCGATTCAAGATTTCTGTTATGATTTGAAAACAAGACCCGTGAAAATAAGTTGAGATGGAGAGTTGAGAAGAGATTGCTTGATTCATAAGACCTATGTCATCGAGCGTTAAAGTTTGAATTTTAACACAAATATTATACAGTAAAGCCTCTATCATCCCTATGCCTCATAGGATCTAATAGAAAAGACCCAAAGGCCGTGGCCTGTTGCGCTGGTCACACCAAGTTTACTCTACTCTCGGTACTACGATCCATACTGCTCTACACACTGCTCAAGATAGGAACGGTTGGCGAGCTATCACTCACAGAATGGCTCTAAATAGGGGTCATGACCGTCATGACTGAGGATAAATGCACAAGGAAGAGAAGCAAGAAAGGCACGAAACATTAATAGTAATTCTACTTATAAGTTATATTTATTGTTATCATTCTTAAAAAAAAATAACTTTCAAGACAGTTCAAGTTACTTATAATTGCATGAAATTAACAAAGCAAGCTTTTTTTTACGTGTAGGAACTCCTTCGGGCCGTCATATCGGTACACAGACACAGAGTAAATATTGCTCACCACACAATATTATCACACCAAGTTAAAAAAAAACGGTTGCAAACAATAATGAACAATTTGTCGTGTTGATATAAGATTTTCATTAATCATAATAATCTCTTTGTTATTTTAATTGAGTGTAATTTGCTAATTTAACAGATTTTTGATGGTAACTGGGTGAACAAATGTGTGATGAGGGCTTATCCGTGGGTGACGACGTAAGAATACAGAGTGTTACCACCTATATTCATCCCGTGGGTGTCGTAAGAGCCGACTAAGGGAGCAAACTAGACAAGCTAGAATTTTTATTCTGAATCCCTTTGCCTTATTATTTCAACACATCGTAATCATAGTAAGCTGTTAAAAATAAGTTGTTATTTCCCATGATTGTTGACAAACCGTTCTTCTGAACATATTAGTCAGACCATATAAGTGAGACACATTTCACTGCCGAAAAACATTATTTTACTTGTATCTCTTAAAACATATGTTAGTGGTTTAGTTTTTTGTAATTTATATTGGAACGAAGTTCCTTATCGCGCGTTGTGAAAGGAGGCTAGACGGAAAAAATTCGTACGATAATTTGGAACGACACTTTTAATATAAATTGACGTCTAACTGTGGATACCATACATTAAATTTGCTTTAACGTTCGCCAACGTCCATACCATGTTGAATACACCGGTTCTCGTCCGATCACCGAAGTTAAGCAACATCGGGCGTGGTTAGTACTTGGTTGGGTGACCGCCTGGGAATACCACGTGATGTTGGCTTTTTGCTCTTTATTTTCGTGTCATCTTGTCAGACATTCAGCGCCATCTATCGAATAGATAGGAAATCATTTCGCAAGGAGATTTTACCAATGTATAAATTGTTTTAATTGTTTTTAATATGTAGGTAACAGCCGCTTTCATAGATGGGGTTGTAATTAAAATCGTGTCAAATCAGTTTTACTCGATCGTCACAACTTCGTTCCTATCGGGTGTCCCACGACACCACACGGCTTTTTTTTTTATATACTATGTATATGGATAAATTACAACGAAACACACAACAGATGATCGTGACCATCAAGTTGAATCGAACCCACGATCTCTGTTTACCAGTCAGCGTCACTTATCACTAGATCAAAAAACAAGCCTGGAAAGATATGCATCCAAGTGTACTAAGTATGACGAGGTTGTACTTAAATATTGGTGGATGATTATCACATTTCTGCTTCTTTATATAATTGCGATCCAACAACCAAGGTTGTGGTAGTTTAGAGTGAAATAGCAATTTTCACAAATGGTTTCAGGTTACGACATTGTAAAAATGAATTTAATGATTTCTGTGACAAAATTTTGAAAGACGTGAGACTTTTATTTTTTTTTTCAAAATTTTTGGGATTGCGTTTTTGATATAAAAAATAATTTATTTTATGTAAGTTCACGGTAAAGCGATATCGAGGTTAAGGGGAAATTTTACAGTAGTTCACTTATTCAGGACGTTTTGAAAAAATTGTTTTTCATTTTAAAGGGGATTTTTTCTTAATTTTTTTCCTTTTTACAAGACTGCACCAGAAGGAGGGTTTATGTATTTTAGGGTTTTCGCATACGAAAATTATTGGAGTAGATAAGTCCATTATAATTTAAAATATAATAAAAATTGTCGGGTTTTAGACGCGCCTGTTACGCGAGGCAATGAGTCAATCTTAATTATAAACGACAAAATTTTAGTTTAAATATTATAAATTTTTTTGTGTAGTTAGTGGTTTGTTTAAATATTACTAACTATTTGAGTGCAGTTAGTTTAGTTCAAATAGTTATAAAAATTTTGAGTGCCGTTTGCTGTTAAATTTAAAATACTTAAACATTTTTTGTTTTCCCCCTAGGTTAGTTCAAAACTTAAACTTTGGTGCAGTTAACTGTTAGTTCAAAGTTCTAAATCTTTGAGTGCCAGTTAGCTGTTAGTTCAAAAACTTACTAACATCTTTGAGTGCAGTTAGCTGTTAGTTCAAATAGTTACCAACTCTTGAGTGCCAGTTAGCTGTTAGTTTCAAATACTTACTAACATCTTTTGAGTGTCAGTTAGCTGTTAGTTCAAATAGTTACTAACATCTTTGAGTGCCAGTTAGCTCTTAGTTCAAATACTTACTAACATCTTTGAGTGCCAGTTAGCTGTTAGTTCAAATACTTACTAACATCTTTGAGTGCCAGTTAGCTGTTAGTTCAAATACTTACTAACATCTTTGAGTGTCAGTTAGCTTATAGTTCAAATAGTTACTAACATCTTTGAGTGCCAGTTAGCTGTTAGTTCAAATACTTACTAACATCTTTGAGTGCCAGTTAGCTGTTAGTTCAAATACTTACTGACATCTTTGAGTGCCTGTTAGCTGTAAGTTCAAATAGTTACTAACATCTTTGAGTGCCAGTTAGCTGTTAGTTCAAATACTTACTAACATCTTTGAGTGCCAGTTAGCTGTTAGATCAAATACTTACTAACATCTTTGAGTGTCAGTTAGCTGTTAGTTCAAATACTTACTAACATCTTTGAGTGCCAGTTAGCTGTTAGTTCAAATACTTACTAACATCTTTGAGGCCAGTGTAGCTGTTAGTTCAAATACTTACTAACATCTTTGAGTGTCAGTTAGCTGTTAGTTCAAATAGTTACTAACATCTTTGAGTGCCAGTTAGCTGTTAGTTCAAATACTTACTAACATCTTTGAGTGTCAGTTAGCTGTTAGTTCAAATAGTTACTAACATCTTTGAGTGCCAGTTAGCTCTTAGTTCAAATACTTACTAACATCTTTGAGTGCCAGTTAGCTGTTAGTTCAAATACTTACTAACATCTTTGAGTGCCAGTTAGCTGTTAGTTCAAATACTTACTAACATCTTTGAGTGTCAGTTAGCTGTTAGTTCAAATAGTTACCTAACATCTTGTGAGTGCCAGTTAGCTTGCTTAGTTCAAATACTTACTAACATCTTTGAGTGTCAGTTATCTGTTAGTTCAAATAGTTACTAACATCTTTCTGTGTCAGTTAGCTGTTAGTTCAAATAGTTACTAACATCTTTCTGTGTCAGTTAGCTGTTAGTTCAAATAGTTACTAACATCTTTCTGTGTCAGTTAGCTGTTAGTTCAAATAGTTACTAACTTCTTTCAGGGTCAGTTAGCTGTTAGTTCAAATAGTTACTAACATCTTTGAGTGCCTGTTAGCTGTTAGTTCAAATACTTACTAACATCTTTGAGTGCCAGTTAGCTGTTAGTTCAAATACTTACTAACATCTTTGAGTGTCAGTTAGCTGTTAGTTCAAATAGTTACTAACATCTTTGAGTGCCAGTTAGCTGTTAGTTCAAATACTTACTAACATCTTTGAGTGCCAGTTAGCTGTTAGTTCAAATACTTACTAACATCTTTGAGTGTCAGTTAGCTGTTAGTTCAAATAGTTACTAACATCTTTGAGTGCCAGTTAGCTCTTAGTTCAAATACTTACTAACATCTTTGAGTGTCAGTTATCTGTTAGTTCAAATAGTTACTAACATCTTTCTGTGTCAGTTAGCTGTTAGTTCAAATAGTTACTAACATCTTTCTGTGTCAGTTAGCTGTTAGTTTCAAATAGTTACTAACATCTTTGAGTGCCAGTTAGCTGTTAGTTCAAATACTTACTAACATCTTTGAGTGCCAGTTAGCTGTTAGTTCAAATACTTACTAACATCTTTGAGTGCCAGTTAGCTGTTAGTTCAAATACTTACTAACATCTTTGAGTGTCAGTTAGCTGTTAGTTCAAATAGTTACTACATCTTCTTGGTGCCAGTTAGCTGTTAGTTCAAATACTTTACTAAACTCTTTGAGTGCAAGTTAGCTGTTAGTTCAAATACTTACTAACATCTTGAGGTGTCAGGTTAGCTGTTAGTTCAAATAGTTACTAACATCTTTGAGGTCAGTAGTAAGCTCCCCCCCTAGCAAGTGCCCTTAGCTCTTAGTTCAAATACTTTACTAACATCTTTGAGTGTCTGTTAGCTGTTAGTTCAAATACTTACTAACATCTTTGAGTGTCAGTTAGCTGTTAGTTCAAATAGTTACTTCTAACATCTTGTGCTAGTGTCAGTTAGCTGTTAGTTCAAATAGTTACTAACATCTTTGAGTGCCAGTTAGCTGTTAGTTCAAATACTTACTAACATCTTTGAGTGTCAGTTAGCTGTTAGTTCAAATAGTTACTAACAACTTTGAGTGCCAGTTAGCTGTTAGTTCAAATACTTACTAACATCTTTGAGTGTCAGTTAGCTGTTAGTTCAAATAGTTACTAACATCTTTGAGTGTCAGTTAGCTGTTAGTTTAAATACTTACTAACATCTTTGAGCACCAGTTAGCTGTTAGTTCAAATACTTACTAACATCTTTGAGTGCCAGTTCGCTGTTAGTTCAAATTGTTACTAACATATTTGAGTCTTAGTTATCGGAGTAATAAACAATTTATTATTAGATCGATTTACGGTTTCTCGCATACAGCTCCTGCCAACCATCTTGCGCAGATTGGTCCTAGATTTCTTTTGCGTTTCTCTCCGTAACCTTAACGACTTGATGGATGTTTACGCTTTAGATGTACTTATTTGAATTCCTCTTAATTATGAGTGATACGAGGTGGTCCGACAACCAGTGGAGGGAAGTCGTTGCATGCGGACAGTATAGGACCAGTTGCTGTGACGAATCTTGAGTTTGTTAAATTTAAGAATACATTTTTACAGTCAGGTTTTTTTTTTAGTTTCCTAATTTAATATATATACATAAATATATCAGATTTCAGTTTGTTGGTAACGCTCTTGCTCCATTTAATACGTAGGTTAGATATTAAGAGTGCCTGCCACTTTAAAAAGAGCAACCACAACTATTAATATTTTACCATCCTATATTTATAGGTTATATGTATATTGAGATAGACATATTCCTAGTTTAGGAGTCTTATATTTAAAATATAATGTATCATAATTATTATAACCACGATTATAACTGTTTACATAACGCCTAGTAAAAGTACATTAGCACCTATATTCATTTATACACATATACAGTTGTGAGCTCTTGAGAAAGTCTAAACTAAACCTATAAACACTGGACCTTAAATAAAGCAATTTTTTTTATTACATTCAGAATGTACCTTATATAATTACAGTTATACTTTCATGAAGGTAGGTATGAATTTTAAGCATCCCTTTCAGTTTGTTTAGCTGTCAAGGCCACCATGTTCCGTACGACGTACATGAGTACCCTATACCAACGCATCATCATCATCATCATCGACAGCGACTTTAATATTCCACTACTGGATATATAGGCCTATGTCCAGCAGTGGACTATTAAAGTCTAAGGATAGCCTTAGAAAGGAGATTTTCGCATACCATACCACGCTGACTGCGTTGGTATAGGGTATATTTCAAGTGTTACTTCTTTTTGTGTTACAGACCGGTAATTCCCATTTTTTTGGACAGAAAGGCTCAAAAATTTTAAGTTTTACGAGTAGTTTATTGGTTACGCTGTTGCTCTATTTAACACGTACGAGTGCCTTTATTTTTTTGTGCGGAAATCGAAACCGTACGAAGTCTCGGGTACCAGTAGCCGGGGAACCAGGTCTACCCTGGAAAGATAATCCCTGGTACCCCGACGTACCTCGGGCCATCTACGGCGGGTATATGACCCCCTCCTGTGTTCATTCAGAGTGCCTGCCATATTAAATACAGCACCCACATCTATTAATATTTTATTACCTATATACCAAACCTATACTTATTAGTTCGACCACATGGTTCAATGTTCGAATTATTACGGTTATACAAAAATATCTGCTCAGCTGGACGTGGGTTTGATAAACCAACCAAGTAATCAGCGCTCATAGAAATCGGAGATCATTCTTCACTTTCGGGGAGGAACACGACGGGGCCCATGAAATAAGATGGCCTCCGTCTTACCCGGGGCCACCCGTAAGCCCAGTGCTTCAATGCCTACCATTATAGGTGGCCAGGCGTGCCGCCTCTTGTAAGTTTGCCCCTTGGGCTCAGCCTAATGTATCATCGGCGGAATAAATTACACCTAGCCTAGGGTGAAAATCAGTTTGAAGGGCTCAGTCGTACCGTGTGTTTCATGAGAGGGGTCCAAGAACAGACTCCTGCGGTACACCGCACGACATGGGCCTAGACTTCAGATTACCATCTCCGTCCTCGTACACGACGGTACGCTCCTCTAAATAATCTGCCACCAGCCGCCTCAAGTACTCTGGATAGTGGAGTGCTTCCCTGATGCAGCTGCATGGCAGACTATAGAATGCGTTGGCAATGTCTAATGAGGCGGTCTGCAATGTGGTTGAGGGCTAAGGCCAGCACTTGATATCCCGTCTGGCCCTGGGGCGGTCTTCTTTGAACGGATCCGTAGAACAGCCTCCCCTACCTCCAAATCTCGGACGGATGGAACATCATCCACGTTCTCCGGCCAAAGAGTACGTTGCGAGAATAGGCCCTCTACCACTTTCTGCAGCAAGCTGGACCCAACCCAAATCTCCTTTAACCCTGATTCTGAGGCATTAGGGCGGCAACGCAATTGAGACTCTTGAGATGCAAATATCAATGGGCAGCGGTCGTGGCCTACAATCAGACGACCCGTCTGTTCGTTTGACCTCGTAGGTGAAGCATATTAGGGTTACATTACTATAGCTAGAAGTAACAACAGCCGAAGAGTCCCAAGTCACTAGCTCTAAAATAACTACAAACATGCATTTGCTTGAAAATCATTACCCTCTTTCTTTCAGTCCAGAAACGGTCTTGTATCTTATTAAAAAGACATTAAACAGTGTCTATTCTCTACTATAGAGGTTTGAATTAATGTATTTTGAGTACTGTAGAATACACATACGTACTTACATAAGTGTCGTACGCTCCTGACATGTTTCTGATACATACTAAGTTATAATAAGCCGTTACTTGAAATACTAGCTTTTATCGCAGTCGCTTTCAAATATTTAAGTTAAGAATTAGAACCGAAAGAAGAGAAAAAATAACTAAGTGGAGTAAGTGAAAATCTTACATCTGGGTGGGTCTAGCTTTTACACTTAGTTTCGGAATGTGAGTCAAAAGTTCCCTTATAATTAATAAAATGATATGATTTAAATTTCGGTCACAATACGATATAATCATATTACAGTCAACGTTGGATGCTTAATACTTTACTACGAGAATACCCTTTTATGATATTTGTGATTTATGATATGATCTTTCATGATATTTGGGCCGCGGCCCGCCAGGCATGATCACCTCGCCTGGTCGGAGGATCCTCCCTTTGTGCTGGAGGGACATGACACCCGTTCCTCCACACCGACCACAGCAAATAAAGCAGGACAGCAACCCTGGAAAGAGAAGGAAACTTGACACAATCCCTGTACCAACCCGTCTGGCCAGCGTGGTATCGTAGGCCAAAACTCCTTTCTCTCTTTCTCCTCCTCTCTTTCTCCTGGCTTTTGTCCAGCAGTGGACTATTAAATGCTGTTGCTCGATATTTGAGAGATTAAGAGTAAATCAGAACTCAATTTCGATCTAATTTGTTTTCCGCTTCAGACATATTTTTTCAAAGCAAAGGTTTATGTATCTCATTATTTTTAAAAGTTTTGAGTTAGTTCAAATTATCTCACCATCGAATTGTGTAAGGCAGTAACTAGCAATCATCAAAACTATATCGGTTGACAAACAAACCTACTACAACACAATGTTAAATATACCAAAAAAAGTAGAACGCATTTTATTTGAATACAATGGCAAATACATAGTGCAATGAAACAATGCATTTCATTATGTTATATTTCTTTATATGAATTTCCTTTCGAATCGTCATTAACAAAGATTGACTTGTCAGAAAGTAACGTAAATAAAACTGTCTTTAGTTACAAATTTAAGATGGATAGCCGAATAAAAGTGATGGACAAAAACTTTGAATCAGTTGCAACAAGTAAGTACCTTTTCTTATGTAATGGCTTTTCTTTGACTTTTCTATAATCTGTGGGAATGATTTCTCGAAAAGAGACGCAAGGCGGAAAAGCGCATGCTATTTTAATTGACCTATAAGCGATCGCGATTTTAGAGTTGGCCGTCAGATAAATTAGCAGATGTTAGATTTTATATGCGACTACTGTTAATGTTCGACACCTGGCTCTGATTGTAAATAGTCTGCTCACCATATCCTCTGGGAATGTAGTCTTTGGTACAATCAACGTAATATAATGCTAAATAGCTTATAGGTGACAATTAGGGCGGTATACTATGAGGATCTTGTGTCAACTCCGTGCAACAATTTCCGTGCGTGTTCTGCCATACATATTATAGAAATGAAATAAAGCTGACTTAGGACCCATAAGATTTAGTGTCCGTTCTGTTCCATGTTTAAAAGGGCGTATGCATATTTTCACTTCGTTTTGTCTTCCGCTTTGCTAAGGAGGGAAGTGAATTTATTATTATTTTTTACGTATTCGTAAAAAATAATAATTTTTTACGTATTCGTAAAAAATAATAATTTTTTACGTATTCGTAAAAAATAATAATAAAAAATTAATAAAAAAAATTGAGGAGTCAGCTATTGCTGACTCCTCAAATTTTTTAATGTATCTCACACTTCTCACAAACGGCCGTCTGATCCATAACAAGGCAGAGCTTGTACTATGGTAACCAGACTTCTGATAAATATTTAAATGGATACATATTATAGATAAATTACACCCAGACACAGTACAAATGAGCGTACTCATCACACAATATTTGTCCTGGGTGGGAATCGAACCCGCCACCTCCGGTTTAGCAGTTAGGGTCACTAACCACTAATTACTAATTGTAATTTTAGAAACAATGCATTTGCAGCTCCTGTACTTTGATACATATCTAACAAAGCATTAAGTGTTTAAGTATCTTAACTAAAACGGTAGAACAACGAATAAAACAGTTATTTGCATCGAAATGTTGTATTGTTAGTAAGTTCACATATATTATTAGCATAATAAAGTAACATTGTTACAACTTATAAATATCAACAAAGGGCAGGTAACCTATTCACTAACTTATAGTGCTCTAACTTAGGTGGTGAGCTCGTGGATAAGTGGTAAAACAATAGGTTAGCACACTGCAAAGTTAAGCAATCCTGGTCAGGTCAGTCTATTGATGGTTGACCATTTTTAACACATTGAGGGAATCAGCTGATTCCCTTGTAGGGCATGTATGCGTGGTCACATACATGCTCCAGCTGCGTGTTTTTTTTTAATTTACAGTATAGAGGCTAATGAGCAAACGGGCCAATGTTTGAGACTGAAATTCCAGTAGGATTACATATATCTGATACGATTTCCAATTAATCGTTGCTGGTTGAAAATCATGCAAGAGTCACTTTTTCAAGTATCTTTATTAAAAGGTCTGTATTTTATTAGTCCACTGCTGGACATAGGCCTCTCCTTGCAAAGGAGGTGTTGGCCTGTGCAGTTTACATAAATTGGGGATAGTTGAAAAAAGTGTCCAGTTGTATACTGTATATAGAGGTCGCTGGCGTAGAAAATCTACAATAGGAACATAGCTGTTGTAGATGGAGTAAAGTGTGCTAAGTTGAAATTATTAAAAAAAAACATGACTAGAATAGTTAGTAAAATGCCAGTATACTAAACCTCAACTGTTTACGTGATTTTATTTTTTTATTCTAATTACTTTAGGCGATTTCTTTAAAATGTATCCTAGGCTACCGCAGTGCCACCCTTTTCTACGTGTTTTACGGACACTTTTCATACATAGAGATGGTTCTCCTTGCCTCTCCCTCCATGAATTGAAAGTAATACATTTTGAAAACAACACTGAAGGATAACTTGAAACCGACCTTATTCCAACCCGGCTGCCCAGCGTGGTATAGTGGGCCGAAACCTCCTTTCTAAGGAGAGGCTAATGTCCACCAGTAGACTATTAAAGGCTGTTGATGATGATAATAACATTTTAAAAGAAGCTTTCTAGTAGTCAGCAGCCATTGATAAAACACGATAAAGAGCTTTATTTCATTTATATAAAAGTCATTGCAATCGTGTGTTAATTTTTTCGTTCTTTAATATGTAGTCTCGATACCGAATGATCTCGATTTCAGATACTATACAAGTATGGACGCTAGAACAGACATTAGCAGGCCTAGCTATTGTTTTAAGCCTGTACCTAGTAATTGTTTTAAAACTTTTACCAGCCTACATGAAGAATAGAGAACCACTGAAACTGAACAAGGTTATGTTAACATATAACGCTTTCCAAGTCGCCTTCTCGTTATATTTAGTGTTTATTGTAAGTATGATTTATTGCTATTTCTATTTTTGTAGGCGTCAGTACTTTTCTTTTAGCAGTTTATTCCGAGAAATGTTTTATCCTCATAATATTATTAGTTTAATAGTTTTCGAGAACTTGTGAAGATCATCGAATGTCATCGTACGATTGTTGAGACCACTTTATCTGAAGATGAACATAAATTGAAACCAAAAATATTGTAGATTTCTTTTTTGCCAGTTGGCTTAAAAAGTCAATCGGTTCTCAGTGCTTGGAAATAGCGGCAAGGCAACAATTATAATGACAATGAATAATTAAAAACAAAGTCATTGGCAGTAGGAAAAAACTGGTAGTTATTCTATAAAAAGTATTGTTATCATACTGGCAATTCCATGAGACTACATAATATATAAGATTGATACTAGATGGCGCTGTTTTAAAAAAAAACTTATATTAATTAACTATCTCGCAGTTTTGTAGGTATGGTAATCATCTCAGACACTGAAGCTACCTTTGTTACTGAAACATTTCAAAAAGATCAGACAAGTTATATGATTGAATGATTGATTTCAGTACCTGAAATATATATACCGATTTCGGATCATCACCACGCGGTGCCCAAAAGGCCAGGATTTACAGGAGGTAATTTTGATTTATTAGTTTTCGACAATTTAACTTCTCTCTCTTTCATAGCCATTAGAATTTCACTCATTTTATTGTTATAGGTATATGTAATGGATGTATTTATAATGGATCTAAACTTGAAGTAAATGAAAATGTTTAATTTTTTAGTTTACTTAAAATAGTTTTAAATTTATAATTTGCATTACAATAAGGTACAGTGTTTTCGTTGTCTTTTGTTTAAGTGTTTTTATTATAAATCTAATCGAAATGTATATCACGGACACAAACCGCTTTGAGACAATTCTTTCATTGCATTTCACCGAATGAGGGGGGGACTTATAGGCTGTCAATGCACTGTTGTGACTCTTGAGTTAAGGATTCCGTGGGCGTCGGTACTTACTTACCATCAGGTGATCCGTCTCTTCATTTACCCAAACATAATAAATAAGTTTTCTATGTGTATGTAAGTTTTAATTAATTTTTTCAGGTAATTTTCGACATCTACCCTTACTTTATTGCTAAACATTTGGATTTATTAGACACAGTGTTCTTCGTACTGCGAAAGAAAGACAACCAAGTAACGTTTCTCCATCTATACCACCACACCACAATGGTGACATGGACCTGGTTGCACTTGATGTACCACCCAACAGATCACTTTGTGGTAGTGGGGATGCTCAATAGTTTCATCCATGTGATCATGTATGCCTATTATGGAATATCAGCTTTGGGGCCCGAATATCAGAAGTATGTTTGGTGGAAGAAGCATTTAACCAAGTTCCAATTGGTGAGTACCGTGAGAGATAGGATGCTACAGTGCCAAGGACGGTTTTTTTTTAATTACCTTGGTTTTAGGTACTGGTCTTGCTAAAAGTATCAAATATGGTTATTTGCGGGCCATTCCTTTCATTTTCTATATTTATCAGAATATTGGCCAGTTGTTCTTGTTTTTTGCCTTCATAATTTGACGGGCCTGTTGCTCTAGTGGTTAGATATCCTGACTGGTGAGCCAAAAGTCGTGGGTTCAATTCCCACCTAGGACAAATAATTATTTGATGAGCACCATCGTTTATTCTGTGTCTAGGTGTATTTTATCTATAATAATATGAATTCAGATATCTATAACTACGTTTATCTACAGTCTGGTTACCATAGTACAGGCTCTACCTAGTTTAGTTAGACGGCCGCGTGTGAGATGTGTGAGGTTATTATTATTAAAGAGTGCTATCGACCTCTTCAAAATACTGCACTCTCAGTCCTGGTTCCATCCAATATTTGTGGTATCTATTACTCTAGCGCCCTCGTCCTGCTTACCCTCCCATAATTAACCTTTTTACCTCATCCCATCATCATAAAAACAATGATATTGGAAAAATTAACATTAAGCTTGCAGACTCCCAGGAGAAACATCAGTCAAAATCATTTAACAAAGTCATAATACTACCCAAAATAAAATTGTAAAATGGGTAGGAATACAATATTGAAGATGTTATAACGGTTATGAATCATAACGACGAATGAATCAGAAATAAAAAATGAAAAATAAATAATAGTTTAAAAAAACTAAAATTAAAAACACGCTTTTATAGAAAATCCAACTAAAAAACAGAAAATAAAGTTTAATAAATTTGGATTAAGAATAGTGTAAATTTGATTAACTTTGATTAAGTACAGTGTAAAAAAAAATGAATGTACATTACAGTAAAAAAGCGTGGGGTGTATCTGAAGTGCTTTTTATGATATTATCAAAGTGATGATTTTTCTACTCATCTGACAATAAATGTTTATAACTATTGACACTATGCACCCCACGCTTTTTTTTACAATAATGTACATTCATTTTTTTTTACACTGTACTTAATCAAACTTAATCAAATTTACACTATTCTTAATCCAAATTTATTAAACTTTATTTTCTGTTTTTTAGTTGGATTTTCTATAAAAGCGTGTTTTTGGTGTCAAAGGTCATCGACCTTTGACAGGTGTGCAAAGTTTGAATCAAATCTGATCGTTCAAAGTAGGGCAAAATCGAGCTCAAAGGAGTCGGTTACATACAAACAAACAAACAAACAAACAAACATACAGGTGAAGCTAATAAAAGCGTGTTAAAAACGAATCAACGATGGTCATCATCATCAACATGGTGATGAAACATCAGTGTTTTTATTAAAGTTTAATAATATATAAAAATACTGTAAATAATACTAACCTCAACCCCAATAAATAAAACTAGTCCTCGTGAATTCAAGTAACTTAATTAATATTACTGTTGTTATACTCGTAAGTAATACATTTGCATACAAAATTCGGACTTTATGAAATATTTATATAAACACACAAAAAACCGTTATATTAAAATACTACGTGCGTAAATAAATTAAATTTGTTTGAATAATTGTTACTAAAATAATTGTTTGTTCACCATTTTTTTTTAATTAAACGAGGTTATGTTTTTATTTACTGTATTTTTTGGTGCGTGTCAAACCTCAATGCTAATTTTAGCATTAATATAATATTATATTTATAACATACAATAATATATATTTTATATATAAATAATATCTATTATTGTATTTAGTCAAGACGGGCGTCGGGCTCGCTGAAAAATTTGAAATAAATAATAATAACATTTTCGGACATCTAGCACACAACGTCAAACTAAGCAGAGCTTGTACTATGAAAGCAAGATTGACTGATAGAATACTTGGATACTTTTTTTGGAAATACACATTATACATAGAAAACACCCAAATTCCAAACCATTATTTGCAGATCATAGATACAATGGTCCGACTCAGGAATTGAAATGATAATACGAGTATTGTGATTGATATAAAATCTATTACCTAAGTAATGAACTGCTCACGGCATACATACACAAGTTCAGATCATGTCATTTTGAATATAATGATGGGGGGTCACCTCTAGTTAGATGCGGAATTGGCAGATAGTAAACTCTATCCGTGTAGTGACGAATTAAGAATACCTAATGTCACTACCCCAATTCATCCCGTGGGTGCCGTAAGAACCGACTAAGGGCGCAAAACAATGCAGGACACCAGCACTACAAAAAGAAGGAAAACTTGACACAAATCCTATACCAACCCGTCTGGCCAGCGTGGTATAGTAGGCCAAAACCTATGTCCAGCAGTGGGCTATTAAAGGCTGTTGATGTGATGATGATGTAATGTGAAACTCTAAAACTTGAGGAATATGGTTTCATATTACTAAATGAATATCTCAATTCTTGTCACGTCATTCTTGTCAATATTGTTTACCGATTGACCAGTATTAGTAAATGGGTAAAAAATTATAAAAATAAAATTATTTAATGGGCTTACCGTTAGAAAAAAAACCTAATTATGAAACACCATTAAAAAATAATAACCTGTTTTTGTTTCAGGTCCAGTTCATTCTAGTGCTGTCTCACCTTCACTGCCAGCAGAAGTTCTCTCCATGTCCTCTTCCTACCTTTTTCCACAATTTCTGTTTGTTCCTCATTTGTTCCTTCTTCGCTCTATTTATGAATTTCTACATCCGTAGTTATAAGAAAAGGAAAAATCCTGCAAAGGAAGGAATTAATATAGAATACACGGATCACCAGAAATTAATAAAGGCGCGTTAGAAAAAATTAAAACTGTGTTAAATCTTACTTAAATATATGATTTTTTTTTAAATTTGAGTTTTATTTATTACTAGCTGGCACCTGCGACTTCGTTCGCGTAGAATTTGAAAAGCGCTGCCTTAGTAAGTTCGTTGCCCGGCCTTGGCAAAATTCCGCTTTGTTTATCATATTTTTAAGATATATCTTTAAAAATATGATAAACAAAGCGGAATTTGGCGGTACTTAATTCAGCTTTACAAGTTTTTATCTGCTTTTTTTTAACTTTTTGCGAGAAACGTCTAAATATGTTTTTAGTATGGACTGAATTTTATGGTTAAGTTATTCCAAGTTATTCCTTATAGCCTAAGCTATTCCTTATGTAGGTAGCTACCTGGTAGTAAAATATTATCAAAATTGGCCCAGCCGTTTAGAAGATTACCCGGAACAAACAGACAGAGAGACAAAAAAAAGAAAAGTGCTTTTTAGGCAAACGTATTGTGCAAATAACCGTGTGAGCATGAAAAAACCTATAATTTTGACATTACAAACAGACACTTCAATTTTTCAATTTATTTGTATAGATTGCACAGGAAGGGTATTTCTCCGACACGTCTTAAGTTACAGAATAGACATAGGCATACTAGGCTTAGTGAACAGAAACCAGCGATGTCCATTAGTTCGTCCAGATTATCTGCCAGCCTGCGATATCTATAAGGTTATGTTATGTATGTTTTCTATATTAATATGTATGTACTTACAAAAAAAAAGTAAATAAGTATTCTATCAGTCAATCTAGCTTTCATAGTACATGCTCTGCTTAGTTTAAAGCTAGATGGCGTTGTGTGTCAGATGTCCGAAGAAAAATAAATAAAAATATATAATGAATATCTGCCCAATCTGTTGGTAGAGATTTTGTTTGGGTTTAAGGCAATAGTAGATCAATTTTAGTCTCTTTTTAATCTTATCTTAGACAAGCAAAAATGGGCTTAAGTTAGTAAGAAAGTAGCTTTCAAAGTTAAAGTTCAAGTCGATTAAAACAGTGGCATTGAAGGAATAAGGCTAAGAGAAAGGTTCGTACTTTATTTTTTTCTTACTACGAGTACCTTTCGTGCTCGCATATTATTTGTTTTTAGCTGCCCGGACCTGTTTTTTTCTTCCGCACTAAAACTCTTTCTTCTGTGGCCTTGACAATGCGTTTACAACACTATAACTTTGAACAAAGGTCACGGAATACGTAAATCGTCGTATCATATCTGGTATAAATTTTAATTTGCTAGGTCCATCCGTTCCTGAGAAAATCGGTGGTGACACATGGACCGACAGACAGACAAGCGACTGATCTTATAAAGGTTCCTTTTTTTACCTTTTGAGATACGGAACCCTAATAAAAATGAATCAAAGAAATGTATGTACGCGCATAACTTCTGAACGACTGCACCGAATTGGATAATTCTTTTTTCTTTGTGTTTCTTATTGTCAGAACAAGGTTTGTATAAAAGAAAATTTAAAAAACGAATGGATATATACGGCGATATATATATATACGGCGGCACTACAATCTACGTCACTTAATAAAAATAATTTGATTGATTTAAATTAGATTCAAGTTAATTATAATTGAAGTTTTAATAGTTAGTATTCAGAAATAACCTGAAGAATAATATTATTTAAAAATACCAGGATAATATTGCTATAACGTGCACGTTATAGCAAGTGCGAGTCGGATTCGCGCACGAAGGTTCCCTACCATTATCTATAAAAGCAGGTTGTTTGTATAGGAGCCCTCCTTAAATATTTGTTTTTTTCTGTTTTTAGTATTTGTTATTATAGCGGCAATAGAAACACATAATCTGCCAAAATTTCAACTATCACGGTTCATGAGATACAGCCTGGTGACAGACGGACAGCGGAGTCTTAGTAATAGGTTCCTGTTTTACCCTTAGGGTAGAGGATTGGCTCGAGAGGCGTCACGGGATCCTCTCATACCGACTGACGCAGGTGATTACTGGGAAAGGATGTTTCGGGTATCACCTGTGTCTGATCCGCAAGGAGCCAACGCCTGAGTGCCACCACTGCGATGGCCAGACCGTGGACACGGCTCTCCACACGCTGGCAGAGTGCCCGGCGTGGGTTGAGCAGAGGCGAGACCTCGTGGCGGCCATCGGAGTGGGAGTTCTCTCGCTCGATAGCCTGATTGCGGCTATCGTGCGGAGCGAGAGTGCGTGGAACTCTGCCGTCTCCTTCTGCGAGCAAGTTATGCTCGCGAAGGAGACGGCGGAGCGGGACCGGGAGAGGTTTAAAACTCTCCCGGCCTGCCAGGCCCGGGAACGGGCTAGGTACCGCAGGCGACTCAGGCGCCGGAGGTCGCAGAACGACCTCCGTCCTCCATAAGCGCAGGCCTGGGGGTGACAGATGAGGCCATCTGTCACCCTAGCAGAAGCAGGCCGGGCGGCGAGCGCGTTGCGAAGCGCGCTCGCTTCCAGGGAGCACAGGGATCATGGGGTTCCCACATGGGGGGGGTCGTCTACTCGTCTGTAGATGACCCGAGGTATGTCGGGGCACCAGGGACTTCCTTTCTAGGGTATAACTGGTTCCCCGGCTATTAATATACGAGACGGCGTGCAGTTTTAGTCGGTTCGAGTCCCTCGGATACCACCTGTCGGTGGCATTCGAGGGGATGCCCGCACGGAAAAAAAAAAAATGTATGGCAACCTAAAAACGAGCTGCATTGCGCGAGATCGCTCATTCTCGCACTGCCCTATCGGCTGTACGGATCTATATACGACTATTAGTACAACCTAGGAATGCATCTTTCATAGTATTTACTACCATACGATTGTAGGTAAGACCTTGGAATACATCTTTAATTGTATTAACTGTTGTTCTTATTTACTGCCGTCGTACTGTACGGATCCATGTACAACTGTTGGTAAGAACCTGGAATACATCTTAATTGTATTTACTGTTGTTGTTATATACTACAGCCTTTATGAAAGAACCACGACAATGTAAAAGTGATGTAAGCTTTTCCGAAGTCACTCTTTTAAAAAAAGTCAGACAACAGTCCTCCGTTATATACAACTAGCTGACTCAAGTAATAAATTTTCTCCGTTTTTGAAACATTCTTCATTGGTGCTCCGCTCCTATTGCTCTTAGCGTGATGATATATAGCATATAGCCTTCCTCGATAAATGGGCTATCTAACACTGAAAGAATTTTTCAAATCGGACCAGAAGTTCCTGAGATTAGCGCGTTCAAACAAACAAACAAACAAACAAACTCTTCAGCTTTATAATATTAGTATAGATTAGCTGACCCGCGCAACTTCGTCTACGTCTTTCAAAAGGACTAATTTGTCCCTGTTTTTGCAACATTCTTGATTAGTGCTCCGCTGCTATTGGTCTTAGATATGTAGCCTATAGCCTTCCTTGATAAATGGGCTATCTAACACTGCAATAATTTTTCAAATCAGACTATTAGTTCTTGGGATTAGCGCGTTCAAGCAAACAAACATACAAACTCTTCAGCTGTATAATATTAGTATAGATTACCACTTCTTTAGTAACAGCAGAACGGTGTTTTGATATGTCTTTAGAGGTTTACCGTCGTGTTATTTATTGTTATTGATAGAAAAATGCCACCAGTGAGGTATCAAAATAACGTAACTTTACGTGTACGCTGACCGTTATTTACGTTCACAATCTTCTAGACAAAGAAGAGCGTAGGCAACGTTTGGAGGTAAACAGAATGAAAATTTTTCAAGCGAGATCTACGACGACTCCGGAAAACCCATACCATCAACTTCATGCGAGGGGCAACAAAACAGACGATCAAACGTAACAATAACCTAAGAACGCTTGGCGTTTAGATATAATACAACAGTCAATTACGCCGACGATAAATCAGTCGATTTTTGAACAATGAGCGCTATTTGTTTATACACTATTGTAATGCTTTGAGGTTTCGACTCGTACCGCCAGGATAATGTTTTACGAATGGTAAGGTCAAATTATCACACCATGCACAACTGTTGGTAAGAATCTGGAATACATCTTTAATTGTATTTACTGTTGTTGTAATGTACTACAGCTTTTATGAAAGAACCACGACAATGTAAAAGTGATGTAAGCTTTTGCGACGTCACTCTTTTAAAAAAAAAGTCAGACAAAAGTTCTCCGTTATATACAATTAGCTGACCCGCGCAACTTCGTCTACGTCTTTCAAAAGGACTTTTTTTTTCCTGTTTTTGCAACATTCTTCATTGGTGCTCCGCTGCTATTGGTGTCAGTATGATGATATATAGCCTATAGCCTTCCTTGATAAATGGGCTATCTAATACTGCAATAATTTTTCAAATCAGACTATTAGTTCCTGGGATTAGCGCGTTCAAGCAAACAAACAAACAAACTCTTCAGCTGTATAATATTAGTATAGATTACCACTTCTTTAGTAACAGCAAAACGGTGTTTTGATATGTCTTTAGAGGTTTACCGTCGTGTTATTTATTGTTATTGATAGAAAAATGCCACCAGTGAGGTATCAAAATAACGTAACTTTACGTGTACGCTGACCGTTATTTACGTTCACAATCTTCTAGACAAAGAAGAGCGTAGGCAACGTTTGGAGGTAAACAGAATGAAAATTTCTCAAGCGAGATCTACGACGACTCCGGAAGAACCCATACCATCGACTTCATGTGAGGGGCAACAAAACAGACGATCAAACGTAACAATAACCTAAGAACATTTGGCGTTTAGATATAATACAATAGTCAATTACGCCGACGATAAATCAGTCGATTTTTGAACAATGAGCGCTATTTGTTTATACACTATTGTAATGCTTTGAGGTTTCGACTCGTACCGCCAGGATAATGTTTTACGAATGGAAAGGTCAAATTATCACAACAGACGACGCTACCTGAACCACTAAATTCATTACTTTCAGGGCAAGAACGCTATGAAGCATTTCTTGCAGAATATTCAAAATTACAATAGTGCGGTCTAAATGACATTATTTGGTACAAATATAATTGAAGAACGTGGTTTCAATTCAACTTTTAAGGTATATATATATTTTTATGTTAGAGTTGGCAAACGAACAGACGGGTCCCCTGATGGAAAGTGACCATCGCCGCCCATGAACGTCTGCAACTCAGAAGTCACAAGCCTTTTAGAAAGGAGTACGCTCTTTTCTTAAAGGTTTGAAGGTCAGAAAATACCGCAGACGATAACCCGTTTCACAGATTGGTTGTGCGTGGCAAAAAGTGTCTCGAAAAGCTCACACTAGTGTATATTTTTTTGTTATATGACACAATATGTACATCCATGTAATGGACACGGCCATATTGTAAATTGAAGATTTCGTCAGTAAGCATGTAATGTGTATCATTTGTGGTACTTTTTAACCGACTTCAAAAAAAGGAGGAGCTTATCAATTCTACTGTATTTTTTTTTAATGTTTGTTACAACAGAACTTTTGACTAGGTGAACCGATTTTCATGATTCTTTTTTTATTTAAAAGCTGGTTAATTTGACGGTTTCACCTCTTTCGAAATATGATCTAATGTCAATATATGGAATTATTGATAATCCAACTTATTTGAATTTACCGAAAGTATAACATTTCCGGGCGTGCATAAATAGTAAAACAACTCTCAGAAATTTAGAAAACATTCACTAAAACAAAAATATGTTGGTACGAAGCTCACCGGGTCAGGTCAGGTCATAAAAAAATGGGATATTTAAGTAAATAAAAAGCTTTTTGAATAAAAATATGTTCCTGCAAGTTTGTACGGAACCCCTCGGAGGGCGAGTCCAACTCGCACTTGTCCGGTTTTTTCCTGAGTTTTTGCGAACATTGTGTAGTTGATGTATCTGATATGTTTCGAATGAAGGCTTTTATCTGACTTCTAATGTGTAAGTTACGCGTTATCTTTGACATTTAATATCTAAAATAGGCATTTTTGAAATAAATTTAAATATTTTTATCAGCAGACTGCTAATAAAAATATTTAAATTTACTGCATAACTACATTTAAATAGTTACTACATTATAGGTTTTACCCAGTCTTAGAGATCCTGACTACTAAGGCAGGCGCCGTGGGTTCGATTCCCACCCAGGATAAATAATTGTGCGATCAGCACGATAATTTGTTCTGTGTTTGGTTGTAATTTATCTATGTGTGTATTTAGAAATATATATGTATATTTATCAGCAGTCAAGTCACCATAGTATAGGCTCTGCCTTGTTTGGTAGGTGGCTCTTCGACGAGCACTTCCGACAGCTTGGTCCGAAGCTGGTGGACACTGCCTCCGCCCTAGGGCGACTTTTGCCCAATTTGGGCGGGGCCAGTGTTCCCACGAGGCGGCTGTACGCGGGGGTTGTCCGGTCGATGGCGCTTTATGGTGCACCGGTGTGGGTGGCGGCTCTGACCGCCCCGAATAGGGCGCGCCTCTGGCGCCCCCAGAGGATATTGGCGGTCAGAGCCATACGCGGATACCGCACGGTGTCCACCGAGGCGGCCTGTGCCTTGGCCGGAACACCCCCGTGGGATTTGGAGGCGGAAGTGCTCGCCGAAGTTTATCGGCGAGTAGCTGACTTCCGGGCGGAGAGCGGATTTCGCCCTCCGCCCGAAGACGTGCGCGAGTGGCGCGAAGCCGCTCGCCGAGCCACCATGGTGAGATGGTCGTTCCGGCTGGAGACTCCACGCGCTGGCTTCGCCGCCGTGGAGGCTCTCCAGCCGGTCTTCGCCGAGTGGGCAGGGCGGCAGCACGGGACCCTTTCCTTCCGGCTGACGCAGGTGCTTTCCGGGCACGGTTGCTTCGGAAAGTACCTGTACTCGGTCGCTAGGAGGGAATCGAGTCCCGCCTGCCACCACTGCGACTGCAGTGAGGATTCGGCCCAGCACACGCTGGCGGTTTGCCCCGCATGGGCGACGCAGCGCCGGGCCCTCACTGCAGTCATCGGAGCAGATCTCTCGCTACCGGCCGTAATTCGCTCCATGGCCGGTGGAAGCAGTTGTTTTACCGCGGTCGCAACCTTCTGCGAGGAGGTAATCTCGCAGAAGGAGGCGGCGGAGAAGGCCCGGGAGGACGACCTCCACTCGGACCTGATCCGCCGCCGGCGAACCGGGCGGCGGAGGCGCGCCTACCTGCGCCTCATGCCGCCCTGAGTGTGGCCGCGGGTGGACGGGATGGGTTCTCCCCTCCACCCGCATTAGTTGGCCAGCCGCGAGGGGGTGGCGTCCGCGTGTGCCGGACGTCGCCCAACGAGAGGGTCCACTGAGACGGAGCCCGCATCAGGAGCGGGCCGGCGCTGGGAGGGGTCCAGAAAGAGATAGCTACCTGGACCCCTCCTAAACTGGAAGCGCAAAGAGGGCACACCGTGTGGTTTTAGTCGGTTCGAGTCCGACACACCGCCCCGCCGAACGAGAGCCCCGGCGGGGTGACGGTCCGAGGGGATTTCCACACGTAAAAAAAAAAAAAAAAGGCTCTGCCTTGTTTGGGATCAGACGGCCGTGTGTGTTTTTTTTTTTTTTTTTTTATTATTACATTCTTAAAATACAATATATGCAGTCTCATTTATATTCTGACCTCACTTCAATAATAATAACTTCACACATCTCACAAATTATCATTATTGTATGATGACGGTTTTGTAAAACCACCATTACACAATAACGATGGTTTTGCGATAAATCATTTATCTAATACATTCAGTGATTTTGTGATCTAGACAGAATGTCATTAACCCAGTTACTGTAACCCGTTTAAGCTTCCAATGTATGAACTTTCATTTGTGTCTTTCGATCCTAAAATATACCTAACAATAAATGAAAGCATTATTTTTTTATTTTATTTATATTTTATTTATTAAAGGTTCACCAACAACTGTTTACATTAATTCCTTAAACTAATACATGCCATTTAGTAATAACAATGAAACAGCCACTTATAGGTAAACACCGCTTATGCTTAAAAAATAGATAAAATTCAAAAGGTGGAATGTCTCAAAACAATGAATGAAAATTTTTTTAAACGTCTTCTAAACATAAAAAAAGATATCAAATTTTTGCTAGCGTGTATGATTGATGATTGATTGATTTTGTAAATATTTACAGTGTACAAATAGTTATCGCGTTAAAATAACGTAAACTACACCTGTATAATATATGTACTAAAAAGTTATGTAAAGGTTATCCAATACGAGTCGAAAATTATTATTATTTTAAGAGAAAGCATGTCAAGACTTTGTAGGTTTGAGCCAATGTTTAAATATTTATAAATTGTGACGGTTTTGCTTTTGCATAAATATGACTATAAAATACATATGTAGTAATATATATGTAATATATCTGTACAGTAAATAAATAAATACAAAAGGAAATGTTTATTAAAAAAATGAAAATGAATACAAATGTTCTTGAATCCTTTTGTGACCCATTGCAAAATAATAATAATATATAGCTGTCTTAAGAAAAACGACACACTAGCTAATTGGTTGAGCGTACCCCCGCCCCGCATCCCGCAAACCATCGGGAGGGCCAAGTATACGGCGGTTTGACTACAGCATGTGACAACGACTTCGTCTGTTGTCGGGCCTGTTGGCAAGCCCTTCTTTCCCACTGGGCTTTCTGAGCAAGTGCCCAGGGCCCCAGGGTTTGATATGGGCCCCTAGTCTCTGCCAGATCAACGATCGATAATCGATATTTATTAAGGAAAAACATATTTACTTTGAAAAAATTCAACGATAATGACTGACTACTATACTTTATATGTCTATTTTAGCAAAAAAGTGCTCAGTTAAGGTGGTAGGGGCCCCATTGTCCTAATGTGCCCTGGGCCTGCCCATTGGCTATGGACGGGCCTGCCTGTTGGTCTAGTGGTTAGTGACCCTGACTGCTAAGCCGGAGGTCGTGGGTTCGATTCCCACCCAGGACAAATAATTGCGTGATAAGCACGATGATTTGTACAGAACAAATTATCGTCTGGGTGTAATTTATCTAAAATATGTATGTATTTAGAAATAAATAAGTATGTTTATCAGAAGTCTGATTACCATAATACAGACTTTGCCTAGTTAAGGATTAGACGGCCATGTGTGATATTATTATTATTCTCCTTATTAAATTATATATACAAATTGATTAAATTTTTAAATATATTACAAAACAAAAACAAAATACTTTTAAAATAAAAAATAGTAGACCACCAACGTCGGGTACAGGGACCAAGACACCGTTGGTTAGGACTCCAAAGACAGGAACCTCCTTACTATACGGGCCATGTCAAGGAGAACTGTCTTCTGCATCAGACCCTTGATCCAGCCGTCTAACGTGAGCCTCTTAAGATTTTATTATTTTTAATTTTTAGAAATAAAGTTTCATACCATATTTTACCGATTTAAAGCTTTTATGAAGACCCATTACTAATTACAACAAAATAAAAAATTGGAACGCCCCTATTACACCAGTACCAACCCAAAGTTTGGCTGCAGCATCAGGTCAAAGTTACCATGTCATGGTAATACTACTCAAATAACAGAACATTAAATTTCAAATTCATCGGCGTTGTGTGAGTAACTCAGATCCCTGCATCAACTAAGAAATGAGTTGATTATCTTTACAAACTATGGCTTAGAACAATCTTGATTACGTCAGCTTTTAAACAAAAAAAACCGCATCGTAATCGGTCCATTCGTTTAGGGAGCTACGATGCTACAGACGGACAAACAAACTCAAAACCCCTCTATTTGCGAAGGGGATTTAAAACAACAGAATTATTAAAATAAAGATCGGTGCAGCTGTTTACAGGAATTTTAAAAGATAAATAGATAGTCCCACAGAGTTTCTTTCCTATTTATAATACCAGTATAATATTTTAAAGAACTTGACCTCGTTATTGATTAACCGTATATCTCAAAATTGTTTTAGTTGTAAAAGAAGCTAACGAAAAAAAAATATTGTTCCATTTTAGATTTCTTTAAAAACAGTAAATGTTACAAGTTAATAAAAATATCTTTTCTTTTGCTGTTACCTGAAACACAACTTATATAAAATTACAATTTCACTATTGTCATAACTACTCAACTAACTACTTTTTAGATGTTTTTACTATTTTTGAAAATAGTTTTACGTACATAAAAATACATCTAAAAATACACCTGTATCATTAACAGAATTTGCTAGTCCACTGCTGGATATAGGCCTCTCCTTAGAAAAGAGGTTTTGGCCTCTATACCACGCTGGCCAGACGGGTCGGTATAGTGTTTGTGTCAAGTTTTCCTTCTCTCTGCAGCGCTGTTGTCCTGCGTAGTTAGCTCCCTTAGTCGCCTCTTACGACACCCACGGGATGAATAGGGGTAGTGACACTCTGTATTCTTAATCCGTCACCACACTGTTAACCTGTATACGCCTGTTATTAAGATCTCCCGCTTTTGACCGTTCTAATTATGATAGGTTACAATGTGATACGAATCTACCATGTGAGATTGTATCTCTGTTTAAATATTGGTACAGTCAGCAGAAAAATAAGGTAAGATGGTCGGATGCGCGGTAAGACATGTAAAGGTTGGAGTGTGGCGTGAGGTAAGGTGGTACATCCTCGCCTCGTCTTTAATCTGAATATGAATGGGCTGATCGGTGAGCTCAGTAGCACAAACATTGGTTGTTCTATTAATGGTGTGTGCAAAAATAAATATAAGCTACGCTGATGCTGAGCCCATCGATTGGTGCACTACGTAGGTTGATAGGTATGTGTGAGACATATGCGGCGAGATTTATGATCTTTAAAGCTGGAACCAAATGTTACTCAATTGTACCTCCAGTAAATAAACTGATACAAAAAATACTGATACAAATGTCTAGTTTGGTAAATCGTATATATTCAATTTGTAAGAAAATGATATGACAACCTTAACACGGTTATAAGGCCTTTAAAAATTTAATTAATTAATATTAAGTTATTAAAAATTTAGTTAATTTTTAAATTTTATTCCATAACATTAAAAATTACAAAAGATGTATTGTTTTGAAATACTCGTAGCTTGGTAAATATTCCAATGTTGTTTGTAGAAAAACTATACAGCTACATAATCCTTACTTTTATTGTAAATGTGACATTCAGTTTATGAGATGATGTTGGCCAATATCATCTCATAAGTTCTTATTGCTAATATCATCACATCATCATCATCATTAACAGCATTTAATAGTCCACTGCTAGTCATAGGCCTCTCCTTAGAAAGGAAGTTTTGGTCTACTATACCAAGCATGCCAGACGGGTTTTACAGACTTTGTTTCAAGGTTTCCTTGTCTCTGCAGTGCCGTTGTCCTGCGTGGCCTGCTCCCATCCCATCCCATCCCACGGGATGAATAGGAATGGTGACCAGTACCGTCTTTACCATAAAGCCACACAGGGCACGTGCCCAGGGCCTCCAAATATATTGGCTTATACTATATATATTTTTTTTTCTGTTTCCTACGTAGTTTACTCCCTCAGTCGACTCTTACGACACCCACGGGATGAATAGGGGTGGTGACTCTACGTAATCTGAAACGGTCACTACACGGATATTGAATACATCATAACAATTATTGTCGTACACATCACAACAATAACAAGAGAGATGACAAATTAATAATTGTGTAATGTGTCTGAAGGCCAATTCTCTCAATAACAGTTCGATCTCAATTCAGTACCGAAGTACCGTAGTAAATTATGAAACATCATACATCCAACAAAAAACAATAAACAAGTGATATGATTGAATCGTATTGTAACCAAAAATTGAATTGGTAATCTGCTAGCCTTAGTAATACTTTACTATTTACTATGAAAATACCTTTTATGACAGGTGAGAGATCGAAAGTTGATCGGAACTGAATTGTGACCGAACTTTTATTACGAGAATAAAATATAAATATATATGTATGTATATATAGAGAGAATATAATTTTTCAGTAATGTGCACTCCTAATATTCGTATGTTTATCAGAAGTCTTGTTACGATAGTTCAGACTCTACCTAGTTTGTGATCAGACGACCGTGTGTGAGACGTGCCAAGTAATTATTATTATATTGTGTTTGTCCTCTTTCTTTTTCTGTCCCTGGATTATAGTTGCCTAGATCCTATGTTTATTTATTTATTTATTTAATTAGAGCATGGAAGACTTACAGCTACAATTGTTCAAAACGTTACAAATTACAATAATTGCCTGAAAGCCAATTACAAGTCTTCACTTATAGCACTATATTAATAATTCGAGGTGCAATCAAAAAAAAAAAAAGAGAAAAAGAAACAGTATAAAAAAATTACAGACTATAAATAAGCTAAATCACGGTCTCAACTAGCCTCCTGGGTTATGTATGCATTTTAGGTTTTAAGTATTGTTAACTGAGGTAAAAAAGGAACGACTCAAGCACCTTCTAGCCGAAGGAATACTTGTAGCAAAGGGGTCAATATCGTGCTGTTTGCATAATCTGTTGAATTTTCGGCTTGCCCGCACAATATAACTATTTTGCCTATAATACGTTGTAGTTCTGGGTACTCTTAGTGGTGGATTGAAACGAGTTGACTTGCATGGAATATTAAAATATATTTTGGCTAAAAGCTCAGAGCAATCTATATCGTTGTTTAGTAGTTTTAGAATAAATAAATAGTCAGCAATTTCCCGTCGGTCAGAGAGCGGTAATATGTGAAACTGTCTACAGAGTTGAAGATAATTATTAGAGTGATATGGAAGCTTTAGATGGTAACAAAGGTATTTGATAAAACGTTTCTGTATATTTTCCAAACGGTTTATATACACCTGGTAGCGTGGGCTCCATATAAGCGAGGCATATTCAAGGTGGCTTCTGACGAACGTGCAGTATAAAATTTTGAGAGTCTTAGCTTCAGTAAAAGACTTAGAAAGGCGCATGATAAATCCGTATAAAATGTTTGTGATTGAACGCAATAGAATGCATAATTATGTGTCTGTGGAAGTTATGGATATCTATTAAGATTTTTCGTTCTGAAAATGTATTAAAAACTATCTTGACTTTAGAATTGAATCCACAACATAGACATATCTTAGGTTATTTTGCTATCATACAGGAACAACGATTGAGTGCTAAATATATGTAACAAGAAAACCTCTAAAAAGACAATTTGGTTTAAATAAAAAACCCGCTTAATATAATAATAATATTACTCACTTAACAATTAAAACACGTTAAGATTTTTAATTTGTATGTTTCGCAATAATAGTATGCTCTAGTCCAGGGATTCCCACAGTGGTTGAAATCGACCCCTTGGGGTTGAAATCGATTTCGCAGGAGTCGACATAAACGAAAACTGATTTTGGGGGTCGACGAGGTCTAAAAATCGACCTCTATTAATTAACACAAGTTCTTTTTTGATACATTCAAGATATTGCATTACTTGTGTTACATTTGCCAACTTGTTATAAGAATGACCAATATTTTGGTACGTATTGTTGTACTTTTAAAAACCTCAACAAGTCTATAAGCGTGCAATAATTTGGCTATGGGGGTCTGAGGTCACTTGCCCACAATAATTTGGGAATCCCTGCTCTAGTCTTAAGCGAAGCTTCCTCCATCCGGAGGTTTCGACTGTTGCGCCTGCGCAGTTTCGTTCAAGCACCTTCAGTTACCTTCTAATAGCCGCGCAAGTCGCTCGTGTACAAGACACAAAGCGAACTGAAATTCGTGTGTGGATAACATAAAAATATAATAAATATAATTTATAAAATATTTGTGTGTTCGTTTGTCAGTACAGACGGCGGCAATATAAGGTCAGTCGCTTTTCATAATTTATGCTGAAGATAGTTCAATATCTGGTACAATTTTATGAGATCCATAACCTACATTTGTTATTTTATGCTTTCAAGTATTTTTTATTGTTGCGTAGATATTTTGGTTTTACTTATTGACTTACTTTATGATGATTGAGCAATACACAGATATCATTCTTAATGTACGATATCAGGAATTTATAATTCACAATAAGCGTAGTAAGATTAACGCAATTATTACTATAATACCCCACTTTTAAAATATTATAGTATTACTAAAAATAGAAAGTCGGTTTATTTTAGTTTTTAAATCTAGCTTAATTATATGATAATTGTGCGTATGTTAAAATCTTATAAGGTCAGAATTTTGTAACATAAATTATATAATATCTTTATTAATTCACATTTGTTTCGTTTTTTTTTGTTATGTAAAGCTTATTTTAACTTTGTAATATAAAAAGTTTAATTAGTAAATAAAAAATAACAACACAAATTTATGAGAAGTAGAATATTATTATATATAGGCCAAAACCTGCTTTCTAAGGAGAGGCCTATTTTCAACAGTGGACTATTAAAGGCTGTTGATGTAATGATGATATGTAGGACTGTAGTAATATTAAAATAATGTGAATCAATAGTCAATATCGGGGTCATATTCAAATTTATAGCAGTTGACCCCGATTTAATATACTAAGGGAAACCTTGATAAGTAAAGAATGTAATTAAATTTAAAAGAAATTTAAATTTTAAATTAATTTAAAATGAAAACAAATATATCATAATTATTATGTAAATTGAAGCAATTTTACGTTGTAAGGTAGATTATATTTATTTCTGTAAGTAAGTCTTTCCAGATATTTTTACAAGTCCGTAAATATGTATGCGTTTTTGTACCCTGCAGTTATGGTGTACGCAATTCAAAATATAAAAAAAAAAGATGAACGTTACAAACCTGTCAAAATAGTACAGTCGTAATTTTATTGCTTTTTTATATTCGGTTCCGAGATTTGAGAAAAAAAATGAGTTAGTTAGGTCACATGATCTAAAAATATGCGTCTCATGGCGTCATTTTGTAAGCGTTTACGATATTTGCTAGTTACCGGTTTCGATTTCTACAGCAGGTAGGCACAATTATAAACAACCAAAGCTAAGTAACAAGGAAGAAAATGTTGTTGCGTTTAGATTTTATTTATTTTATTTTGTAAATGTTTAAGAAAACATAGGTATTCTTTTTTCTTCATGCGTAATTTCGTCAAATCGTCAAATTTCTTGTTCTTTCTTCTTCTTACCTCGATGGTACAGAAATTAGCTGATCCACATACGAAATTTGAAATGAAAGTTGATATATTGGAATATGTCAAAAGACTGCTAATAGTTTTCGACTTCGGTTTCATAATGAGGTTCAGATAAGTAGCATAGTTTTGTTTTTATATTGTGCATTGGCGGACTTAATGCCTGAGGCATTCTCTACCAGTCAACCATTGGATGATGCAGAGAAAACAAAAAGTAGGTACATTTGGGTTAGATATATATACTATATATAGATACTAAAAATAGGTGTTTACCAGCAATTTCACATTTAATTATCTGTGGATTGGCGCGCAATTCGATATGCAAATAAATATTATTCGAAAACCATTTTATTTTAACTTAAAATTCAGTCATTAGTTTCAGATAGTGTTTCGTATTCATGAAATTTGGTAAGAAATTAGTGGAAGTGAAAAAAAAGTAAAGGGATAAACAAACTGCAATCAAAATAGTAAAATGGTATAGAGGCCAGTACTTTGTTTAGTTAAAAAAAAAACATGCAAATCTCCTACTTCATGGGTAAACCTAATCTCTACTTCTAGAAGTGCAAATAATAGAATCCTGGTGGATAAAGTTCAATATTATATTTTTATTAGTTAACGTAAAAATATGAATTTCAATGAGTATGAATGCACCTAAATTATTACAAAAAAACCTAGTTATAACATTGTTTTCCGCCAAATGCTCACTATCTATCTAAACAGGATACAAGGCTTTATTCAAGGGTGTTTGTTACTTTTACAGTATCAGTAACAAAAAAGTAAAACAATTCATTATATAAGCTACAAACATAAAATTTCTATACTCTATGAATATAACATTAAAAAAATATTAAGATCTAGTCTATACAAAAGACGACGGGAAAATTTTACTTTCAGTTGTTAAATTTACGTAACACATAACACAATTTATTATACACATATTTTAATAAATTTAAAAATATTCAGATACTGACGCCATTGTAGCATAAAAAATCAAGGAAATTCAAAACTAAGCAAACTGCATTTTGTTTTTTCTTATCAATTTTCTACAAATCTTGATTTTTATTCTAATATGAAATATTAAAACAACGAGGTAGGTCAGGTATATTCTTCCGTTTCTAACATAAATAATGAGCATAATTTAATAAATTATTAAAAAATCACAAGGTTTTATGAATAACATCACGTCACTGTGTTAGTATCCTACAAGTGACGCACAATCTATCAGTATTTATTAGTGCAAGCTTAGCCAACCAGCTGGCAGTCGGCAATGCTGTGTAGTAATATTGTGTTGTAAGAAAGTCCTATGAACTGTTAGCACTAGGCTCAAATACATTTTTTTTTTTTTTCTTTAAACTACCATAATTACTACAATCAAGTTAGATATCGGTACCAATAGGTCAAATACCTTCCATAATATTGAAAGAGAAAACGGCTAGTACAAATATAATAATCAAAGAATATAGTTTTATTTTATGACTTAGCATTTTAAAAGTGACATTGCGAATTCTACTGTATTGGTAAATTGTAGTGTCAAATGTTCGTGTGGTGACGGATTAAGAATACAGAGTCATAACCCCTATTCGTCCCGCGGGTGTCGTAAGAGCCGACTAAGGGGGCAAACCACATTAAAACAGCACTGCAAAGAGAAGAAAAACTTGAGACAAACCCTATACCACCCGTCTTGCCAGCGTAGTATAGTAAGCCAAAACCTCCTTTATAAGGAGAGGCCTATGTCCAGCAGTGGACTGTTTAATGCTGTTTATGATGATGAGGGTAAATGATAATCATTCTTTTCATAATATACTGTAACTGTTTTTTAAGACTAATGAGAAATATTTTAAATATCCGTACTGGTTTTTTTTTAAGGAAACAGCTAAAACGTTAATATCTGTGGCGCAAAGTAGATAAACCGTAGAAAAAGTAGAAAAGTGGAATAAATGAAAAACACTTGAATCACGTTCTAAACACGGAGTTTAAGCAAAGGTTTTAGAAGTATAAAACTATGTGTTAATTATAAAAATAAGTGCAAAATGTTATTGAATTTCGCTGTCTGTGTGTTTTTCGATGTTTCACACGACCTTACGTCATATTGTATGCAAATATCATCTGCGCATAATATTATAATGGCAATAATTACAAAAGAATTAAAACTACATCTTTTCCAGCTACTGTTTCTAATACACGGCGTAAAATCCTTATTTTTAAAATTCAATTCAATTTTAATTCAAGATTCCTTTCTTACCATACAAAACCTAATACAATGAACATAAAAGGAGTTTGCAAACATCTAACGTAAATGTTTAAAACTAAGGTGTCCTAAATAAAATTGCTTCTGAATAATTAATATAGGCTACAAATATATGGATAGAACGAGTGTCGATGTCCCTCGAAGTGTTTTTTATAATCAAAACAATCTAAGAAATTATATGTATACTAAAAGTAGCCCCTTAAAAACTAAGCTCATTACAAAAAGAAGGAAAACTTGACACAAACCCTATATCAAAAAGTCGGGCCCGCTGGTCTGGCCAAAAACCTCCTTTCCAAGGGGAAGTCTATATCCAGCAGTGGACTTTTAAAGGCTGTTGATGTGAACCCTAATTTAGCACTATATACACGCACGGTTGCTTGTTTGGTGGTGGTTTAGTAACTCTTTGCGAGGTAAGTAGTACTTACTTACCTCGCAAAGAGTTACTGAGTTTTCCTGCTATCGTTGCTAGCTGTGTGTAAATGCGCGTAAATTTACATGATGCTTCAATACTTATGTGCCAATAAAATTGCGTTATAAGTCCATTGCTATAATTCAATGTTGTTAGTTCTTTCCTTTTTCTCTTACAAAGGATATTACACAGAATAATGTCGCTAGATTTTGAAATTACGCGATTGTGTTATGCATTTTACTACAGGTTTATAAGTAGGTAGAAGTACAAAAGTAGTAGGTAAGTACTTTCTGTTAGTTCATAACTCTGTAGAGATATCATGTAATACAATATACGGTACTTCAAACAATTATATAGTTATTTTCAGTATTTAAATGAAAATAATAATGATAGTTCATCACATTGTTAGAAAAAAAAAATACGTATGTGCAAATAACAAAATAGGGTAACAAACAAGTTCGAGACCAGAACTTGTTTGTTACCCTATTTTGTTATTTGCACATAAGTATTTTTTTTTTAACATGTAAATTTTTAGCTGAGCTGATTTTAGTTTCATGTGAACAATTTACGCTGACTTTGTTTTTTTTTTATGGAAAAGGGGGAAAACGAGGAAGGAGTACGCTCTTTTCTTGAAGGTTTAAATGTCGTTTCGGTTCGGTAATACCACAGCCACTTGTATAACTTGTTCCACAGGTTGGTAGTGCGAGGCAAAAAGGGTCTTGAAAAGCGCACGTTGGTGGAGCGCCAATTATCCAAGTGGTGGGGATGAACATTTTGCCGTGTGAAACGATGGTGGAAGGTTGCGGCCGATATTAGTGCGAACAATTTCTCGGAGCTCTCTCCATGATAGATACGATAGAGAATGCAGAGCGAAGCTGAATCTCTACGTAACGAGGAATCGAGCCGGCCACAAATCTATTGGCTATCGACGATTTGAGTCGCTCTTCTTTGGATACGGTCCTGAAAAGTAGCTGGTACTGTGGTGCTAATGCATAGAGATGATCGGTGTCTTATAAAGTTATAATATTAAAGTATTATAACTTAATATTAAAGTTATAATGCCAGTTTTTTTTAGTAAACAAAACTACCTACTAGCTTTGGTTTCAACATATTGAACTGATTAAGGTTTTCACTCCTATCTCAAAACCTTGCCTTAATTTAACTCAAAAGTTCAAGACTGAATAGGTTAACAGTGATTGGATTTGAATTGTTGGTTAAGAAACGTTCCGGAGAATGTCCACGTTAATATCAAGACCCTAAGGGTCTTTATCTTAGTCAGACTTCCATTTGAAATTTTCTAATCATCATTTGAATGAATGAATGAATTTCATCATTTCGATTTCTTCTCATATGATATTATTATGTTTGCGGAAATTAACGATAGTAAGCTTAAGTCCATATCAGGCTGAATCAGCCCGTGACCTCGGCTGGTATATCCAGGTCGAAACATTAAGGAATTCATAGGTATGTACTTAATAACTATCGTGAATGCATTAATTCTTGTATATTTCTTTCTCCAAGGCTTTTTCAATAACTAGGTCGGTGTAGGCTTTAAGTCTACTCCGATACGGCTGCCTTCAAACGTCCACAACCCAAGTATTAGGCGATTGTGTGAAAAGACTGCTGCTGGACTTTTTAGGGTACCAACTACCAGTAAAGATTGCCAAAAGGCTTTAAATGCGTTAAGAATGGTCACCCATCCATAGACTGACCTGGCCAGGATTGCTTAACTTTGCAATGTGTTAATCTACTCGGTCACCACTTAGCTACGAGCCCCTCCTGTAAACATGAATAAACAATTATATTATAGAAGTCGATAGTTTTAAAGTTAGCCTTAATTTTATTAATCGTGAGATATACCTACTTATGGATATTACTCAAAATCCTATTAATGCTCAGTTAGTGGACTTTGTATCGAGTTACATTACATCATTGTGTAATTATAGGATATAATCGACTTCTAAGGTTAGCATTAATGATTACTGGTTTTGAGTTTGTCGCATCGTCAACAAACCGTAAACAATTCATAGCAGAATACGCGTTCTAGTTATTTAGTTGCAACATTATTATTTTGTGTTGTTCATAATATGATCAAAGTTGTTTTAAACTTAGTTTTCTTTTTTTTTTTTTTAAGATATCTCCTGCATTAGGAATATATGTATATCCTGTGTCGCGAGGGACTTTACAAACACCCAGACTCAGAACAACAATTTGTGCAACACACAAAGTGGTATTCCATGTTGGTATCGAACCCACAATACTTAGAGGAGTAGGAAGCGGCATGGCATTCCCGTTTGGCACGTTGCCGCGTCAAGTTGATAAAATTTTCAAAGCTCATATAAATATTTTTATTCTGGTATAAATGGATGTTTTTCGTGGTTGTGTTACTTAAATTGCAGTTACTATTACAAAGGACCATATAGACTTTTGATTATACTGTGAAGTGCATTTTATTATACAATAAAAGCAAGATATTGTTATAAGAAGCTCATAACTTATACTTTTAAGTCGGTACTTAACACTAGTGTGCTGTGTTTTATACGAACGCGTAAGCGACGAGAAATCCACTGCGCTTGCGACGTTTTGGACGCGAGTGCGCTGCAGTGTCTGTGATCCATTCTATAATATTGCACTATTATTGTTTGCAAATTACGTCAACATAAGAGAATTTAAAAGTAAGTACTTCAAACTACTTTTATTGCAAACACAAAGCTCATACGCATATTAATTCAAGTATGTCTGATGCATCTGCCCTGCTGTGGGGTTGTTGCGGGAAAGGTGGGCTTGATGATAGATATAAAGAATGTAAAAAATGCCGCAAATCATATCACTACACTTGTATGGCTTTGACTGAGAAAAACGTGTTGTCCGCGTCGTGGTTGTGTCCGGAATGCACGAATCAAGGTCCAAAAAGTGCAAAGAATGATAATACGCCGCTTCGCACCGTTTCTACAACCCGCGGTAGTAAAAGAGTGGCCCTGACCTCGCCCAAGCTTGCTTCTGAGACGGTTCTATCCTCGGATGATGTACGCCATATTGTGGAAGAAGTCATTAGAAAAGAGCTAAAAAATGTGGTTACGCAACTCGAGCTTAGTATGAATGACAAGATAGACTCGCTCACGAATGAAATTGCCGAAATGAATAGATCGATGCAATTTATGAATAGCCAATATGAGGATATAGTCAAAGAACATACAGCATCGAAGGAAGCGATTAAAGAAATGGCTAGCGAAAATATCACAATGAAAAAGAACATTACCAACTTAACTATGCGAATTTGCCAATTGGAGCAGCAATCGCGATCAAATAATGTAGAAATTCAATGTGTGCCTGAGAACAGAAGAGAAAACTTGATACATGTTGTAACTAATATATCTAAAGTTGTCGGCTGCAATGTTGAAGACAAAGATATTATTAATTGTACTAGAGTGGCTAAACTTGACAACAAAAATTCTCGGCCACGTTCAATCGTTGTACAATTGGCTTCTACGAGACTCCGCGATCAACTTCTCGCATCCACATTGTCCTACAATAGACAGAATCCACACAATAAACTAAATAACTCTCACCTTGGATACGCTGGTCCTAAAACACCTATATTTATCGCAGAACACCTATCTCCGAGTAACAAGTCTTTGCACGCCGCCGCTAGGCTGAAAGCCAGGGAAAAGGGGTACAGGTATGTCTGGGTGCGCAACGGTCGTATTTATGTTAGACAGAAAGAAAATGCCGACAAAATTCTTATTAAAAATATGAGCACTGTACAGAGTATGGTTTAGTTGCATTCCTGTAAATAAATTCAATGTATTCTTAGCTTAAGTTCTTTAAAATTCAAGGAGTTAAATGTATATTACCAAAATAGTCGTGGCCTACGTACAAAAACTCATAACTTCTTTCAGTAGATGTCTTGCGAAACATACGATGTTGTAATTTTAACCGAAACGTGGTTAAATGGTTCTGTAATGAGCACAGAGTTATTCGACAATAGATATATCGTATATAGGAGGGACAGGTTAGGAAGTAAGAGGGATGGCGGAGGGGTTTTGATTGCCATTTCAAAGAAATATAAATCAAAGCGTATGCGTACGTGGGAGAGTCGTTGTGAGGACCTCTGGGTTGTTTTTGACGCTCCAATTGACAGAGCTATTAGCCGGGTAGCTCTGTGCGCAGTATATTTGCCACCCCCCGTGCAACGTGGAACGCTGGAGTACTTTACTGACAATTGTAATTCTGTTTATGAACAGTGTGGATTATGTACGAGTATATGTATAGCAGGTGACTTTAACCTGGGTACTATCGACTGGAGTGTTGCTCGTGACTCTGCGACTGCCTATGTCACGTCAAGCCTTAACCAAATTTTATTAGATTACGTGCACATAAACAAACTCACCCAAACTAATAATATCCCTAATAAAAGTGGTAGAATACTAGATCTTATACTAACCAACTTACCTTCTTGCATCGTTACTGAGACAACGAACCCGTTAAGCAGAATTGATCTGTTGCACCCACCCTTGTTGCTTACCATAAGTACGAGTGCATATGCAGGATTGCCGTATAATAGCACAAACAGGAGGTTAAATTATTACAAAGCAGATTACGCAAGCATTAAAAAACGCTTGGACCAGTTGAACTGGACTGCATTGTTAAATGTTGCCCAAGGTGTCGATGAAATGGTTATTATTTTTTATGGCAAAATTGAAGAGATAATTGGTATTTGTGTTCCACTGTGTAAGGCTAAATCAAAAAAATTGCCTGTATGGTTTGACAAACCATTGGTAAAGGCATTAAAAGAGAAAAATAAGGTTAGAAGACGTTATAAAATGTATAAAAACTCCATGGATAAACTTGAACTGGTCTTACTTAGTAAACGTTGTTCGGCACTAAATGTAAGGTGCTATAATGCTTATCATCGCCAGATCGAACGTGAACTCTGTAATGATCCTAACCGATTATGGACGTACATAAAACAGAAAAGAGGTGGAACTAGTTCACTGCCGGTAATTATGACAGACGGTACTTCAACAACATCGGACGGTCAAGAAGTAAGTGAAATGTTCGCTACACATTTCTCCTCAGTATTTGGTGACACTGATTCTTCTACGCATAACTTCTTTGCATCAGATTATTTAGCACTAATAAATAGCCACTGTATTCCTCTAACTATACCAGTTATAAGCCCTGAATGTCTCAATACAAAATTGAAATCGCTAGACCACCGCAAAGGCGCTGGTCCGGATGGTATTCCTCCAATTTTTATATCAATGTGTGCGTCTCAATTTGCGTTGCCATTATCATTAATTTATAATAAGTCTTTATTTAAAAAGGTTATATTTCCCCACATGTGGAAGGAAGCGAAAAATCGGCCCGGACATAAAGGGGCGTTTGTGACCCAAAGTTGTTTAAATTTTAGGGGCCTTCTCAATTTTTGGGGTACTTTTTGGGAAAAAAAATTTGAAAAACCTTTTGGTCCCTTTTTCAAAGTCACCTTTTAAAAAGTACATAAGCAGCTCGGGAGCCTGGGTTTTTCAGCTGTAGGTCAAAAGTACAAACCTTGGGGGCCCTTTGTGACACTCAATGGAGTCTTTTTGACGCAAACGGGGAAATAGGGCGTAAAATACAGGGGCTTTAGTAAAGGTTTTAAAAAAAATTCCCCCATTAAAAAAGCCCTTTTTTTTTAAAATTTGGGGATGTTGGCGTCACCGGTACTTTGCCCGAATTGGGTTTAAGTCATATTTTTGACAATCGTTATTACTTTGTGGCTGTCAATGGATTTAATTCGGACAAGCGTAGAATTATTTCTGGCGTACCCGCAGGGCTCGCACCTTGGGCCAATTCTGTTTAATTTATACGTTAATGATGTCACTCATTGTTTTCCGCTCATCTAATTGTTACATGTTTGCCGACGATCTTAAATTCTGTAAAACAATACTGTCTTTAAACGACGTGAAATTATTGCAAGAGGACATTAACAGACTTGCTGATTGGTGCAAAAACAACTTTATGAGCTTAAATACCAAGAAATGTTACCATATAAAGTTCACCAGAAAGCCATGCCCACTGCCATCCATATATTATATCGGGACCGATGCAATTCAAGAAGTGACCGAAATAAAAGACTTGGGAGTGCTATTTGATAGCAAGCTTACATTCGTACCTCACATGGAAAATACCATTACACGAGCATCCAAATGCTGGGATTTTTGCTTAGAAACGTCAGAGTTTTTTCAATCGCACAATACAAAAATCGTACTCTACAATTACCTCGTTCGTACTATACTGGAGTACTGTAGTACAGTCTGGCGACCACATTACTCTTGCCATAGCCTAAGGTTGGAGCGAGTGCAGAAAAGGTTTCTATGGCATTTGGCCGCTACCGCAGGAATAGCTCACAAAATAAAGTCGTATGATAGCAGATTGGCACACTTCAAAATGATTTCGTTACAGAAGCGTGGTATTATAATAGACGCTATGTTTATGTTTAAGTTATTACGAAATAAAATCGATTGCCCCGAGCTTTTAGGCAAAATAAAATTTCGTACTCCCATTAGAAATCCCCGTGCACCTGTGACCCCGTTGTATCCGCCACTTCGTAGAACCGTACTTGGTGCTAACTCAACTATACCTCGTCTTTGTAGAACCATAAATAGTTACTCTGCGGTCATAGATGTACACGCGGACTCGCTTGCCACATGCCGCAAAAGTATCACGAGTGTATTGTAATGTGTATACTGTACGATTTGTAATCAAACTGTTGTAGCAAACTTTTTGATAGTAACCCTAATGTAAAAATTATTATCTTTGTTTTAATTTGGCCTATGGCTACTGCATTAATCACTGTTCTGTTTATTGTTGTGACTGTATAATTTCAATTTATCAGCTGTGAAAAATTTGTGCATGCTGTGCTTGCCTGTAATAGGCTACTATACTATTATGTAGCTTTGTAATGTAAAATAAAATTGTATTAGTATAAGTAGTTGTTGGTAAGTCTAATAAATAAATAAATAAATAAATAAATGGCGAACACTTAAACCATTACGCCATTCGTGCAGACAAATGATCTCTTAATAGGCTCTAGGTGCGTTTTGGTGAAGCTGTTTTTTTTTAAACGAAGTTCCTTATCGCGCGTTCTCTGAGCGTAAAGGAGCGAGACCGAAAAATATGTAACAAGACTTTTTTCGGACACTTCTTGCTATACGTCTACTTAAAAGCGAAAAGAACTTCGTTCCGGCCGTTCACGACTTCATAGACCATTCACGCCGTTTTTTATTAGTATTAGTAAACGAGCACACTTGTCTCCTGAAGGTAAGTGACTACCTGCGACCATGGACGCCTGTTACTCAAGAGTGCCGCAAGTGCGTTGTTGCGCTCTCTAACTCAGTGAAAATGAACGAAATAATAATAATATAATCCCACAACAGTCTTTGGTAGTCCACTGCTGGACATAGGCCTCTCCTTAAAATGGATGCCTTCCCTTACTCACATTTTCAAGAATTGCCTCGAATATGGTATTTTTCCCACTCATTTAAAACAGTCTGTTATGCGACCTATTTATAAGAGTGGTGACAGAGACAACATTAAGAACTACCCTCCTATTTCCATCCTACCCTCTTTGTCACAGCTATTAGAAAAAAATATAAATAAAAGACTAATCAAATATCTTAAACATTAAAACTAACTGTCGAATAACCAATTTGGTTTTCGCATTGGGAGAAGCACTGATGAAGCAGTTCACAAATTAGTACATCATCATCATCATCATCATCACATCAACAGCCTTTAACAGTCCACTGCTGGATATAGTGGATATAGGACTTTTCTTATTAAGGAGCATTTGGCCTACTATACCACGCTGGCCAGACGGGTTGGTATAGGGTTTGTGTCAAGTTTTCCTTCTCTTTGCAGTGTTGTTGTCAACCATGGGGTGAATAGCCTAGGTGGTGACCAGTACCGTCTTTATCCTAAAGGCCACACAGGGCCCGTGCCCAGGCCCCCAAATTTATTAGCTTATTGCTATAAATACATTTTTTTCTATTTTAGATCGATATAATCCGACAAAAAATAATTATAAGGAATTCGGGACTTAATTAGTGACTTTGTGGCAACTTTGGGGTAATAAAAGCCTATTGACTTGTTATTACTCAGGGTTGCCACAAAGTCGCCTCAATGTCATGACATTACAGAATGTGACAAAAAAATGTGTCAACAATCTTTTCAATTAGGAATTGATTCTCCGTTTCGCCACTATCTCAACTTTTTTCTTGGTTTGTAAATCGCCTCACTAATAGCCTGTTTTTTTTTTCATTTTCAATCCTTCTATGTATTTAAATAATAAAAAAAAAATCTTTTTTAAGTTGATGCATGTCGATTCTGTTCTAGGAACACGTAAGAAGTGGGGATAAACTAGTAATTAAATATGTAAAACACAAAATAAATTTGAATATTCAGAATATTATAAATATTTAAATGAATTATAAATATATAAATACAAATAGATAAATAATTTAAACATATAATTAAGAGAACGTGAAATTAACCACACCGTGTATTGTCAACGACAACACTGGACCACACAACTAATACTGGGATGTCGTTTACAATTTTTTGGTAACCACGCCACTGCCAATTACCTGATTACGTGTAAAAAAAATATTAATTATCATTAATTAAAATTTTAATGATAATGCTGAAATTGGCTTAGTTCACAAAGAGTTTGTAAAACCTAATAATTTAGAAAAAAAAGAATCTTCAAAATCGGTTCACCTAGTCAAAAGTTCTGAGGTAACAAAACATAAAAAAATAAAAAATACAGTCGACTTGAGAACCTCCTTTTTTTGAAGTCGGTTAAAAAGCGTTTTTGAAATATGTTTTAAGTAGTTCGTGTTTTAAGTTCAGCCTGTCCAAAACCATTTTACCAATTATAACTGCAATTGGTTCTGTACGTACTACTCACCTCTACAATAATTCGTAACCTTTAGTTATCAATTTTGACATCCTCCAGTAAAAAGTGAAAGACTAAGACATAACAGAAGATTTAGCACAACATATATCTCGAAAGAAATCATTGTGATAATCGTAACCGATTAAAACCATCCATTCAAACCTGCTTATCTAATTAACAGCTGTATTTATAAATGTTATACCTTTATGTATCTATATGTACCTATCTATTTTTATCGTTTTACTGTCCAACAGGGCCCCAAATTCTTGTGTAACCCGGGGGCCCCGGCGTGGCCTAAGACGGCCTTGGTGGTGACACTCCAACAACCCGTCTGGCCAGCGTAGTATAGTAGGCCAAAACCTCCTTACTAAGGAGAGGCTTATGTCCAGCAGTGGACTATTAAAGGCGGTTGATGTGATGATGTGACTAAAATAGTAATCTCTACATGGACACATAATTTGTTACAAAAGTGTGTTTGTGTGTTACGCTTCCATATGTTTATTACACAACCGATCACGATAGGTACAGAAAAGGGCGTTGGATAATTCAGAACAAGTATTATCTTATATATAAAATTCTAGTGTCACAATGTTAGTTACCATACTCCTCCGCAACGGCTGGGCCGATTTTTATGAAATTTTGTGTGCACATCGGGTAGGTCTGAGAATCGGCCAACATCTATTTTTCATACCCCTAAATGATAAGGATGACCCATCCCTAATTTTTTTTGTTTTGCAATACAACGTTTGCCGGGTCAGCTAGTTCTTGATATAAATTGATTGAAAAATCTATATTGATGGCGAAACTCTAGACACAGACAAGCAATTTTTTAAAACTTGTTTTTTATAACGTTTTTTGTTTCATATGGAAACTTGCGTCATAAACACGTCAATAAGTATAATATGTGACATTTTACTAAGTTGCGACTATCTAATCTGAATCTAATCTTACAGTCTGATACAGCATCATACTTATAAAAGTATTTATAAATGTTAAGTTGGTTTGTGTACGCTGCAACACTCAAAAAGTTCAACACCGATTGAGCTGAAATTTTGAACCACTTTAAAGATTGTTTTTATCTATTGCACGCATTTTATTAGCTTCGCCTGTATATTTGTTTGTAACCGACTCTTTTGGGCGTGATTTTAACTGACTTTAAATGGTCAGAATTCGTTCAAACTTTGTAGATATATCGAGGACCGATGACAATACACTAATTTAGTTTAGTTTCCTATAATAAGCGTGTTTTTAGTTTTTTTGAACTATTATTGGCGTTAGTTCCTCACTTCTCATCAATACAACCACAATGTGCCATAGCAAAGCGTGGCAGGGTACAGCTAGTCTATACAAATAAATAAAATTGAAGTGTCTGTTCATGCTCCCACGGTTATTTGCACGATACCTATGCCTAAAAACAGTTTGATTTTTTTTGTCTGTCTGTTTGGTTTCGATCATATTTTACTACCAGGTAGCTGTCTACATAAGAAATAACTTAGGCTATTTTTACTCTCAGAAAAACCCTCTGAAATTTTGCCCGGTCCGGGCACCGAACCTACTAAGGCAGCGCTTTTTAAATTCCACGCGAACGAAGTCACGGATACTAGCCAGTAAAATATATATTTAAAACGCTCTAAACAAAAAAATGAAAAAAAGAACTATTGCTTAAATAACCAGAATTACGACTATTGGCTGGAGGACGGTATATTAATAGAATATAAAAATAGAATTAACATTTTAGTTAGATATTGTATTAGTTTATTTTATTTTTTAAAACTGAGTAAATAAACATTTCTGTTTCGTGTGTCAATCTCCAAGGCTCACCACCACTACGTGATTAATAATATGATGGATTAGATTCTAAAAATGTAGAACTGTGCGGTGTTCAGTCAAAATGAGAGGACTGCATATATTGCAGAGGACTGGATGCATCCAAAGAAGGATGTCTCCAGGTGGGACCACTATGGCTCTTGGTCTTGCCATTTATTCATTTGTTAATTTACTAAGTTAACTTGTAAAGCTACGGTACTGTAGGGGGTTTTGTGGTACGGTCTGACTCAGTGAACCTCACTGACTCAGTGAAAAAAAAACCGAAAGAAAGAAAAAACGCCGGTTTCCTGTGAAGCTATGGTATTAGCTGATCAAGAAATAGAGAGGCCTTGTACAGGCTAGTTACTAACTGCGGCTTTACTCTTGTGATTTTTCTAACTTTGAAAATGAAAATTTTTCATAAAACCTTCCATCGATTATTTGCCGCTCTAAGGTGGTGCAATTACCGAATTCTTTCTCAGTGAGTGCTTACAGCATAAAAACGATTTGTGTATTAACCTTTATAACCTTTGTATGTAATTATTATTTAAATGGATTTATATGTGTTAGTAGTATGAATATTGAAAGATTATTTTAGTATGTTTATTTATTTTCTAAATTGTTATAAAGTACACCATAGACTACCCTAAATCAGATTAAACAATAATAATAATATAATAATATTTTACCACAGTCACACAACGCCATCTAGTCCCAAACTAAGCAGAGCTTGTACAATAGGTACTAGACAACTGATATAAATACATTTATACTTTTTTTTTTGTAAATACATACATATCATACATAGAAACACCCAGACCAAATCAAACATGAAATGTTCATGCACATAAATATTTGAGTTGAGCGGGAATCGAACCCGCAACCTTTGGAATGGCAGTCCGTTACACAAACCACTAAGCCATCCGGTCGTACAATATCGAGAACACCGCCTATTGTAATACCAAAATGTAATGTCTATCCATGTCTGTACAATATATACTATAGCGGTACACAATAAAGATGTATAAATAAAATAAATAAAAACATCAGTTGTCAAAATTTCAAGTTTGTAGGCCCAGCGGTTTAGGCTCTGCGTTGATGGATCGGTCAATTACACACACACACTCGTCTCGTACCTGTTTAGGGTACTTAGGGGTTGGATACATAATGAAGACGTGTTAGGACGAGTCAGATGTGTTCCGGACAGATACGTGTGGCGGCGCCGCCGGCCGTCGCTGCTGGCTGTCCCGTGCGGGCGCACCAACCTGCAGAGAGAAGCACCGCTGACGCGCGCACTACGTACTCTGAATATAATTGCGGATGAAATAGATTTATTTTATTGCTCACTGAGTGAATTCACAATAACAGCATTAATAATTATTTCTTATAATAAATAAGTAGATGGTATAACACTATTGCATTGGGCTAAACCTGTAATAATAGTTGTTGTTAAAGGAAATAAATAAATAAATTAGTCAGGATAAGTAATATTGATATGTATAGATAAATCTATTTTTATAAAACAATGGAACAAGCAGATCCTAAATTTTCATTTTTTTAAATCTACTAGTAGATTATGTTAATTAGCTACAGTGGTATTAAAACTTGTTTGGTATTTTTCTCGTCTAAGATGTGAATTGTATTTTTAACAGTCTTAAAAAAGGAAACATACAATTGTACCCCTTTATGTATGTTCACTGATATTTACGTAGTTTAATTTAATGTGTAATTATTCATCAAATCATCAAACATTGAAAACGGGTTTTTTTTAAAGTTATAAATGAATAATGAAAAGCTACTTGTATGATTATCTGCTCTTTAGTAATACTAAGACAATTTTAACCACTCTTTTGCATTTTAAGCTATTTTAATATTTTACTAAAGTATTTTTCAGCTGGAACTGTAAGCATCTTTCGTTTCTTACATTATCGAGCTTTCACAGATATCGTTCCAGCAGTTATGGCGCTAGAGCGTAACAAACAACCATATTCAAATTTAAAATATTTGTTAAAAATATCGCAGTTTTTAAATATAAAAACGTTGTCATCTATGTACAGAGCAAAAGTTACAAAATTAACTGAGTTTCAATAAATTCAACTATAAAGTGAGATTGTAAACAAAAATAATGAACGAAAAAAAAAAGGAAAAAATATATTCAGAAACATAAAATATAGTAAATAATCTGATCAGATTACTGATGATAATATATTATTAACTATCTATTAATGTTTTGTAGTAATTTTATCTTTTAATTAGATCTGTTTTCGAATCTGAATTGATTGTCAGAATCGTGTTTACAGACGTTCTTTATGAATTATAGCATTCGAAACCAGTATTTTTCGAATATGATATGATACTCAAAACGGATTCTAAAAATAATATCTTGTTTATCATGTTTTTTTAGTCAATTCAATATTTTTTTGACGTAAGTAATTATTTTATGATTAACATACTTGAGCATGTGCTGAAGATCAGAATGTCACAAAAAAGTGAAGCAAATTAATAACTTTTTGTGTTATGACGCAGTTATTTTGACGGGCCTGTTGGTCTAGTGGTTAGTGACCCTGACTGCTAAACCGGAGGTCGTGGGTTCGATTCCCACCCAGGACAAATATTGTGTGATGAGCACGCTCATTTGTTATGTGTCTGGGTGTAATTTGTCTATAATATGTATCCATTTAAAAATATATAAGTATGTTTATCAGAAGTCTGGTTACCATAGTATAGGCTCTGCCTAGGGATGGATCAGACGGACGTGTGTGAGATGTGTGAGATATATAATAATAATAATAATAATAATAATCTACCACATTCACACAACGCCATCTAGTCCCAAACTAAGCAGAGCTTGTGCTATGGGTACTAGACAACTGATATAAATACATATATACTTTTTTTTTGTAAATACATACATATTATACATAGAAACACCCAGACCAAATCAAACATTAAATGTTCATGCACACAAACGTTTGACTTGAGCGGGAATCCAACCCGCGACCTTTGGAATAGCAGTCCGTTACACAAACCACCACGCCATGCGGTCGTCAAATATATATTATATGATATGTTATTATTTGTTCGGAAACAAAAAACTAAACATGCTAAATAGGAAGAGATAGAGACTAAACGGGTTTATAAATATATCTATGATAAAAAGTTGAAGAAATGATTGCGATTAAATTACTTTATTATTTACTTGCTGAAACCATGAAAAAAATCACAAAGACATATGTTATTTTAAACATCACAATTATGCTTTATGTGGTTGATAAAAGCACCCAAGATGAATAAAAAAAGTCGCATTTGTTCACCTAGGTGAAACATCTCCATGGTGAACAAAGACCTCCGCTTATGTCGACTTATTTCACCTGGGTGATATCCACCCAAGACCTAGGTGAAATTCTTCTAAGGTGGAATGAGGAAACCAAAAAATCTACTTTATTCACCCGGGTCATATTACCCAGGTGAATAACCATAGTGGAATAAAACGTTAAATAACATACAATTATAAAAAATATGACAATGTGTAAAATTAGTGTCACTAAACATTACTTTATAATGAATTAGTTCCGTATAATAAGCATATTCATTGCAAGACGATGAATAGGCAGTAACTAAGGTGTCACGTCTTACTTGAGAAAAAGTGTGTCTCACAGAATCCTCGATTCTTGCAATTCCTTCTTATTCCTATAGACACATAATTTACTAAAAGTGTGCTACTAAACTCAATTATTAATGATTTGTAATGTGAAATTTACGTTCTTAATTTTGTCGTCGTGTCGTGGATTCGATTCGCACCCAATGCAAATGATTGTAAAATAAGCACGGTTTTTGTTCTGTTTATGTAGAGATATTTAAGTATGTTTACCACCAGTCTGGTAACTATAGCACAGGTTTTGCATAGTTTCGGATCAGATTGCGGTGCGTGAGATGTGTGCAAATAGTTCTCACTTAAGGTATTTTTGAGTCGATATGACTTCCAAGCCTCCACTAAAAGAGCGTAATCCCACTTCAAAGGTCTGCAAATCATTCGTGACTCTTGAGGAGCAAGTGTTCATGGGCGGCGGAACCCACTTTTCCTTTATTCGGTGACCCGTTTGCTCGTTTGCAAAAAAGAGTATGTCTTAAATTAATAACCTGTGTTCTTTGCTATCAAAGATTCAGATATTTGTCGTTACTTTGCGTAATATCCTAGTTCAAACAAGAGCTGATCAGTTGATGATATTTGTGCAATACAATTTGATGAATGAACATATTTTTTGTAGTGGATAAACATAACACTTTTGTGTTTTTTTTTGTTGCGAAATCAACTCTAAAACTCGTTAACATCAATAGGTAATCTGAATATTCAAACGCATTCATGATCACTTCTGCGTTCGTATAACTCGTAACTTTATCTCGTTCTAAATATCTGTTTTATTTCCTTCTATTGTTATTAAATACAGCCATTTTATGCTAACGTGCGTTTATGTACTCATCTATTATACATGCTAGCATAATCTATACTAATTTTATAAAGCTAAAGAGTTTGTTTCTTTGTTTGTTTGTACGCGCTATTTCTCAGGAACTACTGGTCCGATTTGAAAAAATCTTTCAATGTTAGATATCCCATTTATCGAGGAAGGTTATACATCATCACGCTAAATGCAATAGGATCGGAGCACCAATAAAAAATGTTGCAAAAACGGCGAAAATGTATTCCTTTTAAATGACGCAGACGAAGTTGCGCGAGTCGGCTAGGTTTTATGTATTTAATTGTGATTCACAAATGTTATTCGAAATTATGTATGGGAACAATTTAATTAACTTACGTTTTTGTGTTTTAGTTAAATTCTTCTAAGTTAGATTTTTAATGATGTCATTTTTTATGATGAAGGCAAACTGACTGTCGATTGTGACTTGTGGAGGTACCTTTTTGAAATCCATCAAAGGTAACAAATTCCAGTGTATTAACGTAACGTATTCGAAAAGACTCAACAACGATAGTTCAAGTTACACTTGTATATTATTTATAAAGAAATTGAACTACTACACTAACTGGCTAAATTCTACAAATTAATTCTAAAATTAATAAAACACTATTTAGCGATATGCATGTACGATGCATATTTAATATAATGCCAAACTATATATATAATGCTTGAAAATGCAGAGAAAGATAATGTCAAACAAGACAATATTTTAGATGTACATAACCATGACCTACCATAACCAATTCTTACCAACTTGGTGACTTCTGACGATGCACTGGAATAGTTCTCATCCTATTTTCGTGGACGCCAGCAGTCTGTCCGAATCGATGAATCGATATGGGCCGAACGTGACTGCCGGCCTATGTTTTACAAGGCGGCATTCTTTCTCCTCTTCTCTTTTCGCTATTTATCGATTTCATAACTCATGAACTTCAATGTTTTTATCACTTGTATACAGACGACCTGCATATCTACACCCACACAAGAGAATAGAAAATTTAGACGAAGCTATAATTAGCATTAACCGTGATCAAGATACAATAAAACCAGTTTTTTATTGTATCTTGAGCCAGCAGGTTCAGTTTAATACTAAACCCGTCTAAATGCCGTTCGATCATTATAGAATGACGAGGAGAATTGATCCTGATGGTATTATTGATGTCGTTTATAACGGTAGTGTCCTGTCCATTAGTCCATCGGTCAAGATATTGGACTGCACTATGTGCAGGCCAATGGTTACCTGTTGTTGCCAACTCTGAGTTGGCAACAACAGGTAACTAGCGTCAGTCAGTAGGTCAAGAATATTTTGCGTGGCATCTATGGCCTACAAAAATTTCTCCCGGCGTATATGATGACGATACAAGTTTCTTTTTTAAAAGACAACTCCACTAGGAACTAGGCAGGGCACTAGGAATAAATTCTGTGTCGCGGGGGACTTTACAAACATACATGAAAAGGACACAAAGAACACCCAGACTCAGAACAACAATTTGTAGATCACACAAAGTGTCGTCCTATGTGGGGATCGGACCCACAACACTCAGCGTAGTAGGAAGTGGCGTGGCGACCGCTTAAACCACTACGCTATCCGTGCAGTCAAGTACAGACTTTAATTCTCCCAGTCTTAGAGTATGGTGATGTCGATGAATATCTTGATCCGAATGCAGATCTGCTCAATAAACTAGACCGACTTCTCAACAATTACATTCGATTCATGTTTAATTTGCAAAACTATGGTCATATGTTCTCCTATCGTGCGCAACTGTCATGATTACCTATAAGGCAATGCTGCTTCTCTACCCACCTATTTTATCTACTTATTTGACATCTCACTTCCAATTTCTCTGCTCTAAAGATGACAGGCATCTTTCCTCTCCTAATACGTATAATCTTCTACTTTTCTTTCCTTCACATAATTCTAGTATTGTTCATTCTTCCTTCGCGGTCCAAGCTGTAAATCTCTGGAACGTCCTCCCTCTAGAAGTCAGGTCAATGGTCAATGTCTAACCAAGCGATTCAACTTTAAGCTTGGAGTACGCAAGCTCTATGTAGACCTGTTGATGGATTCATCAGAATAATTGATTTTGTGTAATGTTGTTATTTATGTACACATGTATATACATTAGCGAATTTAAAAAAAAGTCATTTTTTTTCTCGGAACCAAGCTCAAAAGTTTCATTTAGATGCCAAAATATGCCTTTAAAAATATGAGCCATTATTATTAATATTAAGGTTGTCCGTATCGCACTTTTCGATTTTAAATAAGAATAACACAGGAAAAACAACTTCTGATTTTCTACTTAACGACAAATTGCACTACAATGGTTATAAATAATATATTGTTGTATAATATTTTTGTGGAAAATTGAACGCTTTATAAAAAAGGTCAGATGTCATTTTTCGATGAATCAACTCAGTCAAAAGTTATTCGAGTTCAAAGTTAAATTCATTCTCAATTTAGTTGTTTTCTTTATAATACTCCTAAATGTATAAGTTTAAAGGTTTTAAAACGAACTTTTTTAAAAACATGAAATCTCAAATTAATAGACTTAACTGTCAGTGATGAATTGTTTTAAGTACTCCTCCCATCTTTATTTTATAACAAAAAATATTAGTTAACAGTCCTCAGAAGTCTAATTAGAATTTTGTTTATAATATTTTTGCCAGATCATTTAGAAAAGCCGCGTGCGTCATAAATCAACTCAGTTAATAGTTTTTCGAAATTACAGTTAAATTTATTCTCAATTAAGCCGTTTTTCTGAATAACTTGGCAAAAATATTATGTTTTCAGAAAAAATGTCCCTCCAAATATTTTCGTTAATCGTATATTCAATTTGCTTTTCATTCAGTTCAAATTCAGTTTGTTTTCAAACCTTTAAACTTATAAATTTAGGAGAATTATAAATAAAACGCCTAAATTGAGAACGAATACAACTTTTGACCGAGTTGATTAATCGAAAAATGACATCTGTCTTTTTTGTAGAGCGATCAATTCTCTACAAAAATATTTGATAACCATTGCAGTGCAATTTATTGTTCATTATTAAAAATCAGAAGTCATTTTTTTTCTGTGTTATTCTAATGGAAAATCGAAAAGTGAAAAACCTTAATATTAATGGCTCATATTTTTAAAGGCATATTTAGGCATCTAAAAACAAAATTTTGAGAGTGGTTCCGAGAAAAAAAAAGAATGATTTTTTATTTGAAACGCCCTAATCTACATACGAGTATATATTTTATTAAACTGGTGTATTATACGTATACAGTATGTTTATGTATACTTAATGTATCTGTATATTATAATTTCGTAATATATATTAATTAATCATTTATCTTATTAGCTTCAACTAAACACCTGCCACACACAGCTCTACATCACCCAAAGGTACACTCTAAGAAAATGCCTATGGCATTAAGTAATGGGTTATGGAATGTATTTGCAGGAAGTATTAAATAAATAAATAACGATATTAAAATATGTAAACAGTTTTCTATAACTAGTTGTGTAACTATTAAAAACGTTTATTATAATATTGAGATTGTAAAACGTTTTAGAAATTGTTTATCACTTAAAATTACAAATCAAACAAAGTTGCTACTTAGATTAAATGATTATGAAAATAGCTTTTGCACGTAGCTTTGCTTGGAGCTATGTAGATTCTGTAAATCATCAACATCATCAACAGCATATAATAGTCTACTGCTGGATATAGGCCTCTCCTTAGAAAGGAGGTTTTGGCCTACTATACCACGGCCAGACGGGTTGGTATAGGGTTTGTTTCAAGTTTTCCTTCTCTTTGCAGTGCTGTTGTCCTGTGCAGTTCGTTCTATTATTCGGCTCTTACTACACCCACTTGATGAATAGGGGTGGTGACATTCCGTATTCTTAATCCGTCACCACACGGATTTTGTAAATACCATCTAAAAATATTGTTCTATTCCCTTGCGTAAATTACTTTTTTTATCTTTTGTCCTTTTCTATTATTCTGATAAAGCCTAATTAGAGTGTTCATGATATTACGAGTAAATACTCGTAATATCATGAACACTGTTGTTGCCAACTCTGAGTTGGCAACAACAGGTAACTAGCGTCAGTCAGTAGGTCAAGGTACCTATGATGTCACGGCCCAACAATTAATAAAGTTACATTTACATTGTTAATGTTTCCTACTACCGTAGAAGAATTAACTAGAATCTCCTTTATCCCCTTTATTTATTAAATATAGACAGACAAACAGACTATAATACATACATATAATATAACAGACTATAATATTATTATAATGTAAACATTCTAATATTTTATCTAAGCTAGACATCTGGTTGGGATTATGTTGTCAATAATTTATGAAACGATGTCACTTTATGAGGAACTAGATGAGACATGTTAATGAATTTAAAAATCAAGGTTTATGATACCAGTAGGTGTGTCAGTGTGTGTGTGTGGTGTATCAGGAATATAACAATAAAAAATTATAGCTTAAGACTACTTGGGTATATACGACCGTCTCATTCAGAATCAATACCTGTACAATGGTAACTTGAGTCCCAATAAACATTCCTTATATAAAGGCTTAATCACATCACATCATCACATCAACAGCCTTTAATAGTCCACTGCTAGACATAGGCCTCTCCTTAGAAAGGAGGTTTTGGCCTACTATACCACGCTTGCCAGACGGGTTGGTATAGGGTTTGGGTCAAGTTTTCCTTCTTTTTGCAGTGCTGGTGTCCTGCGTTGTTCTGCGCCCTTAGTCGACTCTTACGAAACCCACGGGATGAATTGGGGTAGTGACAATCCGTATTCTTAATCAGTCACTACATGGACACTTATACAACAAAGCTTAATAATATTTACATACTAAATACATTTTATTTTAGACCCGCGACATAGTTGGAGTGGAAGCTGAGAAGCGCTGCCTTAGGTCTCGGCAAAATCTTATAGGGTTTTTCTGAGAGGAAAAATTGCCTAAGTTACTCCTTACATAGACAGCCACCTGCCAGTAAAATAAAATCAAAATCGGTCCAACCATTTGAAGATTACTCGGAACAAACAGACATGCAAAAAATAATTAAACTTGTTCTTGGGCACAAGAATCTTGCAAATAACCGTTTGGTTTGCAAATGTCTATAGGCGGCGGTAATCAGGTACCATCAGGTGAACATTCCATAATCATGTTTTAAACCTATTATGGTTTTTGTCTTGACTATGTCTCATGCCTGCCTCAGTGGTGCAGTGGTAGCGTATGCGACTGTGGTGCTGAGGTCTCGGGTTCGATTCCCGGGTCGGACAAAATGTTTCTACAAATATTTGTTTCAGAGTTTGGGTGTTTTCTGTACACTACATATGTATTTATAATCTATACTTAATATTATAAAGCTGAAGAGTTTGTTTGTTTGTTTGAACGCGCTAATCTCAGGAACTACTGGTCCGATTTGAAAAATTATTTCAGTGTTAGATAGCCCATTTATCGAGGAAGGCTATAGGCTATATATCATCACGCTAAGACCAATAGGAGAGGAGCACCAATGAAGAATGTTTCAAAAACGGAGAAAATTTATTACTATTGAGAGACGCAGACGAAGTTGCGCGGGTCAGCTAGTACATTATAAATACAAATAAACACCCAAACTCCGAAACGAATATTTGTAAATGTATACATATATATGTATTTACAAAAAGTGTAAAAGAATTCTATCAGTCAAGCTAGCTTTCACAGCACAAACTCTGTTTAGTTTGAAACTAGATGGTGTTGTGTGTCTTATAATAATAATATTTCATGATTTTTGTTATCTTTCTATTTCTACCCAAACATTTAAAAAATACATCGTGCATACATAAAATCGTTGCCCTGCTACGCTTCGCTGTGGCACATTGTGATTGCATTGATGAGATATAAAAATAAAAGTAAGGAGAAAAATCTATAAAAATCATCTTTGAAGTGGGTTCTATATCTTGTAAAAAATTTAAAGCGTACATAAACCGACTTAACATTTATAAATATTATATAGATTAACAAAAACACATTGTGATTGATTAAACTAATACATATACATACCCTTCACAAGTTCCGGTACCATTTAGAAATACATTGAACAAACAAAGACATTTACAACAGGATGCGCGCAAGTAACGAATCCTTCCGTTGCGATTGCGCATCCTCTTGTAAAATTTACTATTGTAGAGTTATTCAGTTATGTGTAACGATTTGAAATCATTGATTTAAAAAAACGTTACAATGCGGTTAATATCGTTATACCTACTCGTATTTAATGCCTGAACTAGGTAAGATTTGAATTTGCGACCGGCTCGATCCCTTGGCGTTACGTAGAGATGTAGCTTCGCTCTGCATTCTCTGTTGTATATATCATGGAGAGTGCTCCGAGGAATTGTTCGGACTAATACCAGCCACAACCGACTGAGTTGCAGGCGTTCACGGGCGGCGGTAGTCGCTTTCCACCAGGTGACCCGTCTGCTCGTTTGCTCCCTATTCCATAAAAAATAAATAAGCTTAATAGCTTTTGTCACGTTTTACGGGTTCGTTTGTATCAATGTCGATTTTATCAATCAGTTTTGAAGGAATAAAACAAAATTTACGTGCTTTTTCAAACGAAAATCTAACTCTGGGATAAATTTTATCAGAATCTGACTAGCCGTTCTGGATGATTGAATAACAAATATCCATACAAGCTTTTGCATTTATAATAGTAGTAAGATTTGAGGCGAACTACGTATATGGTTAGTAGAAGATTTCCGTGACTGCATAATATAACATGACTTGTTTATGGTTTTCTTAAGGTATTTTACCTGGTTTGATCCAACTGGTAACGATAACATCTTCGTTTGTCATTTTTTTTTGGTTGCGTGTTGCCACGACCTGTTTTTCTCCTTACTTATTATTCGCATATTGCAATTTAATGAAACAGATAATTTGAAACTGATTGCACTTATTTTGAATTCATTAATAGTCAAGCTGATTACTGGCTCTAATTACTCTCTAACAATATTTGTGTTTTGTTTTACTTACGTGTTAGTCTTTGACTTTAAATACCTATTTGTGATGATGATGATGATGAAGGTTATGGTTGAATGAGACAGGCGTGAGTATGCGCCCGGTGTCTGCTTCTACCTTTATAAACTAATAAGAATGTAGTCAACAGTGTCACATTTATGTGAACCCCGCACAACCAATCTGTGGAACGGGTTATCGTCTGCGGTATTTCCGGACCGATACGACCTTCAAACCTTCAAGAAAAGAACGTACTCCTTCCTAAAAGGCCGGCAACGCGTTTGTGAATCCTGAGTTGCAGACGTTCATGGGCGGCGATAGTCACTTTCCATAAGGTGACCCGTTTGCTCGTCTGCTCCCTCTAACATAAAAAAAATCGGATTATTTGTTTTTGAGTGTAGTTTAGTGTCACTTTAAAAATATACCGATATTTTCTCTCCTGAACACTCCTTGGTATTTAAATATTTTTTCTTCTTTGAGGGTTATTTTTAAGTGTGTTTGAGTAAATTTTCGTTATTTTTAATTCTTAATTTTTCTGTATCAATCACCTTCTGCAGAAATTAAATTCACGGTTGGCAATTGTTCTTGTTCAAAATTTGAATATACTCCTATATAGTTTCATTTCAAAACTTGTTGTGTATGACGCAGAAGTAAAAAAATAAATAAATAAATCATTTATTTCGCAAGAAAGAATTGCAGAAGTACATTAATATTACAGTTACAATTTTAGTACTAGTACAGACCTGTGTTTTGGACAAAAGAGCGAAGAATCACCTCGTTATTTATTTCACCACAATTTTTTATAAAATAGTATAAAAAATATAGTTACTTCTTACATATTCTTAAGATTGTTTTTTTCTCATTGACCCCCGTCAATCAGTGAATTAGAAAAAAATATCACAATGGAACAGAAATGAAAGAAAAACAGTTGACGAGTTAATGGAAAATTTACAATAAAAATATATTTACATATTTGTATTTAGAATCATTATTTAAAACGTCAATTTCAAACCTCTTTGTTTTTAAGAAGTGTTTTTGCGGACGACATTGGTGCAAAAAAAAATGTATGTTTTGATGAAGCGATACCTTAATTATACACGTGTATGTTCTGATGTATGAAAGGACTTTTATTTTATGTATTACATGTTACACACACACACACTCATCAGAATATAAAAAAAAACAATATTTGCGGTCAGTTTTTACTGTACGATATTTTGTTTTAATGTTAAAACAAAAAAATAATGTTGCAAAAAATATATTTCGTGTTGTTTTAAATACTCTTTCGTTGTATCAGAACAGTATGAGAAATAAAATCTTAAAATATACTAATGTATTACAAAAAATCACACACAAAAAATATGAAAGGTTGTAAAAGGTTTTGAGCAAGAATAAATTAAGATTAATTTGACAAAACAGGGATTAGGGCCCTCCTTACTTCAAGAACCACACAAGTTTGAAATCACCCTTAGGTAGATTAAGTGGCAAATCATAGGTTAATTTTAGTGAGGACCTGTTTGAGTGTAAGATCAGTAACCTTACCAAAAAAAAAAAGATGTTTTTATACCTCGCCCCTGGGTCAATAAACCTCAATTAACAAAAAAGTTTGGCCCGTTTCAAACTTCGACCTGTCTGGTGGCGCACAAATGTAATAAATTTATTTAGGACTGGCTGTATTTTTTAGATACATATGCGCAGATCACCACCAAAAAAAATAATGTTAGTCTTTGGACGTTATAATAAAAGAAATTCTTTATTTTTTATTCTAAATATAAATATCAGTACCAAACACTAATTGTAATTAACTTTTCAAAATCAACTTAAGTTTTATTTATTTTTATTATTTACAGGTGTTAACATTGATATAATCCGACAGAATCTGAATAAATACAACAAATGTAGGTGATTTTTTTTTGTTTTGTCTAATTTATTTCACTTTAATTAAAATCCAGCGGTAACTTGAAGTAATTTAATTTTTTCAGTGTAATTTTTTTTTATGGATGGAAGGTAAAAGTAATACCAGAAAACCAAATAGCCAGAATGGCGTTGTCGCCCTCAGACCAGAATCAGGAGATGAGGGAGACAATGCAACTGGGGGGATTGTTCCACACACACGAGGGGGTCATCTGCAAGCCGTAGATGGCCCAGGGTCGATCGGGGTACCAGCGATTTCGTTCCTAGGGTACACCGGGCTCCCCGGCTACTGGTACCTGAGACGAAGTGCAGTTTTTGGTAGGTTCGGGTCCTACATAACCACTGGTGGGACTACCCACCAGTGGTTATGGCCGTTTTTCCCGGAAACCCCTTCGGATACCAATCCGAGGGGGTTTCCGGGTAAAACGAAAAAAAGGAAGGAGTTGAGGGAGAAAAAAAACAACAAATGAATTGCCTACGCCGGTCGAACCCGGCCTTGTGCCGATACCTCGCTCTCCCACGGTAGTATAATTGTTTGAAATTTTGTTGTAAGATGAAGAAAGGCTGATAATATCGTGAGAAAACTATTTTTTTTGGGCCAATAATATAATTGGCCCAAAAAAAAATACGTTTGCTTGTAAAAACCAACAGAAAAACACTACACTTATACAAATTTAATGTTAATATCTGTTTTTTTTTTTTTTGTTGTTTTCAGTATACCGTGAAGGATATTAACTTATATGCAACAGTCGTTACTCAGTGTTTTTTAACACACATTTTTTAACGAATGGGAGAAACAAAGCCGCACCATTTTTGGCACTCGGCGTTCCTGATACGATACATCCTACAGACATTCGTTTTTCTGGAACAAAGCTCTACTTCTAAATTCGGACCAATACCATTCGGGCAGTTATAAATTGTATTTGATTTTTAAATGATTTTTTTTTAGGCAGTTTGAAGTTCAAGTACTATTTTCGTAAATTAAAATCTTCATTTACATAATTTAAAAAAAAACCTATTGACCTCATTTTGCGTTCAATTCAATGGAATGTGTTGACTGAATTAATTAATTAAATGTTGCTTGTCATCTTTCCATACTTCAAAATATTTGGCTTCTACTTCAGCCGGCCGTCAACTTGACTCCAACGCTCTTTGACAATGTGTTTATATGATTTTAGATGAGACAATGGAAGTACTAACTTTGAAACTATCGCGTCCCATAGGCGTAATGTACCTACTTAACGCTTATCAGAGAAAAAGGAATAATAATCTGTGATGCCTATTGTGGGCGCGTTATTTGCAAGCAAGTCTTGGCAGCAGCTTGAAGGGTCGCGTAATTGTAGCGTTCTATGAATTTTATATTCCCTTGTGTGTAAAACTTTAATAGACTTAAATAGATTTATTTAAATTTGATCGAATATGAATATTAATTTTGTTCTGAAACTGGGTGTAGTTTGTCTTTAATATGTATCTATTAGGAGATATATCAGGGCCTCAATTCTGCTATTTTATGTTCACGCCAAGCCACTGTCATACCACTGACACGCTATGGAGATGCCATCGAGTGGCCATTGGCATCGGTATAAATATCGGTAGTCTACACTAACTCAGTGTCAGTGGTATGACAGTGGCTTGGCGTGAACATAAAATAGCACAATTGAGGCCCAGTACGTTCATTAATAGTCTGGTTACTAAAGTAGAGGCTCAGTGGTTTGGAATCAGACAGCCGTGTCAAGGAGATGTGTCAATCTATTACTTTTTTTTACGCGGATTTTCAATTCCTTGTTCATCTCACTTAAACACTATTTTTTTTTTAATAAAACAGTATATGTGTCGATCCAGGGTCATACCGAATCTTATCAATCAGTTTGAGCATGAAGAAGTAACACACATACAAACTCATACACAGACATTCATCCTCCATAATATTAGTGTGATATTATGTTCGTGTTTAGTAATACATAGGTATATACCTATGTATTACTAAACACGGTAATCAAACTACCTATAAATATTTATAGGTAGTTTGATTACCGTAGTACTGGTTTTGTTGACAAGTCGAAATTCACAAATTACGTATCATAAAATGATAATATACCATACATATATGTTCTCAGATGGTTTTCTAATCAATTAAAAAATAAAAACATATTGTGACCTTAGTAAGTTCACTAATAGACGTCTTTTACTATTTTTTTTGCAAAAAAAAACGACAAAATAAAAACAGCAAAAAACGAGCTCAGAATAGAAATTAGATATTCTGTTTTTATGATAATGAATGTGTTTGCTATATGTTTAGCGGCTAATAAATTTTAGTTTATAAAATCTCGAATGTAATTGCTATGCATACAAAAAGTGATTTTATGGTAGTCTTCGTATAAAAATACACACACACAAGTACACACAATATACTAGACGCAGGTTGCAAATCGGTGATGGACAAGGTACAGCAATAATAATAATAATATTCTACCACATTCACAAAACGCCATCTAGTCCCAAACTAAGCAGAGCTTGTACTATGGGTACTAGACAACTGATATAAATACATAAATACTTTTTTTTTTGTAAATACATACATATTATACATAGAAATACCCAGACCAAATCAAACATTAAATGTTCATGCACACAATGTACGTATACAATTAAGTTATAGACAGAAACACGAGGATTCTGAATCTTATAAAGTTATATCATATCAAATGGTCTGAAACACAGACTTAGAAGTATAAAAAATCATGCAAAATAAAACTAAAACCTAACTTTGATCGATTATTTTTAAACATCTAAATTAGTTTTAAATGTTCATGCGATGAAAATAATTTGAACGTGAATATTAAAAGTGTAGGTTCTCATAACGTCGAATGCAGAATTTCTAATCAACCGCAAAGATTAACGGTATTTTTTAAAATGAAGTACTGTAAATACTACTAATCATAAGTCTTTAATAGTCCACTGCTGGACATACGAGTATGTCTCTCCTTAGAAAGGAGGTTTTGGCCTACTACGTATATGTACCACTATTGTCCGTGTCGTGACGGATTATGAAGATGGATTGTCACCACCCCTATTCATTCCGTGGGTGTCGTAAGAGTCGACTAAGGGAGCAAACTACGCAGGACAACAACAACACAAGAGAAGGAAAACTTGTAACAAACCCTGTACCAACTCGTCTGGCCAGCGTGGTATGGTAGGCCAAAACCTCCTTTCTAAGGAGAGGCCTATACCCAGCAGTGGACTGTTAAAGGCTGTTGATGATGATGATGATATGTACCACGCTGGCCAGACGGGTTGGTATAGGACTTGTATAAAGTTTTTCTTCTTTTTGCAGTGCTCTTGTCCTCCTCGTTAGTTGGTTAGAGCATCTATCACGATACGCACTGTCTAAAACATGACGTAGAACATTGTGGTACATTACCGATGCTCGTGACCCACGCACACTACTGTCTTTTGTCACCGTGACAAAAAGTTTCTGTCACTGACATGGCAAGTCATCAGAGTGGAGTTGTGACCATAAGCTATCCCTTACATTTAAATTATCATTCAGCTAATATCGTACCGTGCTTAAATCTATAAAATGGGCGGTTTTCCATTTCTTTACCGAGGATATCACGGGTGCTATGTCAGATTCATTACGGGCTAGTTTGCGGGTTGACAGATAGAAATGACACCTCAATAGTTCAGACCCACAGACCGGACGTGAATGACAAAACAGTGACGGTAACAAAAGTTACTCGTGAGGGTCTACTCTTAGCAGTAAAGTTTCCATACTATTTACTTAATGGCCAACACTCGCAAATTAATAAAGTGTAAACTGTAAAATTTATACTGTACTTTCCAGAAAGCTGGATTTACACTAATCTACCGGTTATATTAACTACTCAGTGAAATACATAAATACTCATACTTAGGTACAGCTAAAGAACCTTACAAGTAATTGCGGTACTTTTGCGTTTTCAGCTTGAATACAAGTCTTGAGTACAAAATGATATGGAATTCACTTCTGACATTTTAATATATAAATGCTCTATAGAAACCCAAGCACTACTAAGAAATTGATGTTGTTATTCAACCCGCTCTCAAAGGGTACCTTTATTATAAGGTAACTGCTTCTCGAACCAATTTTAAATAAATTTACTGGTGGAGGGACAACTCTGTTTGTAAATCGCCAACTTTTGTCCAAAGCTGTGTTCATATGCGCTCGTTACATCACTATTTTGTAGGATGGCAGATAGTCTCTTTTTATTCTTTTTTTTAGCCTTTACATATAAGTTTCGGAGTAAATGTTACCAACAAAAATTCCAAGTTACATTCACCTATATAATTTATATGGTGTTTAAATAATAAGTTAAAAAACATGTTATATAGATGTACGTATATTTTATATATATTATTCAGTTAGGATATTCCATAGAGAAACAACGACCAAAAACAAAATTTTCAGATTTGAGAATAATAGAGAAATTTTCATTTATATTTTTTTATTTATTTATTACCAAACTTACATCTATTATAACAGGTTACAAACCTAATGCAATAGCGAAGCGAATTTTATTTTTATTTATAACATAGTATAGATATCGTTACCTTAGTGAATTCACTCAGCGAACCATTAAACACGTCAATCTCCTCTGCAACGATATTCAAACAAAGGCGCCTCATTGAGAAGATTTGTACGCCCTCTTGGCACCGCAAGCAGCAGCCGCCAGACGTACCTATCCGGTACCCATTGCCTTACCAAACCCAATATATCTGCATTGTGTATCCTACCTCTAATAATCTTCAATAGATATTCTATTAGCATAAACTCCCTTCTGACTCTCAACTCACTGTATCCAACCATGCCTAGAACAAACAGAGTTGGATACATGAGTGGGTAGAAGGGATACACTCCGTACAGACGTAAATATAAAAAATCTAACAAATTTATTTTGTACACGTTCCACCATGAAACTATATTTAGTTTCATGTGGAGCCCATATGACTGCGTACATTCTAATTGGCCCCTCACCAGAGCATTATATAAAGCAACAATTGCTTCAATATTTGTGTAATTTCAAGAGGTACGTAATATGAAACCTAAATTTCTAAAAGCCTTCTTACAGCACTTGACAATATGATTACGAAACGTTAGCTCTGTGTTAAAAATACCTCCTAAATCTCTGGCTTCTGTGACCCTAGTCATAGGCACCCCCTCAACACTATAATTAAACATGATTGGGGCATGATCGCGTGAAAAAGTGATAGTCACGCATTTATTAAGATTTGAATGTTTGTTTATAATTTGTAGAAACAGCTTGACTTGAGGATGATCTGTGTAGTTAATTTGATGGTAAAACTAAACTCAATTTTAAACACTTTTGTTATTTTTTTCCAATATAGGTCGTAAATGGATTAATTAATACATATAATAGAACGATAAATTTATAAAAGATTTTAGATTCTTATTATAATAAAACAGTTTCTTCGTCACACCAGCAATAAATGTTAATGGATGGAATAAAAGGCGAGGTTACCTGGGGGTTTTATTTAACGAAATAAAAAGTCGTTTAATTTGTAATCAATTGTCTTTAATTAGATATTAAATATATTTTATTGACATTAATCGGATCCTTATATATGTGTTCTGCTTTCAAGGTAAAATCCAAGATTACTGAATCTTAATTATGATTTTAACAACTATTTTCAAATAGTTCTCACATAAAGAATAAGACATTGCTGATACTGAACTTAACATAATTTTCTCTTTCAGGTAATGCTGAGAATCCATAAGAGTTGACATCATTTGCAGGATCAGTAATGTATGTATGTATATCAGGTACTGGTATTGCAGCATATTTGGGGCACCTGACAGATCAGTCAGTTAACAACACTGGTAGTTGTCAACTCTTCAACTTGTAGTAACTCTAAATGCACCACAATTTTCCTTCTCAATCAATACTTAAATTTCTTTCAGAAATAAAGCTTAAGTCCTTTTAAATTTCGCAATTGTCTTCATTTTGCTTATAAATTTTGATATGATATTCATCATCATCATCAGCCTATCGCAGTCCACGGTTGGACATAGGCCTCTCCCATTGCACACCACTTAAATCGATTTTTATATCGATATGATATGAATACATATAAAGTTGTGATTAATAGTAAGCGAATTGTTATAAAAAGTTTAACTTGACCCCAGGTTATGTAAGTAATAAAGAGATTGTTAGAAGTGTTAAGACCCTCATTTCTCCAAAAAAACTAAAAAAAATTACTCTAGCTTTGGGAATCCTACGCTACGTTTATCTTTAATTGCAAATTGTATAGGGCTGTTAATCTTATCAAGTACTGCATAAACTATCTATCTAGTATGTTTATCAGCAGTCTGGTTACCATAGATACAGACTCTGCCTAGTTTGGAATCAAACGCTCGTGTGTGAGATGTGTGAATTTATTATTATTATTTTCTTGTGCATCAGAGAGCCATTCTTCGGCACAAACGGGTCAGCTTGACCGGGATGAGTGAAGTTAGTGGAGCCAAAACCCCTTGATTCTTTGGAGATTTCAAATGGCGGCTACCCACTCGTGACTCTTGAGGTGCAGGTGTCTGACTCACAGTCAGTTGACCCGTCTGCTCGTTTGCTCTATTATACCACAAACCTAAAACTACCTGAATAAATTTATGATAGTGTTGCGCCATAGGATTGAGTGGTTCTTCTGTTGTGTCTGGAGGATACCGCCATCTAGTATCAACTGGGGCACAACGAACGCTACGCATTGAGAAAATGATTCTTAATACCGAAACTTGTGATGAAATCGGCAGATTATAGAAATCTGTAGATTCCTTTTTGTACGTGGTTCTGTCTGGAATATTCATCAGATCCTCGGGATTAGTCTAGTAATTTCGAGAGCCCTATAAAAGCGAAGCGTGTTGGCCGTACGGGACAGTTTCATTTTACAACATAGCGAATTAACATCAAGGCTAATTTCTAGAGCGACTAACGAGTTATATAGTGATTTATTGTTTGTAATAGTGAATGTATGTAAATACAGTGCTATAAAAGTAACTAAAAAATAGCATCTTCAGGTGACATGTAAATAGAAGCTAGCTCTGACCTACAAAAGTATAAGTACTATAACAGTACAATACAAATTATTGCTACTTACAGCTATCTAATTACAGGTAAACCGTCACTCAATGACGGTTCTACACGCTAATGTTCCACAACATTTTTTTCCTAATGCAAAGAATATTCAGCCATAACCACATTCAATTAAGGTCTTTGATTTGTGCAGAGAGTTTACTAGACAATAAATTTATACACAAACTTTAAAGTAATGACGTTTAAAGGAATTTTATTCTTATTGAGATAGTCATAGGGTGGTAGGTATATGCAAATATTATTGTGATTTAATGTCGATAATGATCTAATTATTGATCAGTGTCACAGGTCAGTGTCGTTTAATCAAGATGTAACAGTATACTGTGCTAATTTATAACGATTCGTTGAGATTATTCTATTCGACTTTTGCACTAGACCTTGAATAGCTTATCTTCTTTAAACGTATATATTACTTGTCCTACTAAACGTAAAAAACTTTCTTAATCTATTAAGGCTATTTATCGATTTATATGTAAAATGTTAATTTGGTTTGTGTACGCTTCAAACACTCAAAAGTTCAAAACCGATTGAGTTCAATTTTTGACCCGGTATGCAAACCGCTTCAATGATTTTTTTTATGTATTTTTCGCGTTAGTTCTCATTGCCAATAATGTAACCACATGCATGTATGCAAAGCGATGCGAGATACAGCTGGTTAGTCATATATCTTCCATCTAAAACTTTTCCATTAGAGCTATACTTCGGTAGAAATGAGTCGCCTTGACGGCAGTGATATAACGGCTTCACAGAAAACCGGGATTGAACCGGTGAAACCGGTGACGTTTGCCTCCCTATACCATAAGAAAACAAAATATCTAAGCCTGTTGACATAACCCTTATATATAAAAATATATAATAATATAAATTCAATATTTATCAAAGCTAGGGAGCTACCTCCATTCAATTTTTGTACAACTTAAATATAACACTAATCAAAATAAAACATTCATACTACCGCCGTAATCGTCACTTCGTTACATGAATGACCAGCGTAGATCCGGCTTTATCTCAAGCAAAATCTTTAATGCGAACAAATAATTATTTATTCTACTGACACTTATGTAATGACATAACTTAACCGAATCAAACTTTAAAAATAAACGTAAACTTCACCCGTATTACACAATTAGAATGTGTTTCTTTTCACATACTAAAACTACACGTGTCTCGAGTCAGGCTGTGAAATTCTTTATGTAACAATAAGGCCGATAATATTTAACCTTAATACATAAAGAAAATTTATATACAAAGTGGTTTTTTTGTATATTAAGTGCTATTGTATTGCACAGGGGTCAGAATAAAATATACGCAAATAAGAAGTCAGTATTTTGTTTTTTGGAAAAAGGCTGTTTCTCATTGGGGTTCTAGTTTGATGTTTAGTCTACTCGGAAATCCGGACCACGTTTGTCTATTGTCTTTACCCTACTCCCCTCGCCTGGAGGAGGAGGGATCGGCAACATGCATATAAGTCACCCAGCTATGAAGGAAACCAGTCAAAACCTCAACTTCACCCTGCAATATTATATTAAAATTGGGAAAATAATTAGAAAATGATTAAAATGAAATGATTGCCTAAACATTTTCCTAAACATTAAATGTTTTACATTAGAGATAAGTTAAAAGACAATAAAAAAGTGTACGTTTGACAAACTGAGTATTGTCTAACTGTTTATCAGAAACGCAGTGAAAGTGGTCAAAACGCAACAACACTGTTTATTGTAAACTGGTTTACCCACATAGCTAGATAAACTAAAATATACATTATATTCAGGAACAAAAAGTTGGAAATCAAATGTAACGTGTTTCGGGAATTATTCTAACAGTAACATTCATTCGTTAAATCATTTGTGTCAAATATCCGTTACTTTAATGTAAGAATTGATATGTTTTCTAAAATAATTCGTCTAGTGCATTATAAAAATAGTTTGGAACTGTTTTTTCATCAATTTATAGTTTTATATGACTTCCAATCGATGTTTGCAATTATTTAGTTAATTTTAAATGCTTTAAGCTATTAGTAACTAATATAGTTTTCAGATAAAAATAATTTACCTTTGAATTAACGGGCTAGCGGTGCCTCTGTATACTAGTGCAATCTTCTTTTTCACCTAATATAATATTGTTGAAGCGTCTTAACACATAACTCTATTCAATTAAAGTTATTATTAATTTTAATTTTTCAAAATGAGAGGGAGAATTAATGTTACGGATTTTCTTTCTAGGGTAAAATTGGTTCGAGGAGTGCACGCCGTCACCCAGACGGGCGCCGTGCGGTTTTTAGTCGGTTCGAGTCGACATAACCACACCACTGGTCGTCCAGTGGGTGGCCGAGGGGATTTCTGTACAAAAAAAGGTTATACGTTAAGTTTCGGGTATATCACCCCAATTTCACTTTATTGAGTCCCCTAGTGATAAAATATAAGACCAAGATTTTATGTTTCCAAGAGACTGCCCGTAATATATGCGAAACAAATAACTCAATTTTTATTATGTCTCAACACAAAATACGTAAAAAATAAAACTGGTTGCATATATATTTTTGAAACAACAATAATTTGCAAATGTATAAATGAAGAAATGAAACCATTCTGCGTAATTAGTTCAGTTTTTCTAGTGATAGTTTTGTTTCAAGTCATTGACACTTAGTACTACTAACCAGAAGGCCAATTCTCGTAATAAAAGTTTGGTCAAAATTCAGTTCAGTTCAACTCTCGATCTCGCAACTCGATCATAAAAGGTATTATGGTAGTAAAATACTAAAGTATCACTAAGAGATTCAATTTTCGTTTACAATAATATATAAAATAAAATAAAATAAAAATAGCCTTTATTTACTCTGACCTTGCACAATTTGTATTACAATAAAATAAAAACGAAACTATACTAACTTTACTTAACTATATTATAATATCTTTACTTATTTCTATTTTTTTATGTATAAAACTTAGCTTTTAATATCAGTTACCAGGTCAGGTTGTCTTGCGACATAGGCCTCCTCAAGTTCCCTCCACATTTGCCTATCCATTGCTGCCCTTCTCCAACCTTTGGGCTGATCATCTTCCATCTTTTTTTCTTCCTTCCTATACGTCTTTTGCTGTCCCGCTTTTTGGTCCACTTTCCTGTTGTTGATCTCAACATGTGACCAGTTCATTTCCATTTCAAAGTTCGTGTTTTTACTTTAACATCTGCTACTTTGGTTATGTTCCTAATTGTTGTAGCTTTCCACTTGTCTTTTAACTTAAGTCCCAACATACTTCTTTCCATTCCTCTTTGGCATACTCCCAGTTTGTGCTCAATTTTTTGTGTTAGTGGCCAGGTCTGGCAGTCGTAGGTGAGACATGGAAGCATACAAGTATTATAGATGGTTTTCTTTTCCGAAATGGGCACAGGTTTATTTTTCATAATTTCCCTGAGGGACCAGTATCTTTGCCAGGTATTATTTACTCGTCTTTCTACTTCTTTAATTGATAGATCTTCCACAGATATGACTTGACCCAGGTAAATATACTCTTTTACGTATTCGATCTCTTCTTCCTCCACCTCAATTTTGACTTCAGTTCTATTTGTCATCATTTTTGTTTTACTAATATTCATCGTTAGACCTACCTTTTACTTTCTGCTGCTTGTTGTTTTTACATTTTTTTAGTGTGATAGGATCTTCTGCAAACAAAATGAGGTCATCTGCGAATCTCAGGTGGTGTAGTTTTTCCCCGTTTATTTGAATACCGAAAGATTCCCAATTAAGTTGCCTAAATGTATGTTCTAAAAAAAAAAAAAATTCAATGCAGTTTTAGACAATATGATTTAATCACATTATAATCAACGTTGTATGTTTAAGGCTGTACTAAAAAAATTCCTTTTCTGACAATTGTGAGATCGACAGTTGATCAGAACTGAATTGTGAACAAACTTTTATTACGGGAATAAATTGGTCTTAAGGTATTTCGTTTGCCGTGTATACGTAGATTAGGTAGTAGCATAGAAAAAGGATTCTCTGTTCTGTGGGTAGAAGGTACGTTACTGGTAGGTACTACATACCTTCAATCACTTCGATCTTAAGTCCATTAGTCCTAACATGTTTGTTTATTCAGGTATTAGTTTATAATATTTCTAATGACAATGGACAATGCAATCTTAAGCACAATAGCTAATAAGTTCATTAACTAGAGGCGTTACTTAACGGCTATCTGCCAAAAACCCTTTTTATTTTAAAATTATATTCGCAAAGTCACCCGCCATGTCCATTAGATAACACACGTAACAACGAAATTAGAGGCAAACTTTCACGCCACACGCCCATTATAAGGTTGTGTTCTGTTCCGTAACACACTTGAGAGTTTGATATAATGGACACGCAGAGCGCGATCGTGTATTGAGAACTATTTCCTCTAAAAGTCTGTTTATTTATTTAGGACAATTAACAAAACATACACTAAAACATAGTTTACAAACATGTTTTAAAAATATTTGCTGAGTGTTGTCTTACTTACAAGTTGCCACGGCATGGTAAGGGACAGTTACATCTAAGATTATACAATGCAACATCTATAATATATAATATACAAAACACAGAATATCATCAAAATTATTTAGAGACAGTGATGCATAACTTTGCTTTTAAATTTTAGAAGACTGTTTGAGAAGATGTCTACATCCATTTCACGATTTTTCTTTAGCTTGTTTACAGTTCTGTTGTTAACTGACTTCAAAAGAAAGAGAAGGGTCTAATTCAGTTGAATTTGTTTGGAAACCCGTCAATTATGTAGCGATTTGACAAATTCGTTTTTATTTGGTCTTATTCAAATTTAGCAAAAAAAGTATCACACCGTAGTAGAATAATAATAAAGAACACGGTTTATTACAATTATTTCTTCAAAGTTAGATATGTATATAAAATTATATGTAAGACTAAATTTTTAAGTTCACAAATGGATGCAACACTTGTCCCTAGACGACAATTATGCTAATTTGTTTTTCAATGTCGGATCGCTGTAAGCGGCAATTTGTTGCAATAAATTTCCTTCTACACGGTGGAACAATGTTTTAAGAAGCTGTTATACGAGTCACGAGTAATTGTTCTAAAATTTACGGATAGATAAAGTATTTGTATATTTGTAATATTAAATCAAGACACGGCGTAATAATTCGACGTCGCATTCCAACTATGGCTCAATTTACACCACCGCGAAATGAAATCTAAGCCACTTTTTGCAACGAAATTTTACATAGCAAAATGAACTTTATGTCGATTGTATAAAGTACAAACTAAATACGAGCCAAATAAAGGTCGCGTGTCTGCCTGGATATTCCTGCGCGGTTTCGAGAAATACCTTTTTTTTTCTGTGAGGAACTCCCCTATGATACCACCCACCAGTGTGCCCGTCGAGAATTCCCCTATGATCACGATCGAGGCGCAAGGAGCAGTCGCGTGAATTTGCGGAATTCTCGAGCATTCCTTAGCCAATTCTAGAAATTGACCATTCCATTCCGCGGCGGCGTAAATTGAGCTTTAACTTGGAGCGTTCGCAAAACAACTTCGCACGATATATACCTATCTAAAAATAGCTAGAGAATACCTTCTTTTTATACAAATAAAACTAAATTTATAATTAGGTTTGGAGTAAAAATAGTACGTTACTCTATTCGATAATCGGGGTACGATGGTATTGAAGACTTTCTGATCTGATTAGAGTTTCCTCGGTCGCGATATAATGATTAGGAGCTAATAGCATAGTATACAATATTTAGTTGCGTATATTATGCAAATCGGTATAAGAACATTCATTGCGCGGCAGAGGAAGGGTTGAATGTCAAATACCTATGTATATACTCGTACTACCTAGTACCTATATACGGTAAATTTCGAGTAAGTTTCTATTTTAATCTTTGGCAGCATTTAGTGCATAATTCTTATTTCATAGTCATCAGCGTGTGGTGACGGATTAAGAATACAGACTGTCACCACCCCTATTCATCTTGTGGGTGTCGTAAGAGTCGACTAAGGGAGCAAACTACGCAGGACAACACCACTGCAGAGAGAATGAAAACTTGACACAAACCCTATACCAACCCAACTGGCCAGCGTGGTATAGTAGGCCAAAACCTCCTTTCTAAGGAGAGGCCTATGTCTAGCAGTGGACTAGTAAAGGCTGTTGATGATGATGATGATGATAGTCATCAAGGTTAAAAGAAACACAATTCTGCTCTAAGATTATACATTCATATTTTATTATTAAGAGCCCTGAAGACTAGAAATACCTCTATTGTGATGAATATTTCTAGAATATAATGACGCCACGTCATAGTCAGATTCGTTTTTGTTCTTTAAAGAAAGTTTGTAGTTATGCTCGGCTTTGATTCGTTCACAAAAAATATGTGAATATTTTTTTTTACGAAATGCTACGTAATGTTACGTCTGCAAGAGAAAACGGCATAATGATACTTTGATGGCAACGAAATTGGACAGTAGATTTCATCGCTCTTACAGTCGGGGATTGAGTTGGACTTTCCTATTTTTGAAGTCAGTCGAATTAATGATAATGACAGTAAATAAATATCAAAACGTAAATGAATTGGGATTTTAGACTGACCGCACGGATAGCGTAGTGATTTAAGCGATCACCTCGCCGCTTCATATTGCGCTGATTGGGTTCGATCCCCACATGGGACAACACTTTGCGGGATCCTCAAATTGTTGATCTGAGTCTGGGTATTCTTTGTTTCCGTTTCATATGTTTTGTTTCTTTCTAAACTATCGCAAGGTACAAATCTGTGAGAGACCTTAAATAACATGGTCCGGGTCCTCCTCACAGTAGGGCGCCTGAGACCATCCCTCGGGGTGGTTTTTAGTGGAAACACTACATACTAGTGGCTCCTGCATCCCCAAAGAGCCGGCGATCCACAGGGATTTTCCACCCTGTCAACAAGGTACAAAACTGTGAAATAGTGACATTCTAAACCTCCACTAGGTATTCCTATTATGTCGTATCTTCTTACAAAATTGTATATTAATATCTAAGATGTATTATTAACGTGTAAATGGAGGTTAAATTAAACAGTTGTTGATTCCACTATTCGTAAGGTTCATAATTCTAAGTTATTACTATAATATTCCATTAATGAATCATGAACTAACAAACCTCTATACATAGAAATTTTAACTTTCTCACCTATTTACATCTCATCGTATTCTCAGTAACAGATTAAGATTTATGTTAAGATTATGACATGTTTTATTCAGATATTATAAGATTACACTTTCACATGCAATTTGTTCCGTGCTCTAGTCAAAGGGTTGTACCATGATATAACTTAACTTATAACCCATTTTGAAATATATATTTTCTGTAACAACCGGTTAATAATTTGATAACATTATTGTATTGATTGATTGTATTATGATGCAATTATGATGATTGTATCATGTGTTGTACATATGTCTTTCAAAAAGACACATTTAAATCAAATTTTCACACAACAGTACTTGATATGTCCGTGTGGTGACGGATTAAGAATACAAATTGTTACCACCCCAATTCATCCCGTGGGTGTCGTAAGAGCCGACTAAGGGAGCAAACTAAGCAGGACAACAGCACTGCAAAGAGAAGGAAAACTTGAAACAAACCCTATACCAACCCGTCTGGCCAGCGTGGTGTAGTAGGCCAAAACCTCCTTTCTAAGGAGAGGCCTATGTCCAGCAGTGGACTAGTATAGGCTGTTGATGTGATGATGATGTGATGTACTTGATATTATTTAATAGAATATAATATATGTTGCATAAAACCTATGAGTTGCTAAATAAATAGACAGATAGATTTTAGCAGTTATTTTCATTACACACCATAACAATTAAGACCATGACACACTGTTTCCTACAAAAGATTTAGAACGACAAATTATACCTTTGCCTTTCGCAACAAGGTTGAAATTACCATACAAATTTGTGGCAGCGTGAGTGCTTACTTGTGACCACGATTACGAAGTAAGCAAATACCATTTAGTGCTAGTAATCGCAGACATAGGCATTTCTAAACAACCCAATGCCCTACTTAAATTGCGTGCGACGCAAGGTTCAGTTCACACATATAATGCAGTTTAATATAAAATTATAAAGATTTGAGTAAATATTTATAAATATGCAGCGTGCTACAAATGAGCACTATTTTATTTTATTATATTTGAGTATTGCCGATACAGTGTGGTTTTTTTAACTCTAAACCATACCAATTTAACAGAATTTTAACAGATGCATGGTTCTCGGGCTTATATGATTGAACTGTACAACTTTTGCTTATTTTGTTACCATTTCGGTTTTTGTCTCTTCTTTTATTTACCTTTTACATTGACTGTTATTATAATCGATAATAATAATAATATTCACACAACGCGATCTAAGTAAGAGCAGAGAGAGAGATGCAGAGCTTATACTATGGGTACTAGACAACTGATATAAATACATTTATACTTTTTTTGTAAACATATGAGGCAGCAGAGGGAACATGGGGTTCCCCAGGGGGGGGGGGGGGGTCATCTACTCGTCTGTAGATGGCCCGAGGTATGTCGGGGCACCAGGGACTTCCTTTCTAGGGTATACCTGGTTCCCCGGCTATTAGTACCCGAGACGGCGTGCAGTTTTAGTCGGTTCAAGTACGACATGGTATCCGAAGGGATTTCCGCACGGATTTTTTTTTTTTTTTAAATAAACTCTTATATATATATATACATATTACTTACTTAAGTGATCTATATTAAGTCAAGGTAAGATCAGAGATTTTGCTATAAACTTCGCGAATATATTGTATAAATGCGTTATTTTTGCAAGCATTAGTCAGATGTGGTGTTCAATCGATCGATCCGACCTGAGTACCTTTCCAGTTAATCAAAACCGTATTCCGCCAGTCCCAGTGAGTCAGGGCTGAAGTGCGCCAGTCCCAGTGAGTCAGGGCTGAAGTGCGCCAGTCCCAGTGAGTCAGGGCTGAAGTGCGCCAGTCCCAGTGAGTCAGGGCTGAAGTGCGCCAGTCCCAGTGAGTCAGGGCTGAAGTGCGCCAGTCTCAGTGAGTCGGAGATGGTCGGAGCATACGGTGCACGATTGAAGTCCGTATCGGTTGTTGCTATGTGGGTTTTTTTACATTAATTGTATGTCAATTCATTTCCAACACAAATTAATTGATATGCTTCTTAATAATGTTATCATCCACTATATGGGTAATTATAAGATTTATATCATCCCCTTCTAGCACACTTGGCTAAGGCAAATAATGCCTAAGTAAGGCCTAAACTAACTCACACAACGCCATCTAGTTTCAAACTAGGCAGAGCTTGGACTATGAAAGCTAGATTGACTGATAGAATACTTATATACTTTTTTTTGTAAATACATGCATATTACACATAGAAAACACCCAAACTCTATTTCTTATTAGTATTTTAAAAGAAGAACATACCTATAAGATAGTAGAAAATTTTAGAATTTATTAACCTGTTTTGAAGCCATGTTTTACATTTTTTTTTTTTTAAAAGAACTCCCGCAGTAGGAATACATTCCTGTGTCACGGGGGACTTTACAAACATATATGAAACGGACACAAAGAACACCCAGACTCAGAACAACAATTTGTGGATCACACAAAGTGTCGTTCCATGTGGGGTTTGAACCCACAACACTCGGCGCAGTAGGAAGCGGCGTGGCGACCACTTAAACCACTACGCCATCCGTGCAGTCAATGCCTCTATTATTTTTTAAGACACAATTAAAAACATTACCTAAATGAGCCGTTATTAACTTAATGATACTGAATTTAAACATCATTGTTTTTACAATGATATTTAAACAATTATTATAATTTACTAGCTGTACCCTGCAACGCTTCGCTCTGCTATATTTTGGTTGCAAGAAATAGATAAAAAACCATCTTTGAGCGTGTTGTAAAGCGTGTCAAAATTTCAGCTCAATCGGTGCAAAACTCTTTGAGTTTTTAAAGCGTACACAAACCAACTTAACATTTTTATATAAAGACTAGCTGACCTGGCAAACGTTGTTTTACCATATACATTTTTTTTAGGAAATATTTGGGGAAATATTTAAAATGTAGGGGGGGGGGGGGGGGTTACCCAGTCATTTAAGGAAGTCATTTACAGTCATTTATGAAAAATAGATGTTGGCCGATTCTCAGACCTACCCGATGTGCACACAAAATTTCATAAAAATCTGTCCAGCCGTTTCGGAGGAGTACGGGAACGAACATTGTGACACGAGAATTTTATATATAAGATATAGAAATACTCAAAGATCATACTTTTTAAACTTGCATTGCGAATAACGAATAAATGGATTCAAATAGTGTCGTTGAGTCACTCGAGTTGCGCAAACGTATACTACAATTTACTTGTTTCGAGGACACCGCATAGTTGACCTACTGTTAACTCATTACACTATGTCATCAAAATTTATTTGTGGTTCAAGATACCAAATCGATTACTATAATAGCACCAGCAAAGCAAAGTCGAGGCCGTACCGTTATTAAGTTACGTAATTTGAACGTAGTTTTAACAGTTTAATAATATGAGCCGAAGGTATTCTTGTTTCAAATGTTTGAGTCACTTCCTCTATGGCTTCAATTAAACCTAATTAGTTCATTTTTTTTTAAGTATAAATTTAGGTTTACAATTCATAAACCAATTAAAACTAAGTTTTAGATAACCTAATTATTAATTGTTTTTAAAAAAAAAAAGTTATTTTCTTTTGTTCATGTTTAATAAAATTATTTATTTTGGAAGTGATTGATGAAATTTTTAATCATTTATTCTCGTGTTAAGTGTCTTTTTTTTTTAAACTTGAATCTCTAATGACACCTGACGCTGACTCTCTCGGATAAACTTAAAATTGGTTTAGTTAACCGGTTTAGTCGTTAACCAACTCAAATCGTTACAAACAGAGAAATATATATTTTGATAACTCCTGACCGCAACTTCGTCAGCGTGGAATAGTTACTTTGAGAACTTTTTAGAAACTTATTTTACAAATAATACACATACGTACTGTTTTCGTGATTTTATCTTCGACAATGGCGAACTTCCATGCAAAACTTCACCCGTTACTTCAACCTCTTAAATAGTTTTTCTGCAATAAAATATAGTCTTTAATTTATCTTTAGATCTAGTCTATCTTTGTAGCAAATTTCATCAAAATCGGTTAAGTGGTTTAGGCGTGTTGTTAAGCGTAACAGACAGATAGAATCACTTTCACATTTATAATACTTGTAGGGATTTATAGGTGGGTAGAGACAATTGGTTTCTTTATGTTTACATAAAGTAAGATTCACAAGCGACAGTATTATGTCCTACCACAACTCGGTTTATCGCTGTGTTAGCGAGTGAATTGGTAAGACACTTAGGAAATTCCAATGATACTTGCCCCCGGTTTACCTTGACTACAATACTTGCAATAGTTCAGGAGTTGAATTTGCCAATATTTGTTTAAGATTTTAGCAGCTGGTGTATCAACAGGTCCTTATGTTGTAGGGTTCGTTTGCCAATTTATGCTACCTTAAAATTATTACTCAATCGTACATTTTTGCTATCGAGGATTTTGTTGAGAGTTCTATTACTTTTTTCACCATGTTATGAACAGACATGCTCCTCAAAAATCTGCAACACAAACATCAAAGAGACATGACAGTTCTTTGAGGTGGAGATGCGGTTTTATTTTGAAGGTCGTATCGGTTGTAGGTGACAATTTGTTTTACAGAGTAGTTTGTGGAGTCCAAAAATCCTTGAAAAGTGCACAGTGGTTTAGTTTCAATCATCCAATGATAGGGATGGAAGCTTTATCGCGTTGAATAACTAGCGAAAAATTACGGCCTCTATAAGTCAATATTTCCTCGGCACACATATGAACATAGAATTTATTTATTTTATAAGTAAGCCTAATATACCTAACATATACCTCACACACGGCCGTCTGATTCCAAACTAGGCAGAGCCAGTGCTATGGTAACCAGACTGCTGATAAACATACTTATACATTTTAAATACATAAAGATTATCTGTATGTATTTAAAATGTAATTTATCTATGTAAATTACACCCAGACACAGAACAAATGACCGTGCCCATCACACAATATTTGTCCTGGGTGAGAATCGAACCCAAGACCTCCGGCTAAGGGTCACTTACCACTAGACCAACAGGCCCGTCAATTACTTACACAATACATTTAGAATTTAACATCTAAATAACGTTTGCTGTTAACAATTACTTTAAGTCGTTAGCCTATACGGTGTTAACAGCATGCACAATAAACGGCTGTAATTAATAATAATTATTAAAATAAAATTATAGAAATTAAACAATTATCTAATTAACAATTATCAGTATAACAAACATAACAAAAGAAATTACATTAAATTACATTCTTTACCTTCAACATATTCTTCATCTGTGGGCGTCGTAAAGGCCTTCTAAGGGAGCACACTACGCAACACAACAGCACTGCAAAGAGAAGGAAAACTTGACGCGAAGCCTAAACCAACCTGTCTGGCCAGTTTGGTATCATCATCACACATCACATCAACAGCCAACCAAAGGAGGTTTTCTAAGGAAAGGCCTATGTCCAGCAGTGGACTAGTAAAGATCGTTGATGATGATGATGAGTGAATTTGGTTTACAATCGTAAAGCCCGTGTGACACAGAATTATACTACTAGTGCGGGCGTTGACTTTAAAAGAAAGATAAATTCAAAAATATCTCAAATTCATAATTGATTCGAATGTGGAATTTCATAATCATGGATATCGTGACGTAACCAACATAGAATTTGGAACAAACATGGTGGAACTACATAATAGTAGTAAGAATAATTCCGATATGAGAAAACTGGTCCACGCATGTTACGCACTAAGATCTGGGTCAAATGATGTAAGTTATCTTATGAATTTCGCTAAATTTAAGACTTTTATACCACCAGCTTTTGCCCGTGACTTGGTTTGCTTTAATGCAGACTTTGTTCATCAATTCAGGTATATCTCAGGAATAATTAATCGATATTTGAAATGTGTGTTCGTTTGTGATAATCGGTTAAATAAGATGTGGAAGCCAAGGTTGCCTTCTCATTTATTATTAGTAAAGTTGGCCGTGTTATAGAACCTGTTTGAACATGCGTCATAAGCTTTTTTATATAATTTCATACTTACTTTGATTTTATTTATTATCATGGTTCTGGGAAAACCTAATTTAAAATTTCTTTTATAAATTCCAATTTGGTTACAATAAGAAGGTCTTCCATTGACATTTAATAATAATTGTATATCAAAGAAAAATAACACACTTCTAAATTATAATGCATTTTGAACTGAATACATGTCTTATTGGATAAAAGTATTTATAAGCGAAATCTAATATGAAATATAGTAATATTATTAAGCTGAAGAGGTTTTGTTGTTCTTGTACGCTCTAATCTTAGGAACAAATGGTTCGAATTTAAAAATTATTTTAATGTTGGATAATCCATTTATCGTGGAAGGTTATAGGCTCTATAACATTACACTATGACTAATAGGAGTTGAGCATCAATACAAAACATTGTAAAAAGGGGGAAAATATAATCCTTTTGAAAAACGCAGATGATGTTGCTCAGAAGAATAAAAGTTCGGTCCTAATTCAGTTCCAATCAACTTTCGATCTCACAACTGTCATAAAAGGTATTTTCGTAGTAAAATAGTAAAGCATTACTAAGAGTAGCAGATTACCGATTCAATTTTCGGTTACAATACGATATAATCACATTACAGTCAACGTTAGATGTTTAATACTTTACTACGAAAATACCTTTTTTGACAGTTGTGAGATCAAAAGTTGATCAGAACTGAATTGCGACCGAACTTTTATTACGAGAATTGGCCTTGAGGTCAGCTAGTATTTCATATTACTCTAACAGCATTATTATTTACCATTTGATGGTTCTGAAAGAGGTAGCTGGATGCGAAAGAATGAAACCTCTGTGTCCAGCAGTAGAATGCAATTGACCGATTTAATGACAAATGTATTGATATGAATATTAAATTATCAGATAAAGAAGAAAGACGAAGATAGTTATCATCATCATCATCATCAACAACCTTTAATAGGCCACTGCTGGACATAAGCCTCTCCTTAGAAAGGAGGTTTTGGCCTACTATACCACGCTGGCCAGACGGGTTGGTATAGAGTTTGTGTTAAGTTTTCCTTTTCTCTGCAGTGCTGGTGTTCTGCGTAGTTTTCGCCCTTAGTCGGCTCTTACGACACCTACGGGATGAATAGGGATGGTGACACTCTGTATTCTTAATCCGTCACCAAACGGACGAAAGATAGTTATAGATAGTTTATAGAGAGATAATGCAGCTTAATTATGACACCAATCCTTCATCCCTCCATAGAGTTCCCTATTACCAAAGTTTCTATTATAAAATTTGAACCTTTGAATTGAAACCTCTTGTGAAGAACCATAATTAAAAAACTGATTTCAATATAACCACTACTTTTTCGGGTCATGAACCATTTGTAAACAAGAAATGTATAATTATACCTACATAACTTATGTCAAAGTAACACAAAATTGTATACGTACGTCTAATTATCTTAACCGCTAAATGTACCCTTTAGTTCTAAACGACCACAGATTGGTTTTAACCACAATCCTAGATAGTTTAGGACCACGTTCTCTTGACCGAGATTTTTGAAACAAGATTTGTCTTTAAAATAAAACCTGACGAGAAATTACTAAGTTTAAGTACATAGTTTGTTCTACGACCTCAGCCAATTTAAATTTTAGTTAAAGTAGAAAAAAAACTTGGCTCTATCTTAGACGAGTTCTTGAATTATTAAACGTCGTATCTGACATTATACTTCTTTCCTAAATTTAACTCTATTTTCAGCCTATAGTGGTTATTATTGGCAGAACCAGAAACAAGTCTTAGATAATATTTCAAATCAAATAAACACAGTCCTATAAAACTCCCACGCTCATCTGTTCTAAGCTCATATTCGCTATATTTGAATAAATTGACTGTTTTTTTTTAATGCGGCTGTGACTGTATGATAAGTTTTCACTGGACGTAAAAAGGTATTCGTACAAGCAACTAACGTAATTAAAAATACATTTTAATAAATTTTAATAAAGTTTAAAAAAAAAAACACTACACTTACAATTTAAAATAAAAGAAAAACATTTTTTTTATTGCCACTGCATATTCATTTGTGCAACGAAACAAGCTACTAACAGTATCAGATTTTGTAAATCTTCAGTCAGTAAAAACTTTTGTCATAAGTCATCCCGTTTCAAGTTAAAAAATCTCGAATATTAAATAATCAGTGCATGCAGTGACGGCAACCTAGTTGTTTTAATTACATAACTATGTCTGTTTTACAATTCATAGCCAATTATCGCACGTTATTGTTCGTAATATTTCTGTTTAACCCGTGGCATGGTCACGGCCGTGATTCCATTTCTAAGGGCCTATGGACACACTTTTTTAACAAAGCTTATCTTTGGCACGGCAACTGCATAAACTACAAAAAATGATTTCAAAGTCTATGCCTAATTACGTTAATAGCCCTGTGAATCACCGATTGCGCAATACCGTTATTGGTTAAGTGTATTTTGATTTACATTGTATATATTATATTTATTATTATTTTATATATTCTGACATACAACGCCATCTAGTTTCAAACTAAGCAGAGCTTGAACTATGAAAGCTCACATTCGCTGTATTGAATATATTGGCTGTTTCTTTTCTAATGAGACTGTGGCTTTGTTTGATATACACTTTTTCTACTGCGCTACTCTACCGATTCCTATGACTTTTTGTAAGCTTGCGTATAGGGTATTCCAAAAATTGCTATTCCTGTGGCGTACCTGACTTCATTCATTAAAGAAAAATATACCAAGGAATGTTTATCCGAAGTCTAGAACTCATTGTCGACAAGTCTATCTCAGGATATCATAGATTATTTCAACCAACTGAAATTGACTGATAGAATAATTACAGACTTTGTTTTTCTTTAACATTTGTTTCGAGCCGGGATTCGAAGCCGAGACCTCAGCACAGCAGTCGAATACGCTACCACTGCACAATAACTGTATAAACAATCACAATAACTTATCAAATCTCAAACACGGCAGTCTTATCGCAAACTAGACAGAGCCTGTACTAATAGTAACAGGACTGCTAAAAAACATACTTAAATTGAGCGTTCCCTGCAGCTCCTACTACGATCTCCTACTAAAAAGAGTATTACGTAATATTCTTCGTTCTACCACCCTTCAGTAGGAGCACGAAAAACTCTCATTCTATATCCTGATGCTTACACTAATAAAAAATTACACCTTATCTTATCTATCTTACTTTCTTCACTGCTGTGAGCATAAACCTTATCGTTTTGTTAGTTATAATTTTGTCCTTTGAAGGTATTTTTTTTTTTTTGAAAATAACATAGTATCAACAAAAGTATCTTTATTCGCGTACCGCCGTAACAAAGCGCATCATTTTTCCAAACTATTTTCTTTCAAATACTTATTCTAAAATGTCTGGTCTTTTAATGATAAGATCGTATTTGTAAGTCTTCATTGAACGCTTTTTAGCGCTAACACTGCCTTGATGACCACTGGTGTCTTAATTGCGCGAGGATGCCCATCTTCTTGCGATCTTCGAAGCTTGAATCTTCAGTGTATCGTTTGATAGTGCGATAAACAAACCATTGATACAAACAACTGATATCAAAACATTGATATCACACTATGAGTGTGATATCAATTTTTGCAGTATATTGAAAATCTCTGTTGGCGCGTAACCACGGCGGTGCAACGCGATAAACGCGACTCTATCTTCCTTCTTCGTCCACTCCATATTTGGAAATGAATACAAATCATTTTTTTTTTCGTCAAACGCGAACGTTCTAATTTTAAAATTAGTCGAAGTATATCTAGCCAGTATTCGAAAATAAAAAAAATATGAGGTTTGATAGAACTTACGACCTAACTAGGTACTTATATACACTCGGTTCCAAAAATTACGGGTCAGTCACAAAAATTGAAATACCTCCAGAACTGTAAAAGTTAGATCAATGAAATATTTTTTTTTTTTTTTTTAAATTTGTGTATTGTCATCGGTCCTCGATATATGTATAAAGTTTGAACGAATTCTGACTGTTTAAAGTCAGTCAAAATCACGCCCAAAGGAGTCCGTTACAAACAAACATACAAACATACATACAAGTGAAGCTAATATAAAGCGTGTAAAAACAGAATAAAGACTTTTTAGTTGCGCTTCTAATAGCATATTATTTGAACTGGTTGATGAAAAAAACTTCATTAGAAAAACAAAATTTAAGTAAATGACTATTTTTAAAAACAAACTTTTTGTTTCATTTCATTATAGATTCTTTCCATTTCTATTCTGTCACAAAAAAAATTATCGTGAACGTCTTCCACGTGCATAATTATTATTCTTTGAGGTGAAGCATTGCAGTCACGCTAGAGGAATGTGCCAGAATCCTAACTTTTTTGGAACTTGGGCGGAGCCAGCGTGAAACAGTCAGAAACATTGGTGTATCTTAGTCGACTGTTCAGCGGGTAGTCCAGCGGTACCAAGAGACCGGATCACACCTTAGAAGAACAGGAAATGGCAGACCAAGATGCACAACGGCCAGGGAAGACAGACAACTGGTGGCTACAATGCTCCGAAATCGTTTTCAAACTGCTGTTGGTCTAAAAACTCACTTTATTCGCTTTGGAGGTGGCAATTTAAGCGCTCAAACAGTAAGAAGACGTCTTGCTGAAGCAAATTTGAAACCATTGAGGCCCGCAAATGGCCCCAAACTGGAACGGGGACATCGAATTGCAAGACACGTGCGCGAGCACCTAAACTGGACACTAGACGATTGGTCTAGGGTAATGTTCACGGACGAGTCTAAATTCATGCTTTATAAGCATGATGGTAGGCAGTTGGTGTACAGAAGACCAGGGGAGCGCTTCCATCAAGCGTGTGTGGAGGAAAAAGTGGCGTACGGTGGAGGCTCCGTACAAGTTTGGGCTGGGATTTCTACTGAGGCCCGCACCGAGCTGGTACTCATTCAAAATGGAACTCTAAATGCAGAGAGGTACGTGGAAGAGATCCTCAATGAACATGTAGGTCCTTTCATGGCCAGGATGGACCGGCATGGCATATTAATGCATGATAATGCGCGTCCCCATACCGCCAGAATTGTACATGACTACCTTGAAGAGGTCGGTATCGAACTCATGCAGTGGCCAGCGCGAAGCCCGGACTTAAACCCCATCGAGCACGCCTGGGACGAGCTTCAGAGATGCGTGAAAGGTCGAAACCCCCCACCAATCACGCTTCCCGAGCTCAAACTAGCACTGGTGGAGGAATGGGAAGGTATTCCTCAGCACCGGCTCCGAAATTTGGTGTACAGCATGCCTAATCGCCTGGAAGCTGTCAGAAGAGCTCGTGGAGGCAATACAAAGTATTAAATGAAGAAAGTGATGAAAAACAGTAAAAAAAAAAAAAAAATGTAATCTTAAGAAAAATATGACTACTTTATTTTTTATTTTTTTAATTTAGAGATAAGTTAAGAGTTAGAGAGTTTAGATTTAAGTTTTATTTTATTTTTTATCTGTATAATTAAATTCTCAATTGAACAGTCTTCGTTTCATTAGGATGGCATACGTAGTTCGGGAGATATTCGGGTTTATGCGACTGACCCGTTATTTTTGGAACCGAGTTTATAATGTTATGTTATACCAGTCACCAGTCTTAATAGAAATAAAGATATAAAGATCTAAATAGATAAAAGAAACTTACGTATCAGCTTGAATGATGAAACGTAGTAGGGAAATTCATGTTTATGATACATGAAAAAATAAGGAAGTCCGGGTGGTTAACGATATGTCACATCGAAAGAGAAAGGGCATATTTTGCTACTATGATTTTGCCAAGAGAAAACACTTTGACTATGCTGTTAAAGTCGAAAATAGATTGTAAAATACCAGTGACTCTTCTACGTGTTGTGGAGATCTCAGAAACATAGAATTAAATTTATAATGTAGGCAATTACTGCCGGCTGTTGGGGTAATACCGGGGAAATACCATTGTCTAGAAGGTCATACGATGTCAAACGGTAATACTTACGTCATATTTACAATTAATCTCTAAATTTGAGAACGTCAAGATAACAATTTCTATGATTACTTTAAATATGCGTCACAGTACAAAGAAACATATTTGTAAAGTTATTTTAATAGAGCTTAAATAACCTTTAGAACGCCAACATTTGGATTTTAATTGATTTCATAAAAATTTTACGGACAATAAACGATTAACTTCATTTAAAGCTTCCGTTTTTATTTCAATTACTATAATTTTTATGTATATTATCAGTAATTAGCATGACTTTCACTTGCAGATTTACCACAAGTTACATGATAACTCATTTGGCCATTGTGGTATAGTAAGCCAATATGTATATTTATAAGAATGTCTATTTATAAATACACAATAGATATGTGTCCATCATTAAAGTCAAAAGAAAATAGACCTTATTGACTTCTAAAGTAACAGTATCTACCGTAATCAAAATCACATTATCCCTAGTAACAGGTAATTATCAGTAAAGAGTGAGAGCAAGGGATTTTTGAATAGCAGTATTTGGCCTTGGCTAAGTATTTAGGTCGACCAGCGTAGTGAAACGTTGCCACACAGTCTAAACATTGAAGAACTTTATACAAACAATTTTCACCTCTAATTAAAGTGACTGAAGGTACTACGTAACTGCAAATTTTAAATTGGCTTGGTCATTAACAGCCAGTTCTACTAAACCTATATAAGTCGATTCCACTCCCTTATATAGTCTAGATAAGTGCAGGCGACGATGGAAATGAGGGGTCAATGTAAAATGGAGACTTGATACCTGTAAATAATGTTACGATGTCTAGTATGAATGACTCGTTACATCGTAATAGCTATAAGAATGTGTGTGTGTGTGTGTGTACTGTGACGTAACTATTTATTTTCATTTGTAGGCCTTCGTTCTTCTTTCAACTTATTTATTTTTGATATTGTTCTTTAACCTTTCCAAGCACATGACAGATATTAAGTACGGAAGCCGGACTTTTTTGATAAATTCAAAAAACGAGTAAGACTTACAATCTCATCATCAACACATCAACAGCCTTTAATGGTCTACTGCTGAACATAGTACTCTCCTTAGAAACTTGGCCTACTATACCATGCTGGAACAGGGTTTATGTCAAATGTTCCTTCTTTTTTCAGTGCTGTGTAGTTTGCTCCCTTAGTCGGCTCTTACGACACCCACGGCATGATTAGGGGTGGTGACACTCCGTATTCTGAATCCGTCAACACAGGGGCAGTTATTAGACTCATAAATAAGGAAGTCCATTAGATGAACAGCTGGACGGTTCAAATTTCATGTTTTTTTCGAATATATAGATTGCGTTATAAAACACTACTAACACATTTGTAAGTGTTGAGCAAATAAATATTAATGAGCAATCAGAACGACCATTTACACAATAGTGCCTTCATTGATTGCCAATAAAAGGATGTTCGACTACTTAAACATTACAGTTTATCCGTTGTGAGGTATTAAGTACAGCAATGTTTTAATTTGGTAATCGATTCCACTCAGACAGTTCGAAGTCTAGTGTTTAGTGGCCCTGACTGCTAACCTGTGGTCTGTGCTGACCCTGTGGTGACGGATTAAGAATATGGACCCTGTGAAATGAACAGTAGGTGGTACAGTAGGTAGGTGTGGAATGAACAGTAGGTGTCGTAAGAGCTGACTAAGGGACTACGCAGGACAACTGCACTGCAAAAAGAAGGAAAATTTGACATAAACTCTACACCAACATGTCTGGTCAGCGTGGTATAGCACGCCAAAACCTCTTTTCTAAGAAGAGATCTATGTCCATCAGTGCACTGTTAGAGGCTATGATGATGATGAACGCGACAGCGGCAAAATGTCTTTATAAAAAAATTTGACCTTTATTTCTAAAAGCTTTATTTATAAAAAGTAGCTCATTCTTCATTAATAACGTTACATAACACACATATTCCGATATAAATAGAATGAGTATTCACTCGTTCTATTTATATCGGGGAGGCGTCGGTTGTTGCCACCCCCAAACTCTACAGGGGTGGTTGTTTTGTGGATATATTTTTTATAAATTTCTAACATTAGCATCATTTTATACTGCTGTCTTGTTAGACGTTTTTTCAATCGAAAAGAAAAACTGGCTTACACCGGTTTTTATTTTATGAATGTTCTTTTTGTAAAAACTTCTTTTCTCGATTAAGTTACTCCAAGATCTTCTTTCTACGCAAAAAGTGTGCAATATTCTAAAATGCCCTGTTAAGCAGTTAACAAGTACACACTTAGTACATCAACAAATAGACTGACTACTACGTTAGAGGTTGATGAATGAACTCTAAAATTTATTCTATGTATGGGTGTTATTTTTTTACGTTACTTTTTCCACATACAAATAGAAGTAAATAGGCTTATCAACACTATAGTTATCATAGAATAGGATCTAGGCATTGGAGCCTGGGATCGGAAAACCGTACATCAATCTCATATTCCTCTCTCTTTTAACAATTATTATTGGGGTCTGCTCGATGTGTAATATTGCAATGGATGGTAGATGTTACACGGGACGGTTGGCTTAAAGGCTGGACATAGCAAAAAAGCTAATTTAGGTAAGGGGAAATAGTTATAATACGGCAAGTGCCAGGAGGAGAATGAGACTAAAATAAAAGAATATATCCGATTTGTGATATACCTATAAACTATATACATTTTAGAACTATAAATTTAACCAATACTTGTTGTTTTATTTAGATTTGTTTAAGCTAACGATACTTCTTAGTATCTTAACTCCAATCTCTATGTAATCTTTTCAAATTGTTCGTGTGAAGCAAACGTATTAAAATTTTTATCATTACGTAGATATTATGCACACAAATTACATTGTCATCTGCAATATGAGAAGGTCAGGTATTATGGTGGTCGGGAAAAACGTACACAAAGTTTCAATTAAGTTCAAGGCTCTACAAAAAGTGGTTGACGAATATCAGTCTTTTGTATAACATTAATAACAATACATAAATCAATAATTCAGTATTGCAGTTCAACACAGTGCAGGGAATAGGTTCCTTCCAAAGTGCGCCAAAGCCCTCGAAACTCCGCCTTGCGTATTCAAACTCTCCCTTATAGTACTAATAAAATGAAAAGTAGAAATACTCTTTATACATCAACCTGTACAACCTATCACCGCCCTTCAAAAACTCCCCTCCGCTTAACACTGCAATGTAGGGAGAAATGGGGTAAAAGCTCAGTCGAGCTACAGATTGCGGGCGGTGCGCGCGCATCGTTCAATAATTATTTAAACGAAAAATGGTGTTGTGATATATTAGGTCTTCCTATAGTGATTAACAAATGTTTGAACATTGCATTATAAGTGAATTTAGTTATTTGTTTATGATAAGATGAAATAGATTTAAAGCTGACAGCCCTAATACAGTACTAGGCGTTTTGGTTTAAGATTTTGTAGATGCTTGCACAGGTTAAGTAACAAAATTTTTCATATAATTTCTTCTTTATATATTTTTAATAAATAATGCTTTATATGTGTTTATAGCACTTTTTAAAAGTTTATTAAATTTAAAACTTAATTAATTGCTATTCTTTTTAATTTGATATCAAACGGAGATAATGGCCAAAGTAAGTTACTAATGTCCATAGCTTTCGGCGAATTTCCTTATGATATCGTAAATATTTAGAGTTCAACGAACGATCACCAAAAGACACCAGAATTTAGCTCATCATCATCAACAGCCTATAACAGTCCACTGCTGGACTTAGGCCTCTCTTTAGAACGCTGGCCAAACGAGTTGATATAGGGTTTGTTTCAAGTTTTCCTTCTCTTTGCAGTTCTATTGTCTTTTTTTTTTACGCGGAGAATGCTTTTCTATTCAGTTATATTGTCCTGCAAAGTGTACACCCTTAGTCGGCTCTTAGCTTTAGCTCAGTTTATCATAATGTTTAATCAAATCTTTTGATTATTCAAAAATCAATAGTGATTATTTCACTCATTTAATTTATATAAAAAACAGCATGTTATCATATATAAACACTTGCATTTGCCTGAATAAAATGTATTTTTAGTCATTTACACATACTTTTGAAATCTGGTTAGTAAAAAGATGAAATGAAATAATTTTCGGGTATTTCCTGTTTAAACAAATAATCTTATATACATTTAAGTTTGAAACTTGGCTTTTTTCTCAGTAACTTAATAATAGGAGGTAATGAGGAGAATACCATGTATAACTTAGATTCTTAGAATAATAAAGAATACATGTATACATACATTCAGTTTTTTTTCAGTTTCCAAGTATTAAATATATGTAATTTATGTTTAAATAACGTTTTATAACTTTTTGCAGTTATTAAGAAAACCTGAAGATATTTTATTTATACAGTGAATTATAAATACATAAAAAACCTTTATTATTATTCGTGTATTCGCAATGACTTTATCTATTTAGAAATCAGAGGAAGTCTTTATGTCTTTTTGTGAAGTCTTTTTTTTGTCTTTATGTCTTTATTCGGTCACAAATACAGTTGATTATGATCTTCATACTCGTACATCTGAAACTTTTGCCCAATTTCTTTAACTTACCAATGAAATATATTTGCAGAATAAGGTCTTGATTACATTCTGTGTTTGATTTACATCTTATTGTCATTAGATTTTTATATAAGCCTTATTACTAAGGCAATCATTATACTAGTATAATATACGACTTTTCTAAAATACGTATATGCTATAGATAATAGACGTGGTGACGGATTAAGAATACAAATTGTCACCACCCCAATTCATCCCGTGGGTGTCGTAAGAGCCGACTAAGGGAGCAAACTAAGCAGGACAACAGCACTGCAAAGAAAAGGAAAACTTGAAACAAACCCTATACCAACACGTCTGGCCTATAGTAGGCCAAAACCTCCTTTCTAAGGAGAGGCCTATGACCAGCAGTGGACTAGTATAGGCTGTTGATGTGATAGATAATAGAAATAAGTAAAATCAAAATATTACAAATTCTTTTGCAATCGACCTGAGCTAGGTGTGTGACCTGTGTTTCAGGTAGTGGCTTTTCTATGATGTTAGATACCGGACGTTAAATAGTTTAAAGTTCTAATAGATTAATAATGTAAATTACTTGAGACGGGTTTGTATGCACAAATAAATATATTGCTTTAACTTTAAACAAAGGAAAACTGATATAAATAAAATAAAGCGTGTGAGTGTCACGTCTTATTTTATTTACGTCAGCTATCATATAATTAGTTTAGGTAAAATAATTATTTTCATTATATTGTGATAATCAGTGTTGAAATTAAAAAAAAGCTCCAGACTGTTTTTTTTTTCAGTCAACAGTTATTTAAAAATCTATCGCAAATTATATGTTCTCTAGTGTGACTATAATAATCTATCACGTTTATGTATCTTGGTGTAGTATCAGATTTTGATTGTGATGTAATACCTATGCTTTTTTATCTTCAAGTTATTTTAAACCGTGTACGGATTAAGAATACGGAATGTCACTACCCCAATTCATCCCGTGGGTGTCGTAAGAGGCGACTAAGGGCGCAAAACAACGCAGGACACCAGCACTGCAAAAAGAAGGAAAACTTAATACAATCCCTGTACCAACCCGTCTGGCCAGCGTGGTATAGTAGGCCAAAACCTCCTCTCTAAGGAGAGGCCTATGTCCAGCAGTGGACTATTAAAGGCTGTTGATGTGATGTGTGATGTGATTTTAATAACTATGATGGTATTTTGTTATGATTAAGTCTATATATTTGTGTTCATGTATGTATTGACATAACGAGCTTAGCATATTTTTATTACAAGCAATGTAAGTAGATCAGGTATTTAACATTAATTTTTTTTTGTTACAGACGGACCAGATAGTCAAAAATAAAATGTGGATGAGCCTTTCATGACAAAGTCGACTTTGTTTTGTGATTAATACCAGAAACCAATAAGAGATGGCGTTATTCAATAATTCGTTCTCTAGGACCTACCATCGTTTATTCACAGAATTGGCCGGTAAGTCAGAGTTTATAATATTAATAAAAAAATATAAATGTCAATTATTATAGAAAGTAAAGTTGAAATGGGATCAACACCACTTTACAAGACAATTAAAAGTTATTTCGATATTAAGAACAATAACTGTCGTTGAAATCTCAAGTTAATTCATATTTATTCTCTCCCTAATTCTCCTTTTAAAACCTTAAGAGATGATCACCCTAGGTCATCCATCTCTTAAGGTTTTAAAATTGTTACCATCTCCAAGAGTACACTTTTCAATTATTACATTTTAAATATCAAATAACTGTTTCCAAATAATTGATGTACTAGCCTTAGTGGCTTCAGCCCCAGGCCTTCCGGTACGCGACCCTGGCCTACGACCCACCTTCGAGTTATTGTAGTGCCAGTCTTGTTTCTCCATCTAAGACATGCAGTATCTCTTACCCCAGCTCCTACGCTCTTTCCTTACCCCATTTTACTCTCGTCCTTTGTGGAAATGATTACAATCTTAAGGAAGTTTGGCGCAGGCAGGGTCCTGGAATATAAAGAAACTAGCTAAAATCCACTGACACTAATTAAAATTCTGATGAGGAGAGGCAGTTGATGATAATTTTCAAAACAATGTTATTTTACTACGTCAATGTTTATCGATGATGTTCCAACTATTATTAATTATATTTTAAAAGGTTACGCAGTATCAAAGTATTTCTAAAAGCCATGGTTTCTTCACCCGCAAAACATTTTAAGTAGCAGTTACACTACAGTTACGTTTAAATGGTATTACAAAATACCTTTGTGGCCTATTTGTAATTTTACCAACCATGTTATACCATGTAGTATAATAACATGTTACTTTCAACAGATAGCTTTGACACGCTTATTTTGTGGTTGGAACTGTAGCTTTGTTAACCTGTGACAAGATATTTTAGTTGTCAAAGTTAGCATCCATCATATAAATTGACGCCTGTTGTACTTACAATAGTTCATACTAAAGCTTTTGCATAATTTCCCTTTTACAAAAGAAAACAATGTATACAATACTAGGAATATAGGCCTAATGTCTTGAGTAGTACAGTTTATATTACAACTTAGTTGGCTAAGGTGTACCCCAAGGAGTGATACTTGACCCAAAACAAGATACGTAGGCAGTAAGGCAGTTTAAAAAAGTGAAAGTAACGATATAATATATAGCAACTGAGGTGAAACCCATATCTCATCGGTGATTCATACCCTATAAGTAACGACACCATGTATATTACCGCGTAATTTTACAATCGAACATTTTCTCTTCTTGGACTTTTACTGTATGACGTATAATTTAACATTTTATAAATTATACATAAGAAATGAAATGATATTTATTTCTGCAAGTAAATCTTTTCAGATATTTTTACAAGGCACAAACCTATTAGTAAAAATATCACCAGGAGTTTTTTAGTACTATGAAGAATATATTATTTAATTATTAACACATTGATGCCGATGACCGATTTCACATAAATATATCTAGACAAGCGATGCGTGACGAAAATAAATACCAGAAAAATTGATTAGTGCAGTTCCTTTATCATAATACACTAATCTCATCATCATCATCAACAGCCTTTAATAGTCCACTGCTGGACATAAGCCTCTCCTGAGAAAGGAGGTTACTATACCACGATGATGACTAATTACTATACAACGCTTACCAGACGGGTTGGTAAAGGGTTTGTGTCAAGTTTTCCTTCTCTCTGCAGTGAAAAAACTAAGCAGGATAACAGTCCTGCTTAGTTTTTTCCCTTAGTCGACTCTTACGACACCCACGGGATGAATAGGGGTGGTGACACTCTGTATTCTTAACCGTCACCACACGGACACACACTACACACTAATCTAAATAACAAAATTAAAATGGCATCTAAAAATAAAACGATAGTACTATTCCGAATAAGAGTAATAATTCAGATAAATATATGTGATATGTACCAACAAAATTACTTTTATAAACATTACAGTTGATATAAACACCTTATTGTATGACTCCAACGAGACATGAAAATTATTGCTACTGTTTAATCATATTCATTTGATGAAATGATTGCTTTTAGTCACAGCCATATCACATGTGATTGTGATTTTGTCATGCACAAAGATTTATCAAAGATAACCTTTTTTTTAGATTTAGACCTGTCGCGAGTCCTGCCCTAGAGTAATAATAATAAATAAGTAGCAGTGGTTTTTTTAAATGAGTCACAGGTGTGATGAAATGATTATTAACTCATATCTTTATCACATGTAATTTAATTTTTTTCCATCCCTAACTCCAACCTACAGTTAGAATACATGGTATTAATAAATTAATGTTCTATTTTCCAGATCAGAGAACAAACCATTGGCCCTTGATATCCGATCCGATGCCAGGCCTTACCATCATTGGCCTTTACCTTTACTTCTCACTGAAATGGGGCCCCAGATACATGGAAGACAAGAAACCATTCCAACTGCAAAAAACACTTATCGTATATAATTTCATTCAAGTTCTTGTCAGTTGTTTTTTATTCCATGAGGTGTGTATGATACCTAGTATCTTCTTCTTGTGCTGTGTTCACAAAGTCCCATGCATTTATACTGTAGTAATAATAATAATAACCTCACACAGGCAATAGGCAGATCCTGTACTACGGTAACCGGACTGCTGATAAACATACTGATATATTCCTAAATACAAACATATTATACACTAGCTGGTGACTTCGTTCGCGTGGAGTTTGAAAAGCGCTTTAGAGGGTTCGATTCCCGGGCCGAGCAAATTTTTATAGGGTTTTTCTGAGAGAATAAAGAGCCTAAGTTACTCCTTATACATTTAGACAGCTACCTGACAGTAAAATACTATCAAAATCGGTCCAGCCGTTTTGAAGTTCACCCGTAACAAACAATCAGACAGACAGACAGACTAAAAATATTAAAACTGGTTTTTATTCATAGTTATCGTGCAAATAACCGCGTAAGCATGAAATAAACCTATTATTTTGACATTACAAACAGACACTTCAATTTTATTTATTTGTATTGTACGTATAGATAAATATTTACACCCAGACACAAGACAAATGATCGTGCTTATCACACAAATATTTTTCCTGGGTAGACATCGAACCCACAACCTCTACTTTAGCAGTTAAGATCACTAACCACTAAACTAACAGATCCTAACTAAATAATATTTTCGGGCATCTGACACACAATGCCGTCTAGTTTCATACTAAGCAGAGCTTGTACCATAATAGCTAGATTGACTGATAGAATACTTATATTACTAACCTTTGGTTCGACCCGGGAATCGAACCCGAGACCTCAGCCCAGTAGTCGCATACGCTACTATTGCATGACCGAGGCAGTCAAATGAATGTATTGTAATGTCAAATAATATTTATAAACATCAAGTATTTTTATATATTTTCAGGGTCTTGATGCGGGTTGGTTGAGGAGTTATAGTTGGAAATGTCAACCGGTTGACCCCTCAAATTCACCAGAAGCCATGAGAGTAAGTATTAGTTTATTTTTTAAACCAATTCTGCATGCACGATTTACTTTCAAACTTTTTATATGATTTTTTGTAAGTATTATTCCACACGGGCTCCGTCAGATTCCACATATTTACACAAAGGATTTTTACTGTTTTGATTTCATCTAAACCATTAGCCTATACAAATAAATTTTCAAAGTTAAAGGATGAAAGTGCTCATATCAGTAAAACCATGGTTTGGGAAAGTATGCGGTGTAACTGTAGTTATGGTCCAATTCATTTACTGTTTCTCTTAAAAACAGTTAAAAAGCCCGAGCATCAAAATGGGTTACGTGTTAAATTAACAAATCAGAGCTTGACGTTCAAATGGCAGCTAAAAGCATCTAACCTTTAGCAGAATATCAAGTTTTCGTTTTAAATCAATAACTGGGACTTCCTTGAGATTAAAAATCTACTGATACTTTGCTGATATTCAGCTTTTAGGGTACTTCGCGTTGGATACTTGTACTCGTCGTTAGTGTTTAATATTTGGGAGATTAAATGAAACATCTACTTTAGTGACGACACATAATATAAGCTGATACTGAGAACCCCTACAAGCTATTATAAGCAGTAGACCGTGCGAGCCGTGGCACATATGGCTATTGACTGAAAGTGTTGAGAACATCGTAAGGTCTGGCCGAACCCATTTCGTGTTCGATGGCTCGCACTTCGAATTTGTCTCTGATAATATCTGCTTTTAAATTACTTCAATTGTTAAAATAATATTAGAATTTTTATTAGTAGCATGTAATATTTGTACTTATTTTAAGGTGGCAAGAGGTGTCTACATCTACTTCTTAGCGAAGATTTCCGAACTGCTTGATACGATTTTCTTCGTTATCAGGAAAAAGGATCGGCAGATCACTTTTCTGCACTTGTACCATCATACAGTGATGCCCATGATATCCTGGGGAGCTACCAAATATTTCCCTGGAGGCCACGGTACTCTTATCGGAGTGATGAACTCTTTTGTGCATATTGTTATGTACACATACTATATGTTCTCCGCCATGGGACCCAAATACCAAAAGTATCTATTTTGGAAAAAGTATATCACCACGCTGCAAATGGTACGTAATGTAATTCTCTTAAACTGAAACAATTACAATCAAGTCCGTGTAGTGACGGATTAAGAATACGGAATGTCACTACCCCAATTCATCCCGTGGGTGTCGTAAGAACCGACTAAGGGCGCAAAACAACGCAGGACACCAGCACTGCAAAAAGACGGAAAACTTGACACAAACCCTATACCAACCCGCCTGGCTAGCGTGGTATAGTAGGTCAAAACCTTCTTTCTAAGGAGGGGCCTATGTCCAGCAGTGGACTATTAAAGGCTGTTGATCTGTTGATGTGACAATCAAGTCCAAAAATAAAATTTATGTTTGTTCATCACCATGCAAAGGTGCCAAATTATGTTAAAAATTCAATAAAAATGCAATTATTGTAATAACATAACCACTGGAGAAGTAGCATTTTTTTAGTCAAGTCAAGTCTTAAATTAGAATAAATAAAAAACATAATAGGTAATTATAAACTATAGTTTATAATTACCTATTATGTTTTTATATTATGTTTTCTATGTACAAGGAAGTATTATAATTAAACTAACTATAAAAAAATAACGTCTGTAAATTATAATTTTCTTTATGATGCAAATATTATGATTTGCAAATACATCAGATAAGAAATGAAGAAATTATTATTTTTAAATTTATATGCAACATGTTGTAAATAATTAATATGGTTATTTTTTCATTTCAGCTTCAGTTCTGTATCGCCTTCCTACACTCATCCCAGCTGCTCTTCTACGATTGCGGTTACCCCCGCTGGTCCGTTGTATTCACGCTCCCCAATTCTATCTTTTTCTACTACCTCTTCTATGACTTTTACTATAAGGCCTATGGTAAACCTGGTGATAGGAAAGCCAAAACAGAAGAAAAAATAACCAATGGCAATGTAAATGGCAACGCTAATGGCATTGCTAATGGTAGCGATAATGGCAATATGGAAGGCAATGAAGTATCCAATGGAAAGGTTAAAAATAAAAAGGATGAATAAAACAATATTAACGTAATAAAGGCAGTGTAAATATATAGCATAAGAAACAATACCAATTTTAGTTTGAATTTAATCTAATTTTGAATATTGATAATTACATGTAATTAACGACGAACACATTTCTGGGATTTCTGGAAATCTAAGTATGCAAGTGGCGATGAAGAAAAGTAATATTGAAAAACATTCAGGAGAAGGTCAACAACGATTTCATTATTAAAATTTTGTTTCAAGGGAAGGACGTTATCATTATTATAGTAGCATTCCATAGTATCATCGCTAGATGTGATATATTCTATTAATTATACTTGAAGGTACGGTGTATATAATCTATTGATTATAATGTCTTAGTATAAGAAATACATATTGCCATGATTTTAAACTTACATGTTTATGCGTAATTCATGAATATGAATAAGTTGAATGTTATAAATCACCAATTTATTTCGATGACAGAGCAATAGTAAAAATTAAAATATTATTAAGTATTCAAAAATGGTAGCTTTTTTTTTAAAATTGTTGAACACTTATAACTTAAATAAGTTAGTGCTATTTTTCACTTCATTGTACGAGGTAACTAAATAAATAAAAGTGTAAACGTGTAATTACAAACTTGGTTTTCTAAACTGAATATCATGTCAATTGAAATTTAAATTGTGATAAATTCACAGTCTTCCGTGTAGATATATAGCTTTTTAATATGTACATTTAAAACTTTATAGCTAATGCTTTGTTTTTCGCTATGGTTTGTAGCGTTAATCATAATAAAAACATCTATATGCTATCATTCCGCCTTTATTATTGTAGGTACAGGCAGTCATAACGCCAAGTAACAAAACTTGCTGTATCTATAACAACGGTGGCAATATTTTGTTCAGAGTTTTATGTACATATTTCTGTTTCTTTTTTGACATGTATTGTATTCCTAATTTTTGGGTTAGCCATTATTGCTCGTTAGTAAAAGCCTTCTGTAATATATATATTATAATGTTGAAAATACTTTTCTTAATTGTGCAATCGCAATTAGTAAAAGTTGATCTTGCAATTTTATAGGATAAATATTGTTAAGATCAAAATAACATTTTATACGAATTTTAAATAAGACTTGTAATATTAAAATTTTACATTTGTTGGATAGTGGAATCTATCACAGAAATTAAGTGATGTTATGCATAGTAGGACGAAAATTTCGAACAACTTTGGTGACTGAATTAAAATGTAGTTTTGAATAAAGCGTTCGAATCTGCTGCGTGTGCAACACTCGAAACACAATTACCTTGTAATTGTAGTTGCACGTTCTCACATTATATAATTGTGTATATTTACGTGATTGGGTTTATAATACTTAATATTATATGCAATTAGAAATGTTAATTTTGTTTTATTTCCTTGGTATATCTGTATATATAAAAATGTTAACATGGCTTTTTTTTCACGCCTTAAAAACAAAAGAATAATATTAATATCTTCACACATCCCCAGTTTTGTACCAAATGAGTTTAAATTTTAACACGATATTCAACACGATTCAAAGAGGGTTCTCATCTATTTTTCACATCAGATTTGTGCTTCATTTCTATCAATGCAACCACAATGTACCACAGCTAAGCTTGGTAGGGTACAGCTAGTATTTTAATAATTTTACATCTGAAAATGTGAACTACCTTCCTTCGTCATAGAAAAAGCCTCTATTTAAGTTTCTTATATCGGCATTTGTATTATTTACCCCTTTCTAGATGTCTCCAATTGCAGGATAAACAGATGTTACGTACGTGTTACAGGAACGTAACGAAGAAAGGAAACGACTTGATCATGTTTGGTATATTTTTTTTTAACCAAAATTCAATGAGCCAAATGCTCTAAAAAGTTATGTCATCCTATCTTCTTTTGTTCGGATGTCGAATATAAAAACAGCCATTTTCATCGTAATTTAACCGTTTTTTGTTATATTAGGGACAACTTGCAAATGTTCGTTATATTTTTCCTATAATCCATATACAATTAATTACAAGCTCATAATTTTTTTATCATCTTATCTCTTTTCGTTCAGGAGATTTACGATTTTAAGAAAAAAAAACGTTTATGCCCATAGTGCGGCGACCTTAACGTGGACCAACCTGCCTTTGCAATATTAGATTTACGGGTCGACGGGAGTGATGTCATAGTCTCACTGAAAACCGGTGTTAAGGAAACTTTCTGTTGATTTTCACCGAGTGACTGATGTCCAAAACCTCCCCTCCCCCTATTCCTGGGAAGGGGGACCCAAACCACGGCAAAATAATTGTGTCTCTTGGCGAACATGGGTGGAGGTCGTCACTTACCATCGGTTGACCCGCCGACTGCTCATTTATATGTTTAAAAACAAATCAATGTTAATTAAACATAAGATGTTAAAGTTCTGGACTTCTGTTCTTTTGCTTGTAGGCACATAGAGATTTACATTACTTAATGAAAGCAAATTTTACTTCAAAAGCCGAAGTTCTCGTAGTCCTAGTAGCAGGTGGCCTAGTTACTATAATCCACATGGACTTGAAGGTTCTTACGCATATTGGTCATATATAAATATAAAAAGCAAAATTTAAATTTTAAAAAACCCACTACGGTTAAAACGTAATCAGGATCGAAAAAGGATAAAAAAAATATCAGTTGCTTAGCTCAGCTCAGCTTGCTAACCTGGTATGCTATGTTCATGACCTTAGTTTCATCACAGTTTATCCGTAGGCCGATGCGTACAAAGGAGTCGGCTGGGTTATACAGCCTCTCTGCCATGGAAACGATGTCGTCTACAAATCGCATTTAAGAGATGGAGTCACCATTGATGTTGATAACGCGCCCTTCCCAGTTCAGCGTCTTAAAGTATCTTCAATTGCATTTGTGAACAATTTCGGGGAAATATCCCCTTGTTTCACTCCTCGATGCCATGGTATGAATACGTGCTACCCACATCACGCAATGGTTTACTTGATCAACATTCACAAAAGTTGAGTTAGAGGGGAAACACAATCATTTAAAATACAACTTTAACCCTTTGCACCATTGAGAGCGCATTCAATCAACTTCTCGAGAAACATAATCAACTCACAACTTACTGCTTAAAGACAGATCATCAGAGTAAAGGGTAAGCTACTCAAATTCAATTATTGCTAATAACTCTACGAGAATTTTTTCAATCTACGAAATCCTCCCAGAAACCCACGAGACCCTCCGAGAAACCTTCGAGAACCTAGATAAACAGAATTGATTGTGTTTATGTAATAAACAACACAAAGCAAACTCTATATGCAGGCTATAAGAAGAAACTTTTATAAAGGGAAACCATAACAATCTAAAGAATGACGTCAGCTTTTCTGACGTCACTCTATTTAAAAAATGACCCCGTCAGCGGTCCTCCGTCATATATATATATATATATCTTTTCGTTTATTAGACTCGTTTATAACATTTGGATATTTTTGATCTATCGCTGCCCATCAACTGATCCGCCTCGCATCTAATGGAACTCAGGTGTGCTGAGTTTCTAGCAGAAAAAAACAGCACCAAGATTGTTTTGTAACTTTAAGATGATTGAGCAGAGCTTTGTGATTCAAGAAAATAGTCATATTACTCCTTATATACATAGCATAGCAATAGGACACAGACACATTTTGTTTAAATATTATAGTATTTAACCTAGACTTACAATGCTATAAGTGCCTATAGTATTAAATACCTTAGTATTTTGCACACTATAGAAGTTTATTTATCACGTTAAATAATTAATAAGGTCACATGTATCACTTAGAAAAGTCCATAGAATATTTTTTTAGTGTGCATCATTTCACGGGATTATCGCCTTTAGAGTAACGGCCAGGTAATACTACCTGTATCGTACTCAAACAGATTATAACTACCAAGTCTTCACTGAGATTTATTATGGATATACTCTAGAGGGAAAGTCCCTGTGAATTTCGGCATACTTGGATGGGCTCTATTGGACCTCGATGATTTTTTAAAATCTGAGAACTACTTTTTATTCAAAATCGCGTTATGTCTTATTGTATATTAACATAAACTTATACCAAGAGATATACTGAATTTATCGAAAGTTCTCAGTGTCAATAAAAAATGTGGAGAATACATTCAAATAACTGTATTCACTACCATGCAAATAAACTGTTATTTTATTTCGTAAATAGAGATTCATTTTACATAGATCTCCATTTACGAACATACAATTTCTGATTAAAGTCTATTCAGGTATTCATGAGAACAACAGTTGTGGTGTGTAGCCTATAATTTATATAAATGTATCCCTATTTAATCATTGAGTATTTTAAAATATATTAATGATGGTCTCAACACCTCCCATACATGGAGACCCTGCCGAAGTCGGCTGGCAACGGAACGCGTATTTAACATTCCATTACCATATAAAGATTCTTACTAAAATTTCACAATGTGTGAGTATTGGTGTATTCGATATTACAAGGAATTCGGTGGTAATTCCTGAAAACGAAAATGGGTGGCTCAGCATTTAAAGAAGAGGTGACCATTGCCCATAATGCTGCTGGGGGGGCTGCTGGGGAGTCTCTCTGGTGGTCGGGTGCATTGAGGCGCTGGGCTTACGGGTGGCCCTGAAGAAGACGGAGGCCCTCTTGTTCTATGGGCCCCGTCCGGTAACCGGCGCCTCCATCCTGGTCGATTCGGTCCTTGTACCGGTTCAGGCCCAAATTAAGTATCTCGGCCTGATTCTTGACGGGAGGTGACTCTTTGACGAGCACTTCCAACAGCTTGCTCCAAAGCTGGTCGGCGCTGCTTATTCCCTAGGGCGACTTTTGCCCAATTCGGATGGAGCCAGCGTCGCGACAAGGCGGCTGTACACGGGGGTTATCCAGTCAATAGCACTGCACTGTACCTACGGTGCACCGGTGTGGGCCGCGGCTTTGACCGCCCAGAATAGGGCACGCATCTGGCACCCTCAGAGGATATTGGCGGTTTGAGCACTACGCGGTTACCGCACCGTATCGAAGGGGGCGGCATGCGCGTTGGACGGAACACCCCCGTGGGACTTGGAGGCGGCAGACGGGACGGGACGGGTTTTTCCCTCCACCCGCCATAACGGGCCAGCGTGTGCCGGACGTCGCCTAAATGGGGAATATACACGAAAATGGTGTACGCGCCATTGCAGGTCTTAATTACAGCAGTTCCCGGATCCCTCCTATTACAGGCACGGAGTGGCACACAGTGTGGTTTTAGTCGGTTCGATTCCACACACCACTCTGCCGTAAACCCCCTCGGGGTGACGGCCCAAGGGGGTTTCCACATGTAAAAAAATAAAAGGCAACTGCAAAAGGCAAAAAAAAAAGAAAAAATACAAAGATATTTTATTTATTTCTGATATATTTAACAACAATTTCAATATGACTAAACAGAAATATAACAATGTAAATAAAATTATTAATTACTGTTGATTTGTATTCAGAATGCATACCTTAATATTGATTTCAATAGTACGGAGTTTTATAATATAAATGAATAATAAAAAAATAATAACTAGAAGTTAAATAACTAACTAAGTACCAAAATTCACTAGAAATATACTAAAAATAAATTAAGAATCTGACAACCAGATTTATATATTTTATTCATTTATTCATTTACCGTCTATTGAGTTACTCGAAGTAAAAAAAAAGCACCACTAATTTTTGTTGCATGTTCATTTATCTCTCTCTCTCTCTCTGTTCTAATATAGCTTTTAGTGAGAGAGAAAAATTCAATAAATATATGTTACAGAACAGAACTTCCAACAAATCAGGAAGTAATTAGACGTTTTAAAAGTATAGGTTAAATCAGTCTTTAAAACAACGATGTTTATATGTATATACAGAGTGCCACTCAATAGACGATTAATTATTTTTGTAATATAATCATTACCATGATTTTCAATTATTCTTGATGACACCTATCACCTCTAATAATGTTATACATTTTAGTTGATCTACCCGCAGTCACTGTAAAATAATTACTTAAAAATGAACTGTACAAAGTTACAAGTTTTTAGCGCGTAACATTAATTTATAGTCTATACGACCGACACTAAAAATGGCAACTCCTTTCTAACATCTGTTTATTGTACTGAACTGAAATACCTATGAGGTTCTTATTTTCGAAATAAGAACAAGAACGTGTTATTAACTAAGTGAACAATTTGTTTTATGCAAGTACTTTTTTTATTCAAATTATTTGGCACCATTTTTTTTATTTTTACAGCCCTAAAATCTTAAATCGTTTAGTTTCAATTCAGTTCAATCGCTTTCGACGTGCCTACTGCCTAAAAAAAAAAAGATATCTCAAATGTTTCACAAATTATTATTGATTCACGACGTTTCTGAAATTGAGGTCATGAACTAAAAAATAATAACAGGTAGAAATAGAGAACAATTTTTTTCAAAACGTAATGCATTGATATAAAATTCAATATACCAAACAATAGTTTTATTGCTGAACTTAGCAGTACTTTTCTAAATATGTAAAAGGTAATATTTATAGTGAATAATTGTAGAGAAGAAATATTTTCTTTTCTTTCTAATTATTAAGTTACACATTCAAATATATTTTATTTACAAAGGCCGGTCACGCCATAAACGATAACAATTTTTTTTTTTTGCACATTCAATCTTCTTTCGGTATACACATTGCTGGTATTGCCTCACTAAGGAGTTTGACTGCCTTTTTCTTATTATAACTCTGACGATAGAAGTTCAGGAATAAGATGAGAATGACTCCGGTGTTGCAAGAAACAAATATGGCTACTCCTTTAGCTGGTGGACATTCAGATACTCTGACGGTCATTACATATTGGACGATTATCGACACGAACTGCACCTGAAATATATAAAAGAAATATAAAATTCACGTTCGTTCGAATAAGCTAAAATGTTTTTCGGTAATATAAGTGAGCTGCAAAAAATCTTAAGTATACATAAAATTTAACATACTCGCACGACACATCTTTTCTTATACTTTGCATAATAATTGGCTGGCATTTTGGTATAGTGGTTCGTTTGGTCGTGGTTAAGATTCCCACCCAGGTCAAATGTTATGTGATGAAAATTATCTATAACAGGTACATGTATTTAGAAATATATAAGTTTATACGTTTTCCCCGTACTGGAAAGGCGTGGTTAGGCCGTCGCAAGGTGGTCTGACGACCTGGTGTTAGGCATATGTCCAGCAAACGTAACGTAAGTGCTCGGTTGACGGCAAGTAGTCTTGTTTTTGAATATATTAATGACATGCCGGAAAAAAATGAAAACTTTACAATAAAAATGATATTAGGTAGTTCGTAGTATACTTAAGATGCTTAACCATTAACTGTAATAAGGTATTATACCTTACGAATAATTCATAATATATAAAAATCCTATCATTTGACAATTATTAACATCAAAACGGAAAGTTTACAAAGGAAAGATAACAGCTGTGTAAAATGTACAGAGTAATCAAATGAAACGCTACGTTGTACACGTAACTGACGCATCTGTAAAATTTATACAGATGCGTCAGTTACGTAAAATATTCCATTCCACAGGGACAGCTATAACCTCCTCTCTCCCCACATCACTCCCCGCCTAGCCAGGTCACAAAACGACGAGCGACGCCATTTTGCAAACCGGCCTTACTTAATCAGTTATACTTCGGCTACGTATCGACCGCGTTGCGCCGTGCCGCAAATTCAAAGTTCAACGACTCGCCTGTGTCGAATCAGGCACGTCATAGTATTACTAAAGTTCGCTTTGTTGCTACGGATAGCGGCGTCACAACAATATGGCTTCGACTAGCAGCTGTGTTTCAGTTCATGCTACTGATATAATATTGTCAAATCAAAAAAATAGTTGCGACAAGGAGTGTCATAATGAAAATGACTCTATTGAACAAATGTTTTATAAAAAACTGGTGGAATATGACGACGAACATAGTGGTAACTTTATAAAAAAAAAAATATTACTATGCTTTTTTTATCTGTCATAAAAATGGTATCATTATTGTTTTAGGGTCTAATAAAAAACCTTGGACACAAGACAGGATACTTGAAGTCATAAGAGATTTAAAAAATATTAAAGTGACCATGAAAAAGAAATCTGTAGATTATTACTGGATGAATAAATATGAAGTCATTACTACTTCAAGTGAAGAGTATTTAATTGCCAAAAAGAAGCACTACTCTGAACCGACGGTACGTATTGTGCCTCGAGAACAATATTTTGATTTATTATCTGAAATCCATCTATCTTGCGGGCACGGCGGTCGAGATAAAATGCTCCAGGACATAAAAAGTAAATTCTATATACCTAAAAAAGCTGTGGAGATCTTTGTTCAGCTTTGTCCAGTATGTAACTCAAAAAGAAGTCACTATAGAAATGAGCAAGTGCGTCTTGTCACGTCAGGAAATTTGTGGGAAGGAGGGCAATTCGAAATGATCGATTTTCAATCTTGCGCGGATGGGGAATACAAATGGCTTCTCATTTACCAGAACATAGCCACCAAATTTATAACAATCCGGCCACTTAAAAGTTCGAGTGTTACAGAAATAGCGTCAGAGCTCTTAATTATTTTTTTAACATTGGGCGCACCGAATACCCTAAAGTCAGACCTTGGCAATGACTTTAATGAAAATATTTTAAGAAAACTATCTACGATGTGGCCGGATTGCAGAATTTCTTTAGATTCACCAATCAACTTTCATCGAAATAGTGAGCAAGTTGAAACGCAGTTGCAAACCTGGATGAATGAAAATAATACCACCAACTGGTCCTCCGGCTGCTACTTTATACAATACCAAAGAAATATTACATTTGATCGTACACTAGGAAAAGTTCCATATGAAGCAGTTTTTGGATTTACGCCAAAAGGTGGCCTCAACCCATCTACGTCTACCGAAAATGATACAAACAATGTGACTGACGAGCAAATGTCAAATCCTAAAGAACTAGCCACTCTAAGAGATGATGAACTCCAAGTTAGTAATATTAAACTAGAAGTAGAAGAGGTACATACAATTACTCCAGATCCACTTAATATTCAATACGATTTTGAAGACAAATTTAGTCCTCCTGTTTGTGAAAATGAATCAACCGATGCATACAAATGTAAATCTTGTAATAGTACTGTGCATGTTATTTGTGCCGTCTTAAATGATGATCTTGGACATCGGATAAAAATATCATGTTACGTTTGTAAGAATGAACAAATTATAGAGCTCGAGAGAAACCAAGGTTTAAAGCGCCCATATGAAGAAATAGATAGTGAAAATCTAAATAAATTAGCGCCATTAAACATTGGTCAAACTGTTCTACTTTCAGTCCCCAAGGCAAGTAGGGGAAAATTTAACACGAAAACAATCACTGGTAAAGTTGTAGACTTCAGGTTTGGCGTTTATAGAGTAGCAACTAAAATTGGTACAATTAAAAACTGGTTTCCACGATACGACTTGCAATATGTTGAAGCCAACTATGGTGAGGTATTAGAAAAGCCAGTTACTTTAGATGAAGTCGTGGCAAACACGCCTGTATCAACCGTTCAGGCACCCCAGAGATGTAACTGTAGACCTGCAGTTAATCAGTGTATTACTAATAGATGTATCTGTTTCAAAAATAAAAGTTTATGTGGGCCCACGTGCCATAAAAGTTTAACTTGCGTTAATACATAATATTTTAAAGTACTTTACGTAATTTATTTACCTACTCAGTTCGTAATTTAAAATAGCATTCGACAATAAATCAAATCCTCAACACTTTAATGGACCCAGGCAATGGGTTCTGACAAAGCTATGAACATTCTTATTAAGTTTCATTATTTAAAATATTATTAATGTTATATGAAAACCTCAGGTAAATTATATAATTATGAAATATAATTAGCCTGAATATATAAGAGTAAATATTAAATAAATACAATAAAAAAATATTTTGAAATAAACATTTAAAAGATTTGAAGAATTTTACATTATACATTTATTTTTATCGATATTTTTGTTTATATATTATATTATGGACCCTCTATTCCGTAGTGTGACGGCGTGTGATGAGATTGCGAGGCGCGTTTTGTTTGCACGGGCGGCCATTCATTGAATAAGCGCGGCGTTTTACCGTGACACTGACACACTGTAGTGTACAACGAGTATACATAAATGTGAAAGTGAGTTTGTTTGTTTGTTACACTTTTACGCCTAAACCACTAAACCGATAAACCGATTTAAAAAAGTCTTATCAATGGAAAGTTACATTATCAGCGAGTATAGTTACCGGCACGGATCTTGAGCGCTCGGCGGCAGAGTAGCGCATCGTACACTTATGGCAAAATAAATTGCACACCCATTTATTATTATTTATTTTTTCTTTGTTATAATAGTATTAAAACAGATCCAAACCATAAGACGTTAAAGTTACTACGTAACTTCGTATTGATTATATGGGAAATGTAAGTATGAATTTTGTTTAAAAAATTATAAAATTATTAGGGTGAAATAGGAGTAACAGCTTCTTTCAAACTACTTTGTTATTTAAAGCTGGTAATGGTATAGTGTTCATTTCTTCACCGTCGTATAGTGTTATAGGTATTTATGAGAGAATAGTATACGCTATCTAATACACTCGCATAAAAATCTCAATTTTTAACTACCAGAAAATGAAACTGATGAATAGCGAAAGTAGAAATGATTAAATTATTAATAAAAAAAGAAAGACCCAATTAATTTGCTCGAAAGTGTACACATCGTACTTAAGTACGAGAAAACGAATCAAGAGCAGCGACAATATCAGTGAGACAACCACTGGCTGACGTTGTGATTTAATTGCCCCCTCGTCATACTTCATACCTCAAAAGTGTTCTAAAAATCGACTCCTGCGCAGTTAAAGGTCAGTGCTCAAGATCGGTGTTGGTACCTATAACATACGCTATTTTTTACCGCGATAACCGACATACACCCGGGCGGAGCCACGAGCAAGAGCTAGTATAATATAATACACAGTACATTTGTACACCTTCTTCACGCTCAGCGCAAAAAGGGATCTAGTATGTTTGAGGACCACCCTTTGATAAGTATATCAATGGATGGAATGGTTTTGATTCATTATTTTTATTAAAAAGGTGACTTCATCGGGAGTATTTAAAATCAAAAAAAATTGTTGCCGTTAAAAAATTTCAGATAATTCCTTAAACCTTGAAGAGAGTGTTTACAACGCAATTCACGGGACCTGGCACGTTTTATAGTTATGGAGAGTTATCTTTACTCGGAGTGAAGATAGAAAAACAACCAAAGAACAGAACAGAACATATTTACCTAAAGACTTAATAAATATTTTTCTATGATTTATCATTACACTACTGTACGGTGCAACGCCCGTGTTTGTACGGGCGTTGAGCGTCATCAAATTCTTATACAGCGCAGATTCATCACACATCATCAACAGCCTTTAATATCCCACTGCTGGACATAAGCCTCTCCTTAGAAAGGATGTTTTGGCCTACTATACCACGTTCGTATCAAGTATTCCTTCCCTCTGCAGTGCTTTTGTTCTGCGTAGTTTTCTCCGTTAGTCGGCTCTTACGACACCTACGGGATGAATAGGGGTGGTGACACTCTGTATTCTTAATCCGTCTCCACAAGTCACCACAGATTACACACGTTATAATAATCAGTTTGCGATCTAACCGAATCGGGTAGACACGGGTTCCATTCCGTGTGGTGACGGATTAAGAATACAGAGTGTCACCACCCCTATTCATCCCGTGGGTGTCGTAAGAAGCGACTAAGGGACCAAATTAAGCAGGGCAATAACACTGCTGAGAGAAGGAAAACTTGACACAAACCCTATACCAACCCGTCTGGCCAGCGTGGTATAGTAGGCCAAAACCTCCTTTCTAAGGAGAGGCCTATGTCCAGCAGTGGACTAGTAAAGGCTTTTGATGACTTGTTGACCTCATCGCAAAGCTAACAACTACCATGTGTTGTAAAATCTTAAAGAGATAGGATATTTTTGAAGAACTTATTTGACCTACGTACTCCTACGTATGTCTGACATATTTGCCATCAAGTTTAACTGACTACGGATGCGTGATGGCATTATTACATTAGGCAACGTTTTATCGATATTGTAATCGATTTTTATAGCTTTGGCTGAAATACCTACGGAAGGTTTACCTTTTATGACTATGAATTGCTTGTTTCAGCCTACGGATTCAAACATACTTAGAGAGGCAGAGTGACTAAATAAACATTATTGGTAATAATTTAAGATATTTTTGACTTTATTAAACGATTTTTGCTACACTAAATCATCATCATGGGGTGCCATCCTCAAAATGAAGTTTGGAGGTCAGCAGACGGTACACCCCTCGATCATGAGCGGCCTCCTTTAGTTGGCGATATCGCAGTCCGGTCCAGGCCACGATGTCATCTATCCACTTCCTTCGTGGTCGACCTGGTGGCCTCCTGCCTGGTATTTTTCCTTCTAACAGAAGCCTCAGGAATTCATGTTGCGGGCCCCTTTGTATGTGTCCAAAGAAGGCCACCTTCCTTTTCGCTATAACCGCCATCAGTTCTCTCCTGCACTTGGCTCGCTCCAGCACCTCTACGTTGGATGTAAAACTAGTCCACGGGATTTTAAACATCTTCCGCAATAACCACATCTCGAAGGCTTGCAGTTGGTTACATATTTCTTTCCTTAAGACCCACGTCTCACACCCATACAACAGTGTGGACCAAACGTAGCATTTCATGACGCGGTGCCTCAAAGGAAATGGGATTTTTGGGTCGCATAAAACCTTAGACATCTTGAAGAAAGCAGTCTTAGCTTGTCCTATTCGACATTTCACCTCTTCCAAATGGTCTAGGTCATTCGTAAAGTATCGGCCAAGACATTTAAACCCACCAACGCCTGCCACATCTACCCCCCGAAGCTTTATATTTGGAGTGGGCATCATTGTCTTCGCTATAACCATGGTCTTCGTTTTATGAACATTAATTGAGAAACCCATAGCTTCTCCCGCAGTTGCTACTTCATCTAATAAAGTTTGCAGTCCGGCTTCTGAGTTTGCGATAAGCACTGTGTCATCTGCATATCTTATATTATTGACCAGCAGTCCATTGACGCGTATTCCCTCTCTTTTATCGCGTAGTAACTCTGTAAGGATATCCTCTGAATATAGGTTGAAAACAAGAGGGGAAAGTATGCACCCCTGTCTGACACCTCTAGCTATCAGTTTCCAGTCTGACAACATCCCTTCGATCCGGACTGCTGCTTCTTGTTTCCAGTAGAGGTTGCCAATAATTCTGAGATCCTTTCCATCTAATCCCTTCCTTTTCAGAACTTCCATAAGCTTAGAGTGCTGGACGCGATCGAATGCTTTCTCATAGTCTATGAAGCACAGATACACTTCTTGCTGGTGTTCGAGTGCTCGCTCTGCCAATGTGTTGACGGCAAATATAGCCTCCCTTGTGCCCATGCCGGCTCTAAAACCGAATTGTTGCGGACATAAGGTATCCGCGCACTTGTTCTTGATTCGGTTATAGATAATTCTCAGCAACACTTTCATGGTATGACTCATCAAGCTTATCGTACGGTGATCTGAGCACTTGACCGCTCTTGGTTTTTAGGGTATTGTGACAAAAGTGGAGCGTAGGTAAAGTCATTTGGAATCACGCCCGTATCATAGATTTTGTTGAACAGGGATACCATGCTGGCTTTGGTCTTATTTCCCATGTGTAGTAGCTGTAGTGTAGTAGCTGTGTAGTAGCTGTAGTGTAGTAGCTGCTACTACACTAAATACATAGAATATATTATTTAGTAACGTAGCAGTAGTAGTAGTAGACGGAAAAAAACATACTACACAGAATAATGAGAAAAAGACATTATCGATGATAACAGATAGACACCACACAACATAAATAGATAACTAGTATACAATGTTATCGTAAAATCGTCTAAAATTTTAGTTATATATGTTATTGGTGGTACTAGAATATGCCATCCCAGCCCACAGCGGCATCCCTGCGCAGTTCCATCAAAGCCCACAGCGGCATCCCTGCGCAGTGCCATCCCAGCCTTACGCGAGTGGCGTGAGGCCGTTTGCCGAGCTACGATGGCTCTTTGGTTGCCACAGAGGAGGCGCTGCAGCCGGTCATCATCGAGCGGGCAGGGCGGCAGCACGGGACCCTTTCCTTCCGACTGACGTAGGTCCTTTCCGGTCACGGCTGCTTCGGGAAGTACCTGCACTCGGTCGCTAGGAGGAAATTGATTTACCATCGCATTTATTGCGCTTACCATCGCCTCATGCCGACTTGAGTGTGGCTGCGGGTGGACGGGACGGGTTTTCCCCTCCATCTTCCATAACGGCCAGCCGCAAGGAGAAATGGATGGAGAATGTACCCGAAGTTGGTGCCCGCGCCATTGCGGGCAAGCGCTAGGAGGAGTCCGGATCTCTCCTATAACAGGCGCAGAGTGGCACACCGTGTGGTTTTAGTCGGTCCGATTCCGACACACCACCCTACCGCAAACCCCGGTGGAGTGACGGCCTGAGGGGGTTTCCACACGTATAAAAAAAAAGTGCCATCCCAGCCCACAGCGGCACCCCTGCGCAGTGTCATCCCAGCCCACAGCGGCATCACTGTGCAATCGTTGTGTGATAGCGTGTACCTCTTTATTACTTACGTTTTATTTAACGAGATAGTAAACCGGAGATACGCGGTTACGTTTGTCAACCGTGCGGGGTGTATTATAAATAGGAAAAGTTTTGGTTGTGTCCTCTAGTATTGGCATTGCCATATTTTTACCTATAATAAAAAAGTAAGAACAAACTCGGTTTGCTGAAGTTACTGGGCTATCACATATGTAATGTGAGATGTTCAGTAGGACTAGAGTTCAGTAGGTTTGCTGTTAGTAGCGAGTTGCAGTAGGTATTTGTAATCTCTTTGATTGTCTGCCACAGGGCTTTGGGATTGTTTTTAGACTTTTCTAACTCACTCTTTTCATAGCTTCTCTTTAATTTTCGCAAATTCGCAAAATATTCGTGTTTTGTGTTCTATTGCTTTCGTTGCGTTCTAAAATTTTTTTAGATTTTGCATGTAATTTATCAATCTAAAATTTTAAGTGTTCTTTGTTTTCTTGGTAATTTAATTTGTGTAGTGTTTTTTTTAGTATATTGGATACTATCGATATAGGTTTAGATATCGCGTTGTTAGGATCCTGTATGTTTTAAATATCTGTAAACTTTGTGCTTTCTAATTCAGCTCTAATAGCCTTAAGATTTTGACGAAAGATTGCAAATGTTTTTGCCCGTACGAGCAAATCGTTTGATATTCTTAGACTCATCTTCTATGATCGGTTTAGTATGATTCGAGTCCTAATACAATTGTGGTGAAAATATTTTATTGATAGATATTGGTAAAAGTAAAGTTATTTTATTATAAAATATCTTGAAAAGCACCGGGAGTTTTTTTATGATAATTAGTAATATTCTGTAAGTTCATTAAGAACTTTTTTTTTTACTTCACATCACATCACATCAACAGCCTTTAATAGTCCACTGCTGGACATAGGCCTCTCCTTAGAAAGGAGGTTTTGGCCTACTATACCACGCTGGCCAGACGGGTTGGTATAGGGATTGTATCAAGTTTTCCTTCCTTTTGCAGTGCTGGTGTCCTGCGTTGTTTTGCGCCCTTAGTCGCCTCTTACGACACCCACGGGATGAATTGGGGTAGTGACATTCCGTATTCTTAATCCGTCACTACACGGACGAATCCGTCACTACACGGACTTGATTGTAATTGTTTAAGAGAATTACATTACGTACCATTTGCAGCGTGGTGATATACTTTTTCCAAAATAGATACTTTTGGTATTTGGGTCCCATGGCGGAGAACATGTAGTATGTGTACATAACAATATACACAAAAGAGTTCATCACTCCGATAAGAGTGCCGTGGCCTCCAGGGAAATATTTATAGTGACGGATTTTTTTACTTATAGAAAATTATTTTCTAGTTTTTAGTTATGTGTATTACACCTTATACACGGCCATCTGATCCCAAACTAGGTAGAGCCTCTACTGTGGTAACTACACTGCTGCTAAACATACTTAAATATTTCTAAATACGTACATATTTTAGATAAATTACACCCAGTCACAGGATTCAAGATCATGATAATCAGACAGTTTATTGTCCTTGTTGGGAATCGAACCCACGAGCTCTGGCTTAGCAGTCGGAATTACTAACCACTAAACCAACAGGCCCATCGATCATTATAGTGCACAACAATATATGTAGAGTGCCCACTGTACTTATTTATCTGTAAAAGAAGCAATGTCCCAATTTATACATTTTTACTACAAATTACTTTATGTTGTAACTTACCAACTGGAACTTTGTCATGTGTTTTTTCCACGTCAAATATTTGGCCACATTTGGTCCCAACGCTGCCAATCCGTAGTACGTATACATAAACACATGCACTAAGGAGTTGAGGAAGCCAATGAATACGAGTGTATGAGATGGCCAATATTTGAGCAAAGCCCATGTGCCAATAACCATTACAGTGTGGTGGTATAAATGTAAGAAGGTAATCTGTTTGTCCTTCTTTCTCAACACGAAGAATACCGTGTCTAAAAGTTCGGTAAGTTTCGCAGTCCAATAAAGGTATGTACTGAATAGAATCTGAAAATAAAAAAAAATATAAGAACAGAATCTACTAAGAGTGATTTTCCTTTTGAACATATTAAATTGTGAGCAACTTCAAAAAGGTGACCGTTCTCATTTTGACTGAATACTTAATGTATAAAATATAAGAATATTATGCGATCATCATCAGCCACATCGCAGTCCACTGCTGGACATAGGCCTCTCCCATTGCACGCTACTTAGATCGAATTTGGCTATTATGGGAAATCTTTTGCCAAATGTTAACCGACTATCATTATTCTTTTTTATTTAAATTAAATTAGTTAAATTGATCAAGTATATTCCAATTGGGGCAATTATCAACAACTAAGTATGGCGAACGAGAATGGGATGGTTGAAACTTTTTTTGGGACGCCTTCGTTAAGCCGTTAATGCCAATATGTTGAAGTTGAAAGTATGGAGAATTAAGGGATGAATAATACAGACAGGCAGAATTCATACGCGTTGAAGTCGGTTAGAAGGTCAGACTTTCCGTTGACAGCCAGTTCGAGTCCAACTTGTGCAACGCTGGCATGATCACCCTGATCGCACTCCCCAATCGGATCGTTTTATCAACGTCCCTATCTTTGCTGTGCTATTGTACTCTATTTTTATAACTAATTCACTTCTTCTTCTTTTAACTATTTTTTAAATGTTTGCTACACTAAAATCCGTTGTAAAGATCCATTGCTGGATTATTTTGCACTGTTATGTCCACTTTTTGTACTTTTATATCTACTATAATCGGGTTCTAGGAAATTTATTTCCTTTTTTGAAGGTTTTTTTATAATGTCTTTGCATAGTGTTAGTATGTTTTTGTATTGTAACTGATCAATTAAACTAGTTTTACCTGTGGCTACGCTCGCGTAATATTGATTTTGTATTTATAGCGTTATGTTCTTCCAGACTATGATCTCCATGCAAAATTTCATCCAGATCCTATCAGCTGTTCTGGCGTCTTTGAATAATTAATATACATCCCTCCAAAACTTTCGTATTTACAAAAAAAGTAAGGTTTACATATGTATAAGTATACGGATCATTCGAATTAATTTAAGTAATTCATATTAATATTGAAAATTCGCGTAACGTGATTGTTTTTGACCTTTTCGCAAATCTCCATACAATATGCCACATGTATTGACGGAATCAGTATACATACATATGTATGTACGTGTAAGCACATAACGGAATCGAGGTGGCATGAAAATTACTATTTACTAAGGTAAACAGAATTGTGTGCTGTTAAAACTGAAGGTCCTGTTCAGGATAATGGTCCTCGGTCCTTAGTAAGTGAGCAAAGTTTCAATTTAATTTGACGTTTTGTAGTGGGCCAAAATCACTTTCGAAGATTCCGTAACATACATACATACCAAGCTACTAAAAGTGTATTAATAGAAATCATTTAAAGAAATCATTGACGCAATAATTACACTTTTTTAAAAGTAGTTTTTTTTCTTTTTTAATAATAAAATTAAAAAAAAACACTTACCCTGCTCCGAGAGGGGCCCTCATCCATATAACAGTGTCTTGGTACTAAGCCCATCATTAATAAGTCCATGAAAAACTAAAAAGCAATACATAAAAATAAATAAATAAAAAATCACAACGGCGGGCATCTGTTACATACATGTATTAAATCTTTTTCTTTTAAGAAATCGGAATATTAAAGTTTAAATTTTTCTTTTTGCTTTTCGTTTTCCCGATACACTTTATATAATTAATTAATGATATGTATTACTTTTAATAAGTCCATTTGTTTATGTTAGTATTAATAATTTAGAAAACTATATTAAAATCTGAGTGCCTATTTAATCGGCAAATTGATTAACAGATGTAGGTTGGTTGCTGAAATTTTTCTACAGGCGCCTCGTAGAAATTAGTACACATCGTAATATATATCTTTTAGTCTAATATGTCAATGTTATAGTAACAAATATTTTCAATGAAAAATCATTTTTTTTTGTTGTCAAACAGAACTAAAAACCATGCCAAAGCTAAGAAATATTTTTTCTGTTTTTTTTAAGACAACTTTCGCACTAGAAATATGAGCTGTGTCACGATGGACTTAACAAATATTCATGAAACCGAGACAAAGAACAGCCAGACTCAAAACAACAATTTGTGAATCACACAAAGTGTCGTCTCATGTGGAGATCGAAACACACAAAGCACAGCGCTGTAGGAAGTGGCGTGGTGACTGATTAAACCACACCACTACGCCATCCGTGCAGACAATTTTCTTTGTGTCACTACTAACATCGCATCCATAGTGTTTATTAGAGTTAGATATCGAAAAATTTGGGGATTGGTTTTGCTGAGAAATTGAGCGAAACTTAGTTTTAACATGGACTAATTAAACAATCCATTCTACTAGAAATCACCTCCCGATATAATTTGAGTCGTTTTCAAGGTATTTTTATGTAATAATAATAATATGATAATATTCAGGCATTAGACACACAACGCCATCTAGTTTCATATGAAGCAGAGCTTGTACTATGAATGCTAGATTGACTGATAGACCAATAGAACTTGTATACTTCTTTCTTTGTATCTTTCTTTCTTCTATATTATACATAGAAAACGCCCAAACTCCAAAATAAATATTTGGCGATCACACAAACGTTTAGTCCGACCAAGGAATCGAACTCGAGACCTTTCATTTACTACTGTAACTTGAATCGTCATGACATGTCAAATGTGTACTTGACATCTATATCTTCATGTAGTCATTTTAAAAAAATTTCTTACTTTATAGAACGTGTTATAAAAAATAATAGTATTCTGCCGTTCTTCTACATTAAGTATTTACTGCAAAATATATACAAAGACTTTTCTTCACGTATTAACATATTAACCTCCTCTGTAAGGAGAGGCTTATGTCCAGCAGTGGACTATTAAAGGCTGTTGATCTGTGATGTGATTAACATATTAATTAACTAATCAACAAGTTAAATTTTACCTAGAATTCTATACAACACTCCCATAATATTTTTCAAATCAGTTTATGCTTAAATATGCTCTTTTCCTCCTGTGCAAAAAAAAAAACACTAAATGATCTCCTTGAAATATTGCCAAAGAACGATTCTTGAAAACAGTAGACTTGCCTTCAAGCCTATCGTAATTTATAAATGATTTCGTCATCAGAGTCTACTGAAAAGTAGAAGGAAAATAATACTCACTCTGTACACCAAATAAACAGATATAGCCACTTGTACAGCATTGTATATTAATAATGTGTATGTCAGTTTATATCCTTGTCGTTTCCTCATGAATACTGGGCCAATCTTCATCACGAATACTAAGTATACAGCTAGAATAGTGAGCACTGGCCCAAGAGATGCCATGAAGGGTAGGTCATCAATTTCTTCAACTGAAAATGATAAAATGTTGTATTGAATTTGCAATTCTACATTAATCTGATCTGGTCTCTGGATTAAAGCGATTTGGAATAATACAATATTATCAGTTGCAAATTAAATCTGAAACTGAACTATCGCAATCTTTTGTCTGATGTCAACTACCGTGGAGAGCTCGTATGGGCAAGCTCGACTGGAATGATACAAAAGAAAAACGGTGTTAAGCAACTCATTCTTTACTTTCTGAAAATGGAAGACCGACTGCTAATTCTAGGGGTGGTACCTGGAGACGGCGTGCGGTTTTTGGTCAGTTCGAGTCCGACATAATCACCCACTGGTGGGTGGTATCCGAGGGGTTCCGCACAGAAAAAAAAGGGGTAGTGACACAGGCGGCGTCGAGGCCGCTGCGGAGCGCGCGACCTTCGGGAGCTCAAAGGGAACATGGGGTTCCCACACAGGAGGGGGTATTTCTATTTATGGTTTTATTTTTGAATATTTTGTACTACTACGAATCGTTACACAATTATGTGATTCTTTCTTAATAAATGAAATATGAACTATGAACATCAAAATGCCGTAGATGCCCCGGGGTACGTTGGGGTCCCAGGGATTTCCTTTCTAGGGTACACCTGGTTCCCCGGCTGCTGGTACCAGAGACGGCGTGTGGTTTTTGGGCGGTTCCAGTCCAACTTTATCATCCCACAAGTGATATCCAAGGGGATTTCCGCACAGGAATAAAAAGGGGGGGGGGGTAACACAAAGGGTGGTAACATTCTTGGATCTCTTGACTTGCAGGTGACTGTGGGCTGTGCTAGCCACTTACCATTAGGTATCCCATCTGCTTATTTGCCCATAAAAATAGTGTTTTTTTTTTTGATAGAGTATGTTTCCTTTTAATGATTAACAAGATGCTCTCAATCCAGAGTTAGATCGAATGTATAGGTGATATAGCCAATAAACAAGGCGATATAGCCAATAAACAAAAATCTACACATAATAATATTAGTTATACATTAGTTAAACATTAATACTGCTAGTGAAGAATTAACAACACTAAATCTAAAGGATTACAATTGCAAATAACTTTGATAAAAGTTATGTATAGTGTATAGGCAGCCTCGAGTGTATAGGCAACCTCTATTCCCTAAAAAGCACATTGCGAACTCGTGGTCACACCACTTTGTCACACCAGTGTGACTACTAGGTGTTTTTAGGGTTCCGTACCTCAAAAGGTAAAAAAGGAACCCTAATAAGATCACTTTCTTGTCCGTGTGTCAACACCGATTTTCTCAGGAACGGGTAGACCTAGCAAGTTAAAATTTACACTAGATACTGAGGTCTATGATCCCTATTAGGTGTATAAAAATCAAGGTCCTGAGTCAACGCGATAAAAAGATATGGGCAAATTTCGATTTTCGTGAAAACTTGTAAGGACCAAAATTTACCTTAATTTTCATTTTTTTTTTATTTTTCACAATTTTTTCTATACTTGTGCTGTAAGACCTTGCTCTTAACCAAATTTGACAATTCTAGGTCAACCGTAAGTACCCTATAGGTTTTAGGTCGAAAACCTATATGGTAGTTCCCGTTGACCTAGAATCACGAAATTTGGCAAAGAGAAACGTCTTACAGCACAAATAAAGGAATAATTCCAAAAAACAAAAAAAGTTGAAAATTAAGATAAATTTTGGTACTTACAAATTTTCGCGAAAATCTACGTAAGATCTGGCTAGGTACGGAACCCTCGGCGCACGAGTTCGGGTCGTACCTGACCTTTTTTTTTCTCGATTGTCTCACTGTTAAAATTTTTACACCATTTGTCACTGATTAATAAGTGCAGTGAAAAATTGCTAATAAAAACTTTTTGTCGATAATATAAATTTTTATTAGCTTTTCATTCATAATAAAAAATAAACAATTTATTTATTTATTATAATTATTTATTTAATTAATTTTTATTTTTTGCAAATACTTGTGCTATTTGTTATCTAATTCTGGTGACATTCATACGTATCACTGTTGACAAAAAAGATATGAAATAAAATTATCATTTGCATAAAAGTATACGTATGCAACTTTGTAAATCATACGTATACTTTTATGCAAATGATACTGAACTTAAGGGCATTTCTTTGAAATGCTGTGATAAAAATATCCTCCCAATTTTGTTACCGAATTTTTGTTTATTTACGAAAATTGTTTTGTGGGTGTGTAAGCCTTGTATTTTTGACATTATAATGGAAATCAGCAAAGCATTTATGCCACTTTACTAATCTATAATCACAAGTAGAAAAAAGCGTAGAAATTATACAGTGTGACAATCAAGAAAACAAATCTTGTTATTCACAATGGTGTGACAATCGGGTGTGACCACGTGGCTGCAATGAAAAATTATAAGGCTATCATCCAAAAATATCTGAATTAAAATAAAGTTAGCTAATTAATTAATGTGACAAAAGTTTTAAACTTTTTTATCCCCCAAAATTTACATTCTTGGAAGGAATAAAATTTATGAAAAGCATCGGGAGTTTATTTGAAATACGCTGGGTTTTAAAACGCAAAAAAAGTAATACACTAAGGATAACATCAATTCAGGACATGTGTTTTTAGAATTCCTACGTTTATAGATATTTTTAAGCTCACATTTACATAAGTAAAATGACTTATGGGGTGAGGAACGCGCGGGCCGAGAGCGAACTATTATTTACAAGATATATGAAACTACTAACAAGAACTACATATGTTAGTATAACACTCTTATATATACTTCAGCGATAGTATTTCTCACTAACTCATTATTGACGACATCTTTCTTAAAGTCGAAAGACGTGCAGGTACTTATTCTAGTGTCTTATTTATATTATCTTCAGAATTGTTCACTGATGAGCAGCTTTTCAGCATTTACAATAATCCAGATGTAAAGGACGTTCTGTTGGAATTGTACATTTTAAAATTGCATTATGAATTGCATATCTACTGGTAAATGACTATATAATAAACACCAAATGACATTGTAAAGCCGTATGCTTTACAATGTAATTTGGTGTTTATTAGATAGATAATTACAAAAACAAAAAAATAAGGATTTGGGCCAGAAGACGTATGGTGCTCAGAATGCATGACGAGCGAATCCGTTAACTACTTCAGTGTATGTTCAAGAAATTAAGAACAGTAAAAATTTTAGGCTTCATACATATTTGGATTACTAATACCTCAGCTGAAGTGGAAAACTGGCATCGGTCGTATACGACCTTCAAACCTTCAAGAAAAGAGCGTACTCCTTCCTAAAAGGCCGGCAACGCGTTTGTGACTCCTGAGTTACAGACGTTCATGGGCGGCGATGGTCACTTGCCATCCCGTCTGCTCGTCTGCCCCCTCTAACACAAAAAAAATCTATACTTCCAAATAGCTATTGGAATAATATTGGTTTAAGCCCTACATCCAAACTACAGTCTAAATTCATGTAATTTTAATCCTTTGGGTAACTCTTTTTCTTCATGTGTCTTGATTAGCTCAGGGTATGACGGAGAATGTGTTAAATTGAAAGCGTACCACAGCATGACTGCGACATCCATATTTTGGTGACCTCTTATATCAATAATTCACAAGCAAAAACCTAGCAGGCCAAGTATGGCTAATAATATATTGACTCGACATGCAGTCACAATATTTAATATCTTTGACCAGCATTTGTAACTGTGAATTAAGTGTGATTTTTTTCTCGTAAATTATTTACTATAAAAATAAATAATTTACAGTTTTATTGCGTTGGCATTAAAAATTGATAACATTAATAGGTAATAATTTAACAAGTATTAATGTGAAAATTAGAAGTAAATCGGTTTGTTGTCTCTCCTGTTTTTTTTTTGCGATAGTGAATAATTTTCATGACCAATGACTCATTCATACACTCACTCACATGCCTCATGTTTCATTCACGCATAATTATTATGTTATTTTAATGATTATTTATTTATTCTAATCCGTCCAGAATTATCTTACTATACAATATTGTAATACCTACGCTGTCCCTGTCAGAAATAAATTCATATTTATTATGTTTTTTTTTAGGCATAACTACTATATTTTTGCAACTGAAGATTTAATTTAAATAATAAAAGCATACTTACATTTACTTTTGTTTAGATCCCAGCTGGGATTCTTCGAAGTAAGACCAAGAACAGAATTCATGTTGTAGCCTATTGCTGCCGTTGTCTCGCCAAAAATGCAGACTATACAAGTAACACTGAAAATCAAGAAATGAAATAGATTAAAAAAATATCAAACATAAACTACGAGATTTTACCTTTCTGCACGATTTAGAGTAGTCTGTGCGGAGTACGAAATAAGGTTTTGGCCTACAATACCAAGAGAGCCAGACGGGTTGGTATAGGGTTTGTGTCAAGTTTTCCTTCTCTCTGCAGTGCTGTTGTCCTGCGTAGTTTACTCCCTTAGTCGCCTCTTACGGCACCCACGGGATGAATAGGGGTGGTGACACTCTGTATTCTTAATCCGTCACCACACGGTAATGTTATTGTAATATGTGATTGCAGTTCATATTATAAACTTTCCTTAGGCGATGTATGTAATAGAAAGAAAACTTAGTTTTATAAATGCAATGAAAGACCGAAGAAAGAAGTATGAATTTATTAATTACTTTTATTATTTTACTGAATTATATTCAAATTATGTTACAATTTTTGTTTTAATCGGGGGATTACTGTGGAGAGGCACATGTATTATGTACGCTATAAATACGATGCGACAATAAATAACCAGCAGGTGGCACCTGAACCTCACGCGTTTCATTCCTCCCATACCCACAACAGATATATTGAACATTTCTAATAAATGAAAGAAATTGAGTCTTTTGATCACTGTATTTAACGCTAATCGCTACATTAAAAAAGAACTGAGTGGCGATTCGGTCCAACACGTTGATGTGGGCCAAGTAGACCAACAAAAAAGATGCCTTCAGGCGTTTCTGTCCGCGGGCCGAAACACGAGCGGGCTAAAACGCCCTAATACTTGTTAAAAGTATCAAAATGTAAAAAAAAAATTCTTATCGTTCTTACCCTTCAATGATTGGAGAACCACACACGTTTAAACCACATGGAACTAATATCACTTCACTTCAAACATTCACAATAAACTGTGAATATTGTAACAATACTGGCGGTTGTCATTACTTATTATCTTTAATTAAAATGCAATTTTGAAGTCGTTATCTAATGGGAAAATATCTCAATGTATTAAAGTTACCTGTTGTCGCAAGCATTTTAAAGCTAGTTAATGATCTCTATCATTAACTAGCTTTAAAATGCTTGCGCTTTAATGATAACATAACTTTCAAACTCACCGTCTAGCTATTTTTTAAATGTGATTATCAGTGGCAAATATAAAAAAAGAGTTTGCGTCTTGGATTCGATTACTACTCATTAGTACTTAAATCTTAGAATTTAGAATTAGTTTTGTTTCTATGTATGAAATTTTTTTTTTTTTATGGAAGTCTCTAGAACTCAGAGCATAAATGAATAAAGGAATGATTAGATTGGCTATTAATAATTAGAAGCACTGTAATATATTAGTAGATAAGTAAATAATTTTCAAAAAACAATTAATCGGTAAAATAATTCCCTTTTAAATAAACTTCTGAAACAACTGAGTTTCAGAATGTCGTTATTTATAAAATAATGCTACATTTCGCACTAAACGCATGTAAAACAGTATCAAACTATTAGGACTCGATATGTTTTCCTGTTACCTACACACTTACACAAACTCAAAGGTCGCAGGCGCACAAATGTATTTCTTATCTGCGTTTATTTATATGTAAATAAATACTGCCTATTACATTCTTATATATATTATATATACTTAAGCTACTACTTTTTATTAAGATTTATCTATCAGATAAACAATTGTATGTCGCAATTAAATGATTTTGTTTTTGCGAACTTTATCAGACACAAATATCTGCTTTCTTAAAAACAGGTATATTGTATTTAATTGCATACATATTCATCTATATTTTATTTTATTCAATAGGTACAGATACAGACAACAGATCAAGACATACAAAAAATGGCCTTAGTAATAAACAGTGAGCGAACCTGAAGTCCATTTACAACTGTACACAACTTTCAAAACAAACAATGCTTCGTTTTTAATGTAGGTTAAGGTTGGATTTAAATGTAAATATGTACAGGAAAAGGTAAAAACACTAAAAACCTTAATCGGTCATCGCAATGATAGGTAGGTTAATATTGTTTATTAAAATGATAACTTTCGGCATATACACGTGAGTAAACACTTATAATAAATACCTTGTTAAAATAAACAAAATAACATAAAAAAACACCAACACTAACAAAAAAAAATGATAGAAATTATTTACCAAAGCAAAAAATCAAAATCAACTCTAATAAAACCACACTAATTAAGTCATTTTAAAAATATTCAAAGCACAAGTATTAAAATGAATAAAAATCATTTAAAAAAATATATCGGTGCTACACTTTCCCAGTAACATGCTACACTATCAAAGAGTGACGGTTTAACAACAATGCTTATTGTATTTTTCTGAAATAAGAAATTTTTAAAAACATTCTTCTATGTCTCTATTGTGAAATGACTTTATATGAATATATTTCAAATGTGATCATGCATGACTATAATCTAAGACTGTTTCACACTGTTTGACTGACACGGTGCGGTGGTGCAGTGGTAGCGTATGCGACTGCTGTGCTAAGGTCTTGGTTTCGATCAGGTCTAAACGGGACCAAACGTTTGTATGATCTGCAAATATTTGTTTCGGAGTTTGGATGTTTTCTATGTAAAATATGTATATATTTATAAAAACAAAGTATATAAATATTCTATCAGAGAATCTAGCTTTCATAGTACAAGTGCTTAGTTCGAAACTAGATGGCGTTGTGTGTCTGGTGTCCGAAATATTACTATTACACTTCCAGAAGCCAATAAACTGTTTAGTCGTTTCGCATCCTCGCACCTCAACTTTTCAACTTGCTCCTTTGAGTCGATTGTCCAGCGCATCCTTTATGACAAAAGTCAAATTTTTGTCGTATATAAATACTGGCATAAGTTTTTTGTCTGTCTAATGATAAACAACCAAAGAGTATTGTATAAAAACAAAAGTAAGAGCAATATATGCAATTAAAAAGTTAAGAATGTTGGCGATTGTATGGGAAGGTGCGTTGCGATAGTGTGGAGTTGGCTTTAAGATCCCGTTACATATCTAGTCGTCTTGTCAAGAGAAATTTCAACACATATATTATTGTAAAAATGTGTACATGTACATCTATGGTCTGAGTTTTATATTTATATTCTACTCTAATTACTTAACGTTATAAAGTTGATGGTGATTAAATATATGTAAAAGCATTAACGAGTATATGTGGATGCTATGAATGTTTGTCAATAAACCTCTTTGTCGTATGGGGCAATGTAATCAATTTTTGTTTGAAGCATAAATCAAATGGGTGGGCCCTGTTTCGACCTAAGTGGGCCGACTTGACCGCAGTGTTACCACGGCCTTAGAGAAAATTAGGATTAAACAATTCTTTTGCTACTTTTCACCCAGTGAGTGAGATTGTTCAAGAACTATCGACCCTTTTTCAGCCACGTCTACAAGCAGTTTTTAAGGGTCATCATGAACTCTCTCGGATATAGCACCATAGACTGATTATACAGAAGACCGAAGAGAATAATCAGCCCCTGTGTCTAACATTCGTAGACTATGAGAAGGCCGTGGACTCGATCGAAATCTGGTTCTGGAGTGAGCAATGCTGCAGCGAGCATTGCTAAGTAGATTGGCGATACATCCAAGTGATAAGATGTCTCTATGAAGCCGCCATCATGTCAGTCCAAGTACAGAATCAGCAAACAAGACCATTACATTGAGGAGTGAGGCAAGAGGATGTCGACGTCGCCGAAATTGTTCACAAATGCAATGGAGGACATGAAGACGCTGCACTGGAAAGGGCGTGGCATCAATTTCAATGGCAAATACATCTCTTACTTGCGATTTGCAGACGACGTAGTCATTATGGCAGAGACGCTGCAGAACCTCCAATAGATGCTGAATGACCTAGCTGACTCTTCTGTACGCATAGGCCTACGAATGAACTTGGATAAAACCAGAACCTAGCATTTTATATTGAAAGAACGAGTAAAAAATATCTTTTCTAGGATTCGATTCAATTGTTGGTAAGTAATGATTCAATTAACGTCTGTTTGGCCGTTGTGAAAACGAAGTCAAAACCAACATGAAAAAAAAAATTTAAACCACTATTTCTTTTCTTTAAATTTTAGAAACGAAGTCGGAAGGGCAAATATAATAATAATAATAATATTTCACACATCTCACACATGGCCGTCTGATCCTAAACTAGGCAGAGCCTGTACTTTAAAAACCAGTCGCTGATAAACATACTTATATATTTCTAAAAACATACATATTATAGATAAAGTAGACGCAGAACAAATGACCGTGCTCATCACACAATTATATGTCCTGGGTGGGAATCGAACCCACAACCTCTGGCGTAGCAGTTAGGGTCACTAACCAGACCAACAGGCCAGTCTTATACTTTTAAAAGAAGCGAAATCACTGTCGGAATTATTTATATTTGACCTACATTTTGAAAAACCTTCGAAAGTTGTCACATGATGTACCTGTAGCAAAAGGGTGATAATACAAATTTACTAGCTGACCCGGTAAACGTTGTTTTTCCATATACATTATTTCTAGGAAATATTGAAAAACAAATTAGGGGTGGGTCACCCTTGTCATTTATGTATGAAAAATAGATGTTGGCCAATTCTCAGACTTACCCTATGTGCACACATAATTTCATAAAAATCGGTCTAGCCGTTTCGGAGGAGTATGGTAACTAACATTATGACACGAGAACTTTATATAAAAGATTTATAACGTTTATACGGCTTAAGTACTTAACCAGACATCACTAAAATAATGCAACACATAACCAGGGGTATAAATACAATTTACTATATGGTATCTTTCATCCAGAATCGAGCAAACAGCCTTAAGATCATCATCATCATCAACGCCCTTTAATAGTCCACTGCTGGATATAATAAGCCTCTCCTTAGAAAGGAGGTTTTGGCCTACTGTACCACGCTGGCCAGACGGGTTGGAATAGGGTTTGTAGTTCTCTTTGCAGTGCTGTTGTCCTGCGTAGTTTGCTCCCTTAGTCGGCTCTTACGACACCCACGGGATGAATATGGGTGGTGGCACTCTGTATTCTAAATCCGTCACCACACAGAACCTGAGATGAATTTAAGTTTTAACCAATAATCAAAATTATCCATCTTTTGTTCAAATTAGCATAAGATCCATAACATAAGAGGGACGGATTAAAATAATAAACTAGAAGATATTAATTGCAATGAATACGCGACATTCGATGTAGGTACTTCAAAATACGCAAAGAAAGGAATGCACACACACACACACACAGTACACATAGAACAGCGTTGTTTTAGATGAAATTTTTAAATAAGCAGTCATCACATACGTAACCGAGACATCATAGTAACCCTTTTTCTTAAAACGGTTTACCAAATAGTCAATTTCAAAACTTAGATACCCACAAGTTAAATCACTTCACAAATTTTAATATTATAATATTAAAGTTACTTTTACATTTAAATACAATAAATATGATCATAAATTATTCTGTCATTAGATCTGACCTATTCATTGTACACATGTCAGATGATTTCAACTCCAATATTAATGTAAAACCAAAACGATTTCAAACGTTTAAGAAAATAAAATTACCTTCGTATTAAAATATCGCACACAAATACTGTATAAATTATTTTTATAAACAAATTAATACACAGTAACTGACAGGGGTAGATTATGTTTGTCGCGGTCTGTATTTGACGGTCGACTGACTTCAACTGACAGATTTTTTTTTATTTTATTCACATGTGGTTCGTAAAGTTTACAGTGATATATATAACCTTAAACTTTTACAATTGTAGCTTGGCTATTAGTAACACTTATGTCTAGTATTAGTTTCATTTTCATGTTTTTTTTACTTTTAATATTAGATTCAGATTGCAATCTATACTAATATTATAAAGAGGAAAGATTTTTGTTTGTATTTTTACGGATAGGATCCGAAACTAATGGACCGATTTAAAAAGTCTTTCACTTATAGAAAGCTACATTACCAGCGAGTAACAAATGCTATAATTAATTTTAGAAACATAATTACTGTCTAAAAAAAATTATGATAATTTAAAGCCAGGTATAAAAATTTGCTATTAATATTTGCTTTCTTCGCATGCGCTGAAAAAGCTATTGATATAACACTAATAATATAGTTAGCTATAATAACCTTTTTTTGTTGAAATTTTTAGCTAAAATATGGTTCAAACCAAAACTGATTCTATCAGTATATTAATCCTTATCTAAATAAACCAATTAGTAATTTAGGATATACTCGTACTCGCACCTGAAGTGCATATAAATTTTCGAATTATTCAAATAGGGCAATTAGTTTTTAAGTTAAGATGAGTAACAACCAATGATATTATATACAAACAAGAGGTACATACATATTCATAAAATGCCTTCCTGTGTATTCCGAAAATGCACAAATTACGACAAAAAGGGAAAAATATAAAAATATATATATATTATCCTTAAGGTTTTATGTATATTGTATTATGTATATATATATATATATATGTTTGTGTGTAACTCAGCAAGTATAGGTATTTGTGTATCTCAATATGTATGTATGTATGTCTGTCACACTGTTTCTGTCCATATCCCTAATTATTATTGTCTCCTTAACACTCAAAAATAATAATTTCAATTGCACTTACTCAGTCATTTCCCCACCACCCAAAGGTAGACTGGGAGAAAATGCCTGTGGCATTAAGTCCGCCATTGTACAACGAATTGTGCAAAAAGAATTAAATAAATATTAAAATATCATGGAACAGTGAAGTGTATGTTTTGTTCAATGCATTAATAGGTGTCTGTACCGTAACGGAACAAATATTTTGATTTTGTGCGTGCAGTATGATTATAACGTATCTTCCTTAAAATATCATTGGTAATAACAATATCATTAGTAAAAATTGATGTTATATTGTAAACCACTACGGAAGTAGGAGTATCTTTACATATGTATGAGTACTATAAAATGAAGCCGCTTCCCACCGCTGTACGCTTGGATCTATGAAAGATCGCAACGGATTTTAATGTGATTTTAATCAATAGAGAAGGTGATTCAAGAGGAAGGTTAATATATGTGACACTTGCATATTATATTAGAGAATTTCCGAGAAATTTAAAGACTTTTAAGATTTTTTCTGGAAATTGCCAAATTTTTTGCTAATAACTTCTTTTTGAAACTTATATCCTCTTTTTAGGGTTCCGTATCTCAAAAAGAAAATAACGGAACCCTTATAGGGTCACTGTTGTCCGTCTGTCTGTCTATCAAGACCCTTTATCTCAGAAACGCGGGTAGATATCGAATTGAAATTAAAACCATATACTCAGGTCTGCGGTCCCTTAAAGGGGTTAAAGTATGAAATTGCTGTTGTATAGTAATAGATACTTTGAATTGATATAAAACCTTTATGGTGTGAGATTTTCGTGTAAAACTTTTTTCACATGATACATTATGAGGTTCTTTTTTTTTTAAATTTGGAACATTCGATTTTCGAGTTTTAATTGTTTTGTTTATTGAGCTTAGACTTGATAGAATGATTCCTCGAAAATAGGAGTCATTTTTGAATACGAGTTCCAACGCGGAACTAATGCGTCAGAAATGGAAATATCAAATGACTGATAATGAATGCATCGTGCGTTTTTGGTTTAAACTCTTTTGTAATGGAAACTTCGACTTAAAGCCTACTTGCAGCGCGGTGTGTAGGTGTGCAAACGTTACCTGAACCCCTTTTATTTTTTTTGTTTTTTTTTTTTCTGCGCGTAACTGCCCTCGGATACCACCCATCAGTGGGTGATTATGTCGGATAAGAACCGACCAAAAACCGCACGCCGTCTCCAGGTAGCCGGGGAACCAGGTATACCCTAGAAAGGAAAGCCCTGGCTAACGTATCGTAAGCAAAGACGTAAAAAGCTGAGCGATTCGCCCGCGCGCTACTCAAACTTACGTCCAAACATTGTCTTACAGCGAATCGTAATGCAGTAGGTTAGAAAAGTATATCGTGTTTGAGATATATAAGTAGTATATAAGAGTTAGCTTTCCATTAAAGGAGGTATCATCATCAATCATCATCAACAGCCTATAACAGTCCACTGCTGGACATAGGCCTCTCCTTAGAAAGGAGGTTTTGGCCTACTATACCACGCTGGCCAGACGGGTTGGTATAGGGTTTGGGGTGCTGGCTAGAAAACCTCCCCGTGGTGCACCCTGGAAACGCTGGCGATGGTACTGTTTCCTCCTTGTCCTCTTGGAGGAGAGGATTATCGCCAGCGGCCAATATTCTAGCAGAAGAGGCAGCCGTTCATCGGCTCTCGGGCAAGGCCTGGTCCAGCAGGGTGGGCGTGTCTGCCGGTTGCCCTGCTGGCTCTTCGCTCTTCGGAGCATTTAGGAGGAAACCTCGGTAAAAAACCTGATGGTGGGGCCCTGTAGGGGCCACAGTTTCTCCGCTAACAGCGGTGGAGAAAGGAGGACGGGCTCGGCGTGTACTGACACTACCACCGAGCAGGCAGGGGGACGTAGTCTCCCTGTCAACCGTCGGCATATCGTAATCCCGAGACGAGCGCTGTGGTTAAGTCTCGCGGCTCTGATCGGGGGCGAGGGTCTTGGCTTAACCGCCCGGACCGCGAGGAAGATGACCTCTCTAAAAAATTCCCCGAATCCCGTGTTCTGGTGCGTGGCCAGGGGATGCATGGCTGATGGGAAGTTCAGTCGCGAGCGCACTCCAAGCCGAGGTACCTGCGGACCCCTCGGTTGGGTTAAAAACTTACGCTTGCCCGGGTAATGGGGGATCTCTGCCCGGGTGGACCTTTTAGTTCTCCCCCACTCGTGGGACTTATTATGGAAAATATTAACTCAAACATTAAAAAAACGATCGGAACCAACCAACAAACGAAAAAGGCAAGCCTAAAGGACATGAAAGCAAAAGGAAGGAAGGACAAGCAGAACAGTGGAGCGGATGGGTCGTCCACTGAGGGTGAGATGGTGTCAGGAACGCCTATCTCGGTGGGGCTCCCAGAAGTCAGTCTAACGCTGGTCTCTGGGAGCCGAAGAGCATCGGATCGTATTCGTTCCGGATCCGCCGTCTCCTCGGATGGCGCGGAGGCCATGGAGGCGGAGCGAAGCGACAGCCGAAAACGCGGACTCTCAGGGGACGTGGAAACCGACACGTCCGGCGAAATGATGCCACCAAAGGTGGCAAGCAGCCGCCGAGGGAGGGCACGTAAACCGGCCTCGGTCTCGACCCCGTCAGGCTCCGCGTTCTCAAACGCGGAGTCCTACAGGAGCGTACGAGTGGACGGCGAGGCCGTAGCGGAGGAGGAGATCGCGGATCTCCTGCTCAAGGTTCGGGAGCCGGTGGGGGGAAATGCCCCCCAGGCTCCCGTGTCCGTGCAGGAGAGGGCGAAAGCGGCGGTGGCCGTCATCGACAAGGTGGCCACCAAATCCGTGAACCTTAAGGGCTCGTTTGTGAGGGCCCTTAAGGACTCCTCCTCCGCTTTGTCGGAGGTCGTGGAGGGCCTAGTGGGCGACGTATCGCGCCTACAGGTGGCCAACGAGAAGCTGACGGAGCGGGTGAACGAGCTGAGCGCTCAGTTCGCCCGCTTCCAGGCGAACCTCCCCGAGCGGGAAGCCCCGTCCGCGTCCCAGCCTGCCCCTACCACCAACTCAGGGGCATTTGACTCCCAACTGCGAGAAATCCTCATCGCAGTTGGGAATATGCTGGACGGACGCCTGGCTGGCCTGGAGGCGAGACTGCCCCCCTGCGCCGATTATTGCGCCCCCCCGCTCGCGTCGGCACAGCGGCCTAAGGCCGCCGCTCCGACCCGCGCTCCCCGTAGTGGGGAGGCCGCGTCTCCTACGCGGCGGCGGGCGTCTGCCCCCGACTCCATCGCCTCCCCAAAAGCCGAGGAGGGGGGCCAAGGCACCGGCCCAGGCGCCGGCCAAGGCACCGGCTTAAGGCGCCGGCCAAGGCACATCCCCAGGCGCCGGCCAAGACGGGGCCTAAAACGGCGCCCGGAGGAGCGGAGTGGCATTCCCTCCGCTCCCCACTCCGACACCCCTGCCGGGCCCCTCCGCACCTGCCCCCTCCAACGAGGGTTGGCAGGAGGCGAGGGGCTCCAAGAAGTCCCGAAGGCGGGCCAAAAGGGCTGCCAAAAAAGCAGCCCAAGCCACGCCTTCGCCACCGGTGGCAACGGCCTCCACAAAGAGGCCGCGGAAGCTGCAGCCACCCAAAACCGCGGCTGTAGTGTGTGACCGTGTCCCCCGGAGGCGGCTGACGGCGGGCTGTCCTACGCGGCCGTTTTTAAAAAGGCCCGGGACAGCCTCGCCAGCGACTTTGGGACGGTGGGGGTCAGGATGCGCCTCGCCCAGACGGGAGCTCGAGTCCTCGAGTTCCCTGGGGCTGAAGGCGCTAAGACGGCGCTAAGTGCGCAGAGCTGCGCATCTCGGGCCTGGACGACTCCGTAACGGCCGAAGATGTCCGCGCTGTAATCCGGGAGAAGACGGGGTGCAGCGCGGACAACGTCAGGGTCGGCACCATCCGCCCCGGTCCAGGAGGGCTTGGCGCCGTGTGGGTCAGCTGTCCCGTAGCGTCGGCCAAAGTATTGGCCGACGCCGGCAGGCTGCTCATCGGTTTCGTGAGCGCCAGGATCACAGTCCTGGCGGCGAGACCGATGAGGTGCTACAAATGCCTAGCATCGGGACACACGCGCGTCAAGTGCGACAGCTGTTTCGACTGCGGCGGACTGTGCTTCCGCTGCGGTCAACCGGGGCATAAGGCGGCAGAATGCTCTGCCGCCCTCACTGCCCAGCGTGTGCGGCGGGCAATAAGCCCGCCAATCACCAGATGGGGCAGAGAGGCTGCAAGCCTCCCCGCAGTTCTCGGCAGACGTCAGGGGCTAGCCAGTCGACCCAGGCTGCCTCTGATGAAGTACGTGCGTCGTCGTCGTCGCCCATGGAGGAGGTTGTAGAGACGATCCAGTAATGGATCAAGTCTCCAACCTCCTGGTCCAGACGAACCTGAACCACTGTGCCGCGGCGCAGGATCTCTTCCTGCAAACCATGGCACAGTGGTCGATAGGTGTTGCCGTAGTCGCGGAGCCCTATTCTGTCCCTCCCCGTCCAAACTGGATGGGTGACTGGGACGGCTCCGTGGCAGTCGTCGGTTCCACGACGGCTCATTCCCCGCCCTTGTCGCTAAGAGACAAGGGCACTGGATATGTTGCCGTCGAGTGGGGGGGGATCACCATATATGGTGTCTATTTCTCCCCCAACCGGAGTTTGAACGACTTCGAGGTTTTGTGCTGTGGTCCTTGTGCTGGGGGACTTCAACGCAAAGTCCATTGCGTGGGGTTCCCCCAGGACGGACGCAAGGGGCGAGGCCGTAGAGGAGTGGGCGGCCTCGGTGGGCCTCTGTCTTCTAAACAGAGGCTCCACCAACACGTGCGTGCGACAGCAGGGGGGGTCGATAGTGGACCTCTCGTTCGCTACCCCTGCCCTCGCCGCACGAGTAAGGAACTGGCGTGTCCTGGAAGAGGTTGAGACGCTCTCGGATCACCTGTATATCCGATTTGAGCTCTCCCGGACCCAGGTCTCCAGTAGGGGTCACGTGGCTTTCCGCGGTGGGCTGTTGCCAGACTGAACCGGGACCTACTAGAGGAGGCAGCCATAATTCACTCGTGGCTGTCTCCTCAGGCCCCGACCGAGGAGGTCGACGTGGGGGCTGGCCGCTTTCGCGATGCGATTACGCATATCTGCGATGCGGCCATGCCCCGCATTCGAGGTCGTCGGCCTCCAAGGAAGGAGGTCTACAGGTGGTCCCAGGAGCTGGCGGACCTCCGTGCGGCCTGTACACGTGCCCGGAGGTCCTACACACGCAGTCGGCGGCGTCACCGTGGAGACGGTGAGGAGGACCGGCTTCATGAGGAGTACCGACGGGCGCGGAAAACTCTGAAGCTGGCCATTAGCCGCGCCAAAGAGGAAAAGAGACAGGAGATGCTGGAGGGTCTTAATCGTGACCCCTGGGGTCGCCCTTACCGCGCGGTGCGACAAAAGCTCCGCGCGTCGGGCCCCCCCCTTACAGAGACTCTCCAGCCCAGCTTCCTGCGAGAAGTGGTTGAGGGCCTTTTCCCACAACGAGCGGAACACACTCCCCCGTCGATGGCCTCCCTGGCCGGAGACGACGGGGAGCACGGGGAGGACAATGTTCCGCCCGTCCGGGATTCGGAGGTAGGGGCGGCTGTTCTACGGATCCGTTCCAAGAACACCGCCCCTGGGCCAGACGGGGTACCGGCCCGAGTGCTGGCCCTGGCCCTCAACCACATGGCAGACCGCCTCGGGGAGGTGTTCGACGCTAGCTTGGCGTCGGGACGCTTCCCTGAGTGCTGGAAGAGCGGGAAGCTGTTGCGCCTGCACTATATTATGTCATTATATAAACATTACGCAATGACAGATCACATTTAGATTCTTATAGTCTCTTACACTTTTGTTTTGTTGTTGTTGTGTATACAATTTTAGTGAACAAAGTGAAGTCTGATGTAAAGCTTGTTATATATACAGTGATAAACAAAAGCACAAGCGATTGCCTGTGATTATAAGGTATAATTAAAAATACGAGAAAAAAAAAATATAAATCTTAATCAGTTTCTACGATGCAACGGCCACCCTAGGTAGTATAACAATAATTAAATTATTAAAATTTTATCGTGAAGATCTTTATCCAGTGGACTATTAAAGACTGTTCATGAACCAGTGTCTTCGTTTCTTATCACTGAGCGAGTAAGATAACCCGAGACCAACCTCACCCCTAACCCCAACTGGAGGAAGAACTGCAAAAGGCGGCAACGCGCTTGTGGCTCTTGAGTTGCAATGTTTTATGGGCGGTGGTAGACATTTACCATCAGCTAACCCGTATCCTCATTTGCTTCATATTCAATAGAAAAAGTGTGAGGAAAAGCTAGAGTATGGGATATCGCGAGTCTCAGATGAGCAAAAGAATTGAGATCTCTACAATTAAAAAGTCTCTAGAAAAACTATGTTAACTGGTCCTCTTTGTTAATGACTACAATATTCTACATTTTGTGTAATGTAATTAAGTAATTATGAACATTTTGTATGATTAGATAGGTTGATAATTGTTTTTTCTTGTGCAATGAAATAATTCGAAATGAAACTACCAAGAAATGTAATATTTAGTAACGTTGTACAATTACCAGTGTTACTAAAATCGACGATCGCTTACTGATAACAGAATTTTAATATTTTAATTAAAACAAAAGATTAGGAGTCTATTTATTTTTGATTATGTTACTCGATTACTCGAATATAGCTGGTCCGGGTTAAAGGGGTATACTGCTTGATCGGTCCCTCTCGGTAAGCACTATTTTACAGACCTGATGCCAATCCCACAGCTGGCTAAGGTCCTTACATAGCAAATTCAAAGTCAAAATTATGAGTCATTAGGAAATGTAAAAAAAAATATCTCTACCATGACGGTCATTGAAGACTCCAGAATATACAGAGTGTTACAAAAAAAGTGTATTCATATTTAACCACCCTACACTATCTAGCGCACATGTCATTCCTACTCTGGGGACATTTCCTACACGAGTACTCCATACTAAAATTCTTAGAATAAGGTAATATAATAATAAGGTTTTATAAAAACTCCATCGCTGAAGGTTTTTTTAGGTTTGGCTAATTGCAAAATAACTTCATAAGAAACAGTCAAACTTTGTTCATTGTCTGTATTTACTTTTGGAAAAAAACATCTTTTGTTGCGTTAGTTTTTTCTTATATTCAGCCACAACAATTTTTCTTGCTTTACCGACATGTCTTTTATATTTTTCTTCGTGTAAAGTAGTATAATGACGTTTAAAATTATATTCTTTACTCACAGACAAAACATGCATACAAATCATACACTGAATTTTATTATTAACTTATAAACTTTCGCGTTCCATGATAATTAATATTATTTAACGGGAATTAACGCGATCTCTTATTTAGGGTATTACATACCTCTGGTTTCACCTTCACAGCAGCGATATGCATATCGCTGTGGTGAAGAACCGACAGACGAGCAAATCAGCGATTGCAGAACATGCACTCGATGCAGGCATCAACCACTGGATTGAATTTCACCGCACGCAAGTCCTCTCCACCGAACGTTACTTTTACTCAAGAGTTGTACGTGAAGCGATTGAGATTAAAAAGCATAAAACTTTTAATCGGGAAGATGGTTTTAAATTATCTACAGCGTGGAATCCAGTGTTAAAAATCATACCACCTCGCTTTTCTGCGCAATCGGTTAAACACCAGAATAGGGACTCATGGGTTTGCTTACAGAATAGGGACACTGTTAGTGTGGTATGTGACGGTACATGGCGACACAAAAACAATATCGAAAATGTGCGGGTAGATGAAGAGCCTTCTACTTCACGGATTCGCGGAGGGCGTGCGCCGATGAGCCAGTCAGCCTGTGACCACGGCCGGTGCAACCTGGTCGAAACGTCAGGCAAACCAGAGGTATGTAATACCCTAAATAAGAGATCGCGTTAATTCCCGTTAAATAATATTAATTATTATTATTGCAAATAAAATAGTCAAGTTCCCACTTCTTTAATGAGAAGTGGGAACTTGACTATTTTGAATTGTCTATTTGAATACACGATGTTCATCACAAATCACAACAATCGTAAACTGCTGTTCATGTAAATTTACAAAAGAACGGTGCACAGGCGGGTCGCCTATCAAACGCGTCACGGGCGACGGTGCCTGTTGCTTAGAAGACGGGGCACGCTTGCATGTGTATTTTTTGGTTATATCGTATTGTACTGATGGCGTTATCCTACGACAGTTTTTATTTAATTATTGTATAAAGTGTCCGTGACCGATGGCGTCGACGGATGCACGCTTAATGCAGCGAACGGCCTAACAGTCTTAGGAAACTTCATTATTTTTAATACATATACCTATCTTATTTTTAAAGTGACAAATCTGATGTCATAATTGATTGATAATCAATTTTTTTTTTTTTTTATATGGGTGTACAAAAACGGTTTCATTTGAAATATTATAATATTATTTATAAGACGGGTTACCTGATGGAAAGTGACTACCGCCGCTCATGAACGCCTGCATATTAATCAGGAGCGCGCAAAAAAAAGTATCGGTCTAAAAGCAGGCGATAATTTGTTCCACAGATTGGTTGTGCGCGGCAAAAAGTTTCTTGAGCATAGTGTGGTGGAGAGCCATTCCAAGTTATATCTAAGTTATAGGCTTAGAAGTTTTGCCTCGTGGAACAATAAACGATTATGTATTTTACATCAATTTGTTAATAGAATGTACGGCTTTTTTATTTTATTTATTATTTTAGAAAATAATTACAACGTACAAAATTCAATAGCACGGTAGTAGCTGCAGTAGTGAAAACTACTCGTATTAACGCTTCCGACTGTGTGTAAACATTACATTATATATATATATACGAGTGTTGCAATACATTTCAAAGTAAAAAAAGAGAACATTGAATATTAAAACAATATTAATATAAAAATATCTAAATGAAAATATTAAATTTAAGCTGTTTGTATGTATGTATGTACAGACATCTTTCTGTAACATCCTGTATAATATATGAGTAAGTCCATATTGTTACATATAAAACGACCTTCGTCTGTTTTATAAGAGTCGTATAGGTCTGAATGTAAAATGGCTTGTATTTTTAAAACTTTTTTATTAGCTTGGTATATATGTATGTATGTAACGTTAACATGTAAAATTAAAAAAAAACTAAAAACACGCTTTTGTAAGTAGTTGGACTATAAAGAATTAAATAATTTTCTATAAGTTCAAAAACAAAGATCATTTTATCGTAAAAAAGCGTCGGGTGCCTTTGAAGGTATTCTATAATATAATACGGGCCTGTTGGTCTAGTGGTTAGTGACCCTGACTGCTAAGCCAGAGGTCGTGGATTCGATACCCAACCAGAGCAAATAATTGTGTGACGAGCACGATTATTTGTCCTGTCAGATCACATAAAAAGCCTTTAACAATCTACTGCTGGACATAGGCCTCCCCTTAGAAAGGAGGTTTGGGCCTACTATACCACGCTGGCCAGACGGGTTGGTATAGGGTTTGTGTCATGTTTGGTCCGGTATAACAGCAGTTCCCGGATCCCTCCTATTACAGACGCAGAGTGGCACATCGTGTGTTTTTAGTCGGTCCGATTCCGACACACCACCCCGCCGTAAACCCCGGTGAGGTGACGGCCCCCTCGGGTTTCCACACGTAAAAAAAAAGGGTTTGTGTCATGTGTGCCAGCAGTCTGGTTATAGTAGGGTTACTATAGGCTCCACCCAGTTTGTTATAAGACGGTCGTGTGTGAAATGTATGCAGTTATTATTAAAAAAAAATAAGTATCTGTAGTTGGATCCGTATTAGTGAAAATCCGAGGGCGGCAAAAAATATTTTTTAGCCTTATCACATTTTAGCGGATCTTTTCTGTATGTTATAACGTTTGTGATATTTAAGATAAATTTTACTTAAAATAAAACTAACGTCTTCTTGGAATACGTGAATACAAAAAGGCGCGGAATGTAGCTCGAAAAGAGAAAAGTGTATTGTTTGGAAGCACACTGATTTAATCATTTTCAGTACCTGAGTTTAAAATTTCAAACACTATATATATATCATGAATAGAAACATCAGTGATTTGAAGTCTAATACAAGATCCTTAAATGTCCGTGTCGCCGTAGACCATGTTCTAGACTGAACGATTATAAATATATATCTATCATGGCTTTAAAAGCGGCATGCCGTGGGACGCCGCAGCATGTCGTGTTATGCGGTTCCATTCTAGAGATTATCATGCCACCATATCTCGCGGGGTACATAGCTCACAGGAGTATAGCCCCCCCCACCCCCCCTCCTTCGGAGTCAAGGGCGGGAGACAGTCAATCAGTTTAGGAAGAGGAAGCTTATAAGGTATGTAAAATCACGCTAAGATGGTTAGGAGTGGTGCAGTGCCCAAAATATAAGTTGAAATGCAGTTAACGGCAAGTAACAAATAAATTCATTGATACAAGTAAGGGGTTTACGTTTGTTTTCAATCGAATAACAGTGACCTACAAAACTAACTGGTTTACGATACAACTACAGGACGTTTTTAATGATTTAAGCTATTAAGATAAGCTGTCCTTGAAGTTTTACCTGATATAGAATACGAGTTTATTTTTAATGTTGACGTCACCACAACCTGAACGTATGCAGTGAGGTATGAATTAGGTGACACCGTTTTACATCGGAATACATATTATATAGATTTCACAGATCAACAACCTGTAATACTCGTAGTTCACTGCTGGTTATAGGCCTCTCCTTAGAAAAGTGGTTTTGGCCTATTATAGCACGATGGCCACACGTGTTGATATAGGGTTTTTTCAAGTTTTCCATCTCTATGCAGTGCTGTTGTTAATTAAAACTGAATCCTGTAACTGATGATAATTTTTACATTCCATCCGTTCAATCTTCTAAAGATTATTTTTTTCAGGCAAGCAAAGCGGCGCCAATGACAAAAGATGAGACGATGCTCCTCGTGCAGCTTGAGGCGGCAAGTGCATTTATAAATAACAAAGCAACAAATGCCACTAATAACAAACTCAAGGACCAGGTTTGGCAAACATTAGCTGTTGATTTTAATTCGTCAGTTTCAAGTTACCAAAGAACTCCAGCGCAGCTACGTTTAAAATGGGATAACTTGAAGAAGGCCGCTCGTAAACGCTGCGCAAACATGAGAATCAGCCGTAATAAGGTCAGTTAGGAATTATGATTAATGATTCACAACAGTAAGTAGTAAGTTAAAATAATATTTTTAAGTACTCCTTTTTTTTTACAGACTGGAGGAGGGAATGACTACTTTCCACCTGACGAAGTCCTGGCCAAAGTGGCATCTTTATTAGGCAACACATGCACAGGTTTTTCTGTGGAGTTTGGTGGGGATGCCACCATTTCAAATGTTCCTTTGGTGATGGCTGAAATAGAGAATGTAGAGGTAATATGTAATGAAACGCTAGAAGATGATGCTGATGGTACTTATGGTGGAGGTGGTGATAAGAGGGAGGTGTTGAAAGAAACACAATTACTTGAGACACCTCCCCCCCCTAAACATAAAAAAAATTACATAAGTAAAGCTAGTGGCAGTGGTGCATTGGGTGGGTGGCTGAAATTTTTGTTTTAATGCTATTTTCCATTACATACTTATTCTCTGAAACATGCTAACTGTGGACTATTACACACATTGAAACCATATAATAACTACTATATCTTACTTTACTTTATTTTTATAGCCAAGCGGAAACAAAGGATGGAAGAGGAAAAGTGTAAGGCCCGCATTATGAGGGAAAATGCTCTTACAGAATATTTAGGTGTTAAGAAAAGAAAAATCGAATTAGAAAATGAGGAAAAGGAGTTACATATAGCTAAACTTAAGTTAGAATTAGATAAGGCTAGATTAGAAAATTAATGAGGTAAAATGTTTTAAATTTTTTGATTGTAATTTTTAATCATCATTCATATGTATCTATTATAAAACATTGGGTAAAGGAAGTTATAAGTATAATATGAAATTAATTTAATGTAATGATACTAATAATACTAACTTAATTATAAGCAAGTTGTTACTAATGCACTAACACTATGGACTGCATCACTACGGTCTGAAATAAATGATTATTATAGGCATATGCTTTGTTTACCTCAATAATCCACCACTGGTACATTGTATTCTGATGTCAAATTTGTAAAAGAAAATAAAAATGTACATAAAATATGAATTAATATTATTTATTTTACACATTAAAATAATTATTTATTAGTAATTGCCGTTCTGACATGTTTAAAATTGGAGAATTATCATTGACAATTACATTTTCCTCCTGTGTTGTATCTGGAATAGATATTTCTGGCTCAATTTCATCCAAATTCATAGTTCTGGCAATATTGTGTAACACAGCAGTGGCTATAATAAGGGATTGCATATTTTCTAATTTTAGCCTCATTTTCAAGGATTATATGGGGAATCTTCTTTTCCAAACTCCAATGCATCGGCAATTACAGTAGTTATTAATAAATTGTGTATTTAAACCATGTACACTGCATCTAGTATTTACTAAACAAAATAAACCTCTCTATAGTATTTCTTGTTTTAATATGTGCTTCATTATAAGATTGCTCTGATGGAGTATTTGGGTTGAGTAGAGGTGTCAATAGATAGGGTGTGCATAGATAGCCACTATCACCAAGCAGCCAGCGATTTCCAAGTCTACCTTGTTCACAATAATCTGCAAGTTTATATTATATATTAGACTTTTAAGCAATAGGAACAGTGTACTTAACATTCATAGAATAAGCAACTAACTAAATCAGTAACCTTTTAAATCAGAATGGTTAAATATAGTTGCATCGTGAGTGGATCCTGGCCATCGGGCAACAACATTTAGGAACACTAATTTACAATTACACACAACTTGTACATTAATAGAATGTTCCTTTCCTGTTTCTGAATTCTTCTCCCACATTTGAGTCTGTAAACTAAAGAATTATGGTATGAAAATCATAAAAAATGAAGTTAGACCGGGACCTAAATAGAAGTATCAAATAGTTCAGTATGAGGTGAGATGAGGTACTAACTTGGTGATTGTATTAATATATGGGTGCCATCTATGACACCATGTACTCTGGGAAATCTAGCAATATTATAAAACTCTTGTTGAGTGTGATTTTGTTACACAACAAGGTTTGAGTATAATCTTGCTATGGCTTTGGATACATCAGAGACAATACGACTAGCAGATGCTATAGATACTCCGATAAAATCTGCAACTGACACTAGCATAGTACCCAATGCATAGGATCGTAGAGCCAAAAGTATCTGATGGAGGGTGGATATGCCGTGATTTCTGGAAAAAATAAGAACTGTTATAACCTGATGACAAACCTCAACTTTTGCTATAATAGCAATATATTTGCTATATAGCAGCCCCAGTAATAGCCTACACTTGAGCCAAACCCAATAAATAAAATATAATACACTTGCTTGTAATTGTCAAATTAAAGAATGGTTTAATCTTTGTTGTTTATGATTATAATATATTTTTTATCAAATTTGGTTAAAGGATGGAGATAGGACTAAAAATGATAACGTAAAACCTTACCTTTTAGATGTTACTCTTAAATATGATTGTATCCAATTTATTAATTGATTCACAGCACTCTTATTTAATCTATATCTATATGCAAAATTCGTAGTCATTTAATTTAGTCATATAATTCACACGTGGTTTATATTCCTTCTGTACAGGTATGTTATCATCAGTATCACTGTCACTGCTTTCATCATAATCCATTATAATTCCAAATAATTCCATGTCGCTATCATCACTGCTAAAACCTTCCATTATTTTATATTTAATATGAAGTTATTTATTATCGAAATTCTATTTGCCCGCGTAACTGGCCGATGTTGACAGATAAACAAAAACGTTACTAATAGTTAGCTGCGCCTACCGGAGATTAACTCGAAACTTATATTGAAATACAATTTAGTCAGATTACTGTGCGAGTTATTATTTCTAGTTGACTATCCGTCCTCCCAAAGGTAGATAGATAACTCCGATAGGAAATGCTATCTGCCGGTAGGTTACGGAAACGTAAGTTAGGGTAAAAGGATAGATTTGTTTAACTGTAGTAATGAGAACTAAGGATAGATAGGTTATTGAAAACGGCCGAGGCAGCGCATGACCGCCGCTAGCTGTTTGGACGCCCGCGTGCAATACCGATGAAGTCGCCCTTTTCTCCGTGCGGTAATCGCCCTCCGGATACCCCCATATGAATTCCAATTCCGATCAAGTTATTTTCCATAATTTTTAAAAAAATATTTCCTTACAAATTATTTCCTTATTTCAAAGAGTTTAGAAATCATATTACTTAAGGCGCTCTTGCAGCGCGGTGTGAAGGTGTGCAAAACATTACCTCACCCCCCCGCTAACGTATCGTACTGTTAGAGATGCCTTATGTAAGCATTCCTGCACACCCCACACTTCTACTCTGCACACTCAGCATTTCTCCATCAATAGCCGAACGACCCGTCCACTCATGACCAGTCTCATCCCGATATCCAAGCCAGACGGTTGTCTTAACCCTATTTAGTATTTTATTTCTTTTTAAAAAGACAAGTTCCCCGAGACTCGTAACATATTTGGTGGCAGCGGTGGGATTCGAAAAGAGTCCCCGGTACGTCTCTTAAAAAGTTCAAATTCGGCGCGAGTGTATTTGAGTGTAATTGCCGACTCCATAGTGTACAAAGTGTCAGTGCACCGAGTTCGAGCCCGACTCCTGGACGTCAGTATTCGTGATAAAGCTTGTGAAAGGCCCATTGCTGTGCACCACCCGTGCTGCAGCCGGTCTTTGTCCAGAACCAGAAGGATTACACCCATTGTCACGCCAAGTTAGTGCTGTGACCGGTGTAATATCTCCAACGACGCGACGACCTTCGGCTTATCAACGCCTACGCTTCGCCTGTGAATCTTCCAAGAAACCATGTCCGTTATTCTTATCGCGCTGTCCGCATTCCAGTAAGTGAAACCATACACTTGGTCATTGCTAACATCTTATTTAAAACTAATACATTATATTTGAGATTTTTAAATATCATTACTCTATTCTGTAACGTATTCCGTCACATACGTATATTGTTCAAATTATTGTTATTTCAACCTTATTGTGTATTTGTAATTGTTAAGATGACTGAGAGATCCCAAAGTCCAAAATTGGAAATTAACATTACTGATACCGAAGAGGAAGGCCAAGGCCTCTGCCCTCCCCCTCAAGGACCTTCTACTAGATCACAATCAAAAAAAATTAAAACTGTAACATCTAAATTAGAAATTGAGCTTTCCACGTTATTAAAATTCATAAAGCCATACGATGGCTGCAGAGAAAAACTAAATTCCTTCTTAGTAAACTGCAATAACGCCTATGAACTAGCATCAGAATCACAAAAAGACATACTCTTTAAATACATTCTATGCCAACTACAGGGCAAGGCGGAAACCGCATGCTCCATCAAAGAATTTTCAAATTGGCAACAACTGAAAGAATTTCTAAAAACACAATTCAGTGAAAGAAAGCACTATGCCCATCTTTTAACAGATTTACAGGAGTGTAAACAACAAATAAATGAAAATGTAAGTCAATATGCTCTAAGGATCGAGACATGCCTGTCTCATCTGTTAACCGAAATATCTATCTCACACGGTCATAAAGGTCGAGAGATGATAGGACGCACGGCAGCCATGGAGGAATTAGCCCTCCATCATTTCCAAATGGGATTGACACCCCGTATCTTTAACATTGTCAGGGGTAAACCAATAAAAACTCTAAATGAAGCCATAAATATGGCCATTTCAGAAGAAAAAATACAACAGTCCCTATCCAGACAAGGTCCGAATTCGTTAAGCACTCAACAACCACGACAAGATAGGTCAAACGCTACAAAACTAAACACTCAATTTATTCGTCGTAACCAAAATCAACAACCCTCGACCTCAAACCAGTACAACGTAAAACCTAACTTTAATAACCCTAACAGATCTAATAATAACTACAACAATTCTTCTACTCAATTCTGTAGGTACTGTAAAACGCCAGGTCATACCTTAGAGCAATGTCGGAAAAGGGAGTTCAACAACAACCGTTTCAAGAATTTCGACCCGAATCAGCAAAGAACGCTACAACGCGTCAACTTCATTTCCGACGAATCCTCAGACAATAACGATGGATATTCGGCTAACCCCACAGAGGGTTATGATACCGTTGATGCCGATCCAAAAAACGAGTAATCGTCTCGTCCCGGTGCCGTGCGGGACGTCATAATTCAAAAAACGGTATCACAAGTCCAAAATCCACTGTATCCGTGCAGCAACATCATGTTGATCTGCCAAAATCCTCTGTATCCGTGCAGCAACATCATGTTGATCTGCCAAAATCCTCTGTATCCGTGCAGCAACATCATGTTGATCTGCCAAAATCCTCTGTATCCGCGCAGCAACGTCATGTTGATCTGCCAAAATCCTCTGTATCCGTGCAGCAACATCATGTTGATCTGCCAAAATCCTCTGTATCCGCGCAGCAACGTCATGTTGATCTGCCAAAATCCTCTGTATCCGTGCAGCAACATCATGTTGATCTGCCAAAATCCTCTGTATCCGCGCAGCAACGTCATGTTGATCTGCCAAAATCCTATGTATCCGTGCAGCAACATCATGTTGATCTGCCAAAATCCTCTGTATCCGCGCAGCAACGTCATGTTGATCTGCCAAAATCCTCTGTATCCGCGCAGCAACGTCATGTTGATCTGCCAAAATCCACTGTATCCGCGCAACAACGTCATGTTGATCTGCCAAAATCCACTGTATCCGTGCAGCAACATCATGTTGGTCTGCCTAATTCCACTGTATCGATACAAAAACAAGGTAAACCGCCAAAACCTTCTAAATCAAATATTTTTGAAATTACAAATAACCCTGCAAAAACATTATTACCACACGTTCTAGTTAATTCCTCCGTATCAGACATCCCGCTATCCTTGTTAGTAGACTCAGGGTCATCTGTAAGTTTAATAAAACATTCATGCATAGAAAAGCACCCTAGACTTATCAAAGAAACGATTCAATTAAAAGGCATTGACTCGAAAGAAGAACCCATCAATACTCGAGGCCACTTCCGATTAAAATTACAGCTTTCTAAATCCACAATATCACATCCCTTCCACGTCATTGACGTAATACATTTACCTTATGATGGAATTATCGGCTCCGATATGCTGAATATGCATAACTGCAACATTAATTATAATAATAATCTGCTCCATCTGGGTAATTCATCCTTAAAATTACACTTTCATGATCCCGCTTACTTAATTCCTGCTAGAACCGAAACCATTATTGAGTGTTCTGTGTCTAATCCTGAGATAAAAGTAGGGGTAATCCTCGATCAGAAGTTTTCAGAGACTTTATTGATCGCCAATTGCATAGTACGCGTAAAAGAAAACAATCGAATTAACATATCCGTCGCTAACACTTCCGATAAACCCATCACATTAAATTCGAACCTAAACCTAAAACTTAATCCTATTGCACCTTCAGAATTCAAGGAACACCCAGCTAGTTCAATAAACCATATACGAGTTTCAACCAATAGCGTCGAGCGTACAGCAGAAGTATTAAAACAGCTACGCGTATCACATTTAAACGAAGAAGAAAAAACCGCTCTTCTGCAATTATGTTCCGACTTCTCTGACATATTCCATCTTCCAGGAGAAAATCTTACCCATACTAATGCCCTAAAACATGAAATTAAAACTACAACGGACATACCAATACACACTAAATCTTACAGATTCCCCGAAATACATAAAGCCGAAGTCCGTAGACAAATGGATAAAATGCTGGAACAGGAAATTATAGAACCCTCTGATTCCCCCTGGTCATCGCCAATATGGGTGGTCCCTAAAAAGCTTGACGCTTCTAATATCCAAAAATGGAGAGTAGTAATCGACTACCGTAAGCTTAATGACGTAACAATCGGTGATACTTATCCTATTCCCCAAATCACCGAGATCCTTGATCAACTTGGTAACAGTAAGTACTTCTCAACCCTAGATTTAGCATCCGGGTTCCATCAGATTGAATTAAATGAAGCCGACAAACCCAAAACCGCTTTCACTGTTCCTGAAGGACATTTCCAATTCTCAAGAATGCCATTCGGACTTAAAAAACGCTCCTTCAACATTTCAGAGACTTATGAACTCCGTCCTATCAGGTCTCCAAGGAATCCGATGTTTTGTGTACTTAGATGACGTAGTCTGCTACGGGTTTGACCTTGAAACGAGTATCCGCAACCTAAAAGAGATTTTCCAAGGAATCCGAGATTTCAATCTCAAACTACAACCAGATAAATGCGAATTCCTTCGACGTGAAGTTGGTTATCTCGGGCACATCATTACCGAAAAGGGGGTTAAACCAAATCCCGATAAAATCAAAGCTGTAACCGCATTTCCAGTTCCAAAAACGCCTAAAGATATAAAATCATTTATCGGTCTTGTTTCGTACTATCGTCGCTTTATTCCCAATTTCTCCAAGACCGCAAAAGCCCTTACTAACCTCTTAAAAAAGGATACACCATTCAAATGGGGAAAACCAACAACAACTTGCTTTTGACACATTAAAACACAATCTGACAACCGCACCACTTCTTATCTACCCTGACTTTTCCCTACCTTTCATTCTTACCTGTGATGCATCCAACTATGCCGTCGGTGCCGTACTTTCGCAGGGACCTGTTGGTAGAGACCAACCCGTAGCTTATGCTTCGCGCACACTTAATAAAAGTGAATCAAATTATAGCACGACTGAAAAAGAGTTGTTGGCTATATTATACGGCTGTAAAACATTTCGTCCCTACCTCTATGGACATAAATTCCTTATCATTACCGACCATAGACCGCTTAAGTGGTTATTTAATCATAAAGATCCTAGCAGTAAGCTCCAACGATGGAGGTTAAAGTTGGAGGAATACGATTACGAAATTATTTACCGTAAGGGTAGACTAAATTCCGCAGCCGATGCCCTCTCCAGGTACCCAGTGAATCCTATATATCCTGACAACAGACGCTCTCTAAATCCTAACTCTCCTGATAATATTAGTCCTAATGAAGAAAATCCACTACAACCATCACAACCTTCAGATTTACCTAATGAACCAAGCGATGACTTACGAAGTCCACTTGTATCTCCACCGTCCAGCCTCGAAGCAAACCTTATAAACCCTGAAATTGAAAATGAGGTAATGGATTACCTGAGTTCCGTTGACAAAGAGCAACCTGCTAGATTTGAGTCCGAAGCTCAACCTTCAACGAGCTGGCAATATCCTGAAACCTTACCCGAGTGTGTGCAACCTTATGAGCCCCCAACTAGCCGTCAAGATCCCGAAACCTTATCCGTTCCCAATCAACCTTCTCTGTCTCAACCTGACGTAACGTACAGCAGGTTCTTAAAATTACCCGTAAGAGTGTATAATACCTTAATAATGGAACATAATGAAACTCTTCTTAAAAGCACACAAAGATTAATAATTATACCTACCTCAATAGATATGGACGAGTCCATGCCTTATGTTCAAGAAATCCTTGATAGTTATCCAGAACCAATCCGCAATGAATTTCTACAATCAGAAAGAACCCTGTGCACATTTTCACCCCTTGTAATAGAAAACAAAACATATCTTTTCCTATTCACTAAAGTTAACCATTTTGATGATTTCTCATACCCAGATATATTTAAATCACTAAAATACACACGTGATCAAATAATGATGTCCTATCCTACGATAAACCAAATTAGCACATCGGACTTTAAAAACCCCTTTGACAGACACTCTTTTGTAAAAATTTACAATATGTTCAACTATTTATTCGATGGAACTAATATAGGAATACACATATACCATAACAATATTATATATCCCTCATTGAGCGAAATACCAAAGATTCTTAAAGAAAATCATGATATTCCCGTCGCAGGACACCTCGGATCTATGAGGATGATAAGTCGCATTAAAGAAAGATACTATTGGAAAAACATGCGTAGTGACATTGAAAACTATATTAAAAAGTGCACATCATGTCAAACAAATAAGGCATTACGGAAAATAAATAGGGCACCAATGATAATCACTTCCACTTCTACATCTGCATTTGAGAGAGTAGCCCTCGATATTGTAGGTCCTCTACCCGAGTCCGGCGCGGCCAAACTTAGATTTATCCTAACCATGCAAGATGACCTTACTAAATTTTCGTTAGCTTATCCGCTACGAAGTAATACTGCAGAAGAATCGTGTGAATGTCTACTTCATTTTATATCGCTATTCGGAATCCCGAAACATATACTCACCGATCAAGGTACTAATTTCACGGCCGAGTTATTTAAGAAAACATGTGAGTTCCTCAAAATAAAGCAGTTATGGTCCAGCCCCTATCATCCGCAAACTCAAGGCGCCTTAGAGAGATCGCACTCAACCCTTAAAGAATATCTAAGATCCTATACCAACGAGAACCAAGATAATTGGCCCCGATATGTCTATACAGCTATGTTAGCATACAATACCGCAATACATGCGACTACGCACTACTCACCATACGAATTAGTATTCGGACATAAATCCAATATCCCCGACTCTGTCTACAACGACACTTCCACTACTACCTACCCCGAGTATGTAAAGATGTTGCAACATCGAATGAAACATACTCGTGATCGGGCTAAACAATTTATCATACAATCCAAAACGAACTCTAAAACTTATTATGACTCCCGTACTCGCCCGGTGACGTATAAAATCGGTGAATACGTTCTCCTAAAAAACCATCTCCGGTTACGTAAAGCCTTATCACCTGTGTGGAAAGGCCCTTACAAGGTCATTAAAGTTCACAACAACCACACATTAACATTACTTATAAATAGACGACACGTGAAACACCACTTCGATGAAGTGAGACACGTGAACGTCCAAGAAGACGCTCAGGAAGAAGTCCAAACGGTAGACTAAAATTAAATTTACATTAATTCAGTAGTTAAACACGTTTCATTTATATTTCATTACATTTTTCCTTAATTATTATTATTATTGAGTAGGTATAAACATTAATTATATAAGAAACATAGCATAAAACTAAACCTATTCCAATATAAATAAAATATCTATAGAATCATCTAGATGTCTCTTTTCGTTACAGCGTGCTTGCCCAAGGTCACGCAGAGTTCGTCCAACAAATCAACACGAGCTCAGGTATATACTTTGACCCAATTGGCGAACTCAAAATTCGCGTGAGCCACTTGGATATAGTGACACCATTAGACATCTCCTATATTGAACCTCACATCAAAAATATAAATTCGATACTAGGGACAATACGCCTTATCTGCAACCAAATTGCAATAGAAACCTCAAACAATTTAGAATGTTACAATATATTAGAACCACTTACAGTAAGGTATCGCGACATTACTTCCGAGTATTCCTCTATATCCCATTTAGTTAAAAAAAGGTTCAAACGAGGGGCATGGATAGGAGGTATTGGCACTCTGTCTAAAACTATATTTGGGACCCTAGATGAGAACGACGCTGTCAAATATGACAACGCCATTCAAAATATTCAAGATAACGAAAAAAGGATGAGTTCATTAATGAAAGAAAACATCTTAGTTACTTCTACTATTTTATCAAAAATTAATAACACAAAATTAATGAAGCCAGCCTTAACCTAGCTATCGACAATTTCTCTTCAAAATTGCAAAACATATCATTAATTTCTAACGAATTAAACATTAAATCAAAAATAAATTCAATCATGAACAGTTTAGAAGCATCCATACTCACCTTATCATTTCGGTTAGAAGACATAACTACTGCTGTCTTGTTGTGTAGTCAAAACATCCTGCACCCGATATTATAACGCCCCTCGCAATTATACCAAGAGATTGTCGATAACTATCGGTACTTACCTGTAGATATTAAGTTACCTGTAAGCTTAGCGTTAAGTAATATTCATAGTCTAATGAATATATCTAGTGTAGTATGTTATAGTTTAAATGACAGGATTGTTTTTGTTTTAAGAATACCTTTAGTATCCCCTAAGGAATACAGTTTGTACCATAGTATTGCACTACCGACCCCACATAGTAATGTAGACCCCCAATCTTTTAGTTTCATAATTCCTAGTAGTAAATACATAGCAATGACCAAGGATAAATCTGAATATTGTAACCTTGATTCACTAAAGGAATGCATACCGATAAGCCAGCGCGAGTATATCTGTGACGTATTGACCGTGTTCCCGACGAGTGCGAAATCGAGCTGTGAAAGTGAATTGTTGTCAAATGTGATAAGAGTTTTACCATCGCAGTGTCAAACTGATTTCCTTCACGGACACATAGATTTATGGAAACCACTTTACAATAATAATTGGATTTACATACAATCTCAAAGTAGTAAACTGTATATAGAATGCCCAAATCGAAAAATTAACGATATTAATATTATTGGTACAGGAATTTTAACTATTCCGAATAATTGTATCGGATACTGTAAAAATACAAAATTAATACCTAAATTTAATAATTTTAAAATTAATGTTACTGTAGCGCATTCAGACTTCAGTATAATCAACGACTCCTGTTGTAACCTAGATAAGTTTAGGAACTTGATGAGTGATGAGCCTCCTCTAAAATTACACAACATCGACCTTGACGTTTTTACATCAGAAACAAAACTAAAATTAAAATCTTTGTCTGATGAAACAGATTCTATTCTAAATCAACACCAGATAATAAAATATGAGACTCATTACTCAATCTTAATTATTTTAAGTATTTGTATGATTTCTATTTTTTGTAGTGTTAAACTGTTTTTATACATTAAATCGCACAACCGTCTTTCCCGTCACTTTTCTATATTTTCCAAACCAACTCCAGCCGACTCACCTCCAGAACCAACTCCAAATCCCGACACGGTAATCCCGTTAAAGATCACCAAGCATCTCCCGGAACCGGAAAACTTACCATCTCCTAGTATTAGGAGAAATGTGTAAGCATACACTCTCCATCTCTTCTTGATTCCTCTTCTACCCTTTCTCTCTCCCTAAACATCGAAATTTCTACCCCGATGTTTAGTTTACCCCAGGGAGGTGTTAGAGATGCCTTATGTAAGCATTCCTGCACACCCCACACTTCTACTCTGCACACTCAGCATTTCTCCATCAATAGCCGAACGACCCGTCCACTCATGACCAGTCTCATCCCGATATCCAAGCCAGACGGTTGTCTTAACCCTATTTAGTATTTTATTTCTTTTTAAAAAGACAAGTTCCCCGAGACTCGTAACAGTACGCAAAGACGCAGCGTGTCAAAAAGCTGCGCGAGTCGGCTGCGCGCCACTCAAAGTTACGTCCAGATATTGTGCCACAGTGTAGCGTACTCGTATTGGAGTAGTTAGAAAAGAATATCACGTTTAACGTATATAATTCTAATTGGTTTTTGCACTTTTAAACTTTTGTTATTCACCTGTGTGTTAGCTTTCTACTAAAATAGGTATACACGAAAAACTATTGGAATTAAATGACCGTTTAAACAGGCGAACTAAGGTTTATTAGTTGTTAGTTATAGGATATTAGGTCATTACTTCCTACATATATAATTTGTTTACTCAAAATCTCATAAACAATAGATGTTTTTGAAGACAAAACATCTTTAGCGGCGTTGTACACTTTTTTTGTAATGGGTAATAAATGTTAAACTCGCGTCAGGACACGTGACCTGATCGAAAATTCGTAAGACGGATGGAGAGTAGACAGTCGGCGCAGCGTAGGAGAGGAAGTATCCCCCTCTCTTTCTACGGCGCGGCGAAAATGTATGCCTGCGCCTGCTGTTTCGTTTAGGTGGCGCAGGGCGCTTGCGCTAATGTTCGTTTTTCTGAGAGATAAACTATTTAATGTAATATAAATTGTCATGTTTGTATACGATAGCGCAATAAATCACTCTACCACATAAATGATAGTACTTTTATACTGATAATTAAAGCAATTCGTGCAAAATTATTCCCTAACCATTCCAAAATATCAAAAATGCACAACGTTAATATTCAAGTTTTCACTTCTGCCGGCACTCCCGGAGTGCAACCCGTCGTTTTTTTTTAATACCTTATTCTACAAATTTCTCTTACTTCATGAGTTTATCAGCAGATTGGGTACCACAATACAGGCTTTAATAATTAAATACACACAACATAAGTTGAATAATTTACATAAGTTTAATAAAAGATGATGATTGAGGTGGAGGTTTTATTCTAAACTTTCTTAAGTTTTATATCAGTCATGTCAAAGCACAATAGGCAAGCGGGCTTTCCTATTCGCACAGCATAGTTAGCTTACAATAATGCGTTTCGTTACAGTGCTGTCTGAAGAGACCTTATTTACCAACATACTTAAATTGGTTCTATCAATTTCATATATATAATAATTAATATTTCGCTTTCTATTTCAAAGATAATTTCAAAAATTAGTGTACTGTATAATATTAGTGTCAGAAACACTCGGAATTTAAGCGTACGTTAAAGAGCCTGGTGATGCTTCATTTTCTTTTCCTCAGGTTAAAAATATGTATGTTTCGGATTGGCATGCCACGCGTGTGATTGGCATGACAAAACTAAAAAACAATAGATATTCCATTTATATAAATACAAAAACTAACGTAGTATTATGATCAATAGAAATTGATTTCTGTAGGGTCTCAACCACGCCTGTGAATATGCTTTGTCTTATCGAAGTGCTGCAAAATAACAATAAATAAACTTATATTACTGTTGAATTCCACATAATTTAAATGTGCCTGACTATACCAAAATTAGAGATTTCTAATAACATTTTCTGATTACCTTCTTTCTATACTACCAATGAATACTGTTCATTTACCGTACTCACATGCATACTGATTTTTTTAGACTGTGGCGCAGTGAAACTGATGTGTTTGTAAAATTTTACTATTTCTGTGTTTTATAAACATTGTAGACGGAAATAATTTACTAATAAAGCAGAAGGAATAAATATTAGACTTGCAACGAATAGTATATTCGGCAGTATACCGAATACCGAATATTCGGCGAGGCCCCTGACCGAATAGCCGAAAATTAGGCAAAAGTATTCGGCTGGATTTTAGCGCCAAAAACTTGTACAGACGTGAATTAAATTATGTACCTGTTTTATGTACCAATGACTACTTAATAAATGATTATAAAAGAAATGAGAACCTTACTCTTCTAAATTTTGATTACCACAATAATTCAAATACATAGAATCCTCCATTTTTCCAATTCAGAAGATGATTATGTACCTGTGTTATGCACCAATGACTACTTAAATGATTATAACAGAAATGAAAATATGAATATATACGTAATCAATCGATTTTAATTTTTCATTTTACCAATTATTTCTCAATGACAAAATATATTATTTAAGTATTCGGTATTCGGCCGAATAATATGTAGATATTCGGTATTCGGCCGAATATAATAAAAGCAGCCGAATATGCCGAATACCGAATAGTAACCGAATATTCGTTGCAAGTCTAATCAATATATTAAAATTAACTTATAAATATTCTGTTGAAGCTCTGTGAAAACGAATTTTACGTATTTGCGCGGGGGAATTTCACGGAGCAAAATGACGTGCGTCCGATCTCAAACAAGGCTCAGCGAGCTCTGACAGGCGAACTTCGCCGCCGTAAGCAAGCGCAAAAACATATTTTTTGGTTCCTTTTTTTATAAGTACAAGTATGTGAAAATGTATCCTTACAAATCCCTAAAAAAAAATAAGCCCTATTTTTTGGTATAATTTTTACGTGAATCCATTTTACAACAATTTCTATTTGAAATCGTGAGTTAGTGCTATGTTTGTGATTTTTTTTATCGAGCCAAATCCCATAAATCATGTTTCCATCCTTACGGATCTTTAGATTATATGTTTAATTTAAAAAAAAAAATTAGTTTCATGCACAATAAATGCATATTTTCTCTTCAAAAAAGTGCAAAATCGCTGCAACCTCGCCTTAAATATATGAAACGCTGGTTGAACACATTGAACATTGAAGTTTGTATAACTATAATAACGTAATTAATGCGCGGTAGGTATTCATGTTAGGTCAATTCTTGTGATAATAATTTGGTCAAAATTTTGTTCCATCAACTCTCGTTATCGCAATTTCAGACAGACATACGTACATTGTAAGAATGTAATTCAACAATACATTTATTAATAACTATTCTGGAAACATTTTTGAGCATAGTTAATAAAAGTTAATCCAATCTATTTGATTGTTGTAAGCGAATTATTAAGTTTATAAAAAAATGCACAAAATAACCTCCAAAAAATGGATGATACAATAATTGGAAACTAACAAACTGAAAATATCTTACAAAGAGCTGCATTAATTTTAAGAAGAAACATCCTGCAGATTGAAAGTAAAAAATTGAAAGAAAACTTGAAACATAGAACATATAACTTGAAACATACATTATTTGTAATCTCAAGGGCAAAAATGGCAGATCCGTCAAATTAAAGTTCATTTTTGACTAGCTGATGCCCGCGACTTCGTTCGCTTGCTATTCGAAAAGCCTTTTTGGGTTCGATTCCCGGACCGGGCAAAATTTAATCAAGTTTTTCTGAGAGAAGAAATAGCCTAAGTTACTTCCCATGATATTTATTTCTGTAAGTAAATCTTTTCAGATCTTTTTACAGCCAGAAGAGCGCTGGCATTTCCTAAGACTCACTCTGGGAAGAAACTTTTTTTTAGTCCCCAAACAAAGTTGAATAAAACTGTGAGAGTACAGTATAGGGTCTGGGTAGGCCTTTTGAAGAAAGGACCATAGGTTTGAGTTGGCCAGTCCATACAGACGGCATACAGGCCCCAACCTTCCTGTAGCTTAACCTATATTGGTCAAGATCAACGACCCGAAGCTGTGTAGTGTCGAGCTTCGGGTCGTCACCCACAGTAAACTCTCATTTACATACTTACAAAAAAAAAAAACTATACAATTTAAATTCGACAAAAAATAAACAAATTGAAAACAAACAGAATACGAAATACACAAAAAAAAATGTCCATCACTCTCAAACATAACAACAATGATAGGAACGTGAATATGGGAGTGAGCAGCATCAATCTTAAGCAAATTTGTCATCTAAATAATCTGTAATCGTGTAGTAAGCATTTTCCTTTTTTTTTTGTTATGTTAGAGGTGGCAGACGAGCAGACGGGTCACCTAATGGAAAGTGACTATCGCCGCCTATGAACGTCTGCAATAGTTTTAGTTTTACTAAAGACTTATACAGAAGTATTTAAACTGGTTTTTAGGCATAGGTATCGTGCAAATAACAACAAGAGCATGAAAAAACCTATTATTTTGAAATTACAAACCGACACTTTAATTTTATTTATTTATGTAAATTAATTCACTACGTCTATAATTTTAAAAGATTTTTTTCACATGAATATAAAGAATAATTGTTGGTATATTAAGTAAAAAATTTTACTATTAATCATGTATAATGTTTTTAATAATTTATTTATTAATCTTTAAAAAAATAAAGATTTTATCTGACTAATTAACATAACTGCTTTCTCTGTGTTACCTTGTTAGTCTGTGAGGTCACCTGTGTCGGCTTAGATGGAGCGTAGAGATATTGCCAGTGCGCGATAAGTTGAGTCCAGAGGGCTAAATGTGGCTTACGGCGCCCGCGATCGGTGTTGCGATTGGCCCGCACTGTAATTTTCACCAATCGCAACGCCAAACGCGCTCGCCGTCGAGAGCGAGTTGATGTGAAAGCAACTCACACTAGGCCCCCTGAGCGCGTAACGTCACAACACCTTCAGGTCACGTACGTCGCAATTTAATTTCGTAGATATTAAAGATCACAAAAATTTAATCACAAAAAAAAAAAATGTATTCGAAGAAAAAATATTTACAATACAAGTTGTCATTTAAATAAATACAAAAGGACTTTATTCTTTTAAAACTTATTTTTAAGTTTTTCGATTTATCATATACATGGTTCCTATTCACTGTCAGCACTTATGAGCCGATATCTTAAGGCCACAGTACAATATTGGCCATTCTGGTCTACGGCAAGCCATCGCCACTGAGTGCAGTGGACCGTGGTAACAGTGGTGGACGTTTGGCATACTTCAAAGATATCGTGGCGTTGCGTGACCTGTTTTGTTTATTTACAGTCTGTCATTATCGTGGAGCAATGAAGAGACTTTTAAGTTTATAGATTTCCTAGCTTTTGCCTGTGGTATGTCGGTTATCGCGGTAAAAAGTTGCCTCTGTCCTTCCTCAAGAATCCAACTAGCTCTATGCAAAATTTCATTAAAATTGGTTCAGCAGTTTAGCCGCGAAAGCGTCACAGACAGACAAAGTTACGTTCGCATTTATAAAATAAGTAGGCATATCAATCTTGAACCGGATAGGTTACAGAACTAAATACGTAATAATCTCTTCATTGCTCCACGATAGTGACATTGTATGCCATCATCAAATTTTAAGTAAATTATTATGCACGCAACAAAAAAGTATGCCATCATTTACCATCAGCGCATACGTCGGTGACTAACTAAACATTGGGCCACAGTGTCAACACCACAGGCCACGCCACGATTCCTTTGAAGTTTTGGCCGATGACCAATCGTCCGCCACTGTATACTATTGCCCCTTGTACAGGAGGCGTGCCTTGGGCCAGCATGGACCATTGTGTAAAAAGGCCTCAGGTCTTTACACATTGCAAAGCATAGCCCATCACTAGCCACTGTGTACAGGGGCCTTTAAGTGTTCACCTTGGCCTTGCCACTACGCCGCACCGCGCGAAATTACATTGGCAAAAACATACATTATATTTATTTTTAGATTTTTTTTTAAATCACGAAAAAAATCAGACCGCCGAATGGCGTAGTGGTTTGTGTAACGAACTGCTACCCCAAAGATCGCGGGTTCCATGCAAACTCAAGTCAAACATTTGTGTGAATGATTTGGTCTGGGTGTCTATGTATAATATGTACATATGTATTGTAAATAACAAAGAAAAATATGAGTATTTATTAGTTGTTGTTGAGTGAATGTGGTAAAATAAAAACTCTCAAAAAGTTCTCCAGTTGTCCTTAGGTGTTCATTTTGTTTGTTTTTATTTTGAATGTGTGTAAAGTTTTGCTACGAGGAAATCGTTCTTAGTAAGATATTTATATTTTACAAAAAGAAAAGAAAAAAAGTATTATTCATGCTTCAGGGATAGATGTCCCCAACTCTTACTGGATTATTTTAACATACCTTGCCTTTCTTATAGTCGCAAAATTTTTTTTTTTTATATTAGAAGGGGCCGACGAGCAGACGGGTCACCTGATGGAAAGTGACCATCGCCGCCCATGAACGTCTGCAACTCAGGAGTCACAAATGCGTTGCCGGCCTTGTAGGAAGGAGTACGCTCTTTTCTTGAAGGTTTGAAGGTCGTATCGGTCTGTAAATACCGCAAATGATAACCCGTTCCACAGATTGGTTGTGCGAGGCAAAAAGTTTCATTTTGGTTTGTTCACCCTGCTTTAACACTGCTTCGCCCAAGGTTCGCCACAATAACCGGCCTTGTGCTGCCCACATACAACAAATTCACCAGGTCGTGGACCACCTTGTGGGAGTCCTGCGTCCTCCGGTACGCGGGCGCAACACGAGAATTTTATGGCACTGCCACTAAAGTTTGGCAATTCTCTGGGCAATTTGGGTGACCTAGGTTGAGCTATGATTCTCCCATCTGATTAATTATATTTTAACACAAAAATAACACATTCAGAACTATTCTTATTATGTTGCATTTTATTATTCCCGAAAATAAAAAATAAAAAGAAAATAGGTGCCGTAGATACCACACAGTACACAGTGGTCAAAGTGGCAGAGGACTACGCGAGAGAGATGAAACAATAGGGGAAGAGGTAATATTACCATAAGTCGCTAGTACAGGTTTATACTCAGTATTGGATATCGAGTCGGTTGGGAGGACGATGAGGATGACCCCGGCCTCATAATAAGAGGATTACAATTATTTGGTAGAAAGTTATGATATCATCCATACTTCCATACTTATATAATAAATATTAAAGTGTATTTGTTTGTTTGTTAAGTTAACACTCATGCCTAAACCACTAAACCAATTATAAAATTTGTTTCACCAATAGAAAGCTACATTATCAGCGAGTAACATAGGTAACTTTTTACCGAACACAAAATCCAAGTAATTAAAGAAATTTGTTACTATATCACGATAAGTAGTAATACTGTAACGGTAAAGATACTCGATTTACGAACGTCATGGGTTCGAACCCCATCGATACTACCGAATTCCAAAGCAACTTCTATGCAATAAGAGAATGTAATACTAAGTACTAGTAAATAATACGAAACACTTTAATGTTTAATATCCTACTTATATTTATAAAAATAAATATACAAAAGTTTTACTAAAATTGGAGATGTAAACAAAGTAACAATAACTCAAAACTAACTAACACATATAGCACATAAACTCTAAAGTACTCACTTTTAGACATATTAAATTTAATGGTAATTATGAAAAATGGTCCTACAGGGAAAAAGAAATCATAACATTAATACCAAAAATGATGTAATACTTACAATATCTTAAACACTTCACAGAACTCAAAACACAATATTGAACACTGTATAGTAGTAGTAAGGTTTGTAATTAAAGCAAATATGTCCGGCTACAACAAGATCTGTTTACCTTCTGATGAGGAATATACCCTACAAGTTATTAATAAATTAATTGATACCGTCTCAACATACACTGCAAAGCGACAGCGTTCGGCACACTTCAGTTATACAGTACACACACAGAAACATGTTATTTGTATTTTACATATATTTCTGAATGTTTTCCCTAAATTTATTGAACACGTTGGCCTTTGTTAGGTGCTGGGGATAAAGCCATGTTATATTCTATTAAGGAGCACGTCCACATATTTTGACTAAGGTGAAGAGTTTCTGAAGTTGGCACGTGAAGTTAGAAGATTGTTTTTTTTTTTGTTTTTCCTGTGCGGAAATCCCCTCGGATATCACCCACCGGTGTGATTCTGTCGGACTCGAACCGACCACAAATAGCACGCAGTCGGGTACCAGTAGCCGGGGAACCAGGTGTACTCAAGGGCCTAGTGCAAATTTATTTTACATCAACTCGCTCTCGACAGCGAGCGCGTTCGGCGTTGTGATTGGTGAAGATTTCAGTGCGGGCCAATCGTCGAGAGCAAGTAAAAAACTCACACTTGGGCCTCTGATAACTTTGTAACAGCTCGAGTCATATGGACTCGTCCTCGCAACATTTTACATGAAAATGTTTTTGGTGTTATAAATTAATACGAGAAAAAAATCCTTTTACACCTTTTAAATTGAGTACTTCATGTTTACATGTAGACGATGTGCATATAACAACAATTTTTAAACAAATTTAAACATTATGTCAAAATTGTTATGAGTACTGTATTTAACAATTTATTATTACAAACTTTACGTCAAACTTGTTCTAAGCACGTGGTTAATGTGCGACGAAAGATATCATCCACCATGGGGTTGACGCCAAGCAATCGGCCAACCATAAAATAACAAAGCCAAAACCATTTTGCATTGAAATGAAGGATTACATGAAAGAGGATATGGCTAGTAAGCACTATCGAGTGACCGAGAAGAATGGAGGATTTTTTTTTATTACGGCGACCCCAAATAAATTTGGGCTAAGGTTAAAAAGGTGATGACAATGATGAGTTAATATTTTGACTAGTCATGGTACAAAAGTCTAAAAAATGGCAGTTCAAGGTATACTCTATATATATAGTCGCTAAATAATTCAAAAAGAGATTCAAAATGATTTCAATGAGACCATCAGATAATGTCTCAATAACAGCCAATTACAGTCCACTACTAGACATTAGCCTCTTCTAAAAAAGGAGGTTTTGGCATACTATACCACGCTGGTCGACGGATTGGTATAGGTTTTGTATCAATGTTTTATTCCCTTTGCTGTGCTGTTGTCACTGCGTAGTTTGCTCTCTTAGTCGGCTCTTATGACACTCACAGAATAAATTTGGATTTTGACACTCCGTATTCTTGAACCGTCACCATACGGAATCCTATGACTAAGATAATAATGTCTGGGACATATAATTCTACAAATTATTGTGATTTTTACATACTCAGCAATCTTAAAACATTGTATATTCATTGAAAGTTTAAAAAAAAATCTGATAAATTATTTTTCACAATTTCTATGCTTCTAATTTTTTTTATCGTTTATACCTATGTCTTTAACGCTACATTAATCATATTTTTTTGTTTAGCCATAAGATATTTATACTTGTACGTAGGCGTCACTCAGAGACTTTCAAGAAGCCCGGTTTGAAGTATCCTGCATCCACCGTAGACCTGCGTTTTTTATAAGGTCATTTGACCATTTAGTTGGTGGACATTTCGACTTTCGTCTCCACTAAAGAGAGGAGTACTCCATAAACCTACCCCTGGGTCGCAAGTCGCAGACGCTGTCGCAGTCGCATGTGTTACTCACATCTAACACACGATGGACCATACAGTCGCACGGTGAATACCTGAAATGCCGAGAAATAAGTCTTACAAATGGGGATCCTCCGACCAGGCGAGGTGATCATGCCTGGCGGAGCGCAGTCCAACGGTTGATATTGGGAAGTTGTATATATACTCGTACTAATCGGCGTGAGAACTTTTAATATCACGATACAGGATTAGTAGTGACTTCGTAGTTCGATGTGTCTTCCAGAGTGTACGGAAGTATGTTTTTGTTTGACTGTATATTGAAGTTGCCATACCATCTAACGAGGATTTAATGTATTTTCTTGGTTTTAACGTTTATTATTCTAATAAAATAATAGATCCACTGTTGAAATCACATTTTTCCTACAGGAAGTAGGCATTTAAATCAGAAGTACGAGCAAACATTATTAAAATAATGGCACAAGAGTCACGTTCGTCACGGAAGGTCCACTTTGCAAAAAAAGAATTGGTTGTGAGAGACAAATTAACTACGTTGATTATCGTTCTGGCCGAATATCCATTAGCAAAAATGTTTGTTTATTATCATAAAATGACGACGAATTTTTTTTGCTAGTAGCGTCTTACGCTGAGACTATAATGTCATATGTCATATGTAATAATTGTAGATTATTCTTCTTCTTAGTTGGACACTCTTGCCAGAGTGGTCGTGGCTTTTGTTAACCAGGGTTGACATCAGCTCTCATGTTCACGGCTGCTGTTATAGGTATACCTACCAAAAACATATCCGAATCTCCTTAAGATTGACTGCAAGAAAACGCCTGCGGAATTAAGTCCGCCTTATGCAATCTTTATGCATGAAGTGGAAAAATAGAAAATACGATAACGTTCATGTAGTCTTTTTGGTAACGCCACCTGTCCATAGAGACAGGAACTCTGTAAGTTTTAGTTTAAATTCCCGCTAGGTGAGACTGTCGACACCTATCAATCCCTTGATCATTATCGACATCCCGCACGCACGCCGCAAAAAAAGGACAGACGGTGACGCTCGAGACGGCAAATATAATATATATAATAATATATTATATATAATATATTTATTTTTTTATATTTATAATATTTTTTATTTTGCGAGGCACACCGCACGTTATTTTTTTTCTCTCCGCTACCGCATCTCACATAAAGTTTAAAACCAAAAATATTGGAATAACACGCGCCGCGCAATATTTTCATGAACCTTAGCCAGCGATGACCTTTCTAATCTTGTAAAGATGTGTTGATATTGTATTTACGTAATGATTATAGAACTATTTGCTAATTCTGAAATATCATGAATAAGTTAAGTTGTTTTTCAAATAACAAAGAAGAAGGGATCTAAGTTAAATTAAGAGAACATCATCAAGAATAATAATTACCCACCCTACCCCGCTCTTATTCTGGGGTCTCCGCCTCAGCATTAGGGGAAGTGCTTCAAATGATCCCTCACAGAAAACCTAGTTTACAGGAGATAAAAACCCTCCCTCCCCGAGTTGCAGATGTCCATGGGCGGGGGTTAACACTTCTCATCACGTATCATCAGGTTCCATCAATCGAATTGTTTGCTCCCTATACTATAAAATGACGCAACAGATAAGGTGGTGGATTAAAGTAAAATGTATACTGCGTTCATCAAAGTCAAACATAAAATGTATGATTGTTTGAATACGCAGTAGGTAAAGTTATGGAGACCGAATTAGAAAACGAATTAAAAGAGAGAGGATTTAGTTATTTCTTTAATTTATCAACCGTCCCCGCTGGAAACCATTAGGAGAGGCCTATGTCCAGCAGTGGACAAGCATAGGCTGATATATAAACAAAAATAAAACTAATATTAAAAAAATATTTTATTTATAGAAATTGCGGAAGCGGCGCGTGATCAATTCCCCTAAAATACTTTTTTACTATTATTTGATTTCCTGCTTTAACTTTTTACTCATGCTAATATATTTTCATATCATAAACTGAATAAAATTACATTTATAATTGATAATCTTGTTTAGGTTTAAAAATAATAATACCTAAAAAGTAAATAAATTTCGACATTTGTTTCTCTCGAAATGTAGGTAAAAACAAAAAGTTTAGTAACAGTTTATGACGAAAACGATATTTCTGGCTTTAAGATGCAGAAGAAACAATATGTAGATCATCAAAATCACGAATTGAATCACAATTTTCCTTGAAAAAACTATTGGTAACAATTAAAAAGTTACCGCAGTTTCTCTAATTTAAAGATATGTTAAAATATACTAAAATCGTCATCGTACAATACTTTGACGTTATATATTGCGTACATTCATTATGCTATGACGTACTTATATTGAGCATAATTCTGAGATTTTGCAAACGGTGAGTGGATGTGAGTCCTGATTTTAGACTCTAATGTATATTTTTTACTAGCTGACCCGCGCAGCTTCGTCTGCGTCTCTCAATAGTAATAAATTTTCTCCGTTTTTGTAACATTCTTCATTAATAATAATAATAATAATAATAATAATTTATTAAAAAGAAAAAGAACAGAAAATGACACATGTAAAACCCAAACATATCGGAGACATAAATAAAATGACTACGTGATACGACGCATAAGTATTCCACTGAACAAATCGACTATACTTAGACAACTTACAAGTACCAAATAGATTAGTGCACGGAATTATCTCAGATTCATGATACACAAATTCGGAATACAGAATTCCTACCATATACAAGTAGCAAAAATTTATACTCCGAACATGCACATGAAGTAAATTAATGGCATACGTCAATAGTGGTAAATAAATTACACTAATCCATCTTAACAAATACTTTAGTTTGTTGTGCCAATAGCACAATAACAAGGAAAACAAAAAAAAAAAAAAAAAAGAAAACAAAAACATAAAAAACAGTAACAGTGATTAGTAAAGAAAAAAATAAAATGACTCGAGTGTAAAAAGATTATGTTACAATAACTATTAAACAAGATTTAGATAGGGTTTTATTTATTGCTATAGGAACAGTAAATATATATATAATTTATTTTCTTTTCGATAAAGTCTTTACCTCCCGTGCTAGTCAAAAGACTGTGTTACGGCAAGGTAAATTCTTCTCAGATATTATTTCGTAACCCACAAAGGTATTATGTGAATATAATACATTTTTAAGCAAATACACCTACACATACCTACGTATACTAAATAAATATCTATATATACACACATATTTTTACTATGTATATCACTACTATTTATACACAGTTCTATTTGTCTATACGCATATGTGTCTATATGTCATTGGTGCTCCGCTCCTATTGGTCTTAGCGTGATGATATATAGCCTATAGCCTTCCTCGATAAATGGGCTATCTAACACTGAAAGAATTTTTTAAAACGGACCAGTAGTTTCTGAGATTAGCGCGTTCAAACAAACAAACTCTTCAGCTTTATAATATTAGTATAGATGACAATCTAAACAGGCACTGAGAAGGGGCCGTAAGTTTGTTTGCCCTTTCTTCTCATAAGGCTCAACTCCTTGGAAATGGGCGGTTATAGATTTTCGATACGTATATATTTAGTTAGCTAAATATTTGACAAAACAGAGGTTGTTGCTATTGTGTGTGTTGATTTATGACTTTAGCATGTACACAAGAGACCATTTCAATTATTTTTTTACGAAATTTTGTTTACGAAATGTCGTGTGTACGGAAGTTTGAGTTTAACCTTTATTTCTCAATCATTAATCAAATTATTGTCTTATACATTTCATCATCATCATCAACAGCCTTTAATAGTCCACTGCTGGATATAGGCCCCTCCTTAGAAAGGAGGTTTTGGCCTACTATAGCACGCTCGATAGACGGGTTGGTATAGGGTTTGTATCAAGTTTTCCTTCTCTCTGCAGTGCTGTTGTCCTGCGTAGTTTGCTTCCTTCTCTGCCATTCAGCTGCATCAGGGAAGCACTCCACTATCATGGGGTGCCAAAGTACCTGAGGCGGCTAGTGGCAGACTATTTAGAGGAGCGTACCGTCGTGTACGAGGACCGAGAAGGTAATCTGAGGTGTCGGCCCATGTCGTGCGGTGTTCCACAGGGGTCTGTTCTTGGACCCCTCTTGTGGAACATAGGGTACGACTGGGCCCTTCGCGCCGATTTCCCCCCCGGGCTGGGTGTAATCTGTTACGCAGACGATACCCTGGTGACAGCCCGGGGGGCAAACTTCCAAGAGGCGGCGCGCCTGGCCACAGGGGGAGTCTCCCTATTGGTCGGGCGCATTGAGGCGCTGGGCTTACGGGTGGCCCTAGATAAGACGGAGGCCCTGTTATTTCATGGGCCCCGTCGTGGTCCACCCCCTGGCGCCTCAATCGTGGTCAACTCGGTCCTCGTACCGGTTCGGGCCCAGATGAAATATCTGGGCCTGATCCTCGACGGGAGGTGGCTCTTCGACGAGCACTTCCGACAGCTTGCTCCAAAGCTGGTCGGCGATGGCTCGTTGGTCGCTCCGGCTGGAGACTCCACGCGCTGGCTTCGCCGCCGTGGAGGCTCTCCAGCCGGTCATCGCCGTGTGGGCAGGGCGGCAGCACGGGACCCTTTCCTTCCGGCTGACGCAGGTGCTTTCCGGGCACGGTTGCTTCGGAAAGTACCTGCACTCGGTCGCTAGGAGGGAACTGAGTCCCGCCTGCCACCACTGCGACTGCAGTGAGGACTCGGCCCAGCACACGCTGGCGGTCTGCCCCGCATGGGCGGCGCAGCGCCGGGCCCTCACTGCAGTCATCGGAGTGGATCTCTCGCTACCGGCCGTAGTACGCTCCATGGCCGGTAGCGACAGTTGTTTTACCGCGGTCGCAACCTTGTGCGAGGGCCCGGGAGGACGACCTCCACTCGGACCCGATCTGCCGCCGGCGAACCGGGCGGCGGAGGCCCGCCTATCATCGCCTCATGCCGCCCTGTGTGTGGCCGCGGGTGGACGGGGTGGGTTTCCCCTCCACCCGCACTAGTTTGGCCAGCCGCGAGGGGGCGGCGTCCGCGTGTGCCGGACGTCGCCTAAAGAGAGGAAAATACATTGAGACGGAGCCCGCACCAGGAGCGGGCTGGCGCTAGGAGGGGTCCGGATGTCTTAACAACAGCTGTTCCCGGATCCCTCCTGTTACAGGCGCAGAGTGGCACACCGTGTGGTTTTAGTCGGTCCGAGTCCGACACACCACCCCGCCGCAAACCCCGGAGGGGTGACGGTCCGAGGGGATTTCCACACGTAAAAAAAAAAAAAAAAAAAAAAAGGTTTTGCGTCAAGTTTTCCTCTCTGCAGTGCTGTTGTTCTGCGCAGTTTTCTCCCTTAGTCGGCTCTTACGACACCTACGGGATGACTAGGGGTGGTGGTACTATGTATTCTTAATCCGTCACCACACTTATACGTTAAGTGAGTAATATTTATACATATGTTCAAAATAAATTGCTCCGATACGTCATATCGTGGATAACGATATTGTCAATTTAACATTAATGGAACTTAAATCCAAAAAATTCTATGACCTACGTGTTCAATGACCTTAACATTAAAAAATAAAAATAAATACGTAAATAAGGTCTGGGCGAAAGGATGCAGAGTTTAATTAACCATTTATTTCGATCACATACTAAGCAAGGTCAATGTTATTAATAAAACCCAAAAGCTGTAAAGTGCTGGCCGTTTAAATAATACAAATACGCTTTCACGTCTGAGGGAGAAAACCTATTGCCGTTAACGTGTAGATTAAAAAAGAAGCAAAAAGTGAAATACTAAAAGGGAATAAAGGGAATGAAATATGGCTCGTATGAACGAATTGTAAGTGAAGCCTTAGCAGCAGCTCGAGCAGATTCATCATTATCACTATCAACTTATTGCCGTCATTAACCGCCTTTAACCGCCTTTAATAGTCCATTGCGGGACATAGGCAGAGGCCTATGTCCAGCAATAGACTATCCCGGCATCTCCATTCTAAGGAGAGCCTTAGGTTTTGGCCTATATCACGCTAGCCAGTCGGATTGTTATAGGTACGAGTATATAAATTTTCCTTCTCTTTGCAGTACTGTTATCCTGCAGATGTTGTCAGTCCCTTAGTCAACTTTTGCGACACCCACTGGAAGTATAGGTATGCCGGCACACCGTATTGTTAACCCTTCTTCACACGGTCGAAATTAAGGTCGCTTATCTGTAATTCAACCTAGCCGTCAGCGGGATAATATTAGTAGTATTGATATTATTTTGATAGAAAACAATTTGCTATTTGGCATGAAGTTTGACCTCTGCTCACAGATTGCATCTGTTGAAAATAAAGCTGGGTAGGTAGTCTAGTAGGTAATTCTATCAAGATTAATGATTTTGTCTAATAAACTGTGTGTGTGTAAAAGTTCAATCGTCTTTATCGAGTTATCGATTTTTTATTTGAAGCAGACCTCGATTTTCCATAGTACGACGTTGCGCGGGTTAGCTAGTACATTATAAACTATCGCACTTCGAGGCGTCGCTACTGCATGTGATAGTATACGTAATAATAGGGGAGCCCATGATGCTAAATGGGGATTTACTCAAGCGTCACGGGAACCTATTGCATATATAATATTTGAGTTATATCCGCTAGTATGCCCATGTAGACTAGTGGTCTACAAAAACGAAATCCTAAAGTGCCCGTGTAGACTAGCAGTCTACAAAAATAAAAACGGAAAGTGCCCGTGTAGACTAGTAGTCTACAAAAATAAAACCGTAAAGTGCCCGTGTAGACCGGTAGTCTACATGGCTCCTGCCACAGATTAATTAGTATTTGACAGTAATTGTATTGACATAATGCTCTTTAGTAATATTTTTTCTATAGTCTGATATATTATCTATGGTATTAATCTCAGTCGAGCATGCAAACACTAGTAAAAAAAAGAATTATACGTCATAAAACTTCTGTCATTTCATCAGTCTTCGAATCGTTCCGTGCAGTGACTGTGTTGGAATTTCTTTGTGATATTATTTTGTGTGTTGGTGAAATTTAAATGTGTGTTGGTGAAATTTAAATGAAAAGGATATTAAATGTATTATAAGGCAATGTTAATGTTATTTTTGTTTTGTTTAGTATGTAGAACAAAAAACATCTGGAAAACTAAGTTATGTTACTGAGAGCATGGGAACTGTTTCAGAAATGTTCATATTATTCAAAAGTGGTGTATGTTATCCCTATTGTTTTTGATTGTAATAAAAGAATATAAGACTACTTATATAGTTATACCTTATTTATATTCCTAACAATGATATTTGTGTACGATATGCCTTGTTAAGTCTTACATAAATTATGCCGCGTGGCGGCCGATAATGGTAAGGATTTAGAGGCCTGTAAATAAATAAATATGTATGGGAGAGTATATGGTTTTATTTCATAACATATTAACTACTATCTAAACAACATAATTAAACATTAAAAACCATAGGTCATCGCTTTCATTTTTAAACTATGAGCTTCGAAGTGCAACACGAGCTTAAAAAGACGTTATCTCAATTTCAACACAGTGTAACTCAACACCAGAGCCGTAATCTGTAAATAGAAAGATAACATTGTTTAGCTAATTTCATAGGCAACTAAATAAATATAACACTTGACACCCTTTCAATACAAACTTTAGTCACAAGAACCGATTAAGTGGAACACGGCGCGCGCGTCGATAACGCAAAAAACAGTGGGGCACTTTACGGGTGGTCGGTATTTGTGCCGGGGCAATCTAGACGGTCTCGCTCGCGAGTCGCGGGCACTCTGGACGCCGCGGGCGCCATGACAGGGGCATACGAGCGGATATAATGTTTCCACTGTCAGCAGTGGGCAAAGCTTCTATAAGAAGACCCGTTATGGAGGATTGGCTCGAGAGGCATCACGGGACCCTCTCATACCGACTGACGCAGGTGATCACTCTGCAAGGATGTTTCTGGGATCACCTGTGTCTGATCCGCAAGGAGCCCACACCTGAGTGCCACCACTGCGATGGTCGGACCGTGGACACGGCGCTCCACACGCTGGCAGAATGCCCGGCGTGGGTGGAGCAGAGGCGAGACCTCGTTGCGGCCATCGGAGTGGGAGTTCTCTCGCTCGATAACCTCATTGCGGCTATCATGCGGAGCGAGAGTGCGTGGAACTCTGCCGTCTCCTTCTGCGAGCAAGTTATGCTTGCAAAGGAGATGGCGGAGCGGGACCGGGAGAGGTTTAGAGCTCTCCCGGCCCGCCAGGCCCGGGAACGGATCAGGTACCGCAGTCGACTCAGGCGCCGGAGGTCGCAGAACGACATCCGTCCTCCATAAGCGCAAGCCTGGGGGTGACAGGTGAGTCCATCTCTTACCCTAGCAGAAGCAGGCCAGGGCGGCGGCGAGCGAGCTGAGAGGCGCGCGCGCCCTTCCGCGAGCACAGAGGGAACATAAGGGTTCCCACACAGGGGGGGTCTTCTACCCGCCGTAGATGGCCCGAGGTACGTCGGGGCACCAGGGATAGCCTTTCTAGGGTACACCTGGTTCCCCGACTACTACTATACCTGAGACGGCGTTCGGTTTTAGTCGGTTCCTGTCCGACATTGCCACCGATTGCCACATTAAGTGATATCCGAGGGGATTTCCGCACAAAAAAAAATTAAATAAATCAGGAAATCGAAAAAAAAAACGATATTTTGTACATAACATATCCCATATTAGTTAGAAAATGCTTCCATTGAAAGGTCTGATGATTTTGAAGTGACACAAGCTCGTAGCGAATTATCGAAAATTCAAACTGCAATTTCAAAAATTGCTATTTCGATGATGAATGATTAACGATCTTGTTTTAGGTATAGATAAGTAATTTTAATTTGTGACAAACTATTCACACTTGCCATAGGCCTAAACCTTCTTTCTAAGGAGAGGCCTATGTCCAGCTATGAAAGGCTGTTGATGATATTGATTATGATGACACTGGAATAAATTGTCAAACAAAATATAAAGTACCTACTCTTTCGAATGATGACATCATACGTAGTAACGTGATAATGCTGCGTTTTTGTGGCTGATTTTACTATTTAAATTAAAAATTTAATTTTATTTGATTTAAGGGTAAAATAATAAATTAAATTTTATTTAACGGGTATTATTTTAACACTATTTTAAAGCTATTTATGAAAAGTTGTCAACTCCCGGATTGTAATGATAGATACGAGTACAGTAACATATTTATGCTGTATTAATTTCTACAGGCGTTTCACTTTTTTTTATAAAAAAATAAATTTTAGCTGATTAGTGTAAAATAAATCTATTAATCTGTTGTTCATCATGAAATACTTACTAATTAATAATAAATATACTCTTTTCTTTTGAGGTCCCATGGAAAGCACTTTCTTCTTAAATTAAAATCCTCGACTGCACCAAAAGGATATGGCAATTATAAAAATTTTCACTAGTTTAAATATTTTAAGTAAATAACAAAATACCCGCTTTTGAGCTGCCCGCATCCAACGGCTTCTCGCTACCCTTCCTAGGTCAATAATACCCCCGGTTCTCCGGGAGTCCCACACACGCCCAGCGTTTCCCCAACGGAGTATAGGTAACCAGAAGGCTATTTACACGTTTCACTTGACCTTTGTTTTAGTATTTTTATGAGTTTTAAATTCTTAATATGATTTTTTCTTGTAATTCCACTTTAAATTAACAATTTTTTTTTTTTTTAATCTTTAAAAAGACAACTCCCGCATTAGGAATATATCCTGTGACTTTACAAACATACATGAAACAGACACAAAGAACACCCAGACTCAGAACAACAATTTGTAGATCACACAAAGTGTCGTCCCATGTGGGGTTTGAACCCACAACACTCGGCGCAGTAGGAAGCGGCGTGGCGACCACTTAAACCACTGCGCCATCTGTGCAGTCAAATGAATATCAAGGTCATAAACGAAAATAAGGCTAGTGAGTTACCACTGGCCTTATTTTCGTTGAAATCTCTATGATTAAGAATGTCCCTATCATTCTGAGTTATTTCTTTGTCAGAACCATTGCTCATTGTCTTCACGTAGACGTGAAGTATGGCTTTTTCCATTGCTTGTTGCATCTCCAGGACTTTTTGAGTACCTCTTCGTTTTGTGAGATAAAATTTGCCAAACAAGAAAAAGAACAAAAAGCCATTCACTGACAATGCTAGAAATAGTAGGGAGTACAATCAGAAGTAACACCGATAAGACCGCCTACAACAAATAGGGCATTATTTGTACAAAAGAAATGTATACGTGCACTAACCAGCTTACGGCAAACACTTATTTGCAAAGAGCATTTCAAGGAACACAACATATTGCCACTGTTATTTTGTAAACATAATGATGCCGTCGCCAGGCCAAGCAGAAACACACAAACTTAATACTCAGACAGAGTACATATGTTTGATAAGAATGTATCACACATCACATCACACACACACACACACACACACACATACAGTTTTATAACAAGTTACCAAAAAGATTTAAGGAAGAAATTATTGACATTTTTTTTAAAGAAAATTATTTACTTTCCTTTAGACAAATATTGATACAGTATTGACTGATTGATTTTTTGGCGATAAGAAATTGTGACATAGTAATAATGCATGATCATGTAACTTATTTTTTCTATACTGAAATCCCCTCGGATACCACCCACCGGTGGTTATGTCGGACTCAACCCGACCAAAAACCACACGCCCTCTCGGGTACAAGTTGCCGGGGAACCAGGTGTACCCTAGGAAGGAAATTCCTGATAAGGAGTGTACCTCGGGCCATCTACGGCGTGTAAAAGACCCAAGACCGAAGCCCAGTTTAGGGGTCACTTAGAGGGTAAAGTCGAATTGGCCTCGAAGAAGCTCGGTAGGCAAAACAGATCGAGGCAGTGTTTCACTCCGGCCCATCACCTTCAACTCTATAAGGCGCAAGTCCGGTTGCATATGGAGTACTGTTTTCATCTCTATATAACCTCAGTACCAGCTACTCTAGACGGCATCCAACGAAGAGCGACTCGAATCGTCGATAGCCCAAACATCTCCGACCGGCTCGATCCTTTGGCATTACGTACAGATGTGGCTTACTCTGCATTCTCTATCGCATATATCATGGAGAGTGCCGCAAGGAATTGTTCGGACTAATACCAGCCTCAACTTTCCGCCATCGTTCCACACGGCAAAATTTTCATATTAATCACCTGGATAGTTGGCGCTCCAAGCTCCAACGAGTTATCGTCTGCGGTATTTCCGGACCGACACGACCTTTAAACCTTCAAGAAAAGAGCGTACAAGGAGTACGCTCTTTTCTTGAAAGACCTAAAAGGCCGGCAATGTGTTTGTGACTCCTGAGTTGCAGACGTTCATGGGTGGAGGTGGTCGATTTCCATCAGATGACCCGTCTGCTCGTCTGCCCCCTCTAACATAAACCATTGTAAAAAATCAATTTGTTGTTTGTTGTTTTTGTACAATGGTTTATGTTCTCTAAGTGTTATTATGGTATAACATAATACCACTTAGAGCTGTAGTAAGTTAGTGATCACATGCAAAATACAGCCTTTATTCAGCGATAACGATAAAACTAGCGTAAAATGCCACAAAATACTTAAAGTTGTGTAGTAGAGTTTTCCTTTTCTGTTTTAACACTCTAAGCTTAAGCTGATCCCTTCACATCATACATAGGACATAGGCCTCTCCTTAGAAAGCAGGGTTTGGCCTACTATACCACGCTAGCCAGACGGCTTGGTATAGAGTTTGTGTCAAGTTTTCCTTTCTTTTTGCAGTGCTCTTGTCCTGCGTAGTTTGCTCCCTTAGTCGCCTCTTACGACACCAACGGGATGAATAGGGGTGGCGACACTCCGTATTCTTAATCACCACATGGAGATCTTAATACAGATTAAATACAGCTCAAGCTGTATAAGAACTCAAAAATCCCTCTTATAAAAATGAAAGTATCTTTTGAACAAAAGTGTACGTCTTTACACGATCTTTAAGTTCTAAATGAGCTTGGAAATTGATGTTGAAAACGCTTGCGTGCTACTTCGGCTCTAGATGGATCCGTTATGCTGCCGTCACGCTTCGAATTGTATTCACGTCGTTACTCACGGTGGTGCCGTCTTAAACGTGATTTTAAGGAGCACTGATGGCGGGGAGAAATGAGTCACGTCTATAAGCTACTTTACTCGAATTACTTCATTTCTTAAAACTGACCGAACTCGACTTACGTGGAATTGGAATGTACGAGCGCTTGAGAAATTGCCTCATGCAGGCTCCCACCCGCTCTCATTCTGATCCAATCTTCCCGAGCTTTGATGATGCGACACTCTCGTATTTATTACGTTTGCCGCAACACCTCCCTGCTTCATCATCATCATCATCAACAGCCTTTAACTGTCCACTGCTGGACATAGGCCTCTCCTTAGAAAGGAGATTTTGGCCTACTATACCATGCTGGCCAGACGGGTTGGTATAGGGTTTGTTTCAAGTTTTCCTTCTCTTTGCAGTGCTGTTGTCTGCGTAGTTTGCTCCCTTAGTCGTCTTTTACTACCTCCTCCTCCCTGCTTAACTTACGTGAAATCGTATTGTATGAGCGCCTGCGCCTCTCATGTACGCTCCCATCTGCTCCCACACCCTGATCCCGTACTTACTCTAAAATTACCCTCTATTTATTAGAAACAACAGAAATAGAAGTCTACGTGGGCTAGGACTGATGAATAACTTTGAACGCTACCCATAAATCCCACTTCTGAGCTGTAAGAACACTCTTAAATTAATGAGTATTAGCGCAGGTTAGTAATTACGTATAAATTAAATATTGGTATAAAAAGAAAACTATTGGCTTAAATTAAATTGCGTAACTATTAGTCTGATAAAAATGCATGCAGCTACTAAGAACAACGTAATTAAGGTCAAATAGTATTTAATATCTATGTCATAAAGATGAAGGAATTGTTTTAACAACGTCAAGCATCACCGACTAAAGTGTGCAGGTTTTTTTTTTAATCAGCCGAATCTAGCCTGATAATGCCTGTCAGGTTGACGAGGAGGCGTAGGCAATGAGAGATGTGGTCACATTGGAAGAAGAGTGTGACGCAACCCTGAGTTAACATATTCGTCCAAACTCTGCAAGCAAACGAGATATGGACACCCACATAAAAGTCACATCTAGGAAATGCTCAAGATCTTGAATTAAACTCTTTTAGGATTTTACTTAGTACCTACACTACAGTTCTGAGTAATAATAATATTACTATTTCTAATATTAATGCCTAACTATACCTACTTAGTTTCGCGAGGGTCACGAGCAAAAACTCGACAAGAACACAGGATAAATGGTTTCGAACAGAGACTAGTCTAGACCCCTATATCGATGTATAAAGTAATGTAAAACTGTGTGCAGTAATTATTCTTATGGTTTTTATGAGATCTTCTTAATCCCTTGGTTCCTTCATACTTTATGCACCTCTTTATGTTACATAGTTATCCATTTCTTTAGGGCTGTCTGCTGACTATTAACTTACTTGATTGGATTTCTTAGTAGGTGTATAATAAAATCAATTCAGCCCCGCGGTTTTAACGCCTCTGTCATTCTTGGAACTCGAATAAAATATATTGTTCTATAGTTAATTTATAATGACTACTACACACACACCAGGAGCATGATCATTACGTTCGTGATTGACATTTATTTATTTAGTTATTATATGCACATAAATAAATATAGTCAATAAAACTCATTCAAAGTGCAATATTGCAAATTGTTTCTATTAACTGCAATTTCCGTGTTTATGAAGACAAAAGAGTACACCTTGACTACAAATATTTGAGTATTACTTGTCTGTTATTTCGAACAAGAAACAACTGTTAGACCTATATGTATAATGTGTCTGATATGTGAACCGGGACTTAATCGCGATAATATTCGTGATAATATTCATGACCAGTATATCTTGCAAGTGCTCATATATGGGGCTGAGACGTGGCTTTTTAGCAAGGCAATCTTCCACATACATCCGGTGACCCAAAACGCAAGAAAGAAAAATGCTGGGAGTCACACTCAGAGACCGTAAGAAGAATGCCAGAGTAAGAGAACACAACAAAGTGAGCGAAGTCACTAAAAGGGTCAAAGTGGGAGTGGGCTGGCCATGTTGCTCGTAAACAAGGCTCTTGGTGTAAGACAGTGTCGAAATGGTGGTGGTGGGGTGAGGAACGATCTCGAGGAAGACTAAAAATGCGTTGGAGTAACAATATCAAAATACTAGCAGGAACAAAGTGAATGGAAGCTGCTTAAGACCGAGAGAGATAGCAAAAACTGAAGAAGGCCTACATCTCAGTGGTTAAAAAGGCTATAGAGAGAGACAGAGAGGGATGATATAACGGCAAGCAACCAGACAGGTCACTTCATGGTAAATAACTACCACCACCCATGGACACCTGAAACTCAAGGCAGAAAAGCCTTGTTCACAGAAAACCGCTGAAAGCAACCCTCTTATTCTAAGAGGGGGAGGGGGGCCGAACTTGTCACTGTTAAGTTGCAAGTTCCTATTGGTGGCGGTAGTCGCTTGCCATAAGGTGACTCTAATTATAAGGGGGTTGCTAACCTTTACAGTGAGGGCTCGCTCTTTTCTTAAACGTTTGAAGGTCGTATTGGATCAGAAATAACGCTGGCGAAATTTGTTGCAAAGATTTTTCGTGGTGGAGTGCTAATTATGTAAGTGACAATACCGCGACAGAAATTCCATTCCCATGGTTGAAATTGTTTACGAGACAACAACAAGTTGCAGTCGATTTAAGACCGAACAATTTCTTGGAGCACTTCTCATATCTGAAGTAATAGAGAATGCAGAGTGAAGCTCAAGTCGAACTATAAAGTACTACCTAGCCAACTACCATTTCAAAGAGGATAAATCAACCATCACTTCAGTGCACGTATTCAGTGCATCATTAGACAAGTATTGTGTTAGTAAAGTTAAGATAATTTAATTCTGTAATACGCAAAGTAGTAGTAGTACATTTTAGCAATTTTCATGTTATGAAGATCACACACTACGGGGCCGTTCCTTATTTAAAAAGGGAACAGTGGTTAAACATGAATTAGGTATGTTCGTGATCTGTTTACCTAATGTTTGCATACTATTTGACTGCACAGATGGCGTAGTGGTTTAAGCGGTCGCCACACCGCCTCCGACTACGTTGAGGGTGGTGGGTTGGATCCCCACATGTCACGACACTTTGTGTGATCCACAAATTGTCGTTCTGAGTCTGGGTGTTCTTTGTGTCCGTTTCATGTGTGTTTGTAAAGTCCCCCGCGTCACAGGATATATTTCTAGTGTGGGAGTTGACTTAAAAAAAAACAATAATAGGTAAAAGATGGAGGCATCCTTTGGAATCGAATTATCTAATTAACCAATTAAGCTACTGAAGAGTTCATGACACAACCCTTAAAACAGAAAGTGTTATTACATGATGTTTTTTCTCCATATAGAGAGACAGAAATACGTATTAGGAAGACAGAGAGCTAATTAACCCGCTATTTGATTTGACCAATGAGCGCTTCTAGATTTGGTATCAGGGTATATGAAATGTCAGATATTATACATCAACGACGACTATAAAGCTTGCTTGTTCTTTTTTAACCCTCAGAAATATTCCTGTTCTATATAAAGAATTTGTGCATGCTATTAACACCGGATAGACTAACGACTATAAGTAATTGTTAACAGCAAACGTTATTTAGATGTTAAATTCTAAATGTATTGTGTAAGTAATTGACGGGCCTGTTGGTCAAGCGGTTAGTGACCCTTACTGCTAACCCGAAGGTCCTGGGTTCGATTCTCATCCAGAACAAATGTTGTGTGATGAGCACGGTCATTTGTTCTTTGTCTGTGTGTGATTTTATCTATAATATGTATGTATTTAAAGCATACATAAGTATGTTTCTTAGCAGTCTGATTACCATAGTACAGACTCTGCCTAATTTGAGATCTGACGGCCGTGTATTAGATGTGTGAGGTATATTATTATTATATAATATCAATATCAATATAAACATTCAGACCAAATCCAACATTAAATGTTCATGCACACAAATTTTTGAATAAAGCGGGAATCGAACCCGTGACCTTTAGAATAGCAGTCCGTTCCACAAACCACTACGCCACCCGGTCGTCGTCATATTATTATAAATGTAGTCTATCAAGCTAACAAATAAAGAAAGAAGCTCACTTTTACATAAATAATGTGTTTAGGACTGAACTCTACATTGGTAGGTCAATAAACTGATACTTCGTACGTTATATATGATTTTCCAAATCAGTAATTACTGATTATAGTTCTTTGAACTTTGGATATTGTTTAAAAATGTAACTATCGTTATTGTATTTAAATTATACAACGTTTCAACGTAAAACATTGTAAAAGATTTGAAAATTACGTTTCATGGCATTACGTCAACCCAGATCATAGCCAGAAAAGACAATACATGCTGACCTGAATTCATCATGGGATGTGACCCGATATAAATCGGGATCTCTCAATTTTTGTTACCAAGATCATTAACTTGGCTCCCTTCCCTGATAGGATTTCATAAACATCCAAAGATCAGTCTACCAAACTCTACCTTATACATATATTATAGGCATGTTTTTCACCAAAAAGGCTTCATCAACAGCCTATACTAGTCCACTGCTGCACATAGGCCTCTCCTTAGAAAGGAGGTTTTGGCCTACTATACCACGCTGGCCAGACGGGTTGGTATAGGGTTTGTTTAAAGGTTTCCTACTCTTTGCAGTGCTGTTGTCCTGCTTAGTTTGCTCCCTTAGTCGGCTCTTATGACACCCACGGGATGAATTGGGGTGGTGACAATTTGTATTCTTAATCCGTCACCACACGGAAAAGGCTTAAGGGATAGAAACCAGAACATAACTAATTAATGATTTAAGATATGGGTTTCAAGAGCAAGCAAACATCACCTAAGTTTCTAATAATATCATTTGTTTTATTTGTACATACCAAATGCGGTCTTTGCGCGTACGTATTGAGTATAAAATTTTATTTAATGTTCTAAATAGGTAATATAGTATATAGTAAGGCTATATAGATTTATTAGTTCATTAATAGATAAGAGAGCAGCACTTGTAAAACAGCCATCTCACTTCTGAAATAGCTAGCTAGTGCTGGCTAGTGCTTTCAAAAAATTATATTAATAAAGAAATATTATATTTTTTAAATAGGGATATTGAGATGCAGATAGGGATGTATTTTTACTAGATTACAGTGTATTTTATAGATGATAGATAAATGAAGTTGATTTGTTTAAAAACAGTAACCAAAAAAATTTGTGGTTTGGCTCATTGGGTACTTTTGTCGTAAAAAAACACGACAAAGCAAGATTAAGGAGCGTTACAGTGTTCACTTTTTTACCTAAATACACCAGACCTTGTCATAATCATCAATATAAAGTTTTTCTTCATCCTATGATTATTTGGATGCTTTTGCTTCCAACCCGCAACTTAAATAGTTACGTAACAAAAAAATTATATAGTAATAACTGGTGAACAGCTAAAGAGTGTTTTATAATGTACAAAAATGTATTTGCCCCTGCTATTAAATCAATTCACGATCAATGCGTGTCATATTCCAGCAATCATTAATTGTGTATCATTTATTTTTTTAATTTAAATTATTTTAAGACCGTCCCATCCGTGTGGGACGGAGTAAGAAAGCGGAGTGTCACCATCGCAATTCATCCCGTGGGTGTCATAAGAACCGACATAGGGAACAAACTACGCAAGACAACAGCACTGCAAAGAGAAGGAAAACTTGAAACTAACTTTTTTTTTTTTTACGTGTGGAAATCCCCTCGGACCGTCACCCCGCGTCACCACACCACCCCGTTGCGGCGGGGTGGTGTGTCGGACTCGGACCGACTAAAACCACACGGTGTGCCACTCTGCCCCTGTAATACGAGGGATCGGGGAACAGCTGTTATCAAGACATCCGGACCCCTTCTAGCGCCGGCCCGTTCCTGTTGCGGGCTCCGTCTCAAAATATTTTCCCTCTTTAGGCGACGTCCGGCACACACGGACGCCGCCCCCTCGCGGATGGCCAAACTAATGCGGGTAGAGGGGAAACCCACCCCGTCCACCCGCGGCCACACTCAGGGCGGCATGAGGCGGTGATAAGCGCGCCTCCGCCGCCCGGTTTGCCAGCGGCGGATCGGGTCCGAGTGGAGGTCGTCCTCCCGGGCCTTTTCCGCTGCCTCCTTTACTTTACATTACTTCCTCGCAGAAGGTTGCGACCGCGGTAAAACAACTGTCGCTTCCGGCCATGAAGCGTACTACGGCCGGTAGCGAGAGATCAACTCCGATGACTGCAGTGAGGGCCCGGCGCTGCGTCGCCCATGCGGGGCAGACTCACTGCACACTGCAGTCGCAGTGGTGGCAGGCGGGACTCAGTTCCCTCCTAGCGACCGAGTGCAGGTACTTTCCGAAGCAACCGTGCCCGGAAAACACCTGCGTCAGACGGAAGGTAAGGGTCCCGTGCTGCCGCCCTGCCCACTGGAGAGCTGGAGGCTGGAGAGCCTCCACGGCGGCGAAGCCAGCGCGTGGAATCTCCATCCGGAACGACCAACGAGCCATCGTGGCTCGGCGAGCGGCTTCGCGCCACTCGCGCACGTCTTCGGGCGGAGGGCGAAATCCGCTCTCCACCCGGGAATCAGCCACTCGCCGATAAACTTTGGCGAGCACTTCCGCCTCCAAATCCCACGGGGGAGTTTCGGCCAACGCGCAACCCACCTCCGTCGAAACGGTGCGGTAACCGCGTATGGCTCTGACCGCCATTACCCTCTGAGGGCGCCAGAGGCGTGCCCTATTCTGGGCGGTCAGAGCCGCCGTCCACACCGGTGCACCGTATAGTGCCATTGACCGGACAACCCCCGTGTACAGCCGTCTTGTCGCGACGCTGGGTCCACCCGAATTGGGCAAAAGTCGCCCTAGGGCAGACGCAGCGCCGACCAGCTTTGGAGCAAGCTTTCGGAAGTGCTCGTCGAAGAGCCACCTCCCGTCGAGGATCAGGCCCAGATATTTCATCTGGGCCCGAACCGGTACGAGGACCGAGTTGACCACGATTGAGGCGCCAGGGGGTGGACCACGACGGGGCCCATGAAATAAGAGAACTTAAGTCTTATCTAGGGCCACCCGTAAGCCCAGCGCCTCAATGCGACCGACCACCAGGGAGACTCCCCTTGTGGCCAGGCACGCCGCCTCTCGGAAGTTCGCCCCCGGGCTGTCACCAAAGTATCATCTGCGTAACAAATTACACCCAGCCCGGGGGGGAAATCGGCTCGAAGGGCCCAGTCGTACCCTATGTTCCACAAGTGGGGTCCAGAACAGACCCCTGTGGAACATCGCATGACATGGGCCGACAATTCGAATTACCATCTCGGTCCTCGTACAGGACGGTACGCTCCTCTAAATAGTCTGCCACTAGCCGCCTCAGGTACTTTGGCACCCCATGATAGTGGAGTGCTTCCCTGATGCAGCTGAATGGCAGACTATTGAATGCGTTGGCGATGTCCAATGACACCGCCAACAGCACGCCGCCACAGCCCTATACGCCAAACCCTATACTAACCCGTCTGGCCAGCGTAGACTGGCTAGTAGGCCAATACCTCCTTTCTATGGAGAGGCCTATGTCGAACAGTAGACTATTAAAGGCTGTTGATGATTATTTTAAGACCGATTAGTATTTTTCTATGAGCTGTTACCCCAGTCAAGTACAAATTGGAAGGCATTATGGTACAGCAATGCTTGGGCACAAATAGGAAAACCATACTAAAAAGTTTTTTTTGGCAGGAGACAAATAAAGCAACAATAAACAGGGGGTTTGGGCTCCGTTAACTTCACTATTTTCTGTGAAGTCCTGGAATCACTGCGGGTGAGTTGGTGCAAATGTGCCTAACCATGTCTCTTCCACAGTATTTTTTTTATTGAAGTGAAAACTCGTGACACTGTTACCGTTACCGACATCCCTGTATATAAGTTTTCACTTCTGTCAGCTCTCCCGGAGTGCCACTGTGTTTTTTTTTTTCGTATTGTAACCTTCAGACAAGTAATGACAGCACCTTTTTTTCATTAGAAGTAACGTTAGAAATAACATTTATTAGGAATATAATAAAACGACATTTTATATTTTAATTAACATTTGATTATAATAATTTATTACAATTAATTGTCAAATAGAGTTAATAATATAGGTAATAATTTAGTACCCGGACTCAAAGTGATCCGATTTAGATAGTCGAGTAGATATTTGACTGTCTCGGTGCTGCTCGGGGTCGATTCCTGGATCGAGCCTAATATCTGTATGATATGCGATTTTTTTCTCGAAGTTTGGGTGTTTCTATTTATAATATGTACGTATTTACAAAAAAAGTATACAAGTATTCTCAAATCAATTTAAAAAAAAGTCTTCCTGCTGTGCTGTGAATGTTGTAGGTTCGATTCCCACCCAGGACAAATACTGTGTAATGAGCACGATCATTTGTTCTGTGTGTGGATGTAATTTTTCCATAATATGTATGCAAATGTAAGTATGTTTATCAGCAGGCTGGTTCCCACAGTACAGACCCTGCCTTTGATCAGATTGCCGTTTATGAAGTTATTAGTATTACATATGTTAGGGCAGCTAATAATGGAGGACTATTATAATAGTACTTCGCAAGAAGGAGTATAATACAGCTGGACATTGGTATTAGTATGAAATAAGAACCGATCCTCGAGCTGCGAGCAACTAATAGTATTTGACGAGCGGATGGCGTAGTGGTTTGTGTAACGAACTGTAAAGTCAAACATTTGTGTGAATGAACATTTATTGTTTGATTTGGTCTGGGTGTTTCTATGTATAATATGTATATATTTACAAAAAAAAAACAAATGTATTTATATTAGTTGTCTTAGTACCCATAGTACAAGCTCTGCTTAGTTTGGGACTAGATGGAGTTGTGTGAATGTGGTAGGACATTTTTTTATTATTAGTATTGCATAATGTATATATAACTTTTTCAATTTACTTAATATTATTTTGTTCTTCTTTGAATATTTCTTTCAGGATGTCCCGAACAGATTGATCAAAAAATTATAGACTAATTTTACCTTGCTTTCATAATGTTCTTTCGTCCAGCATTTGTGGTGTTGATATTGTTATTATTTTTGAGATAATAGGTTTCATTATTACTGTTTTCATTTTCCTTTTTAATATACTTTTTATTTTCCCTGTTCTTATAGGTTTTCCAATAAAATTGACCAAATAAGTATACAAAGAAACTGCTATTTCCAAAAACGGTCAGACCTAGAAGAAAAGAAGGAGTGCATTCCGAAATTGCGTAAGTTAACGCAAAATGAATGAAGACCAGAACGAACTGTACCTGAAAGAAAAGTTTGGTAATTTTAAAATCACATAAATTTAAATGTTAATTAATTATTAACTTTACTTAATGGATAAACTATTATTACGAGCGGGATATATAATAAATAGAAGTTGTCGGTTAATTACTTTATTGCACTGAATTTACAAACACTATTATTAACTAGAAATCACTATATAAATAAATAAATAAATAAAAATAAAAAAGTCTTTTATTTCTTACTAAAAATACAGTTACAATTAATCTTAAAACTATTAAATACTACTACTACTACTACTATTATTTTTATCTAATTTTATACAGTAATCTGTGCGCTAAGTAGTAAGAACCCCTCTTAATCGAAGGTGAAGGCCTCCTCTAGAGATTTCCAAGCGTCCCTGTCGGTTGCTGTGTCCATCCAACGATCGCCGGCCACTTGAGTTATGTCATCGGTCCACCGGGCAACTGGTCTGCCCCTCTTCCTAGAGCCTGCTGGTCCGACCCAAGACGTCAATCTCTTCGTCCATCTGCTATCTGTCAGCCGCGTTATGTGGCCGGCCCAGCGCAACTTTAATTTTTTGCAGTGACATAGAGCATCAACAACCTTAGTCTTTTTCCGAATAGTTTTATTTGGTACTTTTTGTATCTTTTCAAGTTTAATATGCTTCTTTCCATCCCGCTTTGGCATGACCTAATTTTGTTTTTAGCTTTTATAGTGAACTTCCAGTGATGGGAGAATACAGGTATCCATGACTTTTTGTTTAATTCTAATTGGCATTCCACTTTTTAAAACTTCTTTCAGACTCCAAAATTTCTTCCATGTGTTTGCAATTCTTCTTTCTATTTCATGGTAATTTCTTTGCTTATCGAATGATATCTGCTTCCCCAGGTAAATATAAGTGTCGACATATTCTAACTTTTCATTTTCTAGGCATATTGGGTTCCTGCTGTTATTTGTCATGATATTTGTTTTATTGCGATTTATTTCTAGACTAACCTGTAGACTAGCTGTGTGGAGGGCGTTTATCATTGATTGTAGTTGTATTGTACTTTCAGAAAATAGGACTCTAGACTAGAAATCACTATATATCGCATTAGAAATTCACTCCGATGTCGTAAAACGATACTGCCCTAAACGGCCAACACGCTCCGCTTTTATAGTGGTTTTCAATTTTACTAGAAAAATACCTAATATTCGATAGTCCGTTCCAGACAACAAAAATATTCCAGAATCAGTCACGCGTTACTTGCAGCGCCATCTAGCGCTGTAAGGATCAGAACTACTCATATTAACCACAATCTTATTAGATGTACTTGAGTCGATATTACATTTCGCTGTCCTCCACATTCCATACAATCAAACCATTTAATCCTATGGCGCAACACTATCATAAAACTACCTGAGAGGCATTCTCTTGTGAAGTTAGATATGCTACCGTTGAGACCTGATAAAACCGCTAATAATTATCTACTATAATTATATCGTATCTTTATAAAAGAATCACAAACAAAAGTTTGTTCATCCGATATGGATTTTAGAAACAAAAAAGAATTAAACTTACCAGCTGCAAGCTAGTAATGTACTTCTTCCACCATAGATATTTCCTTAAGCTAGGAAAAGATGCTAGTGCGTAATACGTGTACATAATAATATGTACAAAAGAGTTAATATTTCTGATAAATAACGAAGGATATATCGGTTCATATTTTAGGAAAATCCAACTTGTAACTATCATTAGTGTGTGATGGTAGACGTGTAGAAATGAAACCTGGTTGTATTTCTTCCGCAATACAAAGAATATCGTATCAAAAACTTCACTCATTTTGGCCAAGAAGTAGTAATACAACACCACTGTGAGCTGGAAAGAAATCAAGATTTCGTTGATAAGAACATAATTATAGTCCACGAGTCAAATGTAGTCAATGGAGACGTGCGGGAGCATCTTCCCCCGTCGCCTAACCAAGTAAAATATTGTATTCTGCATTTAACTCGTGCGACTACTATATAGAAATATATTATTACCTTATCTCTTGTGTCTTCCTTTTCCAGAAGACAAGTTTTTGCAACCCATCCATGTGGCCATGACAGCGTCATTGCCTGTAATACGACAAATAACGGACAATGTATTGAAATGAGAAAAAAAAGTAAGTGCAAGTAGAAGTTTTGAAGTTTATACTTTCATCGTCATTTTTTTTGATTTGTTTATATTAATTAATCCAGGTTTTATCATCAAATAATCGGGAGAGCCATGCTTTGGTCAGGTACCAAGACTTTATAAAAAAACCAGTGCTGAGCAAACAGTGGTTGCATTTCAAAGATTGAGTGCAGGCCCAGATGAAGTAGTAGTAGTTCCTTCCGATTAACGTAGGTCCTTTCCGAGCAACGCTGCTTCGGAAAGTACCTGCACTCGGTAGCTAGGAGGGAATTGAGTCAACCCCTTATTTTATTTTGTAATCCCTCTTTTATTCATTCAAAGGCTGCCAACGTATTTAAAATATAGTTGATTTGTTATTGCCTCAATTCTGCAACTTTATGTCAACGCACAAGCAACGTCATTCAATTAACAAGCTATTGAGATGCCATTGACGTCGGTCAAAATAACGGTATTCTATTAAGTTAAAAGTACAGTGTCATTAGACTGTGGATTTAGTGACAACTGCTCATCCATAGTGATATCAACAACATTGCTAAATCACGGAAATTGAATAAGTCATTCCCTTACAAATTTAACAGGTGCCATTCACCATTCTATTACAAAGACATCGACGACATTTGTATCAGTGGCAGTTCAGTGACAAGTCAAGGAGCGCTAAAAAGTCCAACAACAGTATTTTTACAGAACTTCGATTTCGCCCAATACGGGTTGTGGGGGTCTGATGGTAGTCGCTCTACACCTCAAAAATTCAAGTTCAGCCGTGTCATAGTAAACGTAAAGCTGACCCCAATCTAGTTTGGGAAGGAAGGAAGGAGGAGGAAGAAGAGGTAGTTTTGTGTATTGTGTATGGAGCCAGAGCCGCGCCGACTCCCTACAGCGCCTGTGTACGAAACCTATGAAGCGCCTCTTTTTTTTACAAATCTTACGTTTCAACTTATGTTTTTTTTATTGTTTGTTAATTTTGTCCGACATAAATGTTCTCCAGTTTTATATACTTAGATAATATTTTCCTAAATAGTTAAAACCAGTTCGCTTCCGCTTGCCAATTACTGCGAAAAATAAAACACGAATTAAAGTTTTACATACTTTATTTATGATGTTATATCTAATTCTATACTTAGATATTAATAACAAAATAGCTGACTTTTTTCTAGTAAAACTGATTAAATAGTTTAATCAGTTTTATTAGAAAAAAGTCAATGCAATGTTTAAAAAAAATACAATAAGAATCTAAAATGTGTAGGAGTATAAACATATTTAAATTATATTATTTCCATTCTTCTCGCTTTCCTGTTCCTGTTTGCGAAATCCTTAATAGTTTTGTGTATATCTATATGGTCTAATATGGCCTATGGATACTGTTGCTATTTTTTATAAGTTTTAATTTATAAAAGGATCTTTCCGCGCTTGCTACGGTAACTGGCATAGCAAAATTCGTAATCCTATGGTAATGTTAGAGCATACAGCTGTCAAATAGTTTAAATGTATACATTCGAAAATTTTCACCACATCATTATTTGTTTTTTTTTTAAATACTGACATCTCATAATTTCTTCGTCGGCGTTAATATCCAATGAATCATTTGCTGAAAATCTTTCCTGCAAACGATGACGGCTACTTCTTAATCGACTTTGATCTTGGTCTTCACTTAGTTAAATAAAATAATTAAACGTCATTTTGATTAATCAATAAATTAAATCTTTCGTCTAAGGAAGATATAGCTTTCAATTTAATTTTAAAAGCGGTTTTCGGATCATTTAGAGTGTGGTCTTCGTGTTCATATTTAAAACTCTTTGGAGTCTTACGACGTCTTAGGGTTTTGGATCTGGAAGTTTCAAATTCAGTCTCGACATCTAAATTTTCGCCAATTTTCATGGCATCATTTACAATTGCCTCAAAATTTGCGTTAGTTCTAATTCTCATCGAAAACTTTTTTTAATTACGAGTATTATTATTCATATCGATGGACTGCAGAATTTTGCTCACAAAATTTACTTTTGTCAATATTTTATGGCATATACTCGTATGTAGTGAACAAAAGAAATAAAAAGGAGCATATTTTTTCTGCTAGACATTTAGCGTCATATTTTGCCTTCTGATCATATGATACCATTTCATATTTCATATAAAGCATCATAAATTTCTGGTAAATTTGTAAACAGCGGTTGGATAGCATCTATTCTGCTTGACCATCTTGTTTCAGACAATGGTTTTAAGGTCTGATTTATAACATATTTTTTAATGAATCTTAATTTTTGGTAGAGGACGAAAAATAATTATATATAAGAAAAAGACAGACAGAAATTAAAAAAGAAAATGTTCTTTTTTATTTTGACATTACAAACAGACTAAAGTTATATTTATTTATAGAAAATTACATATAAAGCACATACCACTACATGAAGCGTTTTTTAATCAGTTTTTTATAACACCATCGATAAAATGACTGGTTTCTGTCTCTAATGATTCTTTGGAAGTGTAATATTTCCTTACTTTAGTTGTATTTTTATCATGTTCTTCTTCTTGTTTTCTTTTTCTTGTTCATTCTGGTAACCAGATAATTTCTTTTTTTATCTTGATCACTATCACTCACGTGAAAACACGTTAAAACAATCAGTAACACACAAACTATACTCGTATATTGTTTAAGTGCTAGAACTTATTCTTATTTTAAAAAATCAAAGCAATTAAAACTGAAAATAAGTATGAAGTAACTGAAACGCTATAATTAACAAACACAGGACACAACCAATGACACCATCAAAAGCGCGCGCGCGCGAAAAGCTCAAATTTATTCAATGTTTTAAATTTCACATTGAAAAATTATTTGACTATTTTCAAGACTTTATATTTTTTATTATAAAAATTTTAATGAATAATTTAGGAAATATAAAAACAAAAATCATGCATATTTCCTATTGTTTTGGCTCTCTCGTTCTTTAAAGTTGAGGAATCGCCGTGACCCCACCCCACACGCATCGCATCGGATTGCGTTCATAAACTCATCCAAACAAACTCACGGCGGTTCTTTTGATCTTAACGCTAAGCTCGTAATTAATGTGAACTAAAACCCAAATATAATATGTGAATATTATATTGGGAGACTTTTACAGTAATGTTCAGTAATACAAATGACATAACAGAAAAATCCAAGAAGTTTGTCATGAACCAAAAAAGCTTAACGATATCAGTGTGATTTTGCTGTTTTTTCTTGTTTTGAGTACGAGTAAATAAGTATTTATACTATTCTGTACTAAGGGTACAGTCTATTTTTAAGAAAGGTAAAAACAACTTACTAAGTAAACTAAATACGCGGATGCGATCACTTGTAAAATATTGTATAGTACAATAACATTCTTCAAATTGTATGGCTCACGATTCTTCATATATACCCGGCCATATTTTAGTACAAATAACAGATATGAAGCGGTGAATGTCAGCATGGGAAACGGCGAAGACATCAACGGCCAGTTGTCGACCGTGTCCACTGAAACATAATAAAAACTATGAACTAACCTGAATTGGGCTAAAGAAGTTACAATATGCTAGGAAGTGATAGATTATTTTTTTAACTAAGCTCTTATACAAAATAAGACAGATAGCGGAATATTTTTTTATGAAATGAGGGCAAACGATCGCACGGGTCACCTGATGTTAAGTGACTATCGCCGCCGTTGGAACTGGCAACTAGAGAATCACAAGTGCATTGGCGAGTTTTGAGAACCCCCCAGAATCAGAGGTGGTGTCCTATAACCACACTCACTAAGTGAAAAGCAACGAACGAATTGCTTGAACCTGGTTTTCTGAGAGCCCGTGAAATCACTCCGTTCGAACCGAAATATTTGTACCGAAGCAGGACTCTCCCACGGTGAAGTGTAAATAAGTATTATTTTTTAAATCTTTCTTTAATATGAATGGGATTTAAGTTTTTGTGAAATTTATTATGGCCTACCAAGTCTGAAAATCAAGGTATTGACAATAGGCTAGTTGACTCAATTTGAAAACTTGGTTAATTATATACTTTAATTTCTATTTTGTCCAAAAAAACCCATTACGTATTTTGTATTTAAAAAAAACATTTTAAATTTCCCTTGAAAACGCTGAATAGTGTCATGGCGTCTTGAAGTATCTGGAAACCAAACTGTATTAAGGTGAGAAAATATGCTAAAAACGAAAACAATAAGGAGTAACCTGCTCTGTTGTATGAAAACGTCAACAACAACAATTATGTTTTGCGTGGCGTGACGTATCACTTTATGATTGGTGTTCGCTGTCACGTGACTTAATGCCTATTTTGTTCGAATTTCATCATCATCATCAGCCTATCGCAGTAAACTGCTGGACATAGGCCTCAATTTGTTCGAATTTAATTAAAGAAAATATTAATAATCTTTAACTTTTATGAGAAATAGACTGTTTTTTTTTTATTCTGGTCTCTTCATTTATAATTTGAAACTATAAACCAAGCAATTTGTTATTAGTGGACACAAGCCTATTGCTACAATTTACAAACTGTTGGTCTATATTTATTTAGTCAAACAGACTGTTATGTGATGTGATGTTTTCCTATTTACTTACAGATTTATATTTTAATATGGAAAGTTTTTGTCTCATATAGGTATGAATCGTAGCATCACAAGTATTAAGCGAGTTCAAATACAATGATTTCGGTTTTTTTTGACAAAATTATGAAGACAAAGTGAAAATTGAGTGACTCTATAATTGAAGGATCTCTGGCCGGGTCGACTATTATTTCTCGTGGGATCAATCATGGATTCAAATAAAACCATAAAACAAAAACAGAAAGAAGAAAAAAAATAAGGAGAAGTCTAGGAAGGCAGACGATTCCTTGTCCAATGAGAAGGAACTTGTACCTAAGACGCCTATCTCGGTAGGGCTCCCAGAAGTTAATCTTACTCCTGAGAGCCAAAGAACATCGGAACGTCTACGTTCCAGTTCCGCCATTCCGTCAGACAGAGGTCTAGTGTGACGACGCATCGGCATTGGACTTAATGAAAATGCAATGCCGTGATAGTCGGAAACGCAGACTTAATTTTCGGCTTTCGACCCCATTGGTAACAGATAGGCCGAAGAACGCGTCAGCGCCGAGGCGGGCTGTCCTACCCGGTCATATTTAAAAAGGCCCGGGATAGTCTCGCCAATGAATTGTGAAGTGTAGGCGTCAAGGTGCGCTTCCCCCAGATGGGTTCGAGTTCTCGAGTTCCCTAGGGCTGAAGATGCAAGCTGCGGAAAATATTTGCAGCCTGGGATGGTGTGAGGATCGCATACCAAGTGCGCAGAGCTGCGCCACTCCGGCCTGGATGACTCCGTGACGGCGGAGGATGTCCGCGTTGCCACCCGGGATAATGATGATAATGTAGCGAGCGATCTACATAAAATAAGAAGCGTATGCCACTGTCGGCACGTCCGAATGCGGCAGGGCCGTGCCGACACTGGCTGGGTGCCGCCGCCCCGCCGAGGGCGAGTTCATGTGTAGGAAACGGCGTGTGCGCCGGCGGAGCAGCGAGCGACATCCCTGCGCCGAGTTCAATTGCATACTGAATTGGATTTATAGCCTTTTATAGCATGCGGCGTGTCTGCCGAAATGATCGCTAAGTCCCAAGTTCAATCATTGGTCCACTTAGTTTTTTTTTTTTACTCCTTAGTGTTACCACTAATTGTAGCAACGAATTGTGCATATAATACGAATATTTTTTATAATGACCACACATCGTCGAAACTTATCTCTGTTTAATTTCTGGGCCCAGAAAACCTCTAAATGGTAATAATATTTATTGCTGGGTATCAAGGGTATACAGTGGTGTTAACATTACATTCGATATCGTTATCTTTAATCTAACTTTACTGGCATGCAAATTGTATAATAATAAGTTTATAAATAGACATTTGCATCAACGTAAAATTAGTATAAATTTACATTCATTTCAAAAAGTCTAAACTTGTAGTACAAATTGAAATAGATAGTGCTAATTACAGCATTTTAATAATAAAAATTAACAGTACAATTTCATACTACAAACAAAACAATCAGATAAAGAAATTCGCTTCAATGTTAATCCGCTGTGTCGTAAAAAAATGGGGGCCCGAACGACCAACACGCTCCGCTTGACACTAGATGGCGCTATCCTTCAGACACAACACAAGAACCACTCAATCCTATGGCGCAACAATATACATATATATATACATACTCCTTACGAAAGGAACCTCAAAAACTTCAAGTGGAAAGTGTCAAGGCGCTTTTTGTCACCACTGTACAGGCACCAGGTCTCAGTGGCGTAGAGCAATATTATAGAGATTTCTGTGACTAGGCGGTTGTCGTTTCGAACCGTGCTCCCCAGGTAGCGGAATGATGGCACTTCTTCTCGAGTTTTCCCGCACGGTGTTATGGCCGCGGTATCAATAATGTCACCTCGAGCTGGTTGTTTCATTATTTGTGTTTTGGGGACACTTATGACTAGTCCAAATCGCAAGACTCTTCAAACAAAGCAAACTATTTAAGTAAGTTTGAAGGTTATTAGCCGTAAGATAACGTCATCGAAATAGACGTCATCGGCGTATAACACAGATGCTTTTGTCAGTGCATACATTTACTGTTCTCTGTCTGTTCAATCTCTCGTCACAGCCTCAAAATAAAGCATCCCTGCTTAACGCTGCAGGTTACAGGAAACTGCTCTGTGTGATCGTCTTCGTGTTGAACCTGGGCCATAATTACCTCATGGAAGTCTCGTATAATGTTCGATCTTTACATGACAACCAGAACAATCCAAAGTGCCTCCAGTGTCGACAAAACACATGAAGTGTTTGAGGTCCCTTTTGCGCGTCAAATGGCACGACCATGTCCCCAACTCAGAGATTCTACGACGAACGGGGATGATGGGAATGAAATCTCTACTAATGGGGGGCAGCTCAGATGGTGTGGTTATCTAGTACGTATGAGCGACTCAAGACTTCCCAAATGTGTTTTTTTTAAAGGAATTTTTCTCAGAGAGACAGTTCCTGCGTTACAGGGACGTCCTGAAGCGCCACCTACATGTGACATGTGTCATTCCGTGTGAGGACTGGCAAGAGCACACTCAACGACGATCTGAGTGGCGAATGACCGTCCATCAGGCTATTGAGCAATACGAGGCAACCATGGACTCTACACTAGAGCATGGACTCTAAACGGTGGATTACAAAAACAAGATCCAAGCCCGTGTATACCTACACCTATAACTCAGCAGGTAAACTGCACTGTGTGTCATGTGAAAGACCTTTAAGACCAAATTCGGATTCGCCAGTCATATCCGCGCCCATAACAGAAATCTACAGTATGCGCGGTGATGGCGCGGTCCCCCGGACACAACACATGAACCACTCAACTCGAAAACACAATGAGTATATATATGTATATATGGCGCAACAATATATACATATATTAAATACTCTTTACGCAAGGAACATACAGAAGACTAAGATTGCGCAGGATTGTGGGATGTATTAATAATCCTATCATGCCTAACAAATCTAGGCACTCCACTGAATTGTGGAGGGGTGGCGATTTCGGATAAGTATGCTATATTCGCAATATGTGTATGCTCATACAGGGGTAAATTCTGAATCTTCAGGATATCACCGGGCAGTATAACTAAAAATCTCAAAAACCGCTTTGGTATGCGCTCGATTCTATCTGTGTATAGGGTTCCACTGTGAACAAATGTATAGTAAAGCATTTAAAATGGTTTGACTTTTTGAGATCCGCAGAAAGTCTTAGAATAAAACCGAGGGCTGTTGAGGGTCTGACGCGCATCTGCGGCAGTGGTGCGGCACTAGTTTGGGATCAGACGGCCGTGTGTGTAATATATGAGAATATTTTTACTTTATTATGAGACAAGTTCATTTATGCTCTCATACTTTTTTTTTCATAGTCATTTCTATTAATATATTGAATCACAGAAATAAAGACGTCATAAAAATGTATAAATGTGACATGTTGATAACCTTTGATTGGTACTAAAAGTAAATTTAAATTTCTAATAAGCTTGTCAATAATGTTCATATAATTAATTAAAAACCGCAGTTTTACCGCTGGTTATAAGGTCAATGCGTGGCGCATTGATCTTATACTCGTAACCGTAAACAACACATCTAAGTATAACCATAAACTAAAACTGTATATACACAAGTATAAATGAATGATGTAGAGTATTTCGGTCTGCTGAGAAACAAGGCTTGTTCAGATTATTGGTCATGGTTAAATTGATTCTGATTTAATTTGAAAAAAAATTAGAAGAACAATACACACGGGCCAGGGCAAATTACTTTTGAAATAATATTGCAGATTGTGTGAAGTACTTCTAGAAGGCGTTGGTTGTCCAATATTACTGATTTAGTATTTTATTTCTGCTATAAAGTAGGACCGCCAGAGTTCTATTATCAGTACACATGACAGTAGACACAACAATTTTTTTTTACGGATACACGCAAATGATGACAAAATCTGCAACAATTTGAAAAGATGATGATTTTTTCACCGGCTGAACAATCTTAAATGCTTTAAGAATTCGAAAAATACTTTGCATCAAGGCCCATTTAAAATAAGGTCGAAATTGATTCACACAGTTACGCAGAGACATTTGTCGTACTACCCCACCTGTTGAGGTCCGGGGTAGAACGACGAGACGCGCAATTTGGTACACAAATGGAACACAGGAGGTGGTCATCTACACGCCGTAGATATCGGGATATCTAAGGCGAGCAGATGACCGCCGTACTTTGGGAGGTACGTCGGGGTACCAAGGATTTCCTTTCTAGGGTACTCCTGCTTTCCCAACTTTTGGTTCCCGAGAATGCGTGCGGTTTTTGGTCGGTTCGAGTCTGACACAACCCCTCGGAAAATCCCCTCGGATACCACCGGTGGGTGGTATCTGAGGGGATTTTCGCACAGAAAAAAAAGGGGTAAACATCACTAGATTTAGACCACAGTAACAGCATCCTATGTGCTACTTTCAAGACTGTATGTAAAAACAGCTGAAATTATTGTGCTGCGACCATTAAAACCCAAACAACATTAAATACAACACTATAAGATTATAATGGATAAAATTTATAAAATGAATTTTTATTCACCTTGTACGTAAGCAAGTTTTAAAATGTAGTCATATAAAGGGCCCTAATAAGATAGTTCTTAATACAATTTTTTTTTTTGTGTTAGATGAGTGTAGAGTCATCACAATGACAGGTGTCATACCTTTCCATCAAAGGTATACTAAGTGCTGCAAATGAATTGCAAGTGACGTTGATGATGCCTGATTTTGCAAAAGTTTTAAATTGGGTTCCTAGATTTTGGATGCAATATTTTCTTTGGTTAATATGACAATAATGTGATTTATAATATATTTCTTAATATTTTAAAAAAGGAATATGAAAATCTGAATAACTAAGGAAAGCTAATACGCCTCTAAATAAAAATGTATAGTTACAGTTTTTTCGTCAAAGAAATACAGTAACCTCGTGTAGGGTTGTGTATTTAATAAAATTATTTTTTTAAACCTGTGAACAACGCTGTTAAACACTTTTATTATGTCTTAATTGCCGTATTGCTGCGCCGTATCAATGGCAAAAAAAAATATTTAACTTTATATTTTTTTCTCAAAAAGCACTATAGTCCAAGATGGTGAGGTTTTAGATTTTGAAAATTTATATCACTGGTTCGGTCTGATATACCTAGGACAATTAGCCTTTTTTTCTAGCAGCTTTTATTCAAAGCTTTATGAATTATCTACAGCTTTCATTAATACGTTATGTAAAATCACTGATTGTTTACAGCTTTCGGTCTTACCATATAAACCAAAAAAATATCAGGATTTTTTTTTTATTGTAAGACGTTATAGTGAGAAGGCTTAGAAAGCCCTACCAGACCTGTTTAATGAATGACACTTAAAATTTGATGATGATGATGACTTAAAATATTTCATTTTTATTAAGATAACATAAAAGAGAAAGTTTTAAACGTTTAAAACATGTTGAAAAATTAAAATTAGTAGATGAGATTTTAATAATTTATTTGCAATAATCTACACTTACCACATCCTTTAAAATCCCAAAATAATTCACTTTTTTCAGTAACAGACATCATTGTTTGACTGCAGTTCATTGTAATCCAATTTTTTTTTATCATTTAAAGCAATATTTTACTATGAGCCCATTGTCATTCGTGAACGCAAAATAATGATAAATTTGGTGACGAATGGAAAATAAAAGTCACGTTATATTTAAATATTAGATGGGGTCTCATTGACAGCGAGTATGTGCTTAGTGTTGGTATTTATATTGGCGCTAGTATTAATTTTAACTTTTTTTGGTAATACTAAATTGTTAAATTTGAAGCTAACTGTCAAATTAAGATAAAAACAACATCATCAACAACGGCTGATAGCGCCGTCGACGGGGCCGCAGGCTGCCAGAGAGTGGGGACCTATGGTGGCAAATTAACTGCTGCGGTAGGCTATAGGATGGTGGCTTGGTCGCAAAAATGCGATCGGGCCTCAATATTATCATAAGGATTGCCCGATAGGCGGGGAAGCCTTCTTTCCCCGGGATAGTGCCTGGCTAAGCGCGGCGTCGATCCGGGGGGACCTGAAATAACATGGTCCGGGTCCTCCTCGGAGTAGGGCGCCTGAGTCCGGCCGTCGGGGTGGTTTTTAGTGGAAACACCACATACCCCTGGCTCCTACATCCCTACGGAGCCGGAGATCCGAAGGAATTATCCACCCCGTCAACAAAAAAAATAAAAAAAGTAATATCACTGCGTAAAAGAGCTGAAATTACTTATTTAAAAATTGACATTTGCGGGTGTCAGTTTGGTCTCCGAGATTAAAAACCTATACGTTGTGTCTATAACGTGTGTGCTTATAACGTATAGTCAATCTAATCTAAGAGGTACCGTTTGACAGTTGTGACAGATTGAAGTATGGCAATGGGGTCAAAGACACCGATTATAAGAATATCCGATGCTTAAAAGACATCGATATAATTTCTTAGTATGTACTAATCGATTACGGGTTTACAGATTTATGTTGAAAAATAAAAACCCGTGCAATAAGCATAGGTTTTACTAGAAATCCTATGCTTGTTTTGTGACGACTTGCATTTCCGTGTGGTGACGGATTAAGAATACGGAATGTCACCGGTGTGGTGACATTCCGTATTCTTAATTCTTAATTTAGTGTGGTGACGGACTAAGAATACAGAGTGTCACCACCCCTATTCATCCCGTGGGTATCGAAAAGCCGACTAAGGGATCAAACTACGCAGGCCAACAGCACTGCAAAGAGAAGGAAAACTTGAAACAAACCCTATAACAACCCGTCCAAGGCCAGCCCAAGGCCAGCGTGGTATAGTAGGCCAAAACCTCCTTTCTATGGAGAGGCCTATGTCCAGCAGTGGACTATTATAGGCTGTTGATGATGTTGATGATTACTAGAAAATCTTAGCATGCAATAGACTTGGGCACGAGTGATTTTGCCTACAAAGATTTATTTAAAATTACATTAACTTAGATACTTTTAATTCTAATTTTGTGATTTCCTTGACTGACGTTGGATGTCAGATAAATTTTAAGTATTATTAAATCATCATCATCAGCCTGTCGCAGTGGCTCACCCTCAGGAGGCACTGCTGTCTACGCCCAATTCGGCCAAGGTGAGAGCGGCCCTCCCGAGAGTTGCTTGGAGGCTTTCCGAGTGTCCCTTTGTTTGGTGGAGGGCATAGTGGAGGGTAGACTAGAGGGCGGATGGTTTCTCTACCGCTGGCTTTGTCCAGAGGTGGTGGACACTGGTCTGATGCAGACCGCCGTCTTGCCAAATCGTAAACCTGACTGGGACTAATCCCACCCACACGCCTACCACTGTAACTACTGTACACCAGGATCCACAGCAGTGAACCACGAACACACCGAGTTATGACACTCGGGAAGTCCCAGGAAGAAATTAAACTGTCTTGGAACCCGCAACGAAGTTAATCAGAAGAAAATTGGAGGAGTTGGAAATACAGTAAATCCACTTCCCTCCTTAGCAAAGCGGGCATACATCCTTTTAAACAGGGAAGCACCACGGCCTCAAAATATTACGGGTCCTACGTGAGCTATATTTGATTTCTATAATATGTATCATCATCATCATCATCAGCCTATCGCAGTCCACTGCTGGACATAGGCCTCTCCCATTGCACGCCACTTAGATCGATTTTGGGCTTTTCGCATCCAGTTCCTGCCAGCCATCTTGCGCAAATCGTCACTCCACCTGGCCTGTGGGCGTCCTACACTACGTTTGCCGAGACGCGGTCTCCACTCAAGAACTCGTTTTCCCCAACGGTTGTCGGTTCTGGCTAATATGGCCAGCCCACTGCCACTTCAGCTTGCTGATCCGGTAGGCTATGTCAGTAACCTTGGTTCTCTGCCGGATCACCTCATTTCTGATGCGATCCCTTAGAGAAACGCCGAGCATAGCCCTTTCATAGCACTTTGAGCGACTTTGAACTTGTGGACCAGCCGTACCGTAAGTGTCCACGTTTCAGCTCCGTATGTCATGACGGGTAGGACGCACTCATTAAAGACTTTCGTCTTAAGGCACTGTGGGATCGACGATGAGAAGACTCGACGTAGCTTCCCAAACGCTGCCCAAACCAACCAAATTCTTCTGTTCACCTCGTCCTCGAAGTTGTTTCTACCTAACTGCAATGTCTGCCCAAGGTACACAAAATTTTGAACAACTTCGAGAACGGCACCGTGTACCGCAACCGGTTCCGGTAGTACATGTTCGTTGAACATGACCTTGGTTTTATCCAAGTTCATCCGTAGGCTGATGCGTACAGAAGTGTCAGCTAGGTCATTCAGCATTTGCTGTAGGTCCTGCAGCGTCTCTGCCATGATGACGATGTCGTCTGCTAATCGCAAGTGAGAGATGCATTCGCCATTGATATTGATGCCACGCCCTTTCCAGTGCAGCGTCTTGAACATGTCCTCCATTGCATTTGTGAACAATTTCGGGGAAATAACGTCCCCTTGTCTCACTCCTCGATGCAATGGTACGGGCCTTGTTTGCTGATTCTGTACTTGGACGGACATGGTGGCGGCTTCGTAGAGACATCTCATCACTTGGATGTATCGCCAATCTACTTGGCAACGCTGCAGGAACTCCAGAACAGACCAGATCTCGATCGAGTCAAAGGATTTCTCATAGTCCACGAATGCTAGACACAGGGGCTGATTATATTCTTCGGTCTTCTGTATAATCTGCCGCACTGTGTGGATGTGGTCTATGGTGCCATATCCGCTCCGCAACCCAGCTAACTCCGGTGGTTGGAATTCATCGAGTCTTTGCGCAAGACGGTTCGTGATGACTCTCGAAAACAGCTTGTAGACGTGGCTTAGAAGGGATATGGGTCGATAGTCCTTCAACCTGGTCTTGTCACCCTTTTTGAAGAACAAGACGACCACACTCCTATTCCACGCTGCCGGAGTTCTCCCTTCAAACAGGACAGCGTTGAAGAGCTTTTGGAGCTCCCTTGGTACGGGTTTACCCCCGGCCTTTAGCAGCTCTGTTGTAACGCCATCCTCTCCAGGTGCTTTTCCATTTTTCAGCTGTCCGAGAGCCATCTCGATTTCGTCAATGCTAACTTCTGGCAGGTCTTCGGTGTAGTGACGTGTTAATGTGGCTCTAGAGTCCTCATTTTCGGGATCAGGTCGAGATGAACCAAAAGGACTGCCGGCTTCGAAGCAACGACCTCTCCACTTTTTGTGGTCAACTTTGTCAGGTGGCTTCTTCCAAGAGATTGTACGAACACTTTTGAACCACGATTTTGCTCGATCGCTCTTTCAATTGAAAGAGTATTGGAGCACCGGAGGTGGTGTCGTACGTGTTTACTGATCTCTCGGTTTAGAGTCCGCTTTGCCGACAAAGTGACAGGTTGGTTTTCACGTCGTTCTTCATCAGCCCTAGGGTCATTTCTGAAAGCTTCGACTTCCTGCCCTTACGCTGCATTTCACAAAATCTCGTACCTTCTTCCCTGAAGATCCGAACCACATTTTAGAGGTTCTGGTTTACGTCGTTTGTGGTTTTCCACGGCAGCGAATCGGTTTTCCAGTTTTGACTGGAACGTTTCAGATCCTGTCATGGCTTAGAGCTATCCGTCATGATGAAATCTCATTTCTGGTCATAGCGTCGGGGCTTTGCCACGTCCACTTCCTTTGGGGCTGTTTCTTGAAGAAAGAGTTCATCAAAAAGAGCCCCTCCCGTTCGAGGAAGTTGAAAAGCATTTGCCCCCTATGATTCGTGCTTCCAAATCCATGGGATCCTACTACCGATTCGCCCCCATAACAACGTTGTAGTGGGTCTTAGTTGTGAAGTGGAGGGCCCTCGATATGTCATCGTACATATCCTCCACCTCGTCGTCCGAGTGTGCCGAGGTCGGTGCGTATACTTGCTCAACCTTGAGGCTATACCTCTCGGTGAGCTTGATAATGAGGTACGCTACCCTGTTCGACACACTGGAAATTTCCACAACGTTGTCAGATAGGAACTTATTTACCAGAAACCCAACGCCACCTTGGGATTGTTGGTCTCCCTCGCGGAAGTACATTAGGTGGCTGACTCGAGGGTTATGATATCCTCCCCCTCTCTTCGGAGTTCACATAGCCCTAGGATATGCCACCTAATCTTCCCAAGTTCCACCTCAAGTTGCGCCAGATGCGAGTCTAGCAGTAGCGTGTGTCCGTTGTACGTAGCCAGTCAGTCGATTGTGGTGGCCTCCCGTAGCCCGGAGATTCTTTGCATCCCCTGCTCCGCCTTTACCGTGGTCGCCACCATGACCTGGAATAGCGGGGCCGCCGTGAACTGGGGGCCGTGGCCTTTGTTGCGTTTGCATGGGGAGGGTTTGCCCAGAATCGCCACGCTGGGCAGGCGGGTTGGCGATCGCAGGGCGTAGCTTGTCGTGTTATTAAATACGGATTATTAATTATAGACGGATTATTAAGTATTAATAATGACGGATTAAGAATACAGAGTGTCACTAGCCCTATTCATCCCAAGGGTGTCGTAAGAGCCGACTAAGGGAGTAAGCTCTGTAGGACAACCAACCCTCTACCAACCTGTCTGGCCATAGTGGCCTCCTTTCTAAGGAGAGGCCTATGTCCAGCAGTGGAATATCAAAGGCTGTTGATGTGATTAAACACTTTAAAACGCCTTTTTTTCTGGGCGGAACCCCTTGCATACCACCCACCAGTGAATGATTATGTCGAACGTAAGTCAATTTCAAATAAAATATGCTATTCCAAGTGCGCGATATTTAATTAAATATGGTAACAAACCGCGTATTAATAAAAAAATTGCAATACTCTTTAAAACGTTTACTTTTAATTTACATTTAATTATTTATTCATGTGCAAGTTAAGTACTATTAGACAATATATTTGAATAATTCCCACGAATTGATAGTATCATTTTACCGATGTAAATATGACGGCTCTGTGTTATGACGACTATACGCACGCTACAGTTTTAGCCTTCCCACAACTATGATTATAACAACAACTGTAGATTGAAATGGTTACTGATAATGGTTAAATGGACAGTATTCAATTAAATTTAACCTGTTGGTATAGTGCTTAGTGACACTGACTTCTAAGCTGATAATAATATACGGGCTTTTACAGTAACATACATATTTATGTAGAACTGTGATCTATTAGTAAATACAAAGAAATGACATCGAAATCTCTTAAGAATCTGATATCGAATACTACATATTCGATTTCTTTGACCCCCTCCCTATTCTTAAATTTGTCAGAATTGTCCAATTGTACCTTTTAGAGTAAATGGACTATAGCGCATGACTACTTTAAAATATGCAAAAGCGACAAGAAAAACAGTAAAATCAAAATATTATAAAATCTTTTGCATACGGCCTGGGCCTAAATTCTGCTATTTTAATATTGTATCAATAGACTGTCGATGGAATGTCGTCGGAATAGTTTTGCACTTTTCCTATTCTATTAACTATGTAAGACCAATGGCCTCCCGACGACTTGTCACGAATACAAATGTCGTCGGTGTCTTTTTAATAGTTTGGTAAACGGTACATTTTAAATTTGTAAAAAAATGATATATTTAATTTTCCAGGTATGGCAATGTTGTTGATATCACCATTGATGACCTATATTACTATGTCGACAGTCTATTGACACTGTGAATTGATGTTAGTAGAATACTGATATTTTAACCGATGTCAATGGCGTCTCAATGTCATCTCAATAACGTGTCAATGGAATAACAGTGGCTTGGCGTTAACATAAAATAACAGAATTGAGGCCCAGAGCTTGTGCTGTGGTGTTAGATACAGGACGTAAATATTTTAAAGTTCCAATAGATTGATAATTTAAATTACTTGAAACTGTTTGTATGCACAAATATACATTACTTTGTTTAATAAGTTAATTGTAATATTTAAATTTTATCATTTCAAAATTGTTTAGATATTTCCTGTGTCTGCATAATTAAGCTTACCTAAATATTCTCTTACTAGACTATGACACTTTGTATACGATACGATTTCTGAATATCGTCAGCTCTTTGCCGACTTAATGCAAATCCGATTGATTTGCAATCTGGTGTGCTTTTACCACAGTGGTATTGCCATGATATGGGATCTAACCATGACCTGATACTGCATCCAAACTTAGGGGACATACTGCTGTCGGGAGTGTTCCAAATTTGTTACTTATGTTATTCTACTGACATTACTTTTTCAATCATCGATATACACGGTGATTTTGAAAGCGTTTTGGAAACGAAACATTTTAATTTGGAATCATCTATAGTACCAATAAAAATGATTAAATCAATTGTAATGTTGTCTAAAAAAAAATTTCAGTTTTAATATTAATTTTTACTCGATCGACTTGGAAAGTAGTAGTGGACTGATCATTCATTCATTATCTTATATGAATGAAACACGTCCGTGCGTTTCGGCGGCCGCTGCGCACCGCTGACGCTAACAGCAGCTGATAAAAGTATACCTATAGGCGCGAGCTAGCGAGTACTTACGTAGATAGACTCCAATTTGTCCTTCATACTTTACACGGGCTTAGGATCGTCGGAAATACCTATTTTATTTAAACTTCTTTTCGATTATTAACCACGATTGTTCTTTTCACAACAAATCAATTTATCAACGGACTGTAGGTATAAATATTTCAAGCGTATTTAAAAAATCGGAGCTTTCTACAGAATAATTAACTTACATACCTATTTACACTATTTACACTTCTCTGTATCGAAGCAACTGCTGGCCCTCCTCGACCTATCCACCGATCACTTAACTCATTGTCCAGGTATGCACGCACTACACTCCGGCGAATAATAATTTAAACGTCCTTGACCTTGCGCGTGAGCGCGCGACCTTTATGTGACTCGATATTAAAACGCATAGTTTTTCTATTCGTAGTATTTACCTACTTGCGATTGAAAAGCCCTACTACTGGTTTCTTCTTTTCTCTGTAATCGATATGAATATCGACTTTGATGATAAAAAATATATATATTTTATTAAATTAACGTTATATATAGCTTCTGTTACTGATAAATAACTCAAAATTTTCTTTTCCAAAACGCTTTCAAAATCACCGTGTATTTATGTAACAGTGAATTTTACCAGCATAAAATAAAAGTTTGCATTTACAAAATAGATAGAGAGTAAGACTTTAAAGTGATCTTGTAAGGGTTTCTTTTTCCTTATTTTCTAAGATTAGCGGAATAAATAAAATAACAACAAACACTCACTATTTTAGTTTTTTTTTGTTTTTTTAATGTTTAAAATTGCATTAAAATATAAACGGAATATGAACATACTTATAACAAATACAGAACAAAAGTGAGCTATAATGTATTACATTCTATAAACTTCGAGGAGCATCTATCGCTGTATCTAATGTTTATAATTTATAGACAATTTTAAAACTAAAAAGTTAAAACTTTAAAATATGAGGCAAAGGGTATTAATAGTTCACTTATAAGTAAAATTGTGTGAGAGAAATAAAGAAATTATTTAACTAATAATAAATTTCGTAAAAATACACTGAAGTACGAGTATATTTGTATAGATCTAACCCCATGCATACTAATATTATTAATGCGAAAATGAATTTGCCTGTCTGTCTTTCTGTCTATCTGGTTGTCTGTTACCACTTCGCGCTTAAACTGCAGAATCGATTTAGAAAAAATTTGGTATCGAGAGAGTCCGGGTCTCGGGAAAGGACATAAGGTAGATTTTTTGTATGAGGTATCAATAACCGCTAAACCGATTTAAATGAAATTTGGTACAGGGATACTTTGATTCTTGAGAAAAGACAAAGACAGCGGTTTAAGCGTAAAGAGGTAACAGACAAACAGAAGACACACTTTTGCATTTATAATACTAGCATGGATTTCATTTAATATCTCAACGTTATTTACCTCTATCTTGATATATTCCCCTTATTCTTCTCATTTATTCTCTTTTCTTAACATCCCTTTTTTTGTAAGTCTCCAAGTAAAATCTTGAAAATAACACTGTCATGAAAAGCGTATTCCCGTAAATCACCACAGCTAATCCAAACGATGGTGTACATTCTGAATATACGTATGTAAGTGATAAGTGAAGTATAATCAGTAAGAATTGAATCTGAAACAAAGAAAATAAACCTGTTAAATATATTATATTTACAAATAATATAGTAATTTGATCGTTTACGGTGGTTGAGGACAGTCAATTTTTACTCAATTTCACTATTCTGTACCTCCACTTATGATTAAACTTGGCAAAGCTGATGTATCGTTCAAATGCTCATCGGCACAAATCATTAAAGGCTAAGTTACATATCACATCACACAACAACAGCCTATGATAGTCCACTGCTGGACATAGGCCTCTCCTCTGAAAGGAGGTTTTGGCCTACTATACCACGCTGGCCAGACGGGTTGGTTCAAGTTTCCCTTCTCTTTGCAGTGCTGGTGTCTTGCGTAGTTTTCTCCCCTAGTCGACTTTTACGACGCCCACGGGATGAATAGGGGTGGTGACATTACGTATTCTTAACTGATATAACTCTAGTGAGGACTAGTAAGCCTAATAACTCCTGTTAACTAAAACTTGCTTGAGAAGATTTCCGTAAATAAAATGTTGAAATTTTAATGTCATTTATGAAATGGTTGCCAGCTGTAGAGAATCTAACGTTGTTTTGTTAATGGGTCCATTATTTTATATTGGAATATCTACAGAATAATAATAACTTCACACATCTCACACACGCCGTCTGAATCCAAACATGGGATAATCCTGTGCTAAGGTAACCAGACTACTGATAAACATACTTATATATTTCTAACTACATACATATTATAGATAAAGTATACCCAGACACAGAACAAATGGCCGTGCTCATCACACAATTATTTGTCCTGGGTGGTAATCGAATAGAAGTAAAAATAAAACAAGTATTGTTTGCAAAATAGCTGTTGTTAGTTGGAATACTCCTCAATGTGAAGCACATATCTATAAAATATAATATTGTTATTGGTTAATAGGGTTTCACCACCATGGCCTTTAAACTTTTTTTAAACCGGCCCTATAATAATGATTATTTTAGTCGTAGTCCCCAGGCCTCTAGTACAAAGAACCCAAAACATTCTTTTAAAGTTTGCAAGAGCTTTAAGACTGCCTTGAACTCATATTTCCTACCCTACTCACTCGCTCACGCCCTACATAATCGTTCTAAATTCACGATTACATAGTACCTATAAACTACCTTTCTACCAAACTTCAAGTCTGTAGTATGAAAAAAACGGAACTTTCGCTTTTTTTCATATGGCATGGAGGGCAAACGACGGGTCTTCTGTTAAAAAACCACTACCCCACCCATGAATACCTGCAAGTGAAATGTATCGTCACCTAATTGGTAAAAGGCAAAGAAAGAATCAGAAATACCGCTTTTCTGTAAAGCCGTGATATCACTGCGGTCGAACCTGGCCCTTATAAGCCCAGAGAAACCTCTGACTGCCTTAATTGCGCAGTGGCGTAAAATTCGTTCTAGTTCACGTTTCCTTGCTATAAGTTTTAGGTCTCTAGTATAAAATCTAGGATTTTCATCAAATCTTGAGCCGTAATAAATGTTACCAGTGTGTGTATGACAAGGGAAACGGCTTGAATATTATAAGTAAAACGTAGTAATATTATAAAGAATATTAGAATGACGACCGAATGGCATAGTGGTTTGTGCAACGGACTGCTATTCCAAAGGTCGCGGGTTCGATGCCCGCTCAAGTCAAACCATTGTGTGCATGCATTTTTAATGATTGATTCGTTCTGGGTGTTTCTGTGTATAATATGTACGTATATACAAAAAAAAAAGTATATATGTATTTATATCAGCTGTCCATAGTACAAGCTCTGCTTAGTTTGGGACTAGATGGCGTCGTGTGAATGTGGTAGAATATTATTTATTTAATTGTATATAAAGTGTGACTTTAAATCTATGTTGACATTATATATTTATAAATGTAAAAAAATAGATGTGGGTTTATGGATGCATATATGTAAATATATGTAAAATTTAATTTATACCTATGTATATTTTAGTACCCGACTACGTCTTTTCCTTATTTATTTATTTTAAACAATACATGGGAAAATTTTGATTCACACTATCTGATATGCCATGAACAATTAAATAAATACAATTATGTAACTTGTAACTAAACTGTTCTAAATCATATATATAAAATTCTCGTGTCACAATGTTCGTTCCCGTACTCCTCCGAAACGGCTTGACCGATTCTCATGAAATTTTGTGTGCACATCGGGTAGGTCTGAGAATCGGCCAACATCTATTTTTCATACCCCTAAATAGTAAGGGTGACCCATCCCTAATTTTTTTTGTTTTGCAATACAACGTTTTCCGGGTCAGCTAGTTTAATATAATTATTTATTCGAGTACGTCACTATCCACTAAACAGTAATTATTGTTATGGATCCAATCGACAAATAAATACATTACATATTCTATAAATGTAAGAAGACAATGGTTTTTAAGTTCTAGAGACATCAGATAGAGAAGAACCATTCATGGCTATTGCAGTTTTTATAGGGACTAGTAACAAGATAATAAAGCATGTTTTGTGTAAGGCCTCAGTCCATGACGTTAAGCATTTAGGCTGGAATAAAAAACGGCGTGGACTCCCCAGTCGGAATGAAGTTCCTTCCGCTTTTTGATAGACGTTTGCTATAGTGTCGGCAAAAAGTCTTGTTACACATGTTTCAGTCTCGTTCCCATCGGCTCAGAGCATGTAACGCGCGATAAGGAACTTCGTTCCAAATAGGCCAAGAAAGAAAATATACTTATCCGATATTCTTCACAAATTTAAAGATCCTAATTAATTAGCAAGATCATAAAAGAAGAAGTTAATTACATCTGTTTATTGCAATAGAAAGGAATGATAACTCAATTGTGCAGCGAGGAAGAAAACCTTTCTAAAAATACAGAGGTAAAAAGATACGCAGGTTTCCTATCTCTGGATTTTTTCGAAACAGTGAGTAGAGATATCTGCTTCATCGTGCCTTAAAAGGGGTTAAACCCTGAGGTCCCTTCACTACTTCGTGATAGGAAATGATTTGTTACTAGTCGCTTTCCATGGGAATCTAAATATATAAATAGTTAAGTAATCAAAACTTGACGAATCACTCGCTTGCGTGGTTTCCAAAGACTAAGTGGAACCATTGTTTTACCCTTCACACAACAAACTATCAAGCACTACTTACCAACTGCAGACTAGTAATATATTTCTTCCACCAAAGATATTTTGCCAAACTCGGGAATGATGAAAGTCCATAATACAAGTACATTATAACATGTACTAATGAATTTATGTTCCTTAAAAATACAGATGGGTACGTTGGTTCATACTTCAGGATACCCCACGCAGTAACTACCATCATAGAATGATGATAAACGTGAAGGAATGAGGCTTGATTGTTCTTTTTGCGAAGTACAAAGAATATTGTGTCCGACAATTCACTTATTTTCCTCAGAAAGTAGTAGTACATTAATTTCATGATCTGAAATAAAATAAAAACAACACTTCAGCTGCATCAATATATTTCAGTCCAGAGGGAAAAACGTTTATACCATTTTTTTTAACCAAAACTCTCGCACTCGGTAAACATCCTGTCTCGGACACGGAGTACATTGTTGTACTCCGTGGTCTCGGAGGACCTTACCTAACATACTTGAAACGGTCACTAAGAACGCTCAGACTTGGAACAACAATATGTGGATCACACAAAGTATTTGCACGTGTGGGGATCGAATCGATCGATCGAACACAGCCCAGTAGGAAGTGGCGAGGTGACCGCATGATCCACTAACTTCTTAAGCAATATAGCCAGGTGCTGTACCTGTTCCATATTTGGTTTTCTTTACCCAATCTATCTTCACATGTTATCCTGTATTATTACTGTTACTATTTTAGGCTGGTATTACAGATATAGCTGATACAAATAAAAGAAAACTAACACTCAAATCAAAGAAACTAAGTAAATTTAAAATTTTTATAGTGATCAGCAGAAAAGGAAGTACTATATACTAAGGGTAATTTAAAATATCCGAAAGACCAAGTAACAAACGGTAAGTATTGATTTATTAATCTCTCTGGCAAAGTACTCCCCAGTAAGCCCATTTAACCTTTCAACCCCCTGATTACACCCTGATTACAAGGTTGGAAAGGTGGTCAGAAAACCTGGCATTGAACTTTTTTTGATGGTTTTGTGTCTAACGTAAATTATTATTTACCTCATTCCTTGTATCCTCTCTTTCCATAAGACAAGTTTTTGATATCCACCCATGCGGGATTTGCAACTTACAAGCCTGAAAATTATAAAAATGCATGTTTGTAATTTTTTTTTTATTTAAGGGGAAATTTAACAGTTACATATTGGGTAACAGCTAATTTAGGATTAGAGTAAATATTCTTCTTTTTTCTTACACATAGAAGATGATTCTTTACAGATAGAAGAACCTCGTGCATAATGGATGACGGCGAAGAGGTCTGTCGTCTCTTACGGACCAAAAACCACCCCTCTCTCGTGTTCCTCTTCTTGCCTATGGCCGGGGCAGCGAGAGTCGCAATTGCATTTTTCTGCCATTGACCGGCCGGCATTGACCCGTCTCACCCAAGACGGGTCTCGTCACCCGTTGCAACCGGCACCCTTCGGTCGTAGTCCTCTAGAAGCCCACATGGAACACTGTGCTACGCCTATCAGGCCTGTATCGGTTTTGACGACGAATTCCCCACAATCGTCGCCCGCAGGCCACTTCCTAAGGCGGTCGGAGGTCGATGATTGCCATCCGGCGTCTGGTGCAGAGTAAATAATCTATTGAGTGAACGTGCAACCCACACCAATGTCCACGAAATAATACATATATATTTATATAGTAATAATATATAAAGTAAAGTAATGATGAGTAAATCGTGCGTATTTTACATTTTCTTCTGTTTATATTATATAGATTGTGGAATAATGTGAAGTTTTAAAGATTTGAGTTGCTGCAATTTTGAGTATTGTGTGGGGAAAATGTTAACATTGGCAAGGTGTGTTGTACGTTTCCACAATGTGACGGAGAGGAACACGTACACCGACATTAGTTCTGCATTTACCAGTGTGGAACCTCGGAGGTACACGCATCTCGGGCCTCAATATAGTTCTGGGCCACACATAACACAACTGATTAGTAATGCCGCTGCACTCGAACTTATTACCACATATTTGTTTGTTTTAGGAATAAATCCTGTGTCGCGGGGGACTTTACAAACATACATGAAACGGACACAAAGGACACCCAGACTCAGAACAACAATTTGTGGATCACACAAAGTGTCGTCCCATGTGGGGTTTGAGCCCACAACAGTCGGCGCAGTAGGAAGCGGCGTGGCGACCGCTTAAACCACTACGCCATCCGTGCAGTCAAAATGCTAAGTAACATCATACACACCAGAAGTTTGCGCCTAAACTCCAGGCTTAATAAGTTATATTCTACCAGAAGATCTTGATGAAAACTACGCAGAACAACAGCACTACAAAGAGAAGAAAAACTTGAAATAAACCCTAAACCTACCAGTCTGTAGTAAGCCAAAACCTATTTTTAACCGACTTCAAAAAAAGGAGGAGGTTCTCAATTCGACTGTATTTTTTTTTTTTTTTTTTTTTTGTATATTTGTTACGCGATTACTCCGGCAATTATAAACCGATTTGAATAATTCTTTTTTTATTTGGTAGGCCATACGTCAGAGGTGGTCCCATTGTCACCAGGTCAGGATCTGATGATGGGATCCTGGGGAAATCGAGGGAAACCCTCAAATTTTGTAGGCATATACACTGTTTATCAGAAATTATCTTAATCTATGTAGATTTTTGCATCTAATGGTCACCATCTGATGTTGCTGAGCTGATGATGAAGCTGTTGATGAATGGTTTAGGAGTATGGGATCTTTGTAACAAAATTATGTAATACCATCGAATTTGAATGTGTTTGAGTCTAATTAATAAGAACTCCGATCCTATGTGATATTCAGGGTCTGATGATGGAGACGGTAAATAGCCATGGGAACTATGTAATAAAATAAAGCAATTCAGCCGTGTTTGTGCTCATTTGATTCGTCTCGACTAGGAGCTTCATGCTAGTCGATTTTTAACCAACATCAAAAAAGGAGGGTTTTTGATTCGACAGTATGTTTTCTTTTTAACCGACTTCCAAAACACAAAAGAGGAGGTTCTCAATTCGTCTGTATTTTTTTTTATGTATGTTTGTTACGCGATTTCTTCGTCAATTGTGGACCGATTTTCAAAATTCTTTTTGTAATCGAAAGGGTATGCTCCCGAATTGGTCCCATTACCACCGATTCAGGATCTGATAATGGGATCCTAGAGAAATCGAGTGAAACCCTCACAATTATTGGGAATTTGACAGCCCCGACAACGTGTTTTAGCTACGAGTATTTCTTTAGCCAAACAAACCATGGCAACTGTCAGAGACTGCGCGATGTGATGCGCAGAGAACTTGCAGTATTTATGTCACCACAGTAATTTTCGTTGTATTAAGAAGAAAAGGTTGAAATTTTGTATTCTATCTTGTTAAAATAATTCGGATAGACGTTTTGTTGCTATGGATGGCATCGCATTTCGTTTGTAAGTAATTTTATACTTAATTTATTAAAATAGTTCTGGAAAAAACTCTTAAATTTTGGGTGGGTCAACTAGGTTAATTTCTAACATACTAGTATTAACCCTTCTAGTTGGAACTCCTTCTATAAAATATTGAGCATATTTGTTGAGTAGTCTCACTAAAGCTTCCCTATCTTCACCTTCGAGATCAGTGTCAATTGAATCGGAAGTTATTTTGTTCGGTTGCAACTCACAAGAATTTGACTGTTTCTTAGAAAAGAATTTAAGCTGATCTTGATCAGTTTGGACGCCAATGTCATTTTCATATCCTACACTAAAAATGGTAAAATAAACCCTTTTTTAAAAAAAAGTTGAACCGACTTCAAAAAACACCGACAAAGAGCACTAAAAATTAAAAAATAATTACAAATCTAAGTAAAAAACTATAATAAGTACCCTCAATGTAACAGGTAACATTATAATACCAATAGTCCCTTCTAGTCTGTTTGAAGTCGGTGCCAAGCTCGATGTACAATAAGTAATACTGGTCTATGTCAGCTTTATATTGGCACAATGAAAAATTAAGAATTCAAAATAATTCTAATGAAACATCGAAGATTTTGTTAATTAATAAAGACCAACCAGATCAATTACGTGCGCAAACTTATCAACTACTTATTAAAGAATTCAAAATAATAATATAATTGGAGATGTGCGTCCACTTTAGCTCGTTCATCATGTTTTGCGCAGCATGAAGACTGTTGCAGCTGCCGCGCTACATTCTACCATGCCTATCAAGCACCTATTTGGCTTGGCACCGACTTCAAACTGACTAGAAGGGACTATTGGTATTATAATGTTACCTGTTACATTGAGGGTACTTATTATAGTTTTTTACTTAGATTTGTAATTATTTTTTAATTTTTAGTGCTCTTTGTCGGTGTTTTTTGAAGTCGGTTCAACTTTTTTTTAAAAAAGGGTTTATCTAAGGATATTATCGTCCCTAAAATCGATGTTTGGAGTCTTAACTAAAGTCTGATCTAAATATTTGGAAACCGTTCTTCCATTTTTTATATGAGATACGAGTATCACTCCATTTGATCGCGAGAATGCAAAAAGAAAGTTTTTGCATTCCCGCGATCAAATCGAGTGATTTCACAGAAAAGGACGGAAGTCTGTAACAAGAGGGCGTTAAATCGCGCGTAGGTAATTTATTTATAATTAATTAATTAATCGATCTAAGTGGCGTGCAATTGGAGAGGCCTATGTCCAGCAGTGGACTGCGATAGGCTGATGATGATGACGCGTCCTATGCTACTACAGCAAGGCTTGTTAATTTTATGCCTTAACTAGCCATGTCCCGCATCTTCACTCAAGGGATTATTTGTTATTTCATCTTTCTAACTTTAAAAATGATGAACTTCCATACAACCGCTCATCCCTTACTTTACCCTCCTTAGGGGTGAAATATCCAAAAATATGAGTTTTTCAAAGTTTCACATCTAAAATTTTGCGTTTCGTTTTACGCGAACACATAAGACGTATTACATGATTGTGTTAGTTTACGTACGATAGTTATAAAACGCTCATTCAACGTTATTATTACATAGTTGCTACCAAGTTGTGGAATTTTCATTACCCATTAGTTTTTCTTGCATGAGTCTTTTCTAGCAGATCCCGTTATGAATCCCGATATGGGTCCCAGATCCCGATATGTTATATTATTTTATATATAGATTATATTATTAGGTCTTTCAATATGGATATAAATGTATGTATATGACATTTATGACCTTTCAATTAAGTCATCAGAGTCGTATAATTAATATGATTATTATTTGTATACTACTAACGTTTAAAATGCACTGTAATGGCTTACTCAATCAAAAATATTTGAGTTATTATCAAGTTAATCAATTTATTATAGTATTGAATATCGATGTGTAATTGTATCATTGACCTTTTTTATTCTAAATTTAAAAAAGTAATTAACTATTATTTTATGTACATCCTTACCAAATAAACCACATACACCGATACTCCCACTTGACAAAAATTATACGCCACGATAATGTTACGTAAGTGGTATGGTTGACGATTCTTCATATAGGCTGGTCCAATTTTTAATACGAATAAAAGGTATGAACAGGTAATCGCCATCATCGGGTATGGTGATGCCATGAAGGGCCAGCTGTCAACAGCGTCAGCTGAAATTTTCAAATATTTATTTTTCTTTCTGATAACAATAAGAAAATAAAATACTTATAAACTAAGAAATAATGCTGCGCCTGCAGTCCATTAGGCCTCAAGTCGTTTCCCGGACCGGACAAAATTTTATAGGGTGATTCTGAGAGAAAAAATAGCCTAAGTTACTCCTTATATAAACAGCTACTTACAGTAAATGAAATTGTATTGTACCTAAGGTAAATTGCGGTTTACGATTTATGACGTATTAAAAAAAACTACTTACTATATTTCGTTCAAACCAATTTTCGATGGAGGTTTGCAAGGTAATGTACATCATATATTTTTTTATAGTTTTATCATTCTCTTATTTTAGAAGTTACGGGGGGGGGGGGGGCACATTTAATTTATTTATACTTTCTGCAAATACATTGCATAAGGCGGAATTAGCTTTTACCACTTTGGAAGTGTTTCTTTTTAATGTTTTTTGAATGCTGTAGGTACAGACGAGCAGACGGGTCACCTGATGGAAAGTGACCATCGCCGCCCATGAACGTCTGCAACTCAAGAGTCACAAACGCGTTGACGGCCTTTTAGAAAGGAGTACGTTCTTTTCTTAAAGGTTTGAAGGTCGTATCGGTCTGGAAATACCGCAAAAGATAACCCGTTATCCAACGAAGGGCCACTCGAATCGTCGATAGCCCAAACAACTCCGATCGGCTCGATCACTTAAAGCCACATCTCTAGATGTGGCTTTACTCTGCATTATCTCTTCAATAAACCAGTTCGCATACGTTCCATTTTTTTCACTAACTTGCCACGAATCGATTTTTTCAATGCTTATTTTTAAACTTATACCTTTACCCGAATTGATCCACATATTTGCTCTAAGTAAAATATTAGAGATGTGTCAGTTTTAGGGACTCTTAATTTTACTGCGAGTTCTTTTTCAGTCTTTAGTCATGGCCTCACAACACAATTCTATCTTTTCATCGAGTAAGTGTAATTAACGGAGGACCCCAACCACTTATTCCCGTACTTGTGATTTGAGTTTCAGGTGTCTTTAGGGGGACTCTGCTCGGGGGTTGTGCGGTCCATGGCCCTTTACGGGTACCCAGTATGGGCGGGGGCCCTGAAGGCCAGCAACGTCGCGATGCTGCGACGACCGCAGCGAGTGCTGGCCATCAGGATCATAAGGGGGTACCGCACGATCTCCTTTGAGGCGGCGAGTCTCCTGGCCGGAACTCCACCGTGGGACCTGGAGGCGAGAGCCACTGATACAGAGCCGCAAGGAGGCGCTGGAGTTGGGTCGGTGCCCCGAGATTCGAGAAATCGATGACCGGAAAGCCCAACTCCGCCGGGTCATCATAGGGGAGTGGAGGGAACGACTCGGGCAACCGAGCACCGGGCACGCCGTCATCGCGGCGGTAAGACCCGTTATGGAGGATTGGCTCGAGAGGCGTCACGGGACCCTCTCATACCGACTGACGCAGGTGATCACTGGGAAAGGATGTTTCGGGGATCGCCTGTGTCTGATCCGCAAGGAGCCAACGCCTGAGTGCCACCACTGCGATGGCCAGACCGTGGACACGGCTCTCCACACGCTGGCAGAGTGCCCGGCGTGGGTTGAGCAGAGGCGAGACCTAGTGGCGGCCATCGGAGTGGGAGTTCTCTCGCTCGATAGTCTGATTGCGGCTATCGTGCGGAGCGAGAGTGCGTGGAACTCTGCCGTCTCCTTCTGCCGAAGGAGACGGCGGAGCGGGACCGGGAGAGGTTTAGGACTCTCCCGGCCCGCCAGGCCCGGGAACGGGCCAGGTACGGCAGGCGACTCAGGCGCCGGAGGTCGCAGAACGACCTCCGTCCTCCATAGCGCAGGCCTGGGGGTGACAGGTGAGGCCATCTGTCACCCTAGCAGAAGCAGGCCGGGGTCGCGGCGAGCGCGTTGCGAAGCGCGCTCGCTTCCAGGGAGCACATGGAACATGGGGTTCCCACACGGGGGGGGGGGGTCGTCTACTCGTCTGTAGATGACCCGAGGTATGTCGGGGCACCAGGGACTTTCTTTCTAGAGTATGCCTGGTTCCCCGGCTATTAGTACCCGAGACGGCGTGCGGTTTTAGTCGGTTCGAGTCCGACATGCCACCGACAGGTGGTATCCGAGGGGATTTCCGAACGGAAAAAAAAAGGTGTCTTTAGCGGCATCCACATCAGGTGACCAGACAGCTCAGTTGCCCCCCCATATCATAAAAATTGTAGACTCAAAAACGGTTATTTACATGTTAAAGTAAGGCTGGGTGAGCCAATTAACAGACTTTTAGGTGCGATTTTGTGTGTGACACACCTTGTACATTGTTCCAGGAGTACGAGGACTGCTATTTCTTCTGCCCCGAGACAAGAGAATGGTAATTAGTTGTTGGCTCAGTGCTAGGTGCCCCGCAATAATTCCTACAGATGATCGGATATTTAGACTGCTAAAACTGATTAATGTGCAGGTAAGTCATGTTAAGATTTCAGTCAGTAAGAATTTGGAATGCCTGCAACCAGTTGTTTTTCCAGCTTCGGTTGTGTACTTCAAGAGTCCGTTGTCTTACCCAGGAGCGAAGTTGGTTAAAGCGCAGTGGGCAGAAATATGGTTAGCCCGCCCACCGGTGTTGCCGGGCCTCTCCTTACCATCTCACCATTTAATCAATTGCAGAAGTATCTGATTTGTTTTGGCCAGCTGCTCCAACGTTTCATAACATTCGAAGACCATACCAGAGTTTTAGAACGGTCTTACTGTCTGATAATCTGCGGATGTTAAATTCCTCAATACCTTTTGAAAATTGTCTTTATTGCGGCAGCGCTCTAAAGGCACTAAACCAACGTTACATGAATTTACAATATATTCGCATATAGTAATGCCGGTGATAAGTTTATGTCTTGTGATAAAAGTCTTATGGCTCCTGTTTATGTCTTGTGGCGCCTGTTCCTGAACTTGTCTTGGAAACGTCCGTATAAATGAAAACTTCGTATAAGTTTTGTGTAGTGTTTCTTTCAGTTTTACTACACCATATTGATTACAAAAACACACCGTAAACCGTCAAAATTTATCTGTCGTTTGTCTATTTTAATTCTTGCCCGAGCTCACATTATAAAGACTCAATTGTCAATGACCCAGAGAAACTGTTACCAGTAAGTATAGAATTCAGGAAATAACTTGGTGTCTTATCTTGAGGGGCATCTTTTGAAACAGATACATCTTGATCAGAGAAGAACAATAGAACAATAATTATTTAATTGGACATTTAAAAGAAATACTTATTGTCTTTAAGACATAATTAATTACATAGCTTTTAAAATAAAACTGAAACATTATCATACGATCTTTATAATCATGTGTGTCCAATTGTTACGTACTTATTTGCGTCAGAGCAAGGCATATCTACTTAAAAAAAACCTGTTTGCTTTTAATGCATTAGTGATCGTGTTTTATCTTCTTTATAAATCTTGGTAGTCGGGATCGGCAAGGTATTATCAAGAAAAAGAGTCATGAGTAACAAACTTCGTTCTTACTTTTTTTAATAATAATGACTTTGTTTTAAAAAAAAATCTGTATTAGTATATAGTAGTAGTGTTATTAGTATAGATAATGAGTGAGTTGTAAAACTTTTAAATCAAAAGTAAAGGTATTGCTTTTAACCGTCCGAAAATCCAGCACCTTGTAATTGTAGAATTAGTCCTCGCAATGTTGCTAACATTATTTAATAAATAAAAAAAAATTGTTCTCTGCTCTTATATCTATCAATTTCCAACTAACTATTTATTTGATATCTTTATTATATTAACAGAATGTATGTTATGTAATTAATGTATGTAATTATCACTTTTATTTGTATGTTTATTGTTTTCACATATTGTTTATTGTAATTGAACTGTGCACACGTCCGTGAGGTACCTTTGGGCTTCAGCTGAAAATCAGCGCTGTGGTCACTTTTAGGGACTATAGCATAGGCTGAGTTGTGGCCCTTTAGTCACACACAGTGATCATTGTATTCTTTTGTACTTGTTTATTTTTGTTATTGTTTGTGCTATTCTTCAGTTGAGCAAATTGTTTCTTTTCTTTTTCTCTTCTATGTTATATCTGTAATTCCTTTTTGGCTGTGTTTGTGTTGTGAATAATAAACGTATTTTCTTTCTTTCTTGTTTCTTTCTTTCTTTCTATGAGTAACTGTTAACTGACGATGCAAATGCAACAACTTTTAGCTTCTCAGCCCTATATATTATATATATGGATATATATAATGAAATGTAGTATGAAGAGGGGTTCGGGAGCGATTAATCGATCTAGCTATGTATTTTTTTTTTAATTCACCAATTTGGTTGTCATTGTAAATTGGATCATATAAAGAGGGAGACACTTATCCCGCACACACGCGTGAGATAAACCGTATTTATTGGAAGCATAAGAATAAAAGAACGCTTTTCCTATAACGTAGAGAAATAGTTTAATATTTAAACACAAATAGTTTCTCTTATTTTTTATTTTACTGTAACATAACCAACATAGTGAATACAAAGACACACACAGACACAAATATATAAAATTATAGAATAACAATATAAATGACCAATTCTTTTGTTGGTCAAGGAGACAGTGGAAGTTGTGACCTATCAAGAGGTCTAACAGATCGCAGAAAATAGAGGCGATTGCTCCACCGACAAGGGTCTGGCCCTTAAATTGAGGGAGAGAGGGAGCGAGAGTTATTTCTATATACATCATTACAAATCACCATCTTTCTCAAGGCCTTTTATGCGAATCTAGGTTGGGGTCAGCTTGAGGTCTACAACGTACCTCCTCCATCAGACCTCCACTACCCAAGAACTGGGCGATATCTAACTTCTGTAGAATGACAGGTGTCAGACTTTCTAATGCCCCAACTGCCCGTAACGATTGCTTTAGATGTTCATATGGCAACTTGGACCGACGGCTTAACGTGCTCTTCAAGGCATGGAGGGGTCTCGTTGTGCTAAGAATGGTCACCAATCCATAGACTGATGTGTTCGAGCCCCTCTCTCACACCCCCTCTCTAACATCACAAATCATCATTCACACAGAAGTTTGGGGTATAAGGGGGCAAAAGAGCATACAGGCTACCTGATGGTAAGTGACTAATACTGCCCAAGGAAACTTGCAACTCAAGAGTCACAAATGCTATCGTTTGAGTCCCTCCGTTCCAATGAGAGGGGCGAAAGGGGTTTAGGTTACGGTAACCTCAATCACTGGGTAAAAATAAACGAAAAACCTGCCGGTTTTCTGTGTATCGCTGCGGTCAAGCCTGGCCTATATGTGAAGGAGCACGGCTCTCATGGACAGCACTTAAGCGACGAAATACACTTCCTTGGTCGCTTAAGTGCTTATTTGTCCTATCTACCATTGGGTGAATTTTACAGGACTAAGTATTTTTTTGCTTTACTGAAAAAAACGCCATAGTTTCAAGATTTGACTTTCAAGTCTTTCTTAATATATGAGATACCAATAAATTGATTGTTAAAATTTCATCTACTCATGGTAACTAAATATACATTATTTGATGATGATGATGATGATTATTTTATATGGAGACAAGGCAATAATGCACAAACGAACTATAATTTTTTTTTTGTTGCATACTTTATTGTCAGAACACGGTTTATAGAAATCGTAATAATTAGTATTACGATTTCTGTGACACGGTTTTCATGGAAAACAATTTAAAAAAATCGTACAGGCAATTTTTTTGAACATCAGCGTGCGAAGTAAGAAAATAAACAACACCTGTTGCCAAATCATAACGGACTTGAGGGTAAATTAAAAGTACTCAATCAATTTGAGCTTGCATCTGTTCATATTTACTTTTGTAATATGTTCCAGACATTATTAGATACTTGTCCAAAAAATATCTAAGCACAAAACACTTTTGATGACTTTTGATTTAATCAATATTTTAACGTCTCTTGTGATATCGCTAACTACGGTATCAAATTATACAAAATGGCGGACATGGTTTGATGGGCTGTGATTGGTCTATTGAGTAGACTAAGGATACTCAAGCATTCAATAACTCTTACGACGTAGTACATAGAACAAAACCTGAACATAGAACAAATGAGCACAATATTTCCATTACAGTATCGTATCATAAATAAGATTCAAAAACTTTTTTGTTGTTTTAAAAGCAAAAAGTTTTAAAACTTCCTTAACCAACAGGTGTGAAATAATAATCTAATTTTCGATAAATTGGTTGATAGGACAAATAAGCACTAGGGCGACGTTTTGCTGAGTGCTAAGAGGTGTGTGCTGAAGCATATGTGTCTTACTTGTTACTTTTATAGTCTTAATGTGAAAATAATTATCATTAATGACTAAAAAAAACAAAAATAAATTATAGTTAAAAAAATAAAAAACACGCTTTAGTAACTAACCGAATTAAAAAGTATAAATTACTACATAAAGGTTGACTGGGAGAGAATACCTTGGGCATTAAGACCGCCGATGTACAAATGTTTATAAAGTTATAAATAAATTAAAAAAAAAAAAAAAAATTGAAAAAGAAATATTAATGTATTGTAAAAAGCGTGGGGTGCTTCTCAAAATATTTTATAACATAATAAGTTTACTTTTAATAATATCCGTCAATGAAATATTTTTACAACAATTGAGATCAAGCACCTCACGTTTTTTTACAACAAAATTATTTTCTACTTTTTAGTTCGGCTAGTTACAGTGTGTTTTTTTTAGTTTTGTTAGACCATAATTTATTTCTTCATGATTGAAGTAACACTACTAAACCACAGTAATAAAAAAACCGCTTCAAAGTAAATTTAATACTTACAGTATCCTTTGAAATCCCAAAAAGACTCATTTCTCACGATCTCATAATCGACATTTTCAACAGTTATCATTTTAACAATATTATCTTTAAAAACTTAAAAATACAAATGTCCTAACTCAAACAGCTTTAATGATGGAATGACGACAACACACAGTTTTCTCAAACATTTTAATGCAGTTTTGTATGGTTCCAATTACGTCAATGTTTAAATACTGAGATTCGTGTAACATAGCATCTTATTGTATACTAGCTGGTGTCCGCAACTACGTTCGCGCCTTAGTGGGTTTATTTCCAGGTGATCTCCTTATATAGACAGCTACCGAGTAGTAAAATATCATCAAAATCGGTGCAGCCGTTTTGAAGATTACCCGGCACATACAGACAGACAGATAAAAAATATTTAACCTTGTTTTTAGGCATAGGTATCGTGCAAATAACCGTGTAAGAATGAAAAAAAATCTATTATTTTGACATAACAAACAGACACTTCCATTTTATTTATTTTATTGTTATTTATTAAAAAAGACAACGCCCGCATTAGAAATATATCCTCTGTCACGAGGGACTCTACAAACATACATGGAACGAACCCAAAGAACACCCAGACTCAGAACAACAATTTTTAGATCACACAAAGTGTCGTCCCATGAGGGGTTGGAACCCACAACAGGAAGCGGCGTGGCACTTATTAGTGGCCAATATTTATGTGTTTTATGTACATTTTTCAAAGCTTTGGTAGCGATTTTAAACATAATGTGAATACATATTTTATGTAATGGAAAGCGTCTGAGTGTGGTTCCATTGTAAGACAGGTAGAATTAAAACATAAAAAACATAAAAAGTTTATTCTTTGTAACTAAAAGTAACAAATTTCACAGTAGAATATGGTTGATAATGACTGCTATAGTTCATAACTGTGTTGCAGCCATTAACGCCCACCTCCGGAAATTACCAAATATTCCTGAAAAATATATTGTATTTAAGATTCAACTATCAGGAATTGATTGCAATGAAAATTATACCCAAATATTGTCAGCTAAAGTGGCAAAACAAATGTCAAAAATGGTAAAAACAAGTTTATCGCATCTGGAGCGAAAACTAAAGCTCCTACGAAAATAAGTTGAATGTGATAAATGTGCACAATAAAAAAAAAAGAAAATGAACAACTGAAGAACAAAATCGGACGATAAGATCGCCCGAAACTTGCAAAAACCCATGTTGCATTGCACCCATTTTACAAAATTTTAACTCGCGTTCGGAAAGTGGTAGAGAATTGAAATTTCTATATGTAGCCAACGTTGTAAACTTGTAACTACAGTAAAATTTTCAGGACAAAATGTTGTAAACTTTTTGCAAAAAGTGATCTTTTTTTCAAGCGATTGGTGGAGGGGTTTTAATTTTTGAAAAAAATTATAATTTCGGCACCTATGTTATAAGGAGTAGTTTAACTACAAATATTCAAAATTTCAGATTTTTGGATAAATAAACATTAGTTTTAATAGAAATTGTTGAAAAGTCAAATTGTCAGAATGTCCTGTTATCAAAGCATCCAATTGATAAAATGCCCAGTTCTCATAATATAAAGGTGTCAAAAACAAATTGCTAAAACGTCTATACGAACCATGCTGTGTAGTTTTCCAAAGAAAGTTTCAAGAAATGCACTAGTAATGAAATGATGAATACATCAGCAAAAGAGCGTATCTTTATGTCACATTTTTCAGTAAAATGCCTGTGATATACGGACGGACGTGACAAAACTATAAGAGTTCAGTTTTTGCGATTTTGGTTCAGGAGCCGTAATACCATGAGTACCTAAAAATAACATCTGCCCTGCTAGCACGATCACGTTTATTCGCTGACTTAAAGCATTCGTCCCAAGTATGAGAGGGACGTATGCTTTATGTCGGTTAATAAACGTGATCGTGCTACCCGGTCCTGTCATTACAACTTTTTTGATTTGTACATATTTAACGGTCTTTATAACATCTGGAAATTATGACTTCCTGGACATTCAGACACTAGGCTCAACATACTCTGGACCAGTTATATCCCTGAAAAGCTAAGTCTGAAAGTTGCCCCTGAAACAACGATAGCCTCCGCCAGAACACCGTGTTATAGCTAGCCCATTTCAGACCTGTTGCGTTTAGCTTACCCGCCTAATAAATAACGTATCTTATTTTAACCAATTTGTTGTTCAGCGGAAAAGTACTGCTTACCATAACTTTGACCTTTACAAAGCGTGATCTATTTAACCAAAGTCAAAATAAAACCCAAACAATATTGTTTTAACTTTATTAGTTCCTTAAAATTAACGTTATTTTGTACTATTGGTAATTGCATTAAAAGTACAAATAAAATATACTAATTAAAAAGTAGTTTTACAGAAAAAATAAGGTTCCTTGAAACCTTTGACCAACTTCATAAGACTTGTTCAACAACTGAAAAGTTACCAAAAGGACAACCTATGGTTTCTTCCATAACTTTCAAAGAGACCGATCAAGGCACTAAGGCACTGGCACCCAGACTTGGGGTACACATTGCTCATTCAGGAGTTGTAAACTGTAAACTTACAATTTTAACTAAACTTCTTCTTAAATCTGTTGTCTACATTCGGTAACCATTTATTTCAATGTTATTCTAATAATTAGTATAAGAGAAATTGAGACAATTTATAAAACTTATTGTTAAAATATCAAAACTTTTACTTGTTTGCCTTATGTGGCCCGAGCTACTTCAAGCTGAATTAGCACAAGCAAATCAATTTCATTGTATACAAAGTAAACTGTAGTCTAAATTATTTCAAACTCACAAATATATTATTTAAACTTAGTTAATGGCCGGAGTAATGTTAGACAGAACAGATATTAAATATATAATATACATACGTATGTACCATTTATTGTTATATAAATTAATGTATTATCTTAATAGTTGATAAAAAAATAATGAGAATTACAATCCACCCGGTTACATTTGTCAGCTATGGTTTATAATGTGTCCTTATGTAAAATATAATTTCCTATAGCAACATAATATGCAAGCTTAAATTCTAGAAGATATGATCACAAGAATTATAGTATAGTAAACACTTCACTACCATTTACCGCCTAATATTAATGCTTCACCGCAAAGGGCCAGAGTTGCAACCAAAAATTAAAAATCAATTACATTAAATTTTACTTAAAAGAAAATATATATGATATACTGCAACACGCGACGAAGATTTATTTTCTTGGTCCATTACCTTATTACACATATCACCAATAGCGATCCTGACCTTGGACGGCTACTCATCTTAATAAAGTAAATTACTTAAAGAATAGGCTAGCCTCAGGTTGTATACAATATATAAGAATGTTAATATTTGTTCAGAAACAAAAATTCAAAAGGAACTTGTTATAAAAGCTTTACTTTTACGTATTATGTCTCAAGTATCATTTCACATTTATTTTGCATGTTGCAAATAGATCACCAAAGCGAATTCCTACTTTAAAATGCTAGGGTTCTATTCTATGCCTTATTCCAATGTAGCAAAGGTCTCAAACTGAATAAAACTTAGATGTTCATCGAATAGGTGCACGACTATACTTTATAATATCATATTTACAGCAAATGCTTAACCTTAAAATCTACTTAAACAATTGTGCGGTTGGCAATTTATTGTAAATTTAAAGCGTCTTTCTCACTGGTACCATAATTATTTTAAATTCATTAATTTTGCAATACGTACTACGATATGCTGTAATTTTGACCTCCACCTGTAAATTAACGGCTCCAACAAATGATAGCACCAAGATGGTCCTTATAGATTTGAGAGAGTCCTAGTGAAGCGAATACTTAAGCATACTTAACTATTATTTAAACTCCACAATTTCTTAAGACTTTAACAATACCAATGTCATCACATACATCAGTCTCAATAAAACCGCTAGTTGTAGGTCTTTAAAAATGATAAATCATTTCTTTATTATACTATCAAAGTCATATTCCGCACCATAAGTTGTTTTACCTGTACGTCTTGATAAGATGAAATTTGAATCATGAATGTAATCTCCTCCTGCTTTAATATCATAAGGAACGTCATCTTCTAAATTTGAAATGGTTTTACAAACACATGCATGCACTCCATTTTCTTTCTTCTGTTTGACTCCGTTTTTACAGACCCCATTTTTACTAGTTTGAGCACCATTATGAGCTTTTTCATACTCATCTTTGATTTCTTTTTCCGTTCTACTCTTTTTGTAGCTCTTATAGTAGAAATTGAGGAAAAGAAATAGGAAAATTGTAATGTTTGAGCAGATGAAATAAGTAAAACCAGATGCGTATTGACAACGTGGAGAAAAATGTGTCCAGCTGCAGTAGGCAAGCATTAACATAAATTGAATCTGTAAAAAACAAACGGAAAATATTTACCAAATCCTCATGTGATTAGATACAAATCAACTTCTAAATATATTTGGTACTTAAATTAAAAAGCTCCCTGCACAATTTTTTCGACTAACTATATTGGACAAAGCTTTCAAAGTAATATGTCCAATAAATTAAAAAGTAACTAATCTCTACTTACCAACTGTAACTTAGTAACGTATTTCTTCCACCATAAATACTTTTGAAACCTGGGTCCCAGACCTGACAGCAAGTAATAGGAATACATAACAACATGGACGAAGGAGTTTAAAAGAGCAAGCACAGCCCCCTCTCCTCCAGCTGCAAACTTGAGATAACTCCAGGAATAGAGGGCCATAATCACGTGATGGTATACATGGAGGAACGTCACCTGAAATTATACATTTTAGACTTATTAATGACGAGACTGAAAATGTTTAAATAAATTATGAGAGGCTCAGATAATTGGGAACTATAGAATATAATACAGTCTTCTCTGTAATTGTATACCATTGACACATACATCATAAAAGAATATTCAAAAATTTTTGTTGCTGATTGCGATTTTAACCAGACGACATTAGTCATGGACAAATGCATTGATTTGGTAAAAAGTCAGTTAGAGGGTTTACGTTTAGGCTTAACTTTTAAATAAACCATAATCTATAGAAATAAATAAAATTGGAGTGTCTGTTTGTAATATTAAAATAACCGCTTTTTACTAAATGCATATAATATATCCAGTAGTTTAGCCACAGGACTCATTTTTGTGTTTCGTAAATTGCAACATCATGTGTACATGCAGTCATAATACATTGATCTCAGGCGGCGATCAGCTGTACGCCGCGCGGCGCGGTAATCACACGTTGCCGCTTTTACTACACCCGAATCGAACGAAATATGTTGATTATTACGTCATCACGATGCAAATGTTTTGGTTTGGGGTGGTTCAAACGATGACAATCCAATGGAATTGCAATCTGTTTTATATTATACACTAAATCAAATAAAAAATACGAATATTTTAATAGGTAAAATTTATAAAAATAAGTTTTTAAATGTGTCCATGTTAAATAACCAGTTAAAATTAATCTGTTGTAATCTGAAGAATACTTTTTTTGTCACACTGGACGTAAGTTTCATTGGTCAAAATTTTGTACAGTATTTCAATAAATTACATGCCATCAGATATATACACAGAGAAATACTGCGTTTGAAATACAAAAATGAATATTTTCTTTATGTTTCTAACTCAACTCGAGGTTCTTGCAAAGAGATACAAAAGTGTTATAACAACGTGTTTGTACAGACTGATGACATTCCGTGTCCTAAGAATTTATTTGTGGATGCTCAAACACAGACAGAATGCAATACAGAAACTGAATGTGATTTTTTTCGTAAATGACAGTTTTTTAAATTTAAAACATTCTAAGGATGGCACAAAAAGTAATAATATAAGTGAAATAACTAGTATTTACGTTTTTCATCAAAATGTATGTGGCGTTACTAACAAAAAAGACGAGTTAGACCTCTATATTCAATCAATAATGCCAAAGCTAGACTATATTTGTATTACCGAGCATTTTTTGAACGCTGCATCTGCGTCCTTGTTTCATTTAACTGACTATAAAGTTGCTACGTACAATACAAGGCCTAATAAAAAACGCGGCGGTAGTCTTATTTTAGGACAAACACATAAAGGGTTTACAAATTGTTCACAGATCAATAAATTATACAGGCCAGAGTCCTTTGAAGTATGTTGTACACAGGATATGAACACTGGGTTGTTTATTTGTTGTTGTTATCGTACGCCTTATGATAAAAATTTTGATACTTTTATACAAAACTTTGAAAAAATGTTGGAATATTTTTTCAACAGGAAGTGCTTAATTTGTGGTGATTTTAATATAAATTTCTTGTCCGATAGCAAGATACGTCGAATTTTCAAGTCTTCTACGGTGCTATAACTTTAGGACTCTCGTTAATAGTGTTACTTTCGCTCGCGGGAATTCAAGCTCGTGTATAGACAATTTCATTACAAATCTAGACCAGCAATGTATTAAGAAAGTAGACACAGATTTTAATGGGTTGGGTGACGGCCATGCGGGCTTGTTTTGTGAGTTAATTCTTAAAAATACTAGCTTCTTAAGAAAAACAAGTATTATAATAGAAAAGCGTTTTTTTTGTAAAAAAAACCATGACAAATTTAAATATTTAATTTTGAATAATGAATGGACTAAAATGGGAATTAATACGTTCATAAATAAAATAAATAATGCGTTCCAGGTTACTTTTAGAAAGAGAAGACGTAATATAATGCTTAACAAAAATAACATGAACATAAACTGGACTACTAAAGGTATAAAAATTTCAAGTAAGATGAAAAGATTCTTGTGTGTAAATAGTGGTAATAATCTTGATAGTAGTTTAATTTCATATAAAAATAATTATGTGAAACTATTTAGGAAGGTCGTGAGAAATGCTAAGCGAAATGCGGTATCAAAACAAATAAATAACGCCAAAAATAACAGTAAACAAATATGGCAAGTTGTAAATCGACATAGAAATAAAAATAATAATAAAGTTATGAAAAAGCTAATTATAAAAACCAATGAGAAAATAGTTGACAATCCTAAAGAATTGGCAAACTTATTCGCCAGGCAATTTAATTATACACCCACGTCAGAAAATAGTAATCAAAATCAGGCAAGATTTTACCTTCAACAAGGCTCTGATAAGGTAACTAATGAGATGACGTTAACTGCTGTTACACCTGATGAAGTCATAAAGATTGTGAATGATATGCCGAATAAAAATTCTTGTGGCTTTGATGAATTGCCAATATCGGTAGTAAAGGAGCATATCGCGATCTTAGCTTTACCTCTGTCTCATTTTTATAATAAATGCTTTGAAAATAGCATCTTCCCAGAACAATGGAAAATAGCAAAGATTATACCATTGTACAAAAAGGGCTTACAAACCGACCCTAAAAATTACAGACCGATTTCTGTGTTACCTACACTCTCGAAAATATTTGAAAAGCTAATTAAAAGCCGTCTCACTAGCCATCTGAATAATAACATAGTTTTAAATCGGCGACAATTTGGATATCAAAAAAGTATCGGTACGACAGATGCTATCAATACCTTAATTAATGATGTCATAGAGAATATTAACAAAAAAGTCAAGGTGGCTGGGATCTTTCTGGATTTGAGTTCCGCTTTTGACACAGTGGATTATGAACTGCTTTTCATTAAAATGGAACATTATGGAATAAGGGGCAATGTTTTAAAGTTATTTAAATCATATTTAAAAAATAGAAAGTTTTATGTAGAAATTAAGGAGGTAGGAGAAAACAATTGTCAAGAAGTACACCGATCACAACTTTTAAATGTCAGGAAGGGCGTACCGCAAGGTTCCATATTAGGGCCTATTTTGTTTACACTTTTTACAAATGACTTACTATCCTATTTGAGCGTAAAAAAGCCAGATGTTAAACTCACGGTTTTTGCAGATGATACAAACGCTGTGATTAGTGCAAGTAACCTAAGTTCCTTAAATGTAAAAATAATTGGCGCACTAGAAACTTTTCAAGATTGGTTTGCAGTTAACAAGCTTATAGTTAACACAAAAAAGACAAACCTAATCTTATTTAAATCGACAGCTAGTAATAACGATAGATTAGACGTTATGATTAATGGAGAGAGATTAGAATACGTGAATTCTGTTAAATTCTTGGGGGTTCATATTGATGCATTGCTCAATTGGAAAGAAGAGATAAAATCTATTGACACCTCAATCTCTTCAGCATGCTATGCAATTAGGAGCCTTCGAGAAGTAGTAGAAATAAATATCCTAAAATCCGTTTACCATGCGCTAATAGAGTCAAAGTTCAGATATAGTATACAACTGTGGGGAAATAGTTACGCTTATAATATAGAGAGGGCGTTCATTTTACAAAAAAGAGCTATAAGAACTATAGTCCGCATTCCCCAAAGAGAATCATGTCGAGAACATTTTAAAAGTCTTGGACTATTGACGGTGCCTTGTTTGTATATATTGACAACATTGTGTTACTTATCCAAATATATGCACGAGGTTGAAACCCACGAAGAGAGGTTAGTTAGAGAGAGCACGCGGAGGAAACATATTCAACATACAATAAACCCTAGAATGAATATAGCTCGGCACTGTGTTCAGTATCAATCCATTAAACTTTTTAACTGTTTACCGGAAAGCATAAAAAGCGTAATTTATAGGACTTCTTTATTTAAACAAAAACTTGGAGCCTTCCTGTTGGAAAATAACTATTATTCCATCAATGAATTTATCAATCAAAATATATGCAATTAAATACTTAATAACTTATGTAATAATAATAAATATTGTGAATAATATTCTTGAATCATGAAATGCCTTAATATAATTTATCGTTTTTTTTTTGTATTCTGCATGACATATTGTAAAATCTATCAAATTTATTTGTTTTTTGATTATTATGTTATTTATATTTTTGTTTTAATTTTTAAATATTTTTGTATTACGGCGAATTGTTATACATTCAAACACAATTATATTATTGTTTGTGAATAAATGAACTGTGAACTGTGAACACGCGTTTTTAATTAGTTCATCCAGTAAGGACAGTCAGTCGGCCCTTGGCCACCGGCGAGCTTATGCTATTCCGTATCCTTGTAGATGCGCTCACGACAAATAACCGTAATAATAATATTGTTGTTGTTTATGAGATACATATTTGTTTAGAGAAGTTTTCTTGTGGTAATAATTGTTTAGTCTTATTGCTTTCGTCATAATACACGGCAATGGTGTGAACAATTAATGTTATCGTGTGCGCAAGACTTCGTAATGTAAGGAGTCCTGCTAATTTTATTTTGAAAAGTCACTATTAGGTTCTGTGTGTAGTGTAGTGTGAAACTGAGTGCATTATCAGTCTTTTAATTTTATTGGGTTATCGATATCAACATCCATAATGCCGTGAGTGACCTTCACAGCCGCGGAATATCCTGCTATGATGTTAATTTATGGAAAACTCTATCAAAACGCATCTTTTGCTTTACGGACACGTATGGAGTCAATCGTGTATGTCCTACAGACTGCCGAATTTTTGTAAGGGCGGTACAAAGATTACGAGACAACCAAGGTAACTACTTTTTCAAGGAGTGACGCGTACTGCTGGGTCGGAAGCTAGTCGAGCATTCACGAAATAAACACGTGAATAAAATCGCATTCTTTATAAATAGATTTTTAAAAGCAAGTGAAGTGATTGGTAGGTAGGTAATAAGAATGTAAAGTTCCCGGCTCGCGGCGGCGGCGTCGTTTTGATGTCGCCGACATTGCGACGCTGCCGTGTAGGTACAGTTCACCGACTCATGTTATCAATGGTGTTCTAATTCGGAAATTATTTTATTGTATTTAGTTTGTTCTAAATTTGCATTTCTGTATTTTCGTACTAATTTTTTATTTTTTTATTTTAACCGACGTATATTGAGCCGTGTTATCTGTTATTTCATTTTTTGTGATATCTATACCGCCACAGTGTATATGTTTACACGGTACATATGCCAAAATAACATTTTTTACAATTTTTGTCTGTCTGTCTGTTTGTTCCGGGTAATCTCTGGAACGGCTGGACCGATTTCGACGGGACTTTCATTGGCAGATAGCTGATGACATAAGGAGTAACTTAGGCTACTTTTTTTAGACTAGCTTCGCCCCGCGGCGTTGCCCGCGGTTATAACAACAAACGCGGGTAACACCGCGGGTCTCAGCTAGTCTATATCTATAATAGAAGAAACTGATAGACTGATTCACTGACTGATTGATCAACACACAGCTAAAACCGCTGGGTATAGGAAAATGAAATTTTGCACTAATGTTCCTTTGATAACGTAGGTGAGTACTTAGAAAATGTTTTTAGAAATTCCACTCCTAAAGGTGTAAAATGGGGGTTGTAAATTTACATGAAACTTCGTCATTTTCGTTAGTAGCGTTTTCAAACTCACAGTAAATACTAATAAAAAATGTTGTTACTAATTTTTCAAAACTACCCTTAAAAAGAAGTGCAAGTTTGTATAGAGAATATACCTATAATCTTGATTCATTGTATTCTCTACGAAGTCTGATTTCGGCCAACACGCGGACGAAATCGCGGGCAAAAGCTAGTAACTATAAATTCAACTATATGACAGGTAAGGGGATAAGACTTGCATACTTGCATATTTCTACTTTAGGTAAAACCAAGTTTAAAAGATAATTATTTAAATTTAATTGGAATAATCTATATGAGTCTAAGTTTTACACAGTTCATACAAGTAATTAAATATAGTTTTTATATATATGCAAAGCAGTCTTCTCAAAACCGGTTTTATTTGACTTAATTATACAAGGAACTTATCCTTAAATTTTACATTTATATAAAAGCAACATTTTGAATGTTGTCAATCAAAAATATTTTAAGAGATAATATTAAATGGTAAAATAAAAATCAAATTAAATACTCTTCAATGTCGGTTGGTCTACGTTGATAAAACTATTGTATTTACGCGCCTTGCTAATAACTCTATTTGATTAAATACTGTATGCATTACAATACAAGGGTCATTTTAACAAACAAATTCATCACAAACACGAGCTCCAATGACCTACAATGACGTTACGTTATATTGTATATCATGTTAAGTTTTAGTTGGGTGCTGGCAGCACAGGATTGGTTGTTCTGGCAAATCTTAGGTTATGCTTGCGAAGGTGATGGCGGAGCGGGACTGGGAGAGGTTCAGAACTCTCCCGACCCGCGACAGACGACTCAGGCCCCGGAGGTCTCAGAACGACCTCCGTCCTCCATAAGCGTAGGCCTGAGGGTGACAGGTGAGGCCATCTGTCCCTAGCAGAAACAGGCCGGGGTGGGTGGCGGCGCGATGCGCTACGGAGCGTGCACGCCCCTTCAGGGGCAGGAAGAGAACATCCGTGTTCCCACACAGGAGGGTTCATCTATAAGACGTAGATGGCCCGAGGTACGTGGGGGTACCAGGGCTTTCCTTTCTAGAGTATATGTGGTTCCCCTGCTACTGGTACCTGGAGACGGCATGCGGTTTTTGGTCGATTCGAGTCCGACATAATCACCCACTGGTGGGTGGTATCCGAGGGGAGTTCCGCAAAGGAAAAAAAGGGGGAGGCCTATGTCAAACAGTGGACGTCTCGGCTAATGATGATGATGATGAAGTTTTAGTAAGTGTGATTTAAGCATAGGCCTTATGTATGGTAGCTTTTAGTATCTTACTTTACGAGATTACTCGTATTAAGCAACTTTTCTTTTTGGATAGTAATATTATTTATATTTTCATCAACACCTAATTAATCAGAATAACTATACCTGTTTTTCCTTCTTTCTGAGTATAAAGAATACTGTGTCCAGAAGCTCAGTAAATTTCGCAAAGAAATACCACCATCCCAAATCCAGCAACTGAAAAGAAAATTACAGATAAATTTTAAACATTTGTATGCTTAAAATGAAACAAATATGGCAAGGTGTTACCCTTTTTTTTTTTTCCGTGCTGAATTCCCTTCGGATACCACCTGTCGGTGGCATGTCGGACTCGAACCGACTAAAACCGCACGCCTTCGCCGGGTACTAATAGCCGGGGAACCAGGTATACCCTAGAAAGGAAGTCCCTGGTGCCCCGGCGTGGCAAGGTGTTACCCTCGGTGCTAGTGATCTTTTAATAAAAGAACATAAATTAAAAAAAAAAAACAAACCGTTACAAAAGGCAGTAACAGTTTTATAAACGCAAGAAAATCTTTACCCATGGATTTTGAGTATTGGATGGATAGCGACACCCTGCGTAAATGATGCCATCCCTGAAGAGGTTTAATGTGAACACCTGGAAAATGACAAAACAATAATAGTTTAGGATCATTTTTTGACCTTTCAATTTTGGTTGTTGTATTTTCTCTCTTTTTTCTTTATTAACTGACTTGGAAAAGTTTCCTGCTGCCTTATTTAAAATTGAAAAAAAAAAAAAAAATGTTAGCGAATACGTGTGATGTGTGTTTAATATCTTGAAATAGATTAAGAGAATTAAAGTAAGATTATTGGAATAAAAATAATAACCGATTCCTACAGTACAAACAATTTCTATTTCTTAATTTCATCATCATAATTTGTCTAACTATGAAAAGTAATTGGTTTTCAGGTTGGCTTTAATGATTTCTAAAAATAAACTGAACAATAAAGAAATATTTATGAAATATTACCTATCTGTGTAAACTTAATTCGAAAATGCTTTTTTTTATTTTGTTGACGGGTTGGAAAATCCCTTTGGATCTCCGGCTTCTCGGGGACGCAGGAGCCAGAATATATGGTGTTTCCACTAAAAACCACCCCGACAGCCGGTATCAGGCGCCCTGCTCTGGGGAGGACCCGGACCATGTTATTGCCGCCCCCCCTCCGGATCGACGCCGCGCCTAGCCAAGCCCTATCCCGGGGAAAGCAGGCTTCCCCACGCCTATCGGCCTAATCAATGTGTGTCAGAGGGCATCGCTCTCTGGCAGCCTGCGGCCCTGTCGATGGCTAATGCCGCCGCCGTCGTCCTCTACGCTCGGGATCGGCCAGATTAGAAAATGCTTATTCTCACGATATTTAATAATTTAGCAAACTCTCTACAGCTAACATTGTAAGCGTATAATTTATTGGTTGAAAGAGACCAAAAATCTTAGTCGTATTGTACCATGAAATTTTACAAACAAAACCAAAAAATAGTAAGGTGACCCCATTTTCTTCTCATTTAGATTAAGATAAGCTATTTTATTTTTTGTATATTTAATAATATTTATAGCTTTATTAACTCAATAGAAATATAAAGTAATAAAACATCACAGCTGATGTTGGTATTTGCTTCACGCACAATCAAATTAAATTCATGCTACATCATGTTGACCTGATTACGTACCTGTTTATTTTAACAATTATACTAACTCAAAGTAGTCCACGTCGCGTCGTGAACATTTGAGTTGCGGCGATAAAGGCTCTATTTAATATTAGCTTTTGTACGCGGCTCTGCCCGCGTGTATCTCGGTTATCGAGGTAAAAAGTAGTCTATGTTACTCGCTTATAATGTAGCTTTCCATTGGAGATTTTTTGACGTGACAACGTTTTATAATTCGATGGAGCCGGCTGCACGCACGAAAAAACATGACTCAAAACGTTACCTCGCTCTGAGGCGTTCCATTTAAGGCGTGAAGTGCAAGCGAGAGCGCGGAACGAGCGACAAAGAGGCACAATCGGCCTCCGCGTTCGGCAGCGTTCGATATCTGTCTCTCTCCTACTTGAGTGAGCGATGCGTCCGCGTGGACAGCTGCTACTCGTATACAATAATACATTTTTGAAAAATGCAACCATTCCATCAGTATTTTCTTATGACGTTGTCACGTTCAACTATCGTCAGTAAACCGACTTTACAGACAACCGATTTTTTTCAACAAAGCGTAACAAACAGACTCATTTTCACATTTATAATAAAAGTATGGAAGTATGGATGCGGAGCATACTCCCTAGCAGAGGCACTCAGCCACGCCAGAAGAATTTATATACTTTTAGCGAAGTTCTAAAAATATTACAACAATTCAATGAAATGAGGATGGTTCACTTCATAAACGGTATTAATCTCATAACTATCCATCATATAGGTACACTATGTGTACAAGACCTGTGTTAGAGAGAGATAGAGAATTAAAGTTGTGCTCCGTCGCAGAGCTACCAAAATAAATACCGATCAATTATATCTTAAAATGATGTACGTCAAACCTTGACAATAATACCACTGCTTCTGCACATACACTAGGTGACAAAATAATGAGCGAGGATTGTGGCTCTGCTGCAGAGAGCAGAGCCATTTAAAACACGTACTCAGCACAGATAAAAGCAGCTGTTTTTTTTTAAATGAAAACTAATGTATGAATACTCTTTATTGGGTACGTGTTGTAAAATATAAGATTATTATTAAGAGGTTTGATTATTTCACTTAACTGTAATTTTCATAGAAAACGCCTTGTTATTTTATTTTAGTAACATTTTTATTTTTAACCATTGCTATTTTATTTTATTTAGAGCACAATAATATAGGAAAGTGAAAATAATCAAACATCTTAATAGCTTAATAATATTTTACCAACACGTACGAAAGTCACACATTCCTGACTAGTTTTATATCATTACATCATCAGCCTTTAATAGTTCCTCGCTGGACATAGGCCTCTCCTTAGAAAGGAGATTTGGCCTACTATACAACGCTGGCTAGACGGGTTGGTATAGTTTTATAAAGCCGTTTCTGAATATTTTTTACTTTTATTGCAAATACCGTTTTAATTTAAATTAAATGGCGGTAATAATCATTCTGAGGGACTTAAGTATCAGTCTAATCGACTAGACAGACTATTAGTCTCTTTTCAGAACTATATCTTAATATTGATAAATTACCTTAAAACAAATCATAGCAGCCAAGAAAACTTGCGAAGCATTGTAGTAAGCGATGAGCTTGTTCATCTGTAACGGTGGTCGGTTCTTCATAATTTTTGGTCCAATGCGAATGAGGATCAGGTATGCCACCACGACCGAAAGAATTGGCATAGGACTTGACATCATGAACCAGGAGTCCACCATTGCGCCTGGAACAGGATTAAAAAAACACTAGAACTATTTGTTACTGCATAATCTCGAGTCGAAAATTGCACGGATGGCGTAGTGGTGTAAGCGGTCCGATCCCTACATGGGACACCACTTTGTGTGATCCACAAATTGTTGTTCTGAGTCTGGGTGTTTTTTGTGTCCGTTTCATGAATTGTTGAACAGTCCCCCGCGACACAGGATATATATTCCTAATGCGGAAAAGAGGAAAAAAGATCAATTTGTGATTTAATAACAACGGTAATATTCTACTTGGGCTTTAAAACTTTATTCAAAAAAATACAAACAGGGTACTTTATAGCGCGATAACAGACATACACGTGGTAATTATTCTACATTATAAATATAAAGTATTCCAAATCTGATGTTCTACCGTGTGGGATTCTTAGGGTGCAAAGACTCTTCTTCATGCACTCTTATAACATACATTTATTATAAAAGACATTTCCCTTGTTCATATTGCTAATCCTTATAATTTGAAATTTACAGATTTTTATCGTTTTTGACAGGTTCTTTAATTGCCAGATCTATTTAAAAAAAAAAGTTTTTTTTAATAAGTCAGAATCATTCAAACACTATCTCCTTATGATAAACAAGATAAGTATTATATAAAATATAGAACTGGAATGGCACGCAAACAATGACAATTTTGCAGTCAATTTTATTTAATAATATTCATAATATTTCACACATCTCACAGACGGCCGTCTGATCTCAAAATAGGCAGAGGCTATAATTATAATAGATAAATTACACCCAGACACAGAACAAATGACCTTGCTCATCACACAATATTTGTCCTAGGTGGGAATCGAACCCACGACCTCTGGCTTAGCAGTCAGGGTCACTAACCACTAAGCTCAGCCAATGACTACACGTGCACACCCACATCTATGATTGGAGATCATAATACTTGTTAGAATCATTGTATATAAATATAGTATCGCAGAAAAGTTATATCATCAACATCATCAATCATCAACAGCCTTTAACAGTCCACTGCTGGACACAAGCATCTCCTTAGAAAGGAGGTTTTGGCCTACTATACCACGCTGGCCAGACGGGTTGGTATAGGGTTTGTTTCAAGTTTTCCTTCTCTCTGCAGTGCTGTTGTCCTGCGTAGTTTGCTCCCTTAGTCGGCTCTTACGACACCCACGGGATGAATAGGGGTGGTGACACTCTGTATTCTTAGTCCGTCACCACACGGATACGAAAAGTAATATAAGGTTCATAATTTGAATATTTTAATATTAGTCCAAACATAAAACAATTAATTTGGTGTGTAAATTTACTATGATTATAAATTAATTATAAGTAAAGGCCCCAACTTAAATTACAAATAAATATTAAACAAATACTTACTTTTCCCGACTTTGAGGGAGTCCAGGTATCTGTCGACCTTTTCTAAATAACTCATTTTTACGCTGTTTTCTGAAAATAATAAGGTTAAATGTTTAGAAACAAATTATTTTAACTGACGTCAACCATAAATACTTTTTCATTTTTTACTGACACAATTTTGTGCCAGTACACCAATAAAAGTTTAAGGTTCTAATAGTAAAAAAAAATTAAAACTAAAGAGGTGCGTTGCATAAACTTTAAACTTCAAAGGTTGAATAACATTTAATTATTATTTTTATTGACGTGCTGACTTAGTATGGACAAGAGGAGCAGTGGCTCTACCTCGCCAAACCCCAACCTCTTGCAAGTCACCAGTTTAGGGTCTAGACGATTGACCGCAGGTATTAACCAAAAAGAAATAGTTTACTATTGATTTTGGGTTGTAGTTTCTTTGTAATTGTATTAACTCTTTTAAACAATATGAAGTTAGCAGTTAGATGGCTACAGCGTAAAATATTAAAGAATGTCAAACATACATATTTAGACATGTTACGGCCAGGTCACTAGCTGTCTAGCCTTGTATGGCTTCAGTCTAGTCACTATAAGTCAACGTTACATCACAAGGTTCCACCTAAATTACCTTTAGCTATTAGGCATCCCTAATCGAAATAGAATTGAATATATGGTATGCTGGTCATTCTAAGTAAGTCGTAATCAGTAATTAATCGGTTATGCATGCAATCGGTTTGTAAGTGGGTATCTAAATGAGTATGTATTGTTTTAAACATCGAAGAGGTGTTGAAGTAAAACAAGTCTTAAAGATATTTTATATCCGTCCGTGTGGTGACGGAGAATACAGATTGTCACCACCCCTAGTGGGTGTTGTAAGAGTCAACTAAGGGAAAAAACTACGCAGAACAACAGCACTGTAGAGAGAAGGAAAACTTGACACATACCCTATACCAACCCGTCTGGCCAGCGTGGTATAGTAGGCCAAAAACCTCCTTCCTAAGGAGAGGCCTATGTCCAACAGTGGACTAGTAAAGGCTGATGATGATGATGATGAAGAAAAGATATTTTTAGTCGTACAGAATGATGTGACTGTGACTGTGGCTCAAAGACCGAGGCACTACAGATTCTCAGAACTTATATATTGCTTCCCTGTTCGTGTAACCAATTATTCTATTAGATGGATTACAGAATTTTCTCAAACCGCTATGCTATCAAAAGGCGTTTTAAGTCTGACTATAAAAATGCTGCAAACCGTAAAAAACAAAATTTATATTTGCACTAATTAGGACTTTCTAACCATTACAATATGAGCTGTTTCTTATTTTAAACTATGAAGAGACATTTCAGCTTGAGTGCCAGGTTCTCCACGTAATATACTTATTTCATTTGATAAAAATTATGTTAACTTCAGTTTACGTGAGCGCAAATTGCTATAACAAATATGGTAGGCATTAGAGTGCACATGGCATCTCATTGTCAAAGATTGTACCGTTATTGAAGTAGATAACTGAGTTTATGTAGAAAGGAAGCAACATGTTACTAAATGCGATCATCATCCTCTGAGCCTTTTCCCAAACTAATTTAGAGTCGGTTTTTAATCCACCACGTCACGGCTGAACTTCGATTTTTTACGTGGAGCCACTGTCATCAGAGCTCTACAACACAAGTACTAGGCGATATCGAAGTTCCGTAGATAGACTATTGTAGGACGGTAGGTGACTACCCGTAACGATTACCTCAGAGGTTCGTATGGTAAGAGGGATCGGCAGCTTAACGAGCCCTCCGATACACGGAGGCACTACTAAATATTTATATACTTATTTATATTTTACCACATTCACACAACGCCATCTAGTCCCAAACTAAGCAGAGCTTGTACTATGGCTACTAGACAACTGATATAAATACATACATACTTTTTTTTTGTAATATACATATTATACATAGAAACACCCAGACCAAATCAAACATTAAATGTTCATGCACACAAATGCTTGACTTGAGCGGGAATCGAACCCGCGACCTTTGGAATAGCAGTCCGTTATACAAACCACTATGCCATCCGGTCGTTACCGTATAATATAATATGATACCGTATAATGCGATGACATACTTAAAGTATCTTAACATGAGATCTAACATCACTCCTTAGTAGTTTTCTTTAATTAACACTTTGCTAGTTAGTATGGCAATTCATGAGCCATGACTTAATCAAAACTGCACAATACGAAATTTCAGTTCCACAACAAAAAATACTCCAATAAAAGTAACCAATAGGGACCTTGAAACTTTGGAACCAATGAAATCACGTATCGATTTACAGACTAGTTAATGCAAGTTTTAGCTGATGTTGATGAATAATAATAATAATAATAATATTCTTTATTGACATAAATATTGTACAATTATAACAGGATTCTCTGACACCCGCGCTAGTATCTACTGTGTTGCAGGTGCCAGTGTCTTCCCCCAATATATGTATTAGCAAGAGTATTTACATCGATATTCTAAAAGAAGAAATACAAAAAAAAATATATAGTTAATTAAAATTTATACAAAGAATAAAAATGAAAAAAAAAAAAAAGAGAAGCAAAAAAAAAAAAAAACAATCCCTACCTGACATTGTATGCTTGCATATCTATGTATGTGTGCTTGTTTATGCGCCTGTGCGCGCACGTGATTGCGCGCCTGTGTGTGTGTGTGTGTGTGTGTCTGTGTGTGAGTGTATTTATGTGTGTGTGTATGTGTGTGTGTGTGTGTGTTTCTGTGTGCGTATCCTTGTGAATGTCTACTTACTTGTTTTAGTCCTGTGCTACATAGAAATCATGAATTCCTTAATAAGTTTTCAACATAATCGTAATCTATGGATTTTAACCACGCAGATAAAACTATTTTGAATTTAGTATTATTAAATTTACGTACTTTTCTAATTTTGTTATATTTATTATACACATGAGGAGCCAAGTAATTATAGTGTCTCTTAGCCAACGTCGACTTAGTGCGAGGAACAGGGCAGCGTTCCATACGTCTTTGTGAGACAGGTAAGTGAGGAACAACTTTTTTGTGGTATCTTCGTAGCATTTCACACACAAATATCTTTCTAACAGATAGAACATCTGCCAGTTCATACACGGAAGACGTGGGATGTCTGTAAGGTAGGTATAGAAGCACCTTAAGCACCATACGCTGGGCTCTCTCGATTCCAATCATATGAGTTTTTGCCGCGCCCCCCCATGCACAAATACAGTATCTAATAATACATTCACAAAGTGCACGGTATGTCTGTATGACCAGAGTCACAGAAGCTACTGTACGAAGGTTTTTAAATATATAAACTAGTTTCCTAACTCTAGCCATAGTTGACATAATATGTGCTCTCCAGGTAAGTTGATCATCCAATGTCACACCCAAATACCTAACACAACCAACACTCGAAAGTATTTCACAGTCACAATTTTTGTGTATGCTTCTCCTGTTGCATGGAAATGTGTGTATTTTAAGACCATGAGATGCAGGAGGTTTTCCTACAGACGTTTTACTAAAGCAAACATATTTTGTCTTGGCGGTATTTAGTGATAGAAGACTATCTTCTAGCCACCAGGTCACCTTAGCTAAACCTTTCTCAGCCAATTGAAATACTGCGTTCCAGCTTTGTCCATGAAAAATAAGCACTGTGTCATCAGCGAACATGAGTAAATCCAAGTTTGGCAAGATAGCCAACTTGCATAAATCATTGACGTATATAAGGAACAGCGTCGGTCCCAGCGTGCTGCCCTGAGGAACACCATATTTGCAGGCGGCATCATTACTTTCAAAGTTATTTACTTTGACACGTTGGAACCTATTAGTCAAATAGTCTGTAAACCAGTCCAGTACCACTCCCCTTATACCAACACTCTCCAAGCGTGTTAACAGTATTGGAACCGTGTTCCACTGTGTATCAAATGCTTTTTGTAGGTCAAGGAATACTCCCAAACATTTGTCTCCGTCATCCAAATATGATACTATAGTTGATGTCAAAGTCAAAACTGCGTCCTCAGTTGATTTCTTTTCTCTAAAACCAAATTGGTATTTACTAAGAAAATTGTTATTTTCGAGGTATTTTGTAACTCTCTTGTTAACAACCTTCTCTAGAATTTTGGAGAGCGTTGACAAAAGGGAGATAGGGCGGTAGTTATTAGGCTCTTGTTTGTTACCTGATTTGAAGATAGGGCAAACAACGGCTCTTTTAAAAATATCAGGAAAAGAGCCTGTTAGTAAACTAATGTTGCACATAAAGGTTATAGGTTGGACAAGCGAGGCGATGTTTTGCTTTAGAATTTCTGCAGTAATTTTATCCCATCCAGGAGCACTGTGCGACCTTAGACCCAATATAATACTTCTGACTTCAAAAGGATCTGTAGGAATAAATGACATGGTATTCACAGGTGAGCTATCCTTAACGTTGCGGGCGTTGCGTGATAAATCTTGTTCCGATAAATTCATATTATTAAGTAATTTAGTAGCTAATGTGCATCCTACTCCAGTAAAGTATGTGTTCACTACATGAGTGTGTTTGACAATGTGAGTTTTTTTTGCATACGCCTTCAAGTTTTGCAAAGACGTGAGGACTTATCAGATGTAGATGAAGGGTATCAAATGTCTTCTACCATAATAACACACGAATAATAAATACCCTTCTTCCAGATAATAGTAGTGTTTCCGACTGATAGAGTCGATGGACGATCGTCTAACCAAAATTTACGTTAACGCCAGCAAAAGTTAGTCTAAATCAAAGGTATAATTTACAAAATATATGGTGATATTGGTGCTAATTCTTTTGTTCGAAAACTCTCTAAACTTAACTAAAAATCCCTAAAAAAAATTTTAGTCCTGCCAAATTCTACGTTTTCAGAACCGGAAACGTTTTTGACAGGACGAAACAAATTTTGTATAAATTAGTACTGTCAAATATTAAAACCATAATAAAACCATAATAAAATTAAAAGCATTTACGAAACACGGCATTGTTCAGATCTCGCGAGTACACACCGTACACACACCTTACTAGATTCAAAACAAACCTAAAATATTGTACACACGGTTGTGTCAAAGACTTTTATGAAAAGAGTCAGCCTTTAAAGCAAGACAATATTCATACATGTCTATATCCAAGACGCTGATGCAATTTTGTTTGTTTTGTTCCGACAGTCAATAGTTGAACCAATTAGGACCTCCTTTCATTAAATAGTAACGGTAACTTAGTAACTAAAGAATAAGAATAAAAGATTTAATACAAAAGTCTCGTTATATGTGGCAGACAATGGATCATTTCAGAGCTAGCAATACTCTTTATGTCACCGCCAACGAGACAGTACTTCATGCAGTGTCACGAATGACTATAGGTTTTTTATTCCCATCTGACACACATCACAGTGTTAGATACCCAATAACAAGTGCAGTGAATGTCAATAAAATGTCCATGATCTTTGATGTGTGACATCAATTTCATTTGATACAAAACATATACAGGAGGAACTCAGTGTTCATGTCGATAAAGATGATATTGCTTTGAAACTTGTTCTATTGTCGTAAAGTAGTTTTGAAGTGTTTTTGTTGCAATGTGTACTATTGTAGGTTAACTCCCTTAAGGTCTCTCTCGTGGTCCTACATTTTATGTATGTCAATGTACTCGTTAGTCTGCCTATTCAGGCGTGGCACGTTGAAGTTTATTGAGACGAATTCTCAGGTAAGTAATTGAAGTTTCAGATTGTTTTTTGAATGCATTGCAATAAAACATTCAACGGTACAGTGAATGGCTTATATATGTACATATAAACTAGCTTTTGCCGGGACTCGGCCCGCGAGTAGTTATCGCGGTAAAAAGTAGCTTATGTTACTCGCTGATAATTTAGCTTTCCATTGGTGAAATAATTTGTACAATCGGTTCAGTGGTTTCGGTGTGAAAGTGTAAGAAACAGACAAACTCACTGTCATATTCATAACTAGCTGACCCGCGCAACTTCGTCTGCGTCTCTCAATAGTACCTAAAAAATTTTCTCCGTTTTTTAAACATTCTTCATTGGTGCTCCGCTCCTATTGCTCTTAGCGTGATGATATATAGCCTATAGCCTTCCTCGATAAATGGTCTATCTGACACTGAAAGAATTTTTCAAATCGGACCAGTAGTTCCTGAGATTAGCGCGTTCAAACAAACAAACAAACAAACTCTTCAGCTTTATAATATTAGTATAGATTTAAGTATAGATGTTATTGAAATTAAAGAACCGAGTCAGTTTAAAGTCAGTTAAACAATAAATAAAATAATAATAACAATTAATGTTTATACTAACTTGTAAAGTACCGCTTTCAACGCTATATAATTATGTTGATGTATGGGAATTAGCGCAACACGTGATGGGTCTTAAATTATCATAATAAATTATTACGTCATAAATTACGTCTATAATCAAATAATTTTGTAAGTGCATTTTAACAGTTGTTGTATAGGATTGGGTATCTACAAAGCGATAGTGATAATAACGGATTCAAATTACAAATGGTTTTTTTACAACTCCCGCACTAGGAATTAATCTTGTATCGCGGGAGACTTTACAAACATACTTGAAACGAACACAAAGAACACCCAGACTCAGAACAACAATTTGAGGATCACAAAACGTGTTGTCCCATATGAGGATCGAACCCACAACACTTAGTGCAATAGGAAGCGGCGAGGTGACCGCTTAGACAACTACGCCATCCGTGCAAATTATATGCTGTGTGTAAGAATAGAAACTCTAAATGTGTATTATGAATTTGTGTAAACCAATGAACGAGCTTGATTACAGTACAGACATTATCACATCGACCTATCTAAGGCTTTGCTTACAGAGACGCGGGTCTTCACATCCCATGTCGTGGTGTCTCGCGGAAAAAAAAGTAATTTTGTCTTACATTAGATATTACAATATCTACTTCACAGTGTGGTTAGTCGGTATTAGGACGACATATTGCCTCACTGATAGCCCCCGTGAGGTATCACCATGCACACAAAATAAAAACAAGTTATACTGAACTTGACTACGAAATCACAAAATCGAACGCCTTAACGACAACAAACCATGCATATAATTGCCTCTTGAGAGAGTTATTTAATTTTTTATGGTGTCTGGTCTGCTTACAGCAGCAGCAGATCGGTCACATGATGGTAAATGACTACCACTCTCCATGGATTCCTGTAACTCACTGGATTAGTTTGTGTGGAATCCGGTAATCTCTATCACTCGGTGAAGTAACGATAAAGATGCTAACACCGTAACGCTTATGCCGTGGTACCACTCCGATCGAGCCGGCTCATACGTGGCGGAGCACGTCAATTATTAATATTATGGACTAGTGGAGTCAATATTCCACTAGTCCTATACCTAACGTAACTCCTATACGTAACTATACCAATTTATAGTAATGCTTTGATGTATTAAACTATGTGTAATTAATACATTTCAATTAAAGTAACTTTACAGTACTAAGACAGAACCACATTAACTATTAACGATAAATACTCGTACGGTGAACGTAATTATAGTTTATTTTTAGCGTTAGTTTATATAGTTTTTTTTTAGTTTATTTTATTTAATTATAACGAGTCTAGATGCGCTTTATGAAAAATTCATAGGGCAGTCTGATCACTAATTGCGATTCAATTACAGGGTAATAATAAATATAAAAGCATATAAAAATATATATTTAATACTAGCTGGTGCCCGCGACTTCGTCCGCGTGGAATTCGAAGAGCGCTGCCTTAGTGGATTCGATTCCCGGATCGGGTAAAATTTTATAGGGGTTTTCTGATGGAAAAAATTGCCTAAGTTGCTCCTATCGCACTTGGTGAGAATTTATAGCGATGTTTTGACAAAATAGTCTGGAGAACCGATAGCGTGTTTGGCGGTTGTATACTTGAAATCAGAACACGGGACGTATTTCACTAAAATTTGGATACCTGAGGACTTGGTACAATTTTGTAAGGAATTGTTAGACGAAGGCTGCATTATACTGCGCAAAGAATTTAGCGAATAACAATTTGGAATCTGTTTGAACGAGTTTGTTTATAACATTTTCACTTCATACTTATTGTCGTAAAAAAAATTATTACACTTTGCTCGGGTACAAGAAAACACAAATTTTGAAGACCTTTTATTCAGAAAAAAATATTATTTGTTAGGCATAGAAACATATATGCCGCTAAAATGAAACTGTCATGTCACTATACGAGTATTTAAAATTATTTTATATTATAAATTTAAAGAAACTGTATCCTATATGTAATTTCTTGATATGTTTTTGATTTAGGTATTTTTATTTATTTCATAATTTTACCTGTATAATTTTAAAAATTTGCATGCTATCTAAATATAGCGAAATGTGTCTGTGTCGCGGGGGACTTTACAAACATACATGAAACGGACACAAAAAACACCCAGACTCAGAACAACAATTTGTGGATCACACAAAGTGTTGTCCCATGTGGGGTTTGAACCCACAACACTCGGCGTAGTAGGAAGCGGCGTGGCGACCGCTTAAACCACTACGACATCCGTGCAGTCATATCCATGGTCATTGTAAACCACCTACTGTGACTACCACATATTCTGCAAATAAATATTATTATTATTATAAAATATTATTCCTTAAGTAAAAAAAGCTATTTTGGTACAAAAATGAACACATCATTTTATTCTTAGAGCAACTACTCGTATAGTACAGTAATTATCTAACAGACTAAGCACACTTAAAACATGAATTCGAAGTAGGTGAATTGGTTGTCAGTTGATGTCAAGATTCTACTGACATTAAATTGACGAGAAAGGGGCTATAACAAGTAGCGTTGGTCGTACTGTTAATGGTCGAGAACGGCCTAAGCATTCTTCTATAACATAATGGATGCTAGCAAACTAGCTTGTGTGCAGTAGGATTTATATTATGTAGATGCCGATATTAAAATGGACATAAAGGGTTTACCGCTTCATTAAAAGCGGACTTAGTGGTCTATCAAAATAACGGGCTTTGTGTATTCACTGTTATCGGAATAAAGTTCCTTATTACGCGTTTCACGCTATGAGCGGATTGGAGCGAGACCGATAAATGTGTAACGAGACTTTTTTTCGACACTAAAGTTGGCGCGTCGACGTTCAAGTCTTTTTTATATTTCATATCTATAACAAACGTCTACCAAAAAAGGGAAAGGTTCCGCCTGTTGGTCCATAGACCCCGCACGCTGTTGATACATTTTTAATTTTAGCTATAACAAGGTCCAAATGTATGATATAAAAAAAAAGCCGTGTGGTGTCGTGGGACACCCAATAGGAACGAAGTTCTGACGATCGAGTAAAACTGATTCGACACGATTTTAATTACAACGCCATCATACAGTGACAATTCAAAATAAATACTGAGATGAAAAGTAATGATTTCCTATCTATTGGATAGATGGCGCTGAATGACTGACATAAAAGTGTCGTTAAAACTTTTTGTGAGATTTTTTCCGTCTAGTAATTATACAACGCGCGATAAGGAACTTCGTTCCAAAAAACATGTTTTTTTTTAAACTAGTACGTACACTAAGTACACTACAACACACAGATACAGTTTAATGTTAGTAACCCATACAGACTTCACGCATCTCACTCACGGTAGTCTGATTTCAAATTATTTAGAGCCCGCTGCCCGTCTTCTGATAAAATTATATGTATGTTTTTAAATATATTAATGATATGTATATTAATTATTATTTATTATATTATTATTATTTATTTATGGATAAATTACACACAGACGGAAAAAAGGGTTTATCAGAAAATTATTTACCTTGGGTGGAAATCGAATGTAATTGGAATCAGACAATAGACAAGTGAACGTGCAGCTTTTAGTTGTCTTATTTACAGAAAGACAGTTTAGTTCGGAGTCTTCCGTCTTTTTTCGACGGGGCGGAAAATCCCTTCGGATCTCTGGCACCTATGGGACGCAGAAGCCAGGAGTATGTAGTGATTCTACTAGAAACCACCCCATCCGCTGGGTTCAGGCTACTCTGAGGAGGTCCTCCCTGAATCAACGCCGCGCCATCCCTATCCTAGGGGAAGCTGTAAGCTAATTGCTCTAATAATAATGTTACATGTGCTAAGATGCAAGTTTGCATAGAATTGAAATTTTATGAAATAAAAAGGGCCAATTTTAACTGATTTGATTTTCGAATCTTATTAAAACTTTCATTACGCTTCAAGACCCACATAAAGAAAATATTGAAATTAATTTCATCAAAATTTTCCAATTTATTACCAATGTAACTGAAATTAATTAAACACTTAAGTCGTTTATGTCCTGACAAGCTACAATTAATAGTGTTCGACAGCAGTGACCTATCCAACACCCCGACCATCCCTAGCAATTATCTACTTACGTCACTGTACTGTCGTAGATTTAATCTGAATTCTAATATTAATTCTAATATTCTATTGATTGAAATGAAGTAAACCTCTCACATTATTATCAATCCAATATTTTTAATATAATCCAATTGATTTTTGCTGTCGAGGTTTTTGAAACATTTGTAATCGATATCAATAAATTCGGTTAAGTTCACAAATACTTAAGTTCATAGTGTTTAATTTTAGAAACTAAATTTAAAACCACATTCTACTATTCAGTCTTCTTCCAGAATCAGGCGGAGAGGGGGTTTAGGCTCCTATAGCATCACTCACTTATTGAATAGCAACGGAAGAATTAACGTCAGTATTCTGTGATTTGTACAAATTTTAGGAAGAATCCAGTATCAGCTAGATGTAGTTAGATTTAGTCCATGTAGTGATGGATTAAGAATATGGTGTATCACCACCTCTATTTATTCCCTGGGTATTGTAAGAGCCGGCTAAGAGAGCAAACTACGCAGGACAAAATAATAGCACTGCAAAGAGATGGAAAACTTAAAACAAACCCTGTACCGACCAGTCTTGGCAGCGTGGTATAGTAGGCCAAAACCTCCTTTCTAAGGAAAAGCCTATGTTCAACAGTGGACCATTAAAGGCTGTTGATGATGAGCTAGATATAACACAGAATATAAATAATATTATAATTTGACAAGAAACCAATATAGACTTTAATCTTTTTATTTTCTATTATTCAGAAAGCAACACATTAAGGTCATTACAAATATGACTACAAATTATCATGCTACAAAATGATGGCATTAAAGGAATCAGAATTCGGCTTTGAATTAATTAGATTCGATGTGGGACCATCAAATCTTAGTCTTGGCAATATTCCAATAAACCATTCTTTGGAAAGGCTAATTTAAACGTTTTAGTAAATTACATTTATTTTTATTTATTTATTTAATAACTTTATGCAGATAAGTACAATGACGGACTTAATGCCATGGGCATTCTCTACCAGTCTACCTTAGGGTGGTGTGGAAATGAGTATCTAGGTGCACTACCCTTTGGTAGAGAATTATAAAGTGGACATAAAAGAAATAATGTTAGCAATACTGTCTCGCACAAAAGGAGAAGAGAAAAAAATATATGAGAAAAAGCAATAAAATAATAAAAAAATAACAACGTATACATACAAGAATACATACATTCATATTCATATATATTATATTATATATATACACATACATATATACCATAATATATAAAGTATCATATTTGTGATCATTCCGCTACATTAATATAATAAAAATAATACCTCACACATTTCACACACGGCTGTCTGATCCCAAACTAGGCAGAGCCTGTGCTATGGTAACCAGACTGTAACCAACCATGCCGGTGAAGGAGAGCCCGCACCTTCACCCTAAATGAATTACGACTTGTCGCCATTCTGATATCCTGGGGAAGAGCGTTCCATAGAAGTACAGATTGAGTGAGGAAGGAAGAATGAACACACGCAGAAGTGTGGGAAGGGCATAAGAGTAGAAGATTATTTGTAGAGCGAAGGGTTCTGTTATGATTGGAGCACAAGAACCTGAAGGAGGATGTCAAGTATGTAGGCGAGTAAGGAGAGTTGAGAATAGTGTAGAGAGTCGTTAGTGCCCGCAGGTGACGACGCTGACGAATTGGGAGCCAATTTAATTTAAGACGAAAGGAGGAAGTATGATCATATATTTACGAAGATTAAAAATGAATCGAATGCAGTTATTAAGAAGACGGTCGTATTTGTTCCTGTAACTTTCTGGCTGATATTGATAACCTGGTTTTGCCAATTAAGGTTGCAATCAATGAACAGTCCCAAATCCTTCACAGGAGAGCTTAGGGGAATGATTGACCCGTTAAATACGAGGGATGGTAGTTTTTCTTGATCTAGCCTTCTGGTCATACGTGGACTGCCCAAGATGATAGCCTGGCACTTTGTAGGGTTCACAGTCAAATCGAACCTATAGGACTAACCGCTAATAGTCTCCAAGTCGCCGTTTATCATGGCAATAGCCTCCGTTATATTATCTACAGCAGCTTTATAGTAAAGTTGCAAAGTCATCAGCATAAAGATGGTACGCACATTGAAGATTCTGAGTGATGAGATTAATAAAAATAGAAAATAATAGTGGAGAGATAATGCCGCCTTAGGGGACACCAGAGTCAAGATCAAACCATATGGAGGTGGATTCGTCGACACGGACGGTCTGCTGGCGCCCTCGAAGATATGAAGAGAACCATTCCAGTACATCGGATGACATCATATGATAGGAAAGGAGATCGTGACTAACGGTGTTAAAAGCGTTTGAGAAATCAATTAAAGCCAACACGGTTACTTTGGAGCCCTTAATTCCTGCCCGAATGTCATCAGTCACTTTCAGAAGTTGTGCTGTGGCCAGGCCTAAAGCCCGATTGAAAAGGGCTTAGTAAATTATTCCGATAGATAAATTGTGATAACTGTTGATGTACATATGTCTCGAGCACTTTGGATAAGGAGGGAAGTATGGAAATTGGGCGTAAGTGATTTATAAGGGTAGGGTTAGAGGCCTTAGGGAGGGGTATTACAAAAGTACTGCACCACAGTGAAGGGAAAGTCTCTGAGTCGAGTGAATAATTCACTATATGCGTAAGCGCGGGAAGGAGATGTTCGAGGATAGGTGTGATCATACGACGATTTATGTTGTCACTTCCCATGGCGTTGGACTTAATGGAGAGGATTATCTTTTTATGTCATCTGATGCAACTGGGTAAAATTGAAAGGTAATATTTGGGCGAGGAAGGTCAGCCTTAAGGTAAGAAACTTTGTTTGTTGATCAAATTGCGAAAGAGAGGTGAAAGTAGGTTAATGTCATTCAAATCAAAGGTCGTTGAAGAGATACTTTTCCCGGATTTACCCATGCCCAAGGTACCGAGGAATCGCCAGATTTGGGAAGCAGAGGAATAATTAAGGTTTTGAATAATATGGCAGCGTTTAGCATTGCGCACCACCTGATTACATCGATTTCTTGCAATTTTATAAAGAGACCAGTTTGCTTTGCTCCTGTTTTTCCGAAATTTTAGGAACGCTTTGTCTCTGCGTCTCATTGCCTCACGGACATCCACTGACATCCAGGGAGCAGGAGAGCGTTTAATTTTAACTTTTGCGACTGGAGCGTTTTGGTCATAGAGGTCTATTACTAAATTATTAAGTATGCGAACCTTGTCGTCCACTGTACACGCCTCTGTAGGCTTCCAATCTAGTTTTAAGGCATCACTGCGTAGTTTGTCTTCACTCATCCATCCGAAAGAGCGAATATGGCGAAACTGAGGGTGGTGCTTAGGAGGTTTCAGGGCATAGGAGAGGTAGATGAGGTCATGTTGGGACAGGTCATTTACTAAATCTTTGCCATTTTTTTCCAAACGTTCAAATGCGTAGTAGCGCACTTAACTTTAAATGGATTATTATATTGATTTATTCATATTGTTATATAAAACACGTGACATAAGGTGGATTATAATTTGGCAACTTTAACTTCTATTATCTATTATACTTCTATTGTATCAATTTTTATTTCTCCTGAACTCTACTACTACGCATGACAACAGCACTGTAAAGAGAAGCAAACCCTGCGCCAATACGTCTGGCTAGCGTGGTATATTAGGCCAAAACCTTCTTTCTAAGAAGAGATCTACGGATATTATCCAGCAGTGGTCTGCTAAAGGCTGTTGATGTTGTTGAACGATCCCATGGCATCATTTGTGTTTTTCATAATTAAGGTAAAATTATGTTTGTCATCAGTTCGAATTGACATCTACATTAGATATGTTGTGTTAGTATTTATCCAAGGCACACATTGCTGATTTATGGAGTCAGACTGGCCTGACCACTGCAAGTTAATCGCCGAGTTAGTCAGCCTGTGATCACAAATACATGGTTGAAACTCCAGGCAATTCAACGCTATTTTATTATATTACGAGTATTATATATAACGAAAAGCAGAAGATTAGAGGAGAACAGAAGAATCTAAATCGACTTCATCCATTCAATCCGAATCATGAATTAGTACGAGTAGTAGAGATGAACTAGGATAAGTTGCAGTGTGTTTAGGTGATCCTAAACCCAGTCTCCTTATAAAACTATAATGAGTTCGAGAGTTCCCCTTTTATCAATATATCATAACAGATGATTGATATGATACGGGAATAAAGATATATATATCTTTATTCCTATATCATATCAATTCCCTTTTAATTATGTTCAAAACTCGTTTTAAAGTTTAAATTACTTTCTATATCTGGATTGACTTCCACAACACAGCCCTCTTTTCAGAGTTCCAAACACATCAACATATAGAACGGATCATGCATATTGCTTTATTGATTAAGAATATATTATAGTAGTATTGCTATGTTTATAGGTCAAAATTTGAATAAAACATTTGATCTTATGACCTTTTTACACGATATTTGCTTGCTCATAATCGTATCAATGCATAGCGAAACGCTTGTTAAAAATCAGGAAATATTAACGCAAGTGGTTTTAAGGTGTATTAAAACTATTTCTAGATTAGGCGATTACGCAAATTATCCTGAAATACATTCAGGTTATTATTTTGTCCCCTCAATGCTGTAGTTTACATGGAATTCAAATCGGCTCTCTTTATTGAATGTCCTAAACATTTTGTAAAAACTTGTACTATGACATGCCAATTTGTGATCTCATAGTTCGATTTCAATCAAGCAATTAAGAAAAACGGTGTTTAGCAATACTTTTTTTGCTTTTCACCGAGTGAGTGAGGTTAACAAAGCCCAGAAACACCCGCGCTCCTCATTCTTCGCATTTGTGACTCTTAAGTATGTGTATAAGTGTACATTGGCTGCGGAAGTTACCTATGTACTATCAGGTTACCCATCTGTACATTTGCCCCCTTTTAATATAAAAAAGATTACATAAAAATATATATTTTTTCAGCTACATTATAACACCGTAATTAACATTAAAAGATATTTGATATTTAATTTCAGGAGCTTCATGAATTTTTCAGAAGCCTTGGATCCAGAGCATCTAATTATCAAACTCAAAGTTAACTTCTTTTATAAGATTGTGGTTGTAAGTTTTATGACAACGTCGATACAAAGTATATTGTATAAACATTAGGTAAGTAACGTTAGGTTAGTCATAAAATAACTAACAAAATATTAGTGTTCATTTCAGTTTATGGATACATTGTAACCTTGATAGACCACAACAATGAACGATTTTCTAAAAGTTGCATTAGTAGTAATGCTTCCAATTAAATATTCATGGCCATCTAATGTGTTTTACAAATAACACATTCCTAAAGCTTTACTTAAAATAAAGCCAACTTTACTTTTGCTTATTAAATACTCTGATGGAAATTCAATAAGCTGTCTCTACTTTATTTTTCTGCCCAAATTTTAGACGCTACGTTTAATGTTTTAAAATTCTCTGTAATGTCAAATGGTTAAGGCGTTTTGCTTCGTTAGTTCCGGTATGATGACAACTCTCTTTGCGTACTGAATTCTTCTTAGATGGGATAAAGGAAGAAGGTAACTTGTGTTTAAGAAAACTCATTAGATGAAGTTGGTAGGATAAGGGTTATCCAAGTCTCGGATCGAAAACGAAGACTGGAATTGCGTAGCCTTTGTCTTTCTTTTGGCAAAAGAGACCACTCGAATTGGGTCACTAAATAACATATTGTTATTGATGGAAGATTCAGTGATGAAGTGGTACGGCTCTATCCAATGAAAAATACCATCTCAGGGTTGTTCAATCACGGATAGCTATTAACGGATGCTGAGAGTATTGTAACAAGAACAAAGCTGAGAGTCCAATGGTAACTAGGACTCTCTTGGATCTCGTAGATTAATATATAGTCTCAGCGAATAAATCTTTAAAGATGTAAATCACTACAATGAGTTTGATATTGACAGATCTAAATCCATTAATGTTACACTGCGTTGAAATTTTCGTAAAGTGCCTGTTAAAAATAACCCGGCAACTCACAGTAAGACGGATACGCAGACATCTACATAGACATTATAGAAAACTGTATTATTCATAACCAACGCAACACAGCGTCCGACTGTTATATGACAAGTCGCTTCGTTTCTTTCAAAAGAAGCTTTTGAATATTGAAAATATCAAATTTCTACAAAACAAGCACCTCCGTATAAATGTTTATACGTCTTGGTTTTAGGTATTTGTCATGTACCGAAAGAGGGATAAGATAGAAAGTAAAAACATCAATGCAATTTAGAAACCCTATTATTAAATAATTTTTGCTATTACTGTCGTTTATTAAATTTTAGTCAGTTGTTTGTGACAATGTACATATATATCAGCATGACTGCTGACATGACATGACATGCTGTTAAATACATATGTACATATGAATAATAGTTTTGTGGCTTGGGGAGGTTTAATAACAGTCGCTCCGCGTAAAAAATCGAAGTTCGTAGTAGACTTGAAGCGGATCCCAATTTAGTTTGGGAAAAAGGCTTGGAGGAACAATTACTAAAGTTTCGCTACTGTTCAACCATTGCTTTTGGTACCTGGAACTGGAAGAGACAGGAAACTTTACTCTTTAATGTTGTTGGTTCTGTAGTTAGTCCCAAAATTTACTTATGAGTGAAACCGTATTCCTAATCAAAATCACTAGAAGGGCTCTAGCTTCTTATTTTTTCCATAAAAAAACAAGAAGCGCCTTCTCTACACATAACTACGTAACTACGAAGAATCTTGTCTACACATACAATCAAGAAACACATTTTCACCTTACAGTATAATAGAAGTAATTTCATAAAAAGTACATAAAACCACATGCAATGTTAATATAAATGTTTGATCGCAACTCAAAGATAAGTCGCATGATCGTTTATTTAATAGGTTGAACAAAATTTATTGCTGTGTTTAGTATACTGGCAACTAGATAAATAAAAAGAAACAGACAGAAATGACAATAAAGTAATGCTATATACAATTAATTTATCATTGATTCGAATTACTTTTTTGTCAAAATATGCAATATTTATATATTATAAGTAAATCATCAACTGACTGCCTCTATGACGCAAGACACTTCTTAAGTCACGAATATTTAGCTAGTTTGAATATCCTAGATGAGAGAGAGAGGGACTGTTTTAAAAAATGCGCTCAGTCGCAATTTTTTGCCCCCAGCACAGTGATCATTCTCACCTAAGAAGCTAAATGGAGACTGTGGAATGCGCAGGAATGAAGTGTATAATATGTTCCAAAGATTTTGATAACATTGGTGGGTCAAAATACTAAATTTTTTAGCATTTAATAATATAATTAGTTTTGCGATCATCTACCCACCTATCGAAAAACCCATTGTTTAATTATTCATAGACGGAACAATAGAAAAAGATAAATTATGCTAATTGAAACCAATAGTGTGTGTAAACGAGGGTAAGTGATACTTCAAGTCTTGGACAAGGATCCTGGGCTGAAACTGCAATAGCTTAAACAGGTCTGAATAGCGTATGCACGTCATTGTCATTGAAGAATTGGAAAATGACGTAAACTGACAATTAGATTAGAGATCACTGACATTCCATTTTGTTACACAAATCTTAACATATGTTATTGTCTCGACAGCGCTGTAATATTAATCATTGCGGCAAGTTCCTGTCAGTATCGCACAACGACTGAATCATTCCCCTGCTTATTCACGTAACATTAGGTGCAATTGTTTCTGCCAACACCCACGGAGAGTAATGTGTCCATTAACAGACCAGAAGACACAACTACGAGTATGTGTCTAAATTACTAGATTGGTTCTGATAAATTAGTCTCATTGTCTCCGTTGATTTTTTACTCTTGTATTTCCTAGGTTCTAGCATTCACTAGGCAATAGTGAATACTAGAATACTGAAACTTCATAGATATTATGAATAGACATTGGGCTTATTCTCTTAATAGTAGTATATTTACTAAAACCTCAAAAAAGAGGATACCTTAGAAACAGGAAACAATTTTATGAATTATATTAAAGGCATAATAACTATCGGTCATATCTATCTCAATAGGTCAAAAGTTGATTCTGTCTTCTGTTGCGATTGTTCTAAAAAATACACATTTTTGTATTTCATGACACTGCTGTCTTTTGTAACTCTGGCCCGTCTTGTAACGATAAAAAAAAAACACAGCTGAATTAAGTTTGATCTCGTTAAAAATATTCTAAAACATCTAGATAAAGTTCATGTGTTTGGAAAGGAAGGCACTTCTTTTCACCGCATCGTAAGTTCAAAGGGGATTTCGCAGGCAGTGCGACTGGTGGATGAGTGAATGACACGCTATAAAACGTTATAGTAATTAATGATGGCGAGACCAGTCTTACAGCCCTGACAGTAGTATTATATGCACGCATTTCTGATAGTAGCGGTATCAAATTGACACCTCGTAAGATACTTTCTTTAGAGCTCTATACATTTTGTACCGTTATGGTATGTTAGTGAAATATAGTTTTTATGGATGCATAGCTTAGTTGTCACCCGTAAACCGAAGACCACGATCGATGCAATTCAGCCAAAATTAAACGTTTTAGTTGGTTTTGGTTTTCAAAATGGTATGGTACGAGTATCTTATATGTAAATATTATGGTGAATTTGTCCCTACATACATATCTTATATGCAATTAATTAGTCTTTCCTTCATTGCATGGAAAGCTGGAAATGGCTAAATTTTGGTAAAGAATAAGGTAACAGTTGTTTGAGGATGAAAGTGTCAGTAACGCAAAAATTACGCCCTAGTATTCAAGAATTGGGGTCCATGCATTAAATAATTAGGTAGTTGATAATTAAAGGAAATAATAATTAATCTAATTACAAAATAGAATTTATAATTAGAAATCAAAATTATGTAAGTGTAATAAATATATTATAGGTTAATAAGTTACCAATTGTTTTTTCATTTAATAATGTACTATGCATGGAATTAAATAAAGCTTTATTATTATTATTCAATTATTATTAAGCACCATTGCAGAATCTGCTGGATATTGGCCACAATGAGCTTGATTAAAATTTCAATCGATCAAAAAAAGCATGATTGGTGGTTCCTTAGCCTTTACGATATTTTAGTTCAGACTCTTCATAATGTAATATATTTCATAGCGCTGATTTTTTATAAGCATCTTTTTCAGATAACTTATCCACATCTGAAATTTGATTATTAAAACTTAAAAAAGTGATATAATTTATTGAGAAGTTGTGAATACAGTTACAGTACAGAGGTTAATGAACCGTCGATCTTAGAGTGGGTAATTAATTTTTAAATTCAGGAAAATACATATTTAAGTAACTTTCTGGTGATTTTGAGTGTTTCCACGGCCCACTCAAGTGTCCTGCAGGCGGTAGTGTCGTGTTCCGGGTTGTTGATCTTTACTATATCGGTTAAGCTATACAATGACTGGGGCTCATATGCCATCTGTATGGACAGACCGACTCAATACTATGGTCCTTTCTTCAAAAGGCCAACCCAGACCCTATACTGCACTCACATAGTTCTCTTTAACATTGCACACGGACTTAAAAAAAAGACACCTCTGGTTTGTTTCGGCGTTTCTTCCCTGAGCGAGTCTCAAGAAATGCCGGCACCTTCTAGCTGTAAAGTCCGACTTGTAAAAATATAGAGACAGAATAAATTTAATTAAAATAATAATACGGGAATAAATATCATTTCATTTAATTTCATTACGCATGTATAACATTACAACTACTCTTTGCATAAATATTCAGTGTTATTTAAAATATAATTTTATTAAGTACCTTTAACCCATATCATTGTGTATGCATCTATATCAGCATATAAACTAAGTTGACCTCTAACAAAGTTCAAACTTTAATGCATTTTCGTTTAAATAAAATATCGTACAACCGCTTGGAACTTCAACCTGTTCTGCAAATCCGCAATGCGCCATTATTCCACAAAGGTGTATAGGACTGATACCAGACCATTGCACATACAAAATGATATGCTAAAATATTAGAACAATAATATTTACGATACAAATATTAAAAGATTTCATAATAAATATACTTCAAGTGAACAAGTAATATTTTTAATTAATAATGCCTATATCAGGTAAAAAACTACAAAGAATATTTATTTTTAACTGACTTCAAAAACACAAAAGATTAGGTTCTGATTTCGACTGTTTTTTTTTATGTTTGTTGCGCGATTTCTCCTACAATTGCGGACCGATTTTCTTTTCATAATCGAAAGGTTATACATATATAGGGTCCCATTACCATCACATCAGGATGTGCTGATGGTATCACCGACAAATCGAGGGAAACCCTCAAAGTTTACAGCCTCGACAACGTGTTTTAGATTGTTTCTCTTGCTTTATAGGTGTTTGCGTTTAGTAGTTTTATCACATTGCTGAGCTGATGATGGAAGGAAAAAAATTGAAATAAGTAGGCCAAAACCTCCTTTCTAAGGAGAGGCCTATATCCCGCAGTGGACTAGTAAAGGCTGTTGACGTGATGTGATGTGATGGAAGGAAATCCTTGACAGTTAGAGGATAACTCCTTAAAAAATCTAATCATGTGTTAACCTTGTTTTATTATTTCAAGATATTTGTTAGGTGTTTGTGTTGGGTTACAGAGATATATGTATATATGCACAAGAGAGTAATAAATAGGATTACTAAACATTTACACAAAAAAAACTTCAAAACTCTTTCATTTGTAAACCGATTTAGAGTACCTTATCTAAATAAAGCCACGGACTTATTGAACTCATCAACAGCCTATACTAGTCCACTGCTGGACATAGGCCTCTCCTTAGAAAGGAGGTTTTTGGCCTACTATACCACGCTGGCCAGACGGGTTGGTATAGGGTTTGTTTCAAGTTTTCCTTCTCTTTGCAGTGCTGTTGTCCTGCTTAGTTTGCTCCCTTAGTCGGCTCTTACGACACCCACGGGATGAATTGGGGTGGTGACAATTTGTATTCTTAATCCGTCACCACACGGACTCTCCACTCACACCACACTTATTCATACTCTCTCACCACACTTATTAAACTAAATTTTATATAATCAAATATACTACAGTTTGGTACTAAACATTACAGTACGTAGTGTTTTAAATATCGTAGTTATCTACTCATTACAAACATATCTTGCACTAAAAATGGTAAAATAAACACTTTTTAAATAAAGTTATAAAGATTTGTTAGGATTGTTTGAAGTCGGTTCGACTTCAAACAATCCTAACAAATCTTTACAATTATTGAGTCCTTCCAAAACAACAGTTTTATTGAAAAACATAAAATGATGACATGCTAGTAATTTCTGTGTCATTTTATTTGATACAGTACGCTTTAATTTAAATATATAGATAATTGATTGGCGTGTTTCTGTTGATTTGAAGACTCTTCTCTTTCCATTCTGTGCAGTGAACGGTCACTTACTACGGTGCGCACTTACAACTTAAATCGCGTGGTCGCGAGACCCTAAGTTGAAATGTTAATATTTACTTAACCTAAGTGGTTCATTGGTTCTTAAGGACTCTTAAGGGACTGCTGAGAAGTGGAAATAATATAATACTTGTTATTTATTCGCTTCCCGTACGGGTTATTGTATCGAAAGTGCATAATTTATATTTTAGTAACAAAAGTAGTTTAGATATAAACAACAAAAGTAGTTTAGACATAAAATTGAATTCATGTTATCTGAACTTGAAATAAAGCTTATTTTCCATTAAAATGAGCCCTAAAATGAATATATTAAGTTTTAAACGTTGCAAATCAATAGTTTTCCTACTTTAATTTAACAAAATAAATGTACAGTTAAGTAAAGATGATTCCTGTGTATTTGTGCGTAACCTTAGGTTCTGAAAGGTTCCTTTTGTGAGTAGCAATAGACGATACCTATAATAAACTAATCTTGTCAAGTAATCTCTCCCATAAGCACATTCAAATAACTAATTTATGGGACGGCTAAATCGAGGGGCTAAGTGGTAACATTACAAAAACTGCCCCGGTGGCGACGTGGTAGTTTATGCGACTGCTGTACTGAGGTTTTGGGTTCGATTCTCGGGTCGGAACAAATGTTGATCTGCAAATATTTGTTTCGGAGTTTGAGTGTTTTCTATGCGTAATATGTACGTTTTTACAAAAATAAAAGTATTCTATCAGTCAATCTAGCTTTCATAGTACAAGCTTTGCTTAGTTTGAGTCAGATCTGAGAAATATTATTATTATTATCTGTGCCAATCGTTACACGGGTAGTTGGAACCCTAAAAAGTTCGAGAATAGTCTCTCTACTTAGATATCGCCTAGTACTTGCGTTGTGGAGTCTAAAAAACGAAGTTCAGCCATATCCTACAGGACTTAAAGCCGACCCCTCCAAAGAGTTTAACCACCCAAGACCTAGACTAGAATTCAGAACGATTATCAATAAATTTAAAAATTACACAAGAAGAAACACTAATAAAGTGGACGATATAATTACAGCAAAGTTTAAGTAGTGAAATATCATTTGATACGTGAAAACCGAGCTAAATTATTGTAGGGTTTCTACTACTTTATTTCGCTTGTGTTGAGTAGGTGTGTGCTGAACACAGGTCAACGAAATCCAATGTAATCGTGACCTACTATCGATTTTTCTTAGTAACACCTTTCCTTGGGCTTCAGTTTAGCTCTCGTGAATGTAAATTATACTGATCAGTTCTGATTTGCCATCGAAAACAACATTTTTTTTCCTGGATTCAAAATTTAAATTAACTAACACATTTTCGCACTTTTAAATGAGTTATAATTTTTTTTTAAATTAGCCCACGAAAGTGTTTAAAGCAACTTTGTATTAAATCACTTTAGAAATTTATTTACTTTGTGATGTTGACAGCATTCTAGGTCGTTTAAGGGATGCCAGTACATATTAATTGTTTATGCCTTTAAGTCAATGTCAATAGTAATAATGCAATACTTTTTTTATTAATCTAAGCGTAGTAAAAACAAACTCATTTATCACTTTGACAAGTTGACAAGCGTAATTCCAGGATATATTTGTGTTATAACGATCCTAACTTTTAATTTGATTCGGTAAGGAGTTTAGTGAAAACTAATTGGAAAGGCACATCAAATTAATGATAAAATGGGGGCATAATGGGGGTAAAATAGTATTGATTATAATTTAAAGGCGTAAAGAATACCATGTTTTTATTTGGTTTTCTTTAGGTTCGGTTAGACAACTGTAATAAGTCTTCTTTCTTTTTTTTCTTTCTTGCTCTTCTAAAGTTCATAAGTTAAAAACATTATTATTTGATCTTCCGTCATTAGACTGCTGCCGTGCAGTTTTAGTAAGTGACAGATAAGAATTGTAAGCATGGAACTGATAGAAGTCATACCGAGCTTTGTACACACATAAATACTTCTTCATCATGATTATCAACGACCAGGAAACTATATTTTCCAATAGTCTAAGCTAAATGGTAGACTCCTTTTGTGACACAAGAATTTGGTACGGTTTCCCAGTTGACGCACTGCAGTGTCGACGTCTAATCGGATTTCGTGTAGGCGCCTAATATCACCTAATACTTTACGTTTGGTGCAATTTGGGGCAGTTCCGTTTAAAATCATAAGGTCTTATATTAGTTTTTCTCTGTGAAACATGTTTATTAACACGATTTTATTAGCTTGGTGTGTATGTATCTATGTATGTAAGGGAATCTTCAAACGTGGTTTTGACCTACTTTAAAACGTAGAATTAAATTGAAAATTCGCACATCAAGGACCGATAATAATTTGATAAATTTGGCTGATTATCCTGATCAGGATCTTCAGAATAAACGGCTTTTTCCATACATAAAAATACGGTAGTGTCTTTTGCTACGTACTAAGAGGCGTGTTCTGAAGCATATGTGACTTACTTACTTGTTACTTTTTAGTCTTAATGACAAAATAATTATCATTAATGAGTAAAAGGCAAAAATAAGGTCGAGTTTAAAAAAACTGAAAACCACTTTTGTTACCAGACGAACTAAAAAGTAGAAAATAACTTATTATAAGTTAAAAAAGTAAAATTAAATATATTAATTTTATCGTAAATAAGCATGGGGTGCTTTTCAAGATATTTTATAATACGATAAATGTACTTTTACCAATATCTGTCAATAAAATCTTTTACAGTAATTGAGATTTAGCACCCGAAGCATTTTTACGTATTAGGGTTAAATAAAATTAAAAAAAAAAAAACTTATAATTAATGCGTAACTACTATAAAAGTAACAAAATTAATAAGTACTTTTATTTTATCTATCTCGCATAATCTGCTTTTTCGCCCCTCTAAACAGGTGGTGATACCAAGGTTCAAATTTAAAAAACTTTTTTTAAGCCGGTTGTCTCTACTGAAAGTATGGTGATATATTTCTTTGTGTACTAACTTTCAAAATTACCAACTAAGTGACTTGGCATTCCCGGCAATCCTTTCAGCCTATTTTTACTAATTTGTCACCGACTTTGCTAAAGACGAGTGTAAACAATTGATTGGTGTTTATAGGTCATTTACTTTGTAATTCATTCAATCATTCAATGCAGATTGGATTATGAAATGTTGATATAATTAAATTGGTTACTTTTGTTTCGTAATTATTTGGAAAAGTGAAATGTGTCAAATATTGCACACTCGCATCTTTTAATTTCGAAAATATCCAATCATATTCTAAAAATGAAGTGGCAAAATTTTCTTTGGACATTTTGATTGTTATGGAAATGCAATATTTGTTAAGCGCTAAGAGGCTACTTGTTACCACGTGTGTTTAATAAATTCTACACGAAGACATATGAAATTGTCATTTACTTAAACAATATTTGAAAAAAAATATGACGAAAGCTGAAAGTTTATTTCACGTTAGTTTAAATTGTACTAGAAATAAATAATTGGTTTCATTTATGTTACAATAAGATAAATGAAATAAAGCAAAAAATACATTTAATTTTTAAATTCTTTTGATTATTTGTAGAAGAATTTATATAAGCGATATGTGCTATGAAGTTAAAAATTATGTTAAAACGGCTACATAAACAACAAGACCTATATATTTTTTAAGTTATAATTGTACAAAAGTTTGTACAATGACATAAAATAAAACAAGCCGTGTAAACCTCAAAAGTATTTTTGTGAATTTTGAACAAAGTTCTTAATATCATCCTTTCAAGCTTTTCATGCTAGTGAATGACCTTGAATTGCAAGTTCAAGGTCATTTTCACAACAAATAAATATATTTAATGCCATCACTGTTATTATAATTTTAAGTTTTTGTTGAAAGTGCATAGTTATCAACTAGGCTTAAATGGTTTTATAAACGTATCTGTTTCAAAGGTTGTATACACCTTTCACAAACTGATTTTTCAGGCGGTGCAAGGAGTTTTCTTCTTGGATTCTACTTAATCACTCGACATTCTCTTCCAACGTAATCCTTCATTTCATTGCGAAATCGTTTTGGCTCTTCCTTTTATGGCCAAGCCGTCTGCCTAATTCCAACGCCAACATTATTACTAATTATAAAAAGCTGTATTCTAGTCCGTTCCATGGATTCACCGTGCGGGTGGATTCGGGTCCATCGCGTGATAGATAGGGCAATACATGCGACTTAGACAGCGCCTGGGAATTGCGACCCGGGAGTAGGTTTACGTTATATTTTGGAATAATGGCTGTACATATAACGCAACTTTGCTTAATTATACTTTACAGTAATAGTTAGATCGAACACTAACTCAACTATGGTATATTAAAATCTAAAAATAGGTAGATAATAACCCCTTTTTCCGGCTTTGAATCTATATAGCATCATTACGAAAACGAAATTTGATGATAGCAGATCGATTAACCGAAATGAAACGACATTAGGTTGACTAGTCAGAGTCTATTCGCATTAGTCAGGGTGTTCTTGTGTATATCATCATCGTGATGTCAGTTCCCGTTTCCCAACGGCAACTCTCAAGGTATGGGGTCAGCGCAATTTATATATTACATAGATTTCGAAGGGCTTTATCTGGTTTTTTTTATGACCGATCGGAATGCCAACACTCCTCGAGATTCTATTCCGCTTTAGATGCAATAAAAAAAAAAGAAGAAATATAGGAAATAAATATAAACAGCGTAATGAAGTTACGGATACCATAAATGTCGATTTGGGAAATAGAATTGAGACTGCTGTAGCTTGAATAGGAAGTGGAGGACACTAGAGAAAAATATTTCTAAATATTTAACCGTACTGTAGATAGCAAAAGGCATACTCGTTTAGGGTCTCAGTAAGAATGCATAATAATATTCAAAAAGAACTCAGCTACCATTATCATACCAGTATAATCCAACCAGCAGAACCCAATTAGTTTAGGGTCATATATTTCACACCATTTATGCCATTACGTTGCAAGTTAAAAATAATAATAATATTTTTTGACATCTGACACAACGCCATCTAGTTTCAAACTAAGGAGAGCTAAAACGGTATGGGTATTTAAAATGAAATAAGTAAAACTTTAGCCTCTATAAAGTAAAAAAATATATAATATCTAATGTACCTTTGGGTAAAACGCTGTGTGAGACGAGGAAAAAATGCTAAAGTCATTTTGGCAAAAAAATTAATGACATAATTAAAAAATCCTAATCATGAATAAACATAGCACCATTCCAGTATATCTCTATATCATTAATGTAATAACTAAATTAATAGTAAGATGTAGGATGAATAATCAAATTGCTGCCCGATCAAACTTTTTTTGGATACACTGTACATGTGTGTTTCCTAAAATCTTAATGTTTTAATTATTTACCAACGGTAGTCGAATTGCAACCGTTTTGAATTTTTTATCTTATCTCCTTGAATAGTTTTAATTGAACTTTATCAGTATAATGAAAAGCAAATATAAATCTGAACCCTGTAGTTTTTTGTAGCCTTTTTTCCATAATTTTAACTTTGTAGCTAGTCAAACATTTTCACCTTTCCGAACTTTTACATATAAACATACTATATTGTAATATATAGTTCTATATATAATCAGTTAATCTAGCTTTCATAATTCAAGCTTTGCTTAGTTCTCATCTCTATGGGCTCAGTACCAGCTTCTTCCTCTAGACCGTATGCAAAGAAGAGCGTCTCGAATCGTCGATAGCCAAAAGATCTCCGACCGGCTCGATCTCTTGGCGTTACGTAGAGATGTAGCTTCGCTCTGCATTCTCTATCGTATATATCATGGAGAGTGCTCCGAGGAATTGTTCGGACTAATATCAGCCGCAACTTACCGCCATCGTTTTACAAGGAAAAAATTTTGCGCGCCTTTCAAGACAGTGTGGAACAAGTTATTGGCTGGGGTATTTCTGGACCGATACGACCTTCAAGAAAAGAGCATACTCCGTCCTCAAAGGCCGGCAACGCGCTTGTGACTCCTGAGTTGCAGGCGTTCATGGGCGGCGGCAGTCGCTTTCCATCAGGTGACCAGTCTGCTCAGTCTGCTTGTTTGCCCCTATTCCATTAAAAAAAAACTACTAGACTAGAAACTAGAGGGCGTTGTGTGTGAGATGTCCGAAAATATTGTAGATTGATAGTATATACAATACCTATTATATTTAAGTTGCAAAAGAGAAGTGAGGCAATGTAGACTATTGAAGTCTGAGCATTCAAATCTCCTTATTAAAAAAAAAAGTTTAAATTTAAATTATTCGTATCGATATAAGTATTCAACTCTCCCTACTGAGAAAGAAACATTCGTACTAGTATTTAAAAAATAAGACATTAAATTCGAAAATTGAACCTAATTTACTATCTAAAAAGCAGCACTTTGGCTTGGACTAAAATTGTAAATAACACATACGGATATAGTGATTTGACCTAGTTTTAGAATATCCGTTGTCTACTTCGGACAATTGAAACGTTTTGCAAGATTAAAACGTCATCCTTAGGTAAGTATTTGGAACATTTCTATTTGAATGCTCCCAATACAAATATTTGAGATCAAGTATTGACTTGCAGCTTAGAATCGTAAGGAGCTTACTCATAGCCTTTTTCCGCGTGGTTTATAACTCAAAATATGTTTGCTCGACTTTTATGCCGGAAACCGCGATCTTTCTCTATAAGGAGCTGAGGATCCCTAAATTAAATTAGGCGGTTGAATTTTTGCCAAGTTTACCGGTAAGTCCGAATATGCTTTACGGAAGATATAAACGTAGAAAACCTTAAGAACTTTTGATATTCTATGCGAAAATAGAAGCTATAAATTTGTGATGGCATTGGAAATGGACTACCTTCTGGATTCTCAGTGAATGTGACATGTTTACTTAATGATTTAGAGTATATTATGTCTACTTGATAACACTATCATAAAGGGGCTTAGACGAACTTGGTGACACTTAACTCAAAATTCAATCAGTATGATTTGCGCCATTTTCTGATAGGAGCTACCCGATTTGTCCCGTTGACAAAGACAAATTTCTTATCCAACCTAACTAGATTACAAGTTACAAGGGTGATAGAATATCGTCGTCTCGCTCGCTGGTAGTTTTCGTGTTTCTATTTAAGATTAGTGAGAACCTCTCTTTATACATAAGATACATTTATAATAAAATAATAATAATAATAATTTCACACATCTCACACACGGCCGTCTGATCCCAAACTAGACAGAGCCTGTACTATGGTAATCAGACTGCTGATAAACATACTTATATATTTCTAAATACATGCATAATATAGATAAATTACACCCAGACACAGAACAAATAATCGTGCTCATCACACAATTATTTGTCCTGGGTGGGAATCGAACCCACGACCTCCGGCTTAGCAGTCAGGGTCGCTAACCACTAGACCAACAGGTATATTAAGTTACTATTCGCTTTAAAAGAAGTAAAATATGGCACTTTTTTAATTTTGTAAGCAAACTAGAAACGTAGAAATTTGGAGGTTAAAAAATCTATATACTGGATAAACTTAAGTTGTCTTTTGAAAAACACAAGAGAAGAAGGTAATTCACGAATTATATTGTGTTTTGATAAGCTGTTCCCTCATCTAACATTTAAATAATAACGAAATGCTGTCTGTTAGTCTCGCTAAAACCCGAAGCTGGCTGGACCAATTTCATAAGTTTTGGTCTTTAATTATTTGTGGAAGTCCAGCTGACGTTTCAACGGTGATAAAGTATTTAAAAATTGCGGCAAAACTAGTAAAAATAACCACTTTATTTTCCCATACAAAGTGTTCATATCTGACAAACATTTCATGTTTGTAGGGACAAACATATTTTTTTTTGAGGTGGCCAGAGTGTATTAAACAGAGGGCTGTTTTATACACTCTGGCTCCCTCAAATTAAAGAACGTATATCATAAAGCTTTCAAATTGACAATATAAACTATATTCACAAAATTAAGATTATATATCACTATAAGATATCACTATGACAAAGGATTTCCTCCTGTTTTTCAAAGACAACTTCCACATTAGTTATACATTCCTGTGTCGCGGTTGACTCTACAAACATACATGAAACGGACACAAAGAACACCCAGACTCAGAACAACAGTTTGTGGATCACACAAAGTGTCGTCCCATGTGGGGTTTGAACCCACAACACTTGGTGGCGTGGCGACCGCTTTAACCACTACGCCACCCATACAGCCATTGACGTGTCTGTTGATGGTCCAATATTTTTTAATAACTTTTGCTGGCGTCTCCACCCGCGTGAATGTCAGTTATCGCGGGAAAAAAAGTCTATGTTACTCGCTGATGATGTAGCTTTCCATTAGTGAAATAATTTTTTAAATCGGTTTAGTGGTTTAGGCGTGAAAGCGTAACAAACAAACAAACAAACTCACTATCACATTTATAATATAAGTATGGATATATTTAATAGGTGTAGGTAATACACCGGGTAATTTAGTAGTTCATTTAATTTGAAAAGTACCTTCAGTGGCGATGTCATAGCATCGGTTTAGCACACGGTATACATTTTTCATAGCAAAAACGTTTCAGTCTTTGCTTTTACATACTTAATTAATATTTTGTATAATATGGCATGACTGGCCTGTTAGTTTAGTGGTTAGTGACCCTGTCTACTACGCCATAGGTCGTGGGTCAGGATCATAGGACATGACATGTGGCCATAGGACAAATAATTGTGTCTGGGTGTACTATATCTATAATATGTACTCGTATGTAGTTAGAAATATATATGTACGTTTATCAACAGTCTGGTTACCATGATACAGGCTCTGCCTAGCTTGGGATCAGACGGCCGTGTGTGAAATGTGTGAAAATATTATTATTATTAAAATATACAGCTTTATGACTGCTTGAAATCATCTATTGCTATGTACACAAAGGTAAATAATATGGCTCAAATCTTCTACAGATTAAGAAATCCGAGGTTCTAAGATGATGCTTGACTTTTTAGTATGGAATTTAGAAGGTGTATACGATTCACCTGATGGTAAGTGACTACCGTTCACCATGGACAGGTGTCCATCTCAAGAATAACAAGTGTGTTGCTAGACCACCGAACAGAGAAATCGTTAAAACAATAAGATTAAAAACTCGTAGTCAGTCGTAGTTAACATTTCCAAATTCAAATCAAAATATGAATTTGTCAATAGTGCGTTTCAAAAAAAAAATGATTTTCCAAATTTAAATTAATGCGCCAATAAATTTTCGAACGTCTTTCACGTTGAAAAAATTACTGGACGAATAACTTTAAAGTCTGACTTACGTTATAATTCAAGTTTTAAGGACCCTAATAGGACATTTACCAACTTTAAATAATTTTATAAATAGAATACTGATAAGAACTATTTTCTTACAAAGAAGTTCGGGTACTAAATACTATTATTAAATTAACCACTTCTGAATTTTATTATTAAGTAGTTTAACGACTTTGAATGTTACCCATTTAAAATTTACGACTGTTTTATATTAAGAAAGTACAAAAATAACAAAGAAAAAATTTAACAATGAAGTTACCGTAAGTAGTTCATGTACACGAAATTTTATTAGACCTAAATCAAATTCTTAACATTTTTAAAATGTCGTATCAGCAATTTTTTTTTTTTGCTGAAATATCCGTTATATTATTTAAATTAGGCATTGTGTATAAATAAGTACTTAAATATTAAAGGTATTCAAACTCAATAAATCTTTTCTTGGCCTGAAAATGTTCCAAAGAAGTCTACAAAATTTGTCCGAATATTATTCTCACAAGAAGATAGACAATAGCAGATGTTAAATAAAGAACCATGTGTAAATAAGTAAGATTATAAATAGATAAAAAGCATTCCTAAATATAGACATTTTCAAACATGCCATGTTTGAAAATATATATATTCTCTATTTATCTTATTTAATATATAAATATATATCTGATTTCTCTATAAATACCACAATCTATGATATAAATACATTACAAAAAAATGGCCTTAATGATTTCTTTTTAGTTTTTGGTTAAGAACATAAAACTCATTACTAAACTGAAATGTATGTTTTTAATGGGGTAATAAATAATAGGGTAAGCTTTATATTTACCATTTGAATAAACTGACCTGAAAACTTTATGAAACAAGTCCTCACATAAGAATTCCTATGTAAAACCACAAAAAAGATAGGTTAATAAAAAGGAAAACTCAATAAATAAAATTTACAGAAGAAACAATATTTTGTTATAAAACTGAATTACAAACATTAAAACTATTTTAGCTAACAAAATATGGGTGTTTCATAGTAATAATAAAATCTGTTTATCCCTACGGAGTTACAGATGTAATGTATGTAGTTGCTACTATGTTTTATTCAAAATTTATATCATAGATTTTAATGGAACAATTTAAAAATATACATGTATTAGAAAAAAGTATTAAAAAAAAACTTTTTTTAAAACAGTATTCTAAAATAAATTTAAAAAAAGGAACTCACCAGTAATTTACGAACGCAACAGCGGACGACACCAACTCTAGTTAAACTAAATAGAATTACAAGACCGTGCGTTTACCTCGGGGCTTTACACAGCACTGCGGCGTATCGACCGCCCCGCTCATAAAATAAGCGCATAGCACGCGATGTAACAGACATAAGTAGGTAGTTACCCTAAGATATTGTGTCGTCCTACTACACTTATATTTTCATTGTTACCTGAACTAATTAAACATGTAAGACAATATTTAAACCTTTTTTAATATGCTTTTTGGGAGCGCTCGCTCGATTTGAGAACCTTGCAGAAATTAATCCTTCTTTTAGACATGTCATTAATCATTTTGTCCAATGGCATAAACTGTTTGTCTATTTGTTGTGATTGTGTGAATAGATTTTAAAAGACTGAGTGTTTATCTCAAGATATTATGTTATTTATTAGCAATTCATCCTGAATTTTTGCTTAAATAGTTATATACTTTATTATAATAGTGTTGAGAATTAAATTTCAGTGTTTTTGTGGTAGGTGAAGAATCTGTGGTATTTGTAATTGTGACTAATGATATGTTTTAGCTTTGCAGAGGTTTACATGGTTTTAACAATCATAAATTTATATTAAATAAATTCTGAAGATATTTCAAACTTTGAGAATATTTGTGGAACTTGAGTAAAATGATTTTTATTCGTGATGTCAGTTTAAAAACCAATATTATATTTCTGATAATATTTTTTTATGGTTATGGTTTGTAACTATAATCTAGACCAGCCTCGACCGGCACTGCCGTTACTTTCTTAGTACCATATCATGGGCGACGGTAGTCACTTACCATCAGGTTACCTGGCTGCTTGTTTGTCCCATATGCTATACAATAGAAGTGCTTTATCCATACTAATATTATAAGTGCGAAAGTCTGTCTGTCAGTCTATCTGTCTGTTACCTCGTCACGCTTAAACCGCTGAAGCGGTTTAGATGAAGTTTGGTATATTCGTAAAGATAGTGAGTCCCGGGAAAGGACATAGGATAGTTTTTATCTCAGAAATCATCCTTTAAGGGGGTGAAAAGGGGGGTGAAAGTTTGTATGGGGAATCAATAACCGCTGAACAGATTCAAATAAAATTGCGACACAAAAGAGGACATAGGCTGACATAGGAGCCGTGGTCAAAAACTAATGGTTTATAAAATTAAAATAATATTATCTAAATATATATATATATATATATATATATATAAGACATTTCCACGTATATAGTCACTCATCACGATATCTCTGGAACCATTAGAGCTAAAGACTTGAAATTTGGTAGGAATATTCTTTTCACCGAGTAGAGGTCAGCTAAGAACGGATTTTAAGAAATTAAAAAAATAATAATAATGTAAATAGCAAAACAACGTTTGCAGGGTCAGCTAGTTAGATATAAAACAAAAAGCTCCAGCTTTAACTATTTTTAACACGCGTTTGTTAGCTTGGTATGTATGTATGTATCCATCTATGTACGTATGTAACGAAATCTTCAAAAACAAAAATATTTTTTTATAAGTTCAAAAAAAAAAGTTATTTTATTGTAAAAATGCGTGAAATGATAGCACCCGTATAATAAAGCGTGTTTTTAGTTATTTAAACCTATAATTTATTTAGCCATATACAACCATTCCTTTGTTACCACATTTAATGTAAGTATGTCGCAGCCCCCAGGGGTCATCATTTATCCAAAGCCAACAGTTATATTCCAACAGTGATCTAGTCCAGATCTATACAAGGGGACCATAGGGGATAACCATAGAAGTACTTTTCCAGGTTCCCGGTGACGTTAACTACCTCACCACCTCCGGTTTTAGGAAGGCACGTGCGGAACACGCTACGCAACTTTTTCAGGCCTGCTTCTGCTAAAGCACGGACAGTCTCACTCATCCCTAGTTCCATCTGGTACACCCTGTTCAGAGATTTTTCGAGAAACATCAAAAATCCTTAAATTACATATTTTGTATGTGTTGTTTTTATCCCTAAATTATTTATTTTGAAAATTAAAGTATCGTATAAGTCTGTAAGACTTATACGATACTTAACTTTAATATATAGTGCATCAAAGTTACCTTCGTACAAAAAAAAATCAGGCAAATGCTTTTCTAGTATAAACTTTCAAGCGAAACAAAACGATTTTGATTTTTTAAGCATAGGTACACTTCAAAACATAGGTTATTCCATTATGTTAACGGAATATCCAATTTTTAATTATAGTTAATAATAATAGGATATTCCGTCGATGGACCGATGACTTGACGAAAAAATTTCTGACAAGGCATGATGCCGGGATGGTTGGCGCTCCTTGGTTTACTACTGGACGGCAATAGGCTGATGATGATGAATCGGATATTCTTGGTAGTTAACGCGTGTAAGTTCATTCATATTAGCTCTATCTCGCGAAATTGACCATTAAATCTAATATTTGATTTAATTGTGCTTATGGCATAAAGTGTATTAATTATACTTTTGTTAAAGGAAATTCGATGATTAAAAGACATTTCGAATCTTCTGGAATCAACACTGAATTAAAACTTATTTATGTTTTCTTCATAATAAATATTAATATTCTAGTAGTATTATACCCTGATACTTCTAGTAAAATATTCAGTAATAAAAAATTAATATACTACAATACTAACATTGGAACAATCGCGTTTAATAATATACAATTATGTTTACGCGAATTAATGGACTCACAATAGTTACTGAGTACCTTTTTACCTTATCTTTGAATTATTTAACGTTTCGAAGAGGTAGTACAGAAATGTGCCCGTGGTCACAGGCTGACCGGCTGACAGGTTAAAGCATTTTGAGCGATTGGTCCCCCGTGCGTCGGGTAGCGGGTGCGCTGCATCGCCTGCTGCTGGGGGACCACGGGAAGAAGTACGCCGCCTCTACATGGGCCTCGTGCGATCCATGGCCTTCTATGGGGCGCCCGCCTGGTCTAATAACCTAGCGGGTGCCTTCCGTGCAGCGGCTCTACTTAGAAGCCTGTAGCGGTTGATGGCCATACGGATCGTACGGGACTATCTACGATGTCGTTTGCGGTGGCGACGGCCGACGTAGTTTCCACACGTAAAAAAGGGTTGCTAGTATTAATAAAATACTTTTTTACAATCGTAAAAAATTTGGACCGACTTGAGAATCGAACCCGAGATCTTTTCATAGCAGTCGCATATGCTACCACAATATTATCGAGGGTGTAATAATATAGATAGTTTGACGTAGAGTATGCATTTATGAAAGATGTAATCTTTGCCGGAACACCAAAATAACTTTAAAAGGATCTCTCCTATTTGAGTTTTATGTTTCGTTGTCTATTTACAAATATTAATTATTTTAAATTTTTATCCATAAATTTAAAAAAAGAAATCCCTTTTTGCGAGTGCACAAACCTCTAATGACCTAAGGCAGAAGCAGTTCCAATTTTCCTACTTTGGCGGAAAATCTGATTCCGATAGCAACATTACTTGTACCTTAGTGTGCGTGTCGCCGAGCGTAAATACGTGGACTTACGCAAACATCAATTGTGTTTTGTCTCAAACTCGACAGGTTTTTGATATAAAACTATCGTTTTGTGCGTTATTATTCAAAGTGGCTATCTATTTTCTCTTTAGTGGTCTTGTGCTCATATCTACCAACTACCATATATAATACCTTATTATTCATTATATGGTTAATACTAAGAAAACATACTACCCCTCAATTTTTCAGCTGGCGCTACTTTCAGGCTTCCTTTAATATATTCAATTATACCTCGTCGATCGTAGTCACGCCACACATCAATTTTAACATTCGCACTTAAATGAATTATTTTTAAGTCCTATAGCCGTTTATTGTGTAAGTTACATCTAGGATATTTGTGACTTCAGTTATATATATTTTAAGTTGATATTGTTGTACTCAAGTTCATTTAGTCCCATTAAAATTTGATGGTCTTTGAGTGTATATGTAAAATATATTATAGTTATGGTTGTGTCACCACATTCCTATAAAATATTATGCAAAAGGAATTATAAATAAGTTCAATCGCAAAACTATCTCCTATTAACGACGATAATTATTTCTCCCTCGTGTAAAATTTAGAAAATAGTGAAACGACGTTTTGCAAATAGATTTACAATATTCCCGGTGAAAGACTAGCTTGCTTCGATTTCGATTGTTAACAATACTGGGTATCAGAGTTATTGGGTATCAAAGAATTGGATTTTATTGGAAATCCTATTTCGTTTTACTGCCCTTCTCATATTTGCTTTTATTTACAAGACATTTCTCTTAGCTCACAAAGAAAGCCTTAAGGTATTTTCTATCGAAATACTCGTATATTATAATATTTTAATTCATAGAGTACTGTGATGAAATTTACAAAACGTGTAGAAAATATATAGTAATTTCGAATATAAATAGTTTTTTTTTTTTGTAGAAGGTATAATATACGGTCACTACTAAGTGCGCTGTTTGTTTAGAGGATTGAGATCCTGACTGGTGAACCAGAAGTTCGATTCCCACCTATGACAAATACTTGTGTTGTTAGCAGGATCATTTTACCCTCTGGCTATATTATGTAATCATATATTCAGGTTTAAATATGAGCAGGCAGTGCGCCTGTGACTACAGTAGTGAAGTCATACTTATAAACTTCTAGCGTACAGCTAGCCTGCCCTGCTTCGCTGTGGCACATTGTGGCCATATTTGAAGCTTGTTGTATACCGTGTCAAAACTTGTGCTCAATCGGTGCAAAACTTTTAACACGCTTTTATCAGCTTGGTATTTATGTACCGGAATTTTCAAACGTGATTCAAAACGTCGAATTAAATGGAAACTTCGCACACTTATCAAGGACATCGGTCCGATCGGACGATACAACAATTTGATCAATTTGGCTGATGATCTTGATCAGGATCTGCAGGTTTAACGGCTGTTTCCATACCTGAAAATGCGGTAGTCTTTTGCTACGTAAATTAGTAAAAAGCGTGTGCTAAAGTATAAATAGCTTATAGAATTAATTATAGTTAAAAAAAATACTAAAAAACAAGACTCAAAGTAGTAAAAAAGCGTGGGGTACTTTTAAAGAATTTTTATAACATTGTAACTTTACTTTTACTAATATCTGTCAATAAAATATTTTTACAACAATTGAGATCTGGCACCCCAAGCATTTTTACGATAAAATATTTTTTTCTTTTTGAAGTTATAGAGAGTTATTTTCTACTTTTTAGTTCGGCTAGTTACAAAAGCGTGTTTTTGAAATATAATTTATTGGGTTTTTGAAAAGTAGACATACCAACTTACACTTTTAAATACTTATATATAAATATTCTAATTCTTACGTAATTATTTTTATTATTTTTTATTCTCACACATTTGACACACGGTCGTCTGATCCCAAACTAGGCAGAGCTCGTACCATGGTAGACAGACTGCTGTTAAAAATACTTATATATATACATATAGATAAAAGAACACCCATACATAAAAAATGACCGTGCTTATCACACAATTATTTGTTCTGGGTTTGAATCGAGCCTACGACCTCTGGCGTAGCAGTCAGGATCACTAACCACTAGACCAACAGGCCAGTCTTGTTTGTTTGTGAAGCTACAAAATAATTATAGTTAATCTACTTGCGATATCACAACTGTCTTAAAAGGTATTTTCGTAGTAAAGTATTTAACATCCAACGTTGCCTGTAATCTAATCACATTACAACGTTCACATTACATTACACATTACACAATATGATTATATCGTATTGTAAACGAAAATTTAATCGGTAATCTGCTAGTCTTAGTAATACTTTGCTATTTTACTACGAAAATACCTTTTATGTCAATTGTGAGATCGAAAGTTGATCGGAACTGAATTGTGACCGAACTTTTATTACGAGAATTGGTCTTCTGCTCAAAACTTCAGGCATTCCAAATACATTTAATACCTACGCTACAATTTTTAGCCTCTTACCACTAAACTACACTTATTCTATAAACTAAAGTCGATCATACATAGTTTCAACTTCATTTTTACCCCCCACCCTCTGACCTTTTACAGGTAGTCAATCATTAGCGGGCAATACAATGGTCGCACTTTCATAGTACCTACACGAGTTGCGTGACTTGGCTCGCTTAAACTTTGCTAAGTAATTGATTCGATAGACGTTACGTTATGCAATTTCCGATTGTATTTTTCAAATGTGTTACAGAAACCAGCTAAATTAATTTGGGTTTTACTATTAATTCTATGAAATTAAAAGTTTTCTGCTCGCGTGGTTTTAGAATATTCAATATTATTCTTAGTATGCCTAGTTATAGTGGGCTATTAGTCTAGTGGTTAGCGATCTTCACTGCTAAGTCAGAGGTCGTAGGATCGATTCCCACCCAGGGCAAATATTGTATTATAGAAGCAAATAAAGTAGAACCATTTGTTTATCAGTACAAATTACGACTTAAAAATGTTTATTTAGCATTAGAACAGGAATAAACCAATGTAATCAAAATGCACCTTCTTCCTGTTGTCTCTGCATCACCCAATGGTTGACTGGTAGAACATGCCCTAGGCATTAACTCCGCTAATGCACCAAATGTGCAGGATGTATAAATAAATAAATAACTTAAAACAAAATAAAATTATGCCTTTTCACAATACACGACGATACTTTATATTATAACAAACTTAACTATTACAGAAGAATCGAATAAAATAAAAAGTGTGTTTCGTAAACATTGCTAGGTAATATTTCAAAGGCGCTTACGACTTTACTTACATTTTAAACCCTGAGTTTTTATTCGATAATACTACAACTGTTAATGGGACATATTTTAAGAATACATGTGTCATATAATTATGTTCACTTTACATTACCTCTTCTCTTCTCTCTATTACATCGCCACTGTCTTTTAAATAATAATCATATTTCGGAATTCTGACACAGAACGCCATCTAGTTTCAAAATAAGCAGAGCTTGTATTATTGAAGCTAGATTGACTGATAGAATAGTTATAAGACTTTTTTTGTGAAACACATACATATTACACATAGAAAACACCCAAGCTCCGAAACAAATATTTTCAGATCATACAAACATTTTCTCCGACCCGGGAATCGAACCCGAGACCTCAGAACAGCAGTCGTATACGCTGCCACTGCACCACCGAGGCAGTTAAATAATTCTATCTAACGGTATTTACCTAAATCTAATTCCATAATTTCTTTTCAATTAGAATATTCGCTTTAATCTTTAAATATTAACTACATTTATAAACGTCTAAAATGATGTGTCATGTATTTTATTTAATGTTAAAACATATCTTTTTTTCTTTTATATTTTGAAATTATTCAAATCTTTTTTCGCAAAGATTAATTTTGATATAAGAATATCCCTTAATACGGTTCGCGTAATAAGTTTCGTTTTGCTGAAACCTATTATGTTATTACAGTCGGTACAAGTACTTTTTCTGGATGAATAATTTTCCTATATCCCATCCTATCTATATCTCTCCCCATATGTCCTACTCTGTACCCCTGGCAACGTTTGTAAAAAATTTCGATGATCACAGAATGATACACCATTGATTTTTATGAATTTTGTATTCAGTTAATTCATAAACAATATCTTCTCTGCGCTCTACGTCTAAATTTTTTATAAATAAAAAATGTATCAGGAAACTATTTAACAACTACTTTCCCTTCGTGACTTTTTCAAAATGTTTTAATAGTAATAAAATGAAATATAAATGTATTATCATTGATGTTTAATCCTTAAAAAAGGGTATTCAGCCCAAACTACTTAACTTATTATTAACAATATCTGTTACTTGCGTTACCGTTATTTGTGATGACCATTACTTTTAGTTTTACCGTTTGCAGAGGCATTTTCATTTTTATCCTTTTTACAAACATTATCATTGGCATCAAATTTACTATTGTTATAATTGCTATCATTATTACTAATCCTTTTTCGAACTTCATTTACACGATCTTTTTCATTATTAATTTTACTTATTTCATCATTTATTTTATCTTGATATATACTGCCATTTTTAGCTCCATTTGATTGGACTTTCCCATAGGGATTGTTTTTTGGTTTCTTGATGTACGTTTTGTAGTAAAAATCAGAGAAAAGTACGAGCATAAACAGATTTTGTGGGAGGATGACAGCAGAGGACCATCGAGGATATTCGCAGTCGCTTTTGAACACAATTAGAGCAAAATGTATGGCACACCATAAGAATTGCACCTGAAAAAAACAAAATTGAGTCGAAGCAAATTATTTTCATGAAAAAATTAAAGCTCTGAAATCCAAAATGTATGATTACTTAGTGACTAAATAAAGTAACTACTTAAGGGCGAAAATTACCTCTCACAGATGGCAATAGATTGTACTATTATAATTACTAATACTCTCAGATATATTTCTTCTACCCCAGCTCCCGACTATCCACCTTTCCTTCGTCTTTGATCAGTTGTCCGCTTGTGACGATAAGAAGACCATTCTAGCGATTTCATCAAATGCAGTAGGAAGTGACTGTGTTAGCCGAAACATGATTCTTTCTATCCTTAATGAAATCCTATCCATCCTATGCAATATCCTGAATCACTCCGTGACAAGCGGAGTTTTTTCACATTACCAATAGTATCAGACTAGGCATGGATAGTGGAATGATTACAGTACTCGCCTTACTTGATTTTAGCAACGCTTTTAATACTGTAGATTTTCACATTCTGCTTGGTATACTGCGGTCTCTTAACGTATCTCCAAGAACAGTTGATTGGTTTCATAGTTACCTGTCTGGTCGCCGGCAACGTATTTGCATTGAAGACTCGGTGTCTTCCTGGTGCAGTATTTCTACTGGTGTACCACAGGGTGGCGTTTTATCTTCTTTACTCTTCGCTGTTTTTATAAACTTCATCTCTAATCAGTTAGTAGTAGTAGTTTGTTCTATCACCTTTATGCAGACGATTTACAAATATATACACGAGCCCCGCTTACCTTGTTATCGCTTGCATTCAACACAATCAATGCTGACCTATCGCGCATTGGCGAATGAAGTCATAATTATGGACAATCAAGGTCAATTCTAAAAAGACTCAGGTATGTGTGATTGGCAGTCCTGGGCTGGTCTCAAGAATTAACTGGACACAAATGCCGCAAATTGAATTCGGAGGCACTACACTTGAGATCAGTACTAGTGTTAGAAATTTAGGAATTAGCATTGATAATAATTTAACTTGGAGCCCACATTTACAAGAAGTTAGTCGTAAGATATTTGCTTCTGCCGGGTCCATGCAAAGACTACGTAACTTCCTACCGACTGCAACTAGGGCTGCACTTGCACAAGCACTTCTCCTCCCAATTCTCGACTATGCCGATGTCAGCTATCTGAATCTCACTGAAGCCCAACTTGATAAGCTTGAGCGACTTCAAAATTTCTGTATACTATTTGTATTTGGACTAAGAAAATATGATCATGTTTCTGAATTCCGTCTAAAGCTCAAGTGGCTTCCAATTCGCTCTCGCCGAAATACACATATACTCATTTTTCTCTATAACATCTTGTTCAATCCCAGAGCCCCTCAAAGAACGGTTCAAGTTCCTTCATGACACATGAAAAGTGTCTGAGGTCATCCGAAGATTTGAGGCTTGAGATGCCTCTGCATTCTACAAAATTTTACGACCATTCTTTTACTGTTCAAGCTGTACGGTTGTGGAATGCACTGCCGATAAACATCAGGCGAGCGAAAACCTCCTCGAAAAGCTACATCCTCGTGTTAAGGTATGATTTAACACGAGGATGTAGCTAGAGGATGGAGATATTGTATATATATATATATATATGTAATTATTATCTCTTTTATATTCGTTAGTAATTAACCTGAAAAACTCATTTCACCCTCTACTACTAAGGTAATACTACTAAACTACTAAACTTTCATCTTAAGGTTAGTAGGTACTACTACTAGGTTAATAGGTACTACTAAACTTTCATCTTAAGGTTGCCTGGAAGAGATTGCTCTTAGCAATAAGGCCGCCTTGTACATTGTATATCTAACACTTTCATGTAACTATCATGCTTCTTGTAAAATGGTGTACAAATAAAGAGTTCTATCTATCTATCTATCTATCTATAGCTTGGGTAATGAAGCATTCATATTAATAATTGATAATAATAATAACAATAATTTCACACATCACACATACGGCCGTCTGATCCCAAACTAGGCAGAGCCTTTGCTATGGTAACCAGACTGCTGATAAACATATTTATAAATATATACATATTATAGATAAATTATACCCAGACACAGAACAAATCAGCCAGCTTTGGGTGGGAATCGAACCCACGACCTTTGGCTTAGCAGTCACAGTTACTAACCACTAGAGCAACTTGATGTTCATAAGCTGTTAGAAATAGAATAATATGGCAACATTTTGCAGTGTGCTACATAAAATTTTCGTACCTTGGGCATAAATGCATGAAACTGTACAAATAAAATTTTAGTTGAAATGGATGTGAAATTGAATAAGGATATTAACATCCCTAATACGAGATTTTAGAAATGCTATAGTATACATTGATCCTTAAAAAAAAGTATTTCATTACTTATATCTTTGTAAGGAGTTAAATCACATATCAAGATCACAAATTGATGAGGGGGATATACGAATTTACAGCCGTTCTCCAACCTGCATGAGAAAATAAATAAAATATAATACTAGAAATACATACTAATTGTATCTGGGTAACGAATTTCTTTATCCAGATCATATTTCTGATACTCGGCATTGCCACCGTTAGAAGATAATAGCTGTACATCACGACGTGGACAAAGCAGTTTATTACTCCGACTAGTGTTCCATGCCCACCTAAAAATAATTAACAATTAAGTTTTGACCAATTTATTTGTGCTAGTCGTCTCGTTAATAACAGGATGCGACTCCGGCCTCACAGAACTACTACAGCCTTACTCCCGTTTCTCCATCAAGGTTGCGGCAACCCTTCCCGGGAGGGAGAAATCTCTGTACCTTTTAACAAAATCATTTACCTTCGTTCTCTGTCCCATCTGAAAATTATTACATTTCCAATACGGAATAACGCTATACGGCTGGCTGACCGTGAAAGAAATTAGCCAAACTTGCAATGTTGTTAATTTCGCCGACCCTAATTAAACTGGGTAAACGACACAAAGATAATGTTGAAATTAAAGGCGAACGGCGGATCTTGTACCCCTATTAATATTAGGTCCTTACATATGAAATTAACGTTTTGTCGTACTAACCACTTTGATGTGAAATATCTCCTCTTTGGTTAAGAAATTCAAATTTATAAATTCATTTATCTGGTACATTTGAGTTTGGAAAACTGTCATTCATTTGCTTTTTCCTCATTTTTTTTTTCTTTGGCGTCGCTTATTACCGCACAATAGAAAACATGAAATATCGGTATATTTACGAGTACGAGTTCTACCGTGGCACCAGTGCTGCAGACACAGATCGAGGTATTAATGATGTGTACGGCGCTGATGTCGCAAAAGAAAGCACGGTACGTTTTTGGTTTCAACGTTTTCGTTCTGGCAATTTCGACCTTCAGAACCAATCCCGTGGACGGCTGGAGACCAAAGTGGAAAATGAAGAATGAACGGCTATCGTGGAAGCGGATCCATCACAAAGCACTTCAGAGATAGCTGCAGGCTTCGGGGTAATTGATAAAACTGTATTAATACACTTGAAGCAAATCGGGAAAGTAAAAAAGTCTTGAACAATGGATACCTCATGAATTGAGTGAATCAAACTTGCACACACCCGTCGACTGCTGTGTTACTTGGCACAACCGACACAATAATGAAGGGATTTTAAATAATAACTTGTAAAAAGTGGATACTGTACGATAATCGGAAGCGCTCGTGGCAATGGCTGAACCCTGGAGACCCACCCAAATCCTGACCTAAACGAAAATTGACTCAGAAAAAGTTACTTGTGAGTGTGTGGTGGACTAGCACCGGTGTCGTTCACTACAGCTTTCTAAAATCTGGCCAAACGATTACGGCAGATATCTATTGTCAGCAACTGCAAACCATGAAAGAAGAACTAGCTGCTAAGCAACCCAGATTGGTAAATCGCTCTAGGCCACTGCTGCTTCACGACAACGCAAGACAAGACCTCACACTGCACAACAAACAACCACTAAGTTAGATGAGCTACAATTGGAATGTCTGCGACATCCACCGTACTCCCGGACCTTGCTCCAACAGATTACCATTTTTCCCGGAATTTGGACAACTTCTTACAAGGAAAAAAAATCAACTCCAAAGCAGCAGTCCAAACCGCCTTCATAGAGTTTAGTGTTTCTCGCCCCCATGATTTTACTTTTATTTTACTACCTATGAGATAGCAAAAGTGCGTAGATAACAACGGTGCATACTTTTAAATATGTATTTTACAAAACAAAAGACTTTATATTCCACCCGTACAAATCGCCAATTTCATATGTAAGGACCTAATATATGATGGATGGTTATGAAATTTATACCGTTATACTTTTAGATCTTTGTTTTAACAAAGATTAACTTTTAAGTAAATAAATTCTTCTTAAAGAATTGTTACAACTACAATAACTAAGCGTTCAAGTTTTCTTAACAAAAAGCATTCCTACGTTTTATAAACTTGCCATGCATAAAATATAAATTACACAAAAAAACGATATCCTTGTATCGAATCAAAAAATGAGCTTACTGGAGTAGTTGTCTCTTTTTGTGAAGCTATTACAGCTTCACAGAAAGAGACCGCGGAACGGGATCGGGAGAGGGCCGATCCCGAGCGATGAAGACGTCGCCGGCGGAATGAGCAGTCGACGGGACCGCGGGCCGCCAGAAAGTGGGGACCTCTGGTGGCAGATCAATTTCTGCGATAGGGTATGGGATGGCAGCCTGATCGCACTAAAAATGTGATCGAACTGCAACGTCTGGATAGGCTGATAGGCAGGATGAAGCCACTGGCTTTCCCTGAGATAGGGCCTAGTTAGCTGGAGCGTCGATCTGGGGGGACCATATACCACATGGCCCGGGTTCTTCCTAGAGCAGGGCACTTAAGGTTGGGTGGGGGTGGTTTTTAGTTGAAACATCACATAATCCTGGCTCCTCTATCTTCAAGGAGCCGGAGATTCGAAGGGATATTACCACGTCACCAAAAAAAAAAAGAATTGTATTCAGCAGTTAAAAACAAATGTTTCTTTTTTAATAATATTGACTGTGCAGATTATACGAAGTAGTAAAATAATGAATATTTTAAATCAATTAATATAAGGAAAGTTACTAATCACTTCTATTTAAATCGATTAAATTAATCGTGAACATTATGTAAAAAAAAGTATTTGACAGGGCAACATTTTATTGATGGATTAAGAATATCGTTAACGAATGATTTTGAAAGACTTCTCGGTTAACTTATTGACCGCAATGACAACTCATTCGTGACAGCCAGCTGTCATTGGATCGATTTCAGTATCGCCTATGTGCAAACTACAAACTGAAATAACTTTTGAACGCAAAGTTCTTTCTTTCTATTCTTTCTTTCTTTCTATTCTTTCTTTCTTTTAGAAAAGACAACTGCTGCATTAGTAATATATCCTGTGTCGCGGGGGACTTTACAAACATACACGAAACGGACACAAAGAACACCCAGCCTTAGAACAATTTGTGGATTACACAAAGTGTCGTCCCATTTGGGGATCGAACCCACAACACTTAGCGTAGTAGTAAGTGGCGTGGCGACCGTCCGAATTTAAAGAGAATTAAAACTGAAATTGTTAACGATTTTAGCCGTCTAATTAATACAACAATAATCCTTACTATAAGATAAGCAAGGTACCAAAGTCCTATTCATGTCTGCCATTGTCGTTTAATGATATAATTTTATGTGCCTTTTTTTTTCCGTGCTGAAATCCCCTTGGATACCACCTGTCGGCGGCATGTCGGACTCGAACCGACTAAAACCGCACGCCGTCTCGGGTACTAATAGCCGGGGAACCAGGTATACCCTAGAAAGGAAGTCCCTTATGTGCCTAAAAGTTTCTTTTCCCTTACAATATTTTAACTTACATTATTTCTAGGGTATCTCAAAATGAAAATTATAGGATCACTTCATTATCTGTCTGTTGGTCTGCCTGTAATCAAATACACATATGTACGATCCCTCGATTCTATAATAAAAACAGCTTCTAAGTCTACGCTATGATAAGGTGTGACCATGTAAACTATGTATTTTAATATTACGCAGGTAAATCAAAACCTACGCTTGGACTACTGGAAGGGGTTCTGACGTCTATGCTAAAAAGAAAGGTTGTTCCCAAGTTCCTGCTATTTTAGACAAGGTATGGCATACCAGGTAGTTTTAATCGGTTCGATTTCGACACACCTTTCCACGGGGCCTTTGTGGGCTGTCCCGGTCCATAGAGGATTCTACGTAATAAAAAAATACTATTTTGCTTTTGGATACTCCTCATATCAGACTTGGTTACTTGGTTCTTTTACATTAATTTTGTATGTCATAAAGAAATTTCCTGCTAATTAATGTGATAGTAGAATTCTTTTAAATACTTACTATTGCCAAAAGGCACTTATACGAAAACTTAACAAGATATTTTCACATAAAATACAGCTCTCTCCAAACTTGGGATAAAACTGCCGTATTTGAGGCATTCCGCGATTAAAAAAAAATATTATTAACGTAGACTTCATTGGTGGAGCAACTAAGATTTTTTGTCGTATTTGTTTTTACCCGTGCCTCGAAGATCCCGTTGGTACCGGTTGCCATACATCTGTGGCAATCATTACTAAAAAGTCCGACAGCAGTATAACTGCAGAACTTCGATATCGATATGGGTTGTGGAGTTTCAATGGTGGTTGCTCCACGTAAACAAATCGAAGTTCAGTAGTGTCGTAGTACTCGTACTGAAAGTCGACCTCAATCTAGTTTTTGCAAAGGCTCTGAGAATGATGTTTTTACCTGGCAAATAGGTAATAGTTCCCCATCCAATCATGACCATTCCGGCGTGATGGTAGACGTGGAGGAATGATACTTGATTGTTCTTCTTTCTTAATACGAAGAATATCTGGAAAAAATAAAAATAAATCTTTACTCCCGGCAACTGATTAAACTTTTCTTAAACACTTTTAGAATCGTGAGATCGTAAGTATAAAACTTTAATATAATATAAACGAAAGAAAGTTAATAAATTAGCTATGTTTCTACATGAGAATTATACTAGTATAAAAGAGTTGTTAATTAAAATAGTAAAGTTAAAATTAAAAAAAAAAAACAAATTATAAATACAGTAGGAATAAACATTTGAAAAAGTAAATAAAAATGTCGGTTTCAATCTATAGTTTAAACAGTCTTATTTAATTTCGCAAAGGCAATAACAAATGAATGTAAGTATAGTTACTAAGTAAAAAAAACAATTAAATGGTACCTGAAAATCTAATTCACTTAGACAAGGAAGAGTTTTTCTGAAATCATATAACTGATTTGAGTGCCTCGGTGGTTCAGTGCTATACCGCTGGGGTGCGTGGTCCGGAACCTCCTTGTGGTGCACCCTGGGCAACGGAGACGGCAGCGCCTCTCTCCCTAGGTGGGGGAGGCGCTGCCGCCTGCGGCCAATTCCGGCCGAGGTGGGAACGGCCCGTCAAGGGCTGTTCGGAGGGCTGCTTTCCGCGTGTCCCTCTGTTTGGCAGAGGGCATAGGGGAGAGCGGGCTGGGGGCGGACGGGTCCACTGCAGCTGGCTCTGTCCAGAGGTTGGGGACACTGGTCTGACGCAGACCACCGTCCGGCCATGTCGTAACCCTGACTGGCAACGGTCAGGAATGACGGCTCTTCGAGGGCTACGAGGAAGGCAACCTCTATAAAAAACCCTGGGGCGGACGGACCCGGTCTGGTGCAGACCCCGTCCGGCCCAGCCGTAATCCTGAATGGACAGGACCGGTGGATCTTCGGATCCGCGAGGACGTAAACCTCTATAAAAAATGCTCTAAGCCCACGTTCTGACGCCTGGCAAGGGGCTGAGTCGCTGGAGGGAGTCCAGTGCCGAAGGCGTCCCCGTCGAAGGACGTTAAACTAAAAAACCATGACATGAGGCCAATAAAAGAGAAATCTACCCAGGAGGGTACCGGGCACACAGTGTCTGGGGAATCCCTCCCGGAGCCAAAGGGCTCCGGCTGCTCCCAGTCGTATTCTGGGGGGAGCACCGAATGTCGAACCTGCCCGTCGCCGAGCAGTAAATCCGGCGACGTTATCGCGGAGGACGCGAGAAACCTGGAGGTAGTGTCGAACACCGACACTGCCTCGGAGATGAGCGGAGTGAGTACCCCGATGGTCTCAGCTGCAGAGCAGCACCAGAAGGGTACTCCAAACCGCAAAAGGCGCTCGCTTCGCCTGGGCCTGAAGAGGCAATTGGAGTCGGCCTCGAGCGATGAAGCCACGGCTCCAAAAGTCGGCACAAGCCGCAGAGGCGCTCGCGGCGGAGGCCGACTCCCTAAAACCAGGGCTGCAGAGGAGAAGAAGAAGGAGCCCCTACGCTCCTACGCTCCCGTGAAGAGGGTCGCGTCCGAGAGGTCGACAGACGTGACCGAGGTGAGGAGCGAGAGGGAGGGTGAGCTGAGAGGCAAAACCGGCAACCCCGTGGACCCGTGGCCGATTTCCTGCTCCAGACGTCCGGGGTAGCCATGGGTCCCGAACAGGAGGCCCTGGTAGCGGTCGTGCGCTCCATCATCGAGGCGGGACGAATCCTCGTGGCCGAGAGCAAGGCCCACGCTAGGGAGAGAGCCCGCCTCGAGGCGGATCTCGCACAGGCTCGTGCCCACGTTGGTGCCACACCAGCGCCTTCGGCACCGTTGGCGCTGTCCGCCCCGGAGCCGGAGTCGGGCTTAGTCCGACTCATGGCGGAGATGGAGGAGCGGATAATGAGGCGCATCTCCGCAGTAGGGAGCGCCCGTTGTCGCCCACCTCTGGCTCCGCCAAGGGCAACCTATGCGGCCGCTGCCGGTGCGGGCCTAACAGCCCAGCCAGCAGCTAGGGTGGCTGGGCCGTCATCGGCCCCCCCCGCCCCAGAAGGCCGGAAAGGGCAAAGGGAGGGGGAAGGCGGCCCCACCTCAAGCCCCAGTCTCGGCCCCGGCTGACACCGCACAGCGCCCGTTGGAGCGGGGCTGGACGGTGGCCGGGGACAGCAAAAAGAGGCGGAAGGCCGCCAAAAAAGCGGCCAAGAAGGCGAGGAGGGACGCCGCCGCCGCCGCGAAGGGAGCGCCGAGGAAGCTCCGCGCCCCTCGCTCCTCGGCCGTCGTTATCACTTTGACGGCGGAGGCAGCGGAGAGGGGCGTGGGGTACGCCGAGGTCTTGACGAAAGTCAAGGCCAACGTGGACCTCAAAGCCCTCGAGATTCCGGGCGTCCGGTGTAAAAACACACGGACGGGAGCCCGGCTCCTCGAGGTCGCCGGCGCTACCAGTGGCCCCAAAGCCGACGCCCTAGCGGCTAAGCTGAGGGAGTCACTGGATGCAGCTGACGTCCGAGTGTCCAGACCCACTAAATGCGCAGAAGTTCGCATTACGGGCCTGGACGACTCTGTCACGGCGGACGAGCTCAGACTCGCCGTGGCGGAGACGGGAAGCTGCCCTCTGGACAGCGTGAAGGCCGGAGCAATACGCTTCGGCCCCGGTGGACAGGGGGCAGCGGTTGTCAGCTGCCCCATCGCGGCGGCCCAGAAGGTCGTCGATGGACGGAGCTTCCTGGTCGGAGGTTTCCTGAGGGCGCAGGCACGACTCCTGCAGGCCCGACCGGCAAGGTGCTTCAGGTGCCTGTCGGTGTGTCACGTAGGGGTGCACTGCACGGCGGAGGCCACCGTAGGTGACCGATGCTTCCGCTGTGGCCAGCCCGGTCACAAGGCGGGTGGCTGCAACGCTCCGCTGCGTTGCTTTAGGTGCGCAGCGGGGGGCAAGCCTGCCGACCACCTGGTTGGTGGTAAGGCCTGTGCCCTATCGCGACCGAAGCCGGGAGGCCGACCTTCCGCCTCCGAGCCGCTGATCCAGACGGAGAGTGCCGCTGGACAGCCGCAAAGCTCGCTGCGGGATGCGGGGATGGAAGTCCAGTGATGGATCCACATCTCCGCATCCTCCAGGTGAACGTAGGCCACGGTGCCGATGCTCAGGATCTTCTGCTCCAGAGCATGGCACAGTGGTCCATCAACATCGCCGCTATCGCCGAGCCATATGTCCATCGGTTTCTCGGGCCTGCCTGGGAGACCGACTTGGACGGCACGGCGGCCCTGGTGCACGGTACCGCAGCCGGCACTCCACCTCTTGCAGTAGTTGCAAGGGGACGGGGCTGCGTAGCGGCGATAGTTGGAGATATAGCGGTCGTGGCCGCTTACTTCACGCCGAACCGAAACCTAACTGAGTTCGAGCAATGGCTCGCTCAGCTGGCCGTCGTCGTCGATGCCTGTCGCCCCCACCCGGTTCTTGTGCTGGGGGACTTCAACGCCTGGTCGCAGGCTTGGGGTTCCCTGCGCACGAACCCGAGGGGCAGGGCATTGGAGAACTGGGCTGAAAGATTCGGCCTAGTTCTCCTAAACCGGGGGGCCGTGGCCACGTTCGTGACGGCGAGGGGTAGTTCGATTGTGGACATCTCGTTCGCATGCCCCTCGCTAGCGCGTCGTGTCCAAGGCTGGCGCGTCGTTGTCGGGGAGGAGACAGGTTCGGATCACCGATATATTCGGTTTGACGTCTCCGCCCCTACAGATGGCGCGCCGGTCAGACCGGCACCACCTGAACCACGTTGGGCGCTCAAGCGCTTAGATCGCGACCTCCTCCTGGAAGCCGCCATCGTACAGGCCTGGGCTCCTGCGCCGGACAGGCCTGTCGACGTCGATGATGAGGCACAGTGGTTCCGGGAGGCCATGACCCGCGTCTGCGATGCGGCGATGCCTAGGGCTCAGCCCAGTACTGCGAGGCGCCAGGTCTACTGGTGGTCGCCGGATATCGCACGGCTGCGTCAAGCCTGCGTGACCGCGCGCCGCCAGTGGTCCAGGTTCCGCAGGAGGCGTCGCCGCCCCGAAGATGCGGCAGCGAGAGAGGCGGAGCTGTTAGCGGGTTACAGGGTTGCCAAGAGGGACCCTTCAGGCAGCGATAAAGCGGGCCAAGAGCGAGGCCCGCCGCGAGATGCTGGAGACACTGGAGCGGGATCCGTGGGGACGCCCCTACCGTATGGTTAGGGGCAAGATGCGCCCATGGGCCCCGCCGCTCACACGGTGTCTTCAGCCAGAGCTGCTTGAGAGGGTCGTTGGCTCCCTGTTCCCAACGCGAGTGGTGGAGCATACTCCGCCACAGATGGCTCCGCCTCCGGCGCTTGAGGCGCCTAACGTGGATGACGACGACGTGCCTGAGGTCACTGGGGTGGAACTAAGGGTGGCGGTGTTACGGCTTAAAGCCAAAAACACCGCCCCGGGACCCGATGGCATTCCTGGCCGAGCGTGGGTCCTGGCCTTAGTCGACGAGGCTCTCGAGCCCCGACTGCGAGGGTTCTTCAGCGCATGCCTCGAGACTCACCGTCCGCCGAGACCCGGCGGACTCACCGTCCGCCTACCGGCCCATAGTGTTGCTTGACGAGGTGTGCAAGCTTTCTGAAAGAGTGATTGCAAGGCGCCTCGTCAAGCATCTCGTGATGGTTGGGCCGGATCTGGCGGACAACCAGTACGGTTTCCGTCAGGGGCGCTCCACCGTGGATGCGATCATGCGCGTGAAGGCTCTGGCGGAGGAAGCAGTCTCCCGGGGTGAAGTGGTGTTGGCGGTGTCCTTGGACATCGCCAACGCGTTCAACACTATGCCCTGGAGCTGCATCAGGGAGGCGCTCGTGTATCACGAAGTGCCTCTCTACCTCCGCCGCATAGTCGGGGCATATTTGTCGGAGAGAGCCGTCGTCTACCCCAGTAGGACCGGTCTCGGTAGGCGTGAAATGTCGTGCGGTGTTCCGCAGGGGTCGGTGTTAGGGCCACTCTTGTGGAACATCGGCTACGACTGGGTGCTTCGTGGTACCTTCTTGGATGGTGTCGCCGTCGTGTGCTACGCGGACGACACACTCGTGACGGCGCGCGGCAAGACGCACCACGAGGCAACCCTGAGGGCCACGGCCGGGGTTGCCCAAGTCGTTGAGCGTATCCGGCGGCTGGGTCTCGAGGTGGCTCTGCACCAAGTCCGAGGCCCTGTTCTTCCACGGGCTTCGGAGGAAGCCGCCTGAGGGATCTAGCCTCACGGTAGGAGGCACTCGCATCGGCATCGAGCCCTCGATCAGGTATCTGGGGCTCGTACTCGATGGCCGATGGGACTTCGGATATCATTTCCGAGGTCTGGTCCCCAAGTTGGTTGGGGCAGCGCGTGCGTTGGCGCGGCTGCTGCCCAACACGAAGGGACCCGATGACTCCTGCAGGAGACTCTACTCGGGGGTTGTGCGGTCCATGGCCCTTTACGGGTGCCCGGTATGGGCGGGGGCCCTGAAGGCCAGCAACGTCGCGATACTGCGACGACCGCAGCGAATGCTGGCCATCAGGATCATAAGGGGGTACCGCACGATCTCCTTTGAGGCAGCGAGTCTCGGAATGATCGCTGAATGAAATCGATGACCGGAAATCCCAACTCCGCCAGGTCATCATAGGGGAGTGGAGGGAACGACTCGGGCAACCGAGCGCTGGGCACGCCGTCATTGCGGCGGTAAGACCCGTTATGGAGGATTGGCTCGAGAGGCGTCACGGGACCCTCTCATACCGATTGACGCAGGTGATCACTGGGAAGGGATGTTTCGGAGATCACCTGTGTCTGATCCGCAAGGAGCCAACGCCTGAGTGCCACCACTGCGATGGCCAGACCGTGGACACGGCTCTCCACACGCTGGCAGAGTGCCCGGCATGGGCTGAGCAGAGGCGAGACCTCGTGGCGGCCATCGGAGTGGGAGTTCTCTCGCTCGATAGCCTGATTGCGGCTATCGTGCGGAGCGAGAGTGCGTGGAACTCTGCCGTCTCCTTCTGCGAGCAAGTTATGCTCGCGAAGGAGACGGCGGAGCGGGACCGGGAGAGGTTTAGAACTCTCCCGGCCCGCCAGGCCCGGGCACGGGCCAGGCAGCGCAGGCGACTCAGGCGCCGGAGGTCGCAGAACGACCTCCGTCCTCCATAAGCGCAGGCCTGGGGGTGACAGGTGAGGCCATCTGTCACCCTAGCAGAAGCAGGCCGGGGTGGCGGCGAGGGCGTTGCGAAGCGCGCTCGCTTCCAGGGAGCACAGGGAACATGGGGTTCCCACACGGGGCGGGGGTCGTCTACTCGTCTGTAGATGACCCGAGGTATGTCGGGGCACCAGGGCCTTCCTTTCTAGGGTATACCTGGTTATTAGTACCCGGCGAAGGCGTGCGGTTTTAGTCGGTTCGAGTCCGACATGCCACCGACAGGTGGTATCCGAGGGGATTTCCGCACGGAAAAAAAAAAAAAAAAAAAAAAAAAGTGCTATACCGCTACAATAAGCTCTCGGGTTTTATTCCCGGCCTAACCAAGTATTTTTAGATATGCAAATATTGGTTTCAGAGTTTGGGTATATTCTATATATAGGTATTCTATTAGTCAATCTAGCTTTCATAGTAATAGATCTGCTTAGTTGGCTAGATGGCGTTGTGTGTTAGATGTCCGAAATATTATTATTATTACATAAAGAAATCCAACTAGGACAGATGTTGTATTTTATATAAGTGGTATAATAGTGCGAAGTAATCTTAATTACAGAAACATTCAGTTACGTAGCTCACCATAATTTAGTGAATTTATATTATGTACAAAATTTAAGTAGTTAAATAAAACGTTTATAACATATCAAAAAATATATTTGTCCGATACAATACAATTTGTTAAAATATTCAAACTTAATATTTAAAAAGTGTGACAATAAAGTATAGTTTTCCATAGCGTGTAGACATTCGCCGTTGATTTAATATTTCATTTTGTTCTAACTTTTAAACTGTTACGTTCTAAAGTTATAAATTATTTACATGGAAAATACCGCGTCATCAATCCGTCCTAATGATAATCGTGTAATAAGTGTTTTTCTGAGAGGAAAAATAACCTTAGTTATTCTACTAGCTAGCTGGTTGTAAAATATTATCGAAATCGGTCCAGCCGTTTCGAAGATTACCTGGAACAAACCGACAGACAGAGAGACCAAAAACATAGGTATCTCGCAAATAATCGTGTGAGTATCAAAAACACCTATAAATTTGACATTACAAACAGACACTTCAATTTTATTGATTTGATAGATTTATGTCTGTATTTATACACATCTATATTTAAACGTTTCGATAGTGATTGATAGAAAGAAAGAATTTGGCACACAAATTATAGATTTATTGCGCGTTACTTTGATTTCATTTTGAATAGAATTTACATATAATGTTTACATATTTATAGATAACAGGTCAGTAACTTTTGTTGATGGCCACAAAAATGTATACGTTAACCTATGTAAAAACCCAAGAAGACCTCTTCTATAATTCATTGAAATAATAAATTTCCTTTCAACTGAATTAAAAAAAACACAGAACAGACAATAGGAAGGTCGAAACAAAGAAAGGTTAAGACTTATAAGAAGAAATATAATAGTAAATTAATAACAGCACTGTTTCGTTGTGCTAAAATGTTAGTTAACGTTCATATTGTGAAGACCTATTCGATGAAAAAGTATTCAATAATATAATAATAACCTCACACATCACATACACGGATGTCTGATCCAAACTAGGCAGAACCTGTTACTATAGTAACCAGAATCCTGAGCTGATAAACATACTTATATTTTTAGCACGCTTTTATTAACTTGGTAGGCATGTAGATATTATGTAATGAAATCTTCGAACGTAATTTTGACCCACTTCAAATTAAATCAAAAACCTTTCGAATAAATTGAGAGTGGTATCTAAAGTAATTCAGGATGAGCCTACTCGTTCGCCGTAGTTCGATGATGCTGATATTGGTAAAAATTATGTTAATAAGTCAGCGTTAAGACTTAGTTCGGGGCAGTATCCGTCAGCAAAGTTTGCTTTTCTGATGTGTAAGGTACATCACTTACGAGGGTGGTCTGAAAAGTTTCCGACCTAACAAAGATACAATACCTTTCGTAACCCGCCATTTTTATTAGAAACGGGTAGATCTAGCAAGTTGAAATTTATACTAGATACTGAGGTCTATGGTCTACCCTATTAGGTGTATAAAAATCAAGGTCCTGAGTCAACACGATAAAAAGATATGGGCAAATTTAGATTTTCGCGAAAACAAGTAAGTACCAAAATTTTACCTTTATTTTCAACTTTTTATATTTTTCAGAATTTTCTCTTTACTTGTGCTGTTAGACCTTGCTTTTAACCAAAATTGATAATTCTAGGTCAACCGGAAGTACCCTAAAGGTTTTGGGTCGAAAACCTATATGGTAATTCCCGTTGACCTAGAATGATGAAATTTTTCAAAAGAAACGTCTTACAGCACAAATAAAGCAATAATTTTAAAAAAAAGTTGAAAATTAAGATAAATTTTGGTAATTTTCACGAAAATGAACGTAAAATTTGGGTAGGTACGGAACCCTCGTCGCACAAGTTCGACTCGTATCTGACCGGTTGGGTCAGATACGAGTCGAACTTGTGTGATGTGTGCATTTTTAGTTTTATTTTTCAAACATAGGCACTTGTAACTCTACAGACTTCTCCCAGCGATGCTCCCATCTCTATAACCTGTCCAAATAGTACTCGTCGTTTTTCTCTGCAAAAATAATTGTTCACGAAAATCTCTGTCCTCCGAGCGCAATTTTTCGCTTGGGGCTAGATCTGGTGAGTAAGGCGGTTGGTCAAGCAGTGCAAACCGTAGTTCGTAGATTTTCGCCATGGCAACCGCTGAGGTGTGAGACGGTGCGTTGTCTTGGTGAAACAGGATTTTCTTTTTCTGCAAATGTGGCCGTTTTTCCTTAAGTTCTACCTACAGCTTGTCAGGTAATGATGCGTAGTATTCTTGTCTAATAGTTTTGCATTTTTGGAGATAATCGAATAAAATAACTCCATGACTATCCCAAAAAAACAGTCGCCATCACTTTCCCAGCCGAAAAAACAGTTTTTGCCTTTTTTGAAGCCGGTTCCTCTTTTGTAGTCCACTGTTTGGACTGTATTTTTGTTTCGGGCGTATAATGGTGTATCCAAGTTTCATCTACAGTAATTAAAACTTGGATTTATTGCGCCTAAACTGCGCCAACAGAGGGTTGGAAATGTTCATTCGAACACGTTTTTGGTCTAACGTGAGCAAACGCGGCACCCAACGCGCGGACAGCTTTCTCATGTCTAAATGTTGATTTAAAATGTGACAAATACCTGACTTTTGACACGTTCATAAACTCTGCTATCTCACTCACTTTAACTCGGCGGTACTTAAAGCACTTTAAGCACCATTTAGTGAACTTTGGCGATGTTTTCGTTGGTAGTTGCAGTTTTTGGACGCCCCGAACTTTCATCGTCTCCCAAACTCTTACGGCCACGTTTAAATTCAGCTGCCCAAAATTTCACTATGATAAATGTTGGTGCAGATGAGAGTGAGATGAGAGTCAGAAGATGAGTTGGATTCTGTGACCCATACACAGAATCCAACTCATCTTTGATTTGCGTAGGCGTCTTGCCTTTCAAAAACAAATATTTAATGACAGCTCGATACTCGATTTTATCAATTTTCATAACACACATGAACTCACTCAAACGACTGTTTCATAACAACAGCGTCCAAAATGGCTGAAACAATGGCGAGTATCAACACATGAACAACGAAATTCACTAGCTTTTATTCACGAGTGGTGCCATCTTCGTGTTAAGGTCGGAAACTTTTCAGACCGCCTGTGTAACTGTGACAAGTGTGTCAAACTGAAGATGTGCAGCATTTGCTGATGGATTGTGTCAGGAACAAGGATGGAAGGGAATTATTCATTAGCCTATCTAATTGCATATTTTAGATGTTGGGCTTATTCAAAGTATTTTGGATTATCCAAACACGGATATTGCAATGCGGTGGTGTGGTTTAGCGGAAGTCTGCCACAACAATCATCAATAATTCTCCTTTTATTTAGAAAATATTAAGATATGTTGTGTTGTTGTATGATAGGGTACGATGAGGTTGGCTTATCCATGTGGATTAAAACTCATTATAAAATTATGACAATACAAGAAATTGATAAATTTGGATGTTTATCGTAATCAGGATCTGCCGGATTAATGGCTTTTTCCATGCCTAAAAATATGGTTGTAGCTTTTGCTACTTAGTAAGAGGCGTGGCTTACTTACTTGTTAGTTTTTTAGTTTTTAATGAGAAAATAATCACCATTAATTTTATAAAAAAACAAAAGTAAATTATAGTTTAAAAAACTGAAAAGTTGAAATCAAAAGTAGAAAATAATTTTCTGTAAGTTCAAAAAGAAAAATCACTTTATCGTAGAAAAGCGTGGGGTACTTTTCAAGATAAGAATAGATAGAAGACCTATGAAGTTGCAGATTTTGCAAACTAACATTTTCAGATTTAATTATCTGTGGATTGGCGCTCAATTCGAATTTCAAACTTTATTTCATTTTATTTTTTTCGAAAGCCATGTTATTTTAATTTAAAATTCCGTCACTTGTTTTAGATAGTGTTTTGCTTGTGTGAAATTGTGGTAGTTTTTAGCGCCACGGATAAACTGGTAATTCGTACCAATTTTCGAATTCCTACGTCGAAATACCGCTGCGCAAATAACACGAAATATTAACGATGTGTACAGTTAGTCCTGTACTGCTTGCATAAACACGGTCCATTATTGGTTCAATCGTTTTAGATCTGGACATTTTGAGTCATCATGTTATCATGATATAGATAAGTTAGACCCGGACACAGAACAAATGATCATGCTCATCACACAAATATTAATAAAAACACTAGGTACTATTGCAAAAGTGATACGATCATAATTTGAGAAATAATTGCCAGAGGAGTTCAGGTTTTTGTACTATAATCTTTAAATATTCATTAATAACATGGCCATTACAGTCAATGATAATATAATAAACACTCAACGCCTGGATAACAAACCTAATAGAAAATTTCATAGGCAATTCTCCATTGGTGGTCCGACTGATGTGTGTACTAGTCGGCGAAACTCTTTGAAAGTGTTATCGGGGTTTGCGAAAGTTTGCCGCCCCTGCTGTATGGTCATAAGATCAAACAGTCCTCACACGTTCCCAACCTTATGATATCCTGGCAGTAATGCACGCGAGGATCTATAACCAGACTCTTGCGATCCACCAGAATGAGAGCGCGGGAGTCCAGGACGGGCTCGAGATACGGCAGAGCGCTCACCGTCGGGCACTGTTGCAGAGACGTGGGCGGCAGAAACAGCCGTGGAATGCTCGCCAATGAGCCATCGGTGCCGTTCTGCCTAACCTCGAAACGTAGGTAAGTAGAGAGGGAGGTCGCGTCACCTACGGACTGACGCAGGTACTCACCGGGCATGGTTACTTCGGTCACCACTTCAATCGGATCGGACGCGAGGAGACGGCCCAATGCTAACACTGCATACCGAATGGGACTCCGCTTAGCATACGTTGGCAGACGGCCGCGCGCCGAATGAAATGTTCCGATCGATCAAATTGAATGCGATCTGTGCCTGACAGCAATCATAACTAAGGAGGGCTGAGGGATAGTAGTCTATTACTGTAAAGCTGTAATGCTCCAGAAAGAGACCGCTGAACGGGATCGGGAGATAGACGATCCCGAACATTCCATGCCTAAATCGAGCATAGAATATCAGCCGTCGACAGGACTGCAGTACGCCAGAGAATGGTTTCCTCTGGTGTCAAATCAGGATAGGGTAGCGGCCTCGTTGCATCAAGACGCGATCGAACCGTAACGTAATTATAGGACGGTAAATTACGGCCCCCCGGCCCTATCCGGGGGTTATCTGAAATCACATGGTCAGGGTCCTCCCCAGAGTAGGACCGTAGTAGTAGAGTAAGGGCAGCTGAAGTCAGTTATCGGATGGTTTTTAGTCAAAAACGACTGCTGGCTTACAATGGGATGTCCTCAGGGATTAGTGCTGGGTCCATACTTGTGGAATATCGGCTTCGACGATTTCTTGCGATACCAATATCATCCGGATGTACTCTGAACGCGTATGCTGATGACGGCTTATTACTGATGGAATCTGATACTAGGACTTGAGAGGTTAGCCAATAGATGTTTGAACTTAATATCTCATTGGAGTGAACGTAAACACAACTTTTGCACCCAATAAAACCTGCCAGCTCCTTTTAGAAGGTAACCTCAATCCACCGCCGAGCCTTAAATTTGGCAATGTCACAGTAACAAGTAAAATCTCAGTGTGTTCTTTATGATTAGTTTTAGAAAGAAACTTTTCATTTATCGAACATATTAAAATAGTTAATGTAAAGTCTAAAAAGAGTTTCTGTGGATTGACAAGGATATCAACTGCGACATGGGGTCTATCATTTAATACACTAAAGATCATATACAAAGCTACTTATTTAGGTTCTATGTGCCAGGGTGCACCTGTATGGGGCAACCGTAGGCGCTGTCCGTCGCAACTGTTACAAGGCCAACGACTTGCACTGATATTCTTATGCAAGGCATATAGAACGATTAGCAATGAGGCTTTTCGGGTGCTGGCGGGTGTGCTTCCGATCAATCTCGAGATGCAGAGACGTGCAGCCATGTACTATTCAAGACAATAAAACATGGATTGCGATTTTTTGGGCGCACGAGATCCCGATAAAATTACAAGATTGTTTTAACAACAGTCCGATGTCTATAATGATCTCTTAGACGAATGTGCAACAACGCTGGACGAATCATCTAGAGGGTGCCACCTTTACCAGTTTTTTTCATCTGTTCGTGAACGGTTGTCGAGAACATGGTTTGAATTGGATCACTGGGTAGCTCAATTTCTTACAGGACATGGTAACTTTAAGAGCAAGCTGTATTCATTTAAATTAGTCGACTCACTATTGTGTCAATACTCAACAACTAACTCTAACTATACAGTTAGTCAGTACAGTACACAGTTACTGTTACAGTTACTGTCTGCTAATTATATCCTCTGGGAATGTAGTCTTTTTCATAATAAACATAATATATAATGCTGAATAGCTTGCAGGTGACATCAGGGGAGGTATACTATGGGGATCTTGTGTCAACTAGGGTGAATTTTCGTGCGTTTAGGCGATTCTGCCATACATATTATAGAAATCAAATATAGCTTACTTAGGACCCATGATATTTTGTGGCCGTGGTGCTTCCCTGTTTAAAAGGGCGTATGCCTATTTTACTTCATTTTGTCTCCCGCTTTGCTAAGGAGGGAAGTGGATTTACTGTATTTCCAACTAACTTCTCCAATTTTCTTTTGATTTATTTCGTTGCGTGTTCCAAGTAAGTTTATTTTTTTCCTGGGACTTCCCGAGTGTCATAACTCGGTGTGTTCGTGGGTCACTGCTGTTGATCCTGATGTACAGGAGATACAGTGGTGGGCGTATGAGAGGTATTAGTTCATTGATATATACTGCTGGCTCTAGTATTACTATGATGGCGTCCCTTCGGAGTTGGAGAACCGATTTTCGCCCCCGATACCAAAAAAAAGACAATTGCAACGGATTTGTTAAGAGTAAATCTTTAATCCTTTTAATGTGAATTGCATTCATGAGTCCTTTATTCCAAAAATTACAGGTACCTTACGGTATCCAAAAGATCACTGATCTTGAGCATGAAGAACATGTAGATAATTTTCTTAATCTCCGTAGCCTTTGCGCTATTTGAAAAATCAACTGGTTCACATAACCACTTATAGTCTCGTAACCACCCCAGCCTTAGAGCCTAAAAAAATGAAAATTAATTTTAATAACTTACCAGTAATATGAAAGAAAAGTAGTATTTTTTACTTTACTTGCTTTAAAACATAGCTCAGAACGTAATTGCTAAAAACTCTTTTTATTCAAAAGATTTTGAATGTTCTTACTTCCACAAATAGGTATAGGCATGCCATTACTTGGAAAGCATTGTACACGATCATAGCTTTATCTAAATTAAGTGGCCGACGACTCTGCATCCATTGTGGCCCCCATTTTAATACAAATAGGAGATATAATGCAAGCAAAGTTATGCCTTGGTATGGCTTAGTTACTAAAGGCCAGGATTTCGTTTGTTGATCTGGAAAAACAGAAAAATAGGCACGTTGTTGTCAAATATAACGCATTACATTAAATAAAGATTATTGGTCATTTCCCTAAATACAATTCGTAAATCATACTTACCAACTGCTTCCTCAAATAAGTATACGTATCCGTGCCAAGCTTTTTTCAGTAGTAATGCCATTGCACGGATAAAGAAAACTTCCTACTTGTAAGGCAACTATAAAGTTTCGACACGCAAAATTACTAAATATTACATGTGATCCAAACTATGCGCATGGATGCTAACCATAGACTGGTATAAAAGGCGATTAATGATGTTATATTTAATCGGTGTCAATATATTAGCATCTTGATTTTACATAATACCATTGTTTTAGTTATGTAAATATCCTCTACTAGAAAAATGTTAAGGTCCACATTAGACGCATATTATACTGGTTTGAGTTTCATGGACGAATGTGAAATGTAGAATTGGATTGATTAAATTATAAATTGTAATGAACAAAGGTAAGTGGGTAGTCATGATAGTCACAGATTTAGTCTAACCTTTTTTTTTTACGTGTGGAAATCCCCTCGGACCGTCACCCCACCGGGGTTTGCGGCGGGGTGGTGTGTCGGACTCGGACCGACTACAACCACACGGTGTGCCACTCTGCGCCTGTAATAGGAGGGATCCGGGAACAGCTGTTATTAAGACATCCGGACCCCTCCTAGCGCCTGCCCGCAACGGCGCGGGCACCACCTTCGGTAAACTCTCTATTTAGGCAACGTCCGGCACACGCGGACGCCGCCCCCTCGCGGCTGGCCAAACTAATGCGGGTGGAGGGGAAACCCACCCCGTCCACCCGCGGCCCACACTCAGGGCGGCATGAGGCGCAGGCACCCGATCCGCCACACGGTTCGCCGGCGGCGGATCGGGTCCGAGTGGAGGTCGTCCTCCCAGGCCTTCTCCGCCGCCTCCTTCTGCGAGATTACTTCCTCGCAGAAGGTTGCGAGCGCGGTATAACAACTGTCGCTACCGGCCATGGAGCGTACTACGGCCCATAGCGAGAGATCCACTCCGATGACTGCAGTGAGGGCCCGGCGCTGCGTCGCCCATGCGTGGCAGACCGCCAGCGTGTGCTGGGCCGAGTCCTCACTGCAGTCGCAGTGGTGGCAGGCGGGACTCAGTTCCCTCCTAGCGACCGAGTGCAGGTACTTTCCGAAGCAACCGTGGAGTCTCCAGCCGGAACGACCAACGAGCCATCGTGGCTCTGCGAGCGGCTTCGCGCCACTTGCGCACGTCTTCGGGCGGAGGGCGAAATCCGCTCTCCGCCCGGTAGTCAGCCACTCGCCGATAAACTTCGGCGAGCACTTCCGCCTCCAAATCCCACGGGGAGTTCCGGCCAACGCGCAAGCCACCTCCGTCGAAACGGTGCGGTAACCGCGTATGGCTCTGACCGCCAATACCCTCTGAGGGCGCCAGATACGTGCCCTATTCTGGGCGGTCAGAGCCGCCGCCCACACCGGTGCACCGTATAGTGCCATTGACCGGACACCCCCCGTGTACAGCCGTCTTGTCGCGACGCTGGGTCCACCCAAATTGGGCAAAAAGTCGCCCTAGGGGCAGACGCAGCGCCGACCAGCTTTGGAGCAAGCTGTCCGGAAGTGCTCGTCGAAGAGCCACCTCCCGTTGAGGATCAGGCCCAGATATTTCATCTGGGCCCGAACCGGTACGAGGAGCGAGTTGACCACGATTGAGGCGCCAGGGGGTGGACCACGACGGGGCCCATGAAATAAGAGAGCCTCCGTCTTATCTAGGGCCACCCGTAAGCCCAGCGCCTCAATGCGCCCGACCACCAGGGGGCCTCCCCTTGTGGCCAGGCGCGCCGCCTCTTGGAAGTTCTTTTCATTATTTTGTATACATCTTTGTAATTCAATGACAAAAACATATACTCGTACATAGTCTGCCAAAATAGGCCGGCCTTTTAGGCAGGAGTACGCTCTTTTCTTGAATGTTTGAAGGTCGTATCGGTCCGGAAATACCGCAGACGATAACCCGCTCCACAGATTGGTTGTGCGTGGCAAAAAGTGTCTCAAAAACGTACATTAGTGCAGCGCCAACTATCCAGGTGATAAGATGAAAATTTTGTGTGTGCATTGCTGCGATCAGTGCTGGTAGTGACAAGTTTCGTCCAATCTGTCCGACTAGGACTCGGTGCTCGGACTCCATGAAGGGCAGTCTTCCAGCGTGTGCTGGGCGGAGTCCCTGTCGGACTGTGTGTGACCTGACACAGTGGTGGCATTGTAATGGAAGGGATCCGGGGACTGCTGTTATTAAGGGTGGAGGGGAAAACCTGTCCCGTCCACCTGCGGCCTCACTTAGGGTGGCATGAGGCTCTGGTAAGCGCGCTTCCGCCGCCCGGTTCGTCGGCTGCCTAGCAACCTCTGCAGGCTTTTGAGTAGAGCCTTGGAGTGGGAGGCACCGCCAGGGAGACGGGTGCGCTATAGAAGTTATTGATCGCACGACGCCCATGTAGAGGCGGCGGACTTCCCGTGGTCCTCCGAGATTGGGCAGCAGGCGATGCAGCTCACCCGCTACCTCAAGCACTCGAGGGGACTAATCGCTCGAAACTCCACTGGCTGTCCAGGATAAGGCCTAAGTGTTTCATGTACCGGCACACCTGGTCTTCAGCGTCACCCACCGGAGGCATGAGCTGAGTGGTTCCAGGCGCTTACGTAGACCATGGAACCATATCGCCTCGGTTCGCCAATTCTCTGCGACCTCTGGTTCCTGAGTCGGCTGACGGGCCCCCAGAGTTCCAACTCTCTCCCGGTCCCGCTCCGCCATCTCCTTCGCAACCATAACTTGCTCGAAGAAGGGTCAGGTCCACCGCCTACGGTTACCACCGCCGTACACTTGACCCTCACGTGCCCCAAAGCCAGGCATTGGAAGCACCTTGGCAACTGGGACTGCAGAAGCTTCAGGAAGCCTCAGCCTCCCACTAGGAGGCTTCGTCCATCGGTGACCTTTACCTGCGTTACCCCGTTACCGTTACCTCTGTCAACGGGGGCCGAAGCGTTTTGCGCCGGCCTTTAGATTGTCCAGGGAGCACCTCCATGTCTTCACCACGGCGAGCCTAAGCTCATCCGCCATCACGGAGTCGTCCAGGCCCGTGATGCATACTTCCTTGCCTCTGCCATCAAAGTGATGATAACGAAAGCAGAGTGAGGTATGTAAAGCCGTTGCGGTGGCGGCCTTATTGGCCGCTTTTTTAGCGACCTTTCGCCTGTTCTATTTTTCCCTGGCTACCGTCCAGCCTCCTTCCAATGGGCGTTGTGCAAAATTAGCCGGGGCTGGAACTGTAACTGGGGTTAGGGCCGACATCAGGCTGCCTCCGACGTCGCCCGAGCTTGGTGTTTCTCGCTTCATGCGTTTATTTCTCCCCGTCCGACTTCGAGGCTTTCCTCAACATCTTGGAGACCTTGATGCGGTGACTGGCGCCTGGGCACGATCTGGTTCTGGGGGACTTAAACGCAAAATCCATTGTTTGGGGTTTCCCCAGGACGGACGCAAGGGGTGAGGCCGTAGAGGAGTGGGCGACCTCGGTGTGCCTCTGTCTTCTAAACAGAGGCTCCACCAACATGTAAGTGCGACAGTAGCGCGGGTCGATAGTGGACCTTTCGTTCGCTACCCCTGCCCTCGCCGCACGAGTAAGGAACTGGTGTGTCCTGGAAGAGGTTGAGACGCTCTCGGGTCACCTGTTTATTCGATTTCAGCTCATTCGGACCCAACCCCAGTAGGGGTGACGTGGCGTAGCGTTCTTTACGTTTTCCGGGCTATTGTGATCCTATTATTGACATCTGTCAAAAAGACACTGATCCAGGTCCTATTCGAGTGGCACGTGACGTACCTAAAAATGTATTTTCGCTTAAGCCTAGTATTAAGTTTCCTTTGAATTGTGAGTGTATGTTTTTCCTTCGGGGCAGGGTACCTAACTAGTTCAGGGAGGTCGTCCTCCGCGGCAGCTTGTGCCTATTTTCACTGAGGTGACCTCATCGCTCGAGGCTAACACCATATTGTCACCTGAGTGGGGCTGGCAACACTGTTTGCGCTTGTGAGCACCCCGCTGGTACGGCTCTGCAACTGACACGATTGAGGTGCTAGCTCCATTCTTTTCTAAGGCAGTGTCAGAATCCAACTGCCCCTTGTGTTGCCGCGTCCTTCGCGCTTGGTCGATGGATTTCCTAGGATCCCAGAATACGAATGGTAGCTAACGGAGCCATTTGGCTCCGGGACTGACTCCCCAGGAGCAGTTCGTCCGGGACCCTCCTGGGTAGATGATACCTTTATTTCCCTATGCCATAATTTGTGAGTTTAAAGTCCTCCAACATGACGCCCTCGGCACTGGACACCATCCAGCGAGTCAGCCCATTGCCATGTGCCAGCGTGGGCTTTGTTTTTTTTATAGAGGTTTACGTTCTCGCGGGTCCGAAGACCTACCGGTCCTGTCCGTTCAGGGTTATGGCTTTGCCGGACGGGGTCCCGACCAGGTGCGTCCGCCCGAGGTTTTTTATAGAGGTAGGTCCTCATAGCCCTCGAAGAGACGCCGTTCCTAACTGTTGCCAGTCAGGTTTACTTTATTTATTTATTCCTTTATTTATTTAAATTAGTCGAGTCACCATTGTGTCAATGCTCAACACCTAACTCTCACTATGAACAGTCTGCTCATCATATCCTCTGGGAATGTAGTCTTTGGTATAATAATAATAATAATAATAATAATATTGTACCACATTCACACAACGCCATCTAGTCCCAAACTAAGCAGAGCTTGTACTATGGGTACTAGACAACTGATATAAATACATATATACTTTTTTTTTTGTAAATACATACTTATTATACATAGAAACACCCAGACCAAGTCAAACATTAAATGTTCACGCACACAAATGTTTGACTTGAGCGGGAATCGAACCCGCGACCTTTGAAATAGCAATCCGTTACACAAACCACTACGCCATTCGGTCGTCAAATGAACGTAATATAACGCTGAATAGCTTGCAGGTGACATCTGGGGCGGTATACTATGGGGATCTTGTGTCAACTAGGGTAAATTTCCGTGCGTTTAGACGATTCTGCCATACATATTATAGAAATCAAATATTGCTCACGTAGGACCCGTAATATTTTGTGGCCGTGGTGCTTACCTGTTTAAAAGGATGTATGGCCCATTTTACTTCATTTTGTCTCCCGCTTTGCTAAGGAGGGAACTGGATTTACTGTATTTCCAACTCCTCCAATTTTCTTCTGATTAACTTCGTTGCGGGTTCCAAGACAGTTTAATTTCTTCCTGGGACTTCCCGAGTGTCATAACTCCGGTGTGTTCGTGGGTCACTGCTGTGGATCCTGGTGTACAGTACTTACAGTGGTGGGCGTGTGGGTGGGATTAGTCCCAGTCAGGTTTACGATTTGGCAAGACGGCGGTCTGCATCAGACCAGTGTCCACCACCTCTGGACAAAGCCAGCGGTAGAGCAACCATCCGCCCTCTAGTCTACCCTCCACTATGCCCTCTACCAAACAAAGGGACACTCGGAAAGCCTCCAAGCAACTCTCGGGAGGGCCGTTCTCACCTTGGCCGAATTGGGCGTAGACAGCAGTGCCTCCTGAGGGTGAGCCACTGCCGTCTTCGTTGCCCAAGGTGCACCACGCGGACGTTCCGGACCCCGCACCCCACACCAGTTTAACCGATCGTCGATCATAACACTATGTGACATAACATTATGTCGGACTCGAACCGACCAAAAACTGCACGCGCGCTGTCTCGGGTACCAGTATCTGGGGAACTAGGTGTACCCTAGAAGAGAAATCCCTGGTACCCCAACGTATCTTGGGCCATCCATGGCGTGCAGATGACCCCCTCCTGTGTTTAGTTGTTAACACCTATGAATTTCTTAGGGTATACTAAAATCTACTTGAGGTTGAGTAACTCGATTTGAAAGTTTATTTTTTGTGGGCAACAATCAACCCCTGGAAGCTTTCTTTTACGTGTGGAGATCCCCTGAGCCGTCAATTCATCAAATTATGCTATAAAGACCTCCGAATCCCCTCCTAGAACCACTGAAAGCCATAACTTTTTTTTCTTTCTCCGTCCCCACTTTTATACACACGTGTTATTATTGTTTTGATTCTTAGGAAAATTGCCTGTTTTAATTCACAGGATGGTAAAATGGCAAAGTATGATTTAAAAGGTTATTGAGCAAGTTTAAGAAATTTTGTATGAACGCCGTCAATCCATGGAGCACTTCCAGACTTTAGGTTCATAAAGATGCCATAGATTTCAATACGGTCCGTGGTCCAGACGAACTAATGAAGGCAGTTGTGTATTTTGACAGAATTGGCTTTAAAGTGACAAGGTGAGTTTGTGTTAAAGTGGCTGAAATGCAGTTAGTTCCTGTTCAAGGCTCCTGCCTCATCTGCTGTCATGTGTTTACATGACAGATTCGATTGGTGTTGCCTTTGCAAAAATAAAATAGTTTTGCTTTTTAATTTAGCATTTTTACTGTTTGTAATTGTGTTTATATTTTCCCGAAGAGTCTCTAAGTCTTATCTTCTAATCTAATCTCTTCCTTAGTTTTATCGAGGTCCAAATAAAATACTTGGCAAAAGAGTTTGCTTTTAGTCCTCATGTGTATTTGTATGTTTAATTTTTTTTTCCTCTTTTATATAGTTATCATAGTAGAATAAGGAAAACATAGAGAAAAATACGATACAATTGCACATCACTATTATGCTCAGGAACTCTGGACAGTTGCAAGTGCTTGAACATAAACTATTGATATTTAAGAAAATCACGATGCAAAACTGGATCTGCAATAACACAAATAAAACACATTAAGATGAAAAATGTTAGGAATGAATTTTTCAGTCCATTAAATTCTCTTGGATAAACCAAAAATATATGTAAGGTTGTTGTAAGGCTGTTGAAAGTCTTTTAAATGTGATTTCTTGTACTTTATAAAACAAAAAATAAACAATTTTAAAAGTTTCATAACAAATTTATAAAGTTTACGGGCATAAATTATGTGATAAAAAATAATGATGAAATTAAAATTAAATGAGTTGACGAAATAACTTTAAAAATACGTACCTACGTACTTCAACAAGTCTACGTATTTTATACAAAATGATTTAGATTCAACTGTCCCTACCGTGGGCAAGCCATGCTTCGTCACGAAAGGGCCGGGTCGACAATATTGCTACCAAGGTCTTACAGAAAACTTGTGTTAAGCAATTTTTTCGTTAGTCTTTACCGACTGAGTGACATACAAGAGCCCAAACCCCATTTTCCCTGAATTTGGAGGGGCTGGGGGGGGGGGCAGCAAGGCACTCTGTGATTCTTAAGATGCAGGTGTCCATGGGCGGTGAAAGTCAAACTTTATTTTCAGGTTAGATATTTTTCATCATCATTACCTCAGCCTACGCTTGTCCTCTGCTGGACATAGGCCTCTCCCAATGATATCCAGCGGGGACGGTTGATTGCGGCCTGCATCCAACGGTTTCCAGCAACCTTTACCAGGTCGTCCGTCCATCGGGTAAGCGGTCGTTCCACACTGCGCTTTCCAGTACGTGGTCTCCATTGGAGAACCTTGCTGCCCCATCGGCTGTCAGTTCTCCTTGCTATGTGCCCTGGGCACATAGATATTTTTATCATCAAGTTATTATTATTTAATCGCGTGATAGGTTCACTTTAGTATATATGGGCCTGCTGATCGGAGCTGATACCACGACCTGAACAATATCTACGGTGCTTTTCACCGACTGAGTGATGTTACTGAAGACCCAGCCAGATTCTGATGGCAGCATTTAAATACTAGCAACGCAATTCTGAATCTTGAGATGCTTGCTTGAGATCCATGACCAGCGGTTTTCGTATACCATCAAGTGACCCGTCTGGTCGTTTCTGGTTGTTTGCTCTCTATACCACAAAAATACGAAGACCTGTTGTATCATATTTTGAACTTACCAACTGCATGCAGGTAAGATACTTCTTCCACCACAGATATTTCTGGTATTTATGTCCTAGCCCAGAGATCAAGTAATATGTGTACATCAGAACATGGACAAAAGAGTTAACTGCACCCTGAGGCACAAATTGTCCACCTAAAATGAAAGCGTTTAAATTTATGAGAACCCAAATAATGCAAAATAAAGGTTTATTGCGGGCTGCTAAACTGGTTTGGATTCAATTTCAGACCAGGAAAATAACTGTGTGATGAAGCGCTCATTTGTTCTGTGTGTGGGTGTAATTGATCTATAGTATGTATGTACATTTAGAAATATATAAGTATGTTTATCAGCAGTCTGGTTAGCATAGCACAGGTCCTGTCTAGTTTGGGGTCAGACGGCCATATTGATTATATTTTTATTACATATTTTATTACGTATGCAAATGATTTTTTATATCTTAGTGTATGGTTGGTGCGGTATCTTCGCGATCGCAAGATTGCTTTGCTAGTTGACCTAGGGTCCAGTGCTTCTGGAAGTATTTAAACTGGATCAAATAGTCAATACTATCTGAACGCATAGTAAATCACCTATGAGTCTAATTGTAGAAACTGAGCCGTTATGATTACGATGACCAGCCATGAAACCAATCAGTAAAAATCAATTGGCGCGAAATAAAATGTGATAAAAGGGGCAAGAATACGATCACGTTAATGAATACATTTAAACGTACCCAGACTGCAACAAATTTATTTATACGTACAAACATTTTAACCGGAGGTGGTGTTGCAGTCGATTACCTCTGTGCGCATAACTTGTGACAAATATTTGGGAATTGTTTAGCTAACTAATACAGGAGTTTATGTGGAGATTGAATTTCAATTGTTTTAAATGTCCTTCAATATATTTAAATACTCGTAGTTAATGGCATTAATGTAATTTATTGACAAGTACAACTCGAACTGAAATTGTTTAGACTATTATATTTTGACGAGTCAAAATTATGCTGGCCCCCTAAAATTTAAAGTAGTTGTTTTTACATGATTGGTATCTTTGTAGAACATATTTTTCACATGTTCTAAATAAAAACATTACGTATTCCATAAATTATGTGTACCATACTTGTTTAAGAAATGGCGCAAAGAATTTTCTCAACGTATTTTAATATATTATTATGGACCATCAACAACAGCCTTTAATAGTCCACTGCTGGACATAGGCCTCTCCTTAGAAAGGAGGTTTTGGCCTACTACGCTGGCTAGACGAGTTGGTATATGGTTTGTGTCAAGTTAACCTCTTAAGCTCTTAAAATACATACGGGATGAATAGGGGTGGTGACATTCCGTATTCTTAATTCGTCACCAAACAATATATGGATAATTAATATAATCTAAATAGATTGAGAGAATCGGAACCTCTCCAAAGTCACCAAAATGAGGCTAGTGCGAACTCTCATATTCCCCATTTATCTATACGCCGCAGAGACGTGGACAGTGCTCTAAAGATATGGTGCTGTAAGAAAAAGCTGGGGATATCGCGGACAGTGTTCCGCACCAACTTGTTCATACTCCAGGAGCTCGGCATCACACAGCATCTGTCAACTACAGTACAGTCGCGCATACTGCAGTACTTTGGCTATGTCTCTAGACAGACTAGTGACTCCATTTAGTAACTGGCAGCGCAGGGAAAGGTACAGGGAAAGGCGGCTTTCCATTCTGTCACGGCTGTCGGACATCCGCATGTCCGACTGTATCCGACAGTCTGCCAACAGAGAGAATTTGTATGGAGGGCTGTGTCCGCCTCTACGACCGACGTGAAAGAAGAAATAGATTACCTACCCGCGGCATATTTAGCTCCTAGAAATCCTATGATCGTCATGATCGTGTGATGATATATATGAAGGAAGGATTTCTGCCTCTCTTTCTTGCGCAGAACAATGAATACAGTATCAGTGAGCTCTATGATTTTGCTGAAGTAGAACCACCAGACTCCTGCAGCCCACTGAAAATATAAAAACGAGGTAAAACTACTATGTAGTTGTGTTCGACTCCCATTCATCATCATCATCAGCCTATCGCAGTCCACTGCTGGACATAGGCCTCTCCCATTGCACGCCACTTAGATCGATTTTGGTAAAAATATTAATTAAAATCCACCCCGACGGTTAGCCTCAGGTGTCCTACTGTAACAGGACTCGGACTGTGTAATTTTCGTTCCTCCCCGAATTGACACCATGCGCAATCAGACTCTATTCCAGGGGAAAAACTGCCCCGGGCAGGCCGTCATCGCGGCGGTAAGACCCGTTATGGAGGATTGGCTCGAGAGGCGTCACGGGACCCTCTCATACCGACTGACGCAGGTGATCACTGGGAAAGGATGTTTCGGGGATCACCTGTGTCTGATCCGCAAGGAGCCAACGCCTGAGTGCCACCACTGCGATGGCCAGACCGTGGACACGGCTCTCCACACGCTGGCAGAGTGCCCGGCGTGGGCTGAGCAGAGGCGAGACCTCGTGGCGGCCATCGGAGTGGGAGTTCCCTCGCTCGATAGCCTGATTGCGGCTATCGTGAGCGAGAGTGCGTGGAACTCTGCCGTCTCCTGCTGCGAGCAAGTTATGCTCGCGAAGGAGACGGCGGAGCGGGACCGGGAGAGGTTTAGAACTCTCCCGGACCGCCAGGCCCGGGAACGGGCCAGGTACCGCAGGCGACTCAGGCGCCGGAGGTCGCAGAACGACCTCCGTCCTCCATAAGCGCAGGCATGGGGGTGACAGGTGAAGCCATCTGTCACCCTAGCAGAAGCAGGCCGGGGTGGCGGCGAGCGCGTTGCGAAGCGCGCTCGCTTTCAGGGAGCACAGGGAACATGGGGTTCCCACACGGGGGGGGGTCGTCTACTCGTCTGTAGATGACCCGAGGTATGTCGGGGCACCAGGGACTTCCTTTCTAGGGTATACCTGGTTCCCCGGCTATTAGCACCCGGCGACGGCGTGCGGTTTTAGTCGGTTCGAGTCCGACATGCCACCGACAAGTGGTATCCGAGGGGATTTCCGCACGGAAAAAAAAAGGGGAAAAACTGCCCCCCTCAATCGCAACGTGACGGCCCAATTGCGTCTTAAGTTAATCAGGTCGCCATACCATTCCCGACTCCAATGCACCTAATATCGTTATGAATTGTATTTTTCATTCCTTAATCTTTAACAATGGTGTTTTATTTTTAATTTAGATTTAGACATACTTGTTTACATGAAAACGTATACCTTCTAATTGAGACAAATACTTTTAAATTGGTTCATAAATAACGGAGTTGTGAGATAACAAACGTAAAAAATAGGGATTGAAAGCCTCCTTTTTCAAGTATGTTAAAATAGGTTCCTTCATTTGTGGGTCAGTAGTATGTAGAAAGGGAACATCGTGGTTCCCAAATACCAGGAAGTCATTTACTAGTCGTAGATGGTCTAGGTTACACCTGGTTGCCTGGCTACTAGTACCTAAGTTTTTAGTCGGTTCGAGTCCAACATAACCACCCCACCGGTTTTCCGGTTGTCCAGTGGGGTGGTTATGTATGTGATACATATAAAATATATATACATATAAAATGTAATTAAAAAAGTGTGACACTTTCGATATAAATTACCTAAGAGAGGAATAAAAGGATACAATTATTGTAAAAGAATTACATTATTGAACTTAAAATATTTCGGTTTACTGTTTAGAAAGCTATTACAAATATATCTTGATATAAAAGTTATTGATAAAATTTAAAATAGTCTTTTATGTATTTTTTATCGTAATGGAATCATGAAAGTTATGTTTTGAAATAAATAACGCCTGTTTAAAGACTTAAATGTTTTTAAATCCTTAAATTAAAAAATCTATTTTGTTTATATGCTAATAAATTCACTGTACAATATAAATAACAGTATAGAGATCGATGACAGTCGAATTTCGCACATTTTGAATGCCTTGAATTTCATTGAATTGACTTGAAATATTAATTTTATTTATATACCTTCATGCACATTTGTACAACAGCGGACTTAAGGTCCAGGGCATTCTTTACCAGTCAACCTTGTACCGTGATAGGTCGAAAAAGTTTTTTAAATATAAATTTTATCTGAATGACAAATATCATTTTAAAATTTTAAGCTGCCTGCACTACGTCTACATATAAATATTAAGTACTCCAAATATGAGATATTTTTGTATTTATTAAAAAAAATGATTTATAATAGCGTCGCTGTTACGTAAAAAATACAACAATAAAATCATGCTTCACAAATGGGTCACACAATTTTCGATAGATGGCATTTGATTTAGTCTTGTTGGGTATGAAAGAATTGCGAAACCAAATTGAAGCGCCAGATATTATAAACATAGTATATAGGCTACGGGTATTGACGCGATCATTGAATAAGTATTACCATACATTTAAATTAGTTGACGTTTCAAGTAGGTGGTACGGGCCGTGGCCACATTCTGGTACAGGCCGAGGTCATGGCCCTTTTAAATTCCTAGATGTATCCCAACTTATTTCATAAATGTGAAAATGAGTTTGTTTGTTTATTACGCCTTCACACCTAAACTACTAAACCGATTTAAAAAATTCTTTCACCAATAGAAAGCTGCATTATCAGCGAATAACATAGGCTACCATTTAAAGCAATAACGGACATAAACTAGGGCAAAAGTTAGTATATATGTCATGGAACGCTTAGGTTTAAAAGTTAGTATATTAGATACCTTAAATTCATCAACAGCCTTTAACAGTCCACTACTGGACATAAGCATCTCCTTAGAAAGGAGGTTTTGGCCTACTATTCCACGCTGGCCAGACGGGTTGATATAGGGTTTGTGTCAAGTTTTCTCCCTTAGTCGGCTCTTACGACACCCACGGGATGAATAGGGGTGGTGACACTCTGTATTCTTAATCCGTCACCACACGGACCTTAAATTAAATATATATATTTAATATTTACTAACATACACACAAACATTCACGCATATTTGTTGACTTGTTCAGTCAAATATTTAATAAAATACACTAACCTGCATTGCTGTTAGATTTTCAGAATGGTCTATCAAATAACACCCGTCTTTGTATGATTCCGTTGTTACAAAGCGTATACCCTGAAAAAAAACTATTTAAAAAGAAAGTAATATATAATCGGTGCTAGTTTGATTTGTTCACTATGAAAAATCACTGTTCCGGATTTATCAAACTAGTAATCTGTACGTAATATACAGGGTGTAAGGGACGTCGTAACAAATTCTGAAATAGTATATTTAGACCATCATTCTGAGTCGAAAATCATTGGAATTTTCTGGAGAGTGCGTTAAGCCGTCGGACCCGGTTGCCATCCAAACATCTTTTTCAATCGTTACGGATAGTTGGAGCCCTAAAAAAGTCGGATAACAGTCTTTCTACAGAACTTCGGTATCGCCTACATGGGTTGTAAAGGTCTCATGCCACTTGCATGCCACTACCTAGTTTGGGAAAAAGGCTCGAAGGAATTTATTTAAAAGAAACTTTCTTATTTAAAATGCTTACCAAATAAGTGATATAAGCGCTAAGATTTATCTGAATGATATTGTATATAACGACAATTAGTTTCAAGTTGTACGGCTCCCTCTTTCTCATAAATTTTGGACCAGCTTTTATAGAAAAATATAGATATAATGGCACTATACTTAGTAGTGGTCCATGGCCTGATACAAGCCACCAGTTTTTTGTTCTGCGATCTGAAACAGAGTAATATGATGGACTGTGATGGATAGCTATGGAACCATCATTTTAGTACATTTTAGTGAATTTCTATCAGCTGTACCCATAGTACAAGCTCTGCTTGGTTAGGAACTAGATAGCGTTGTGTGAATATGATAGAATATTACTATATTATTTTTAGTTTAGTTCCAAATACGAATGAATAATCTGTTTCACAATCTTATATTATTATTTATTGTTAATATTTCATCTGACTGTGTGATCATACAGTACTCTACTCTTCTCTCTTCTCTTGCCCGCTTTACAAAGAAAACATGACTGATCTATAGTTAATATAATTTTTCACGTGTACTTTCTGTGCATACTCATGTTTAAGCAAATAAACTTATCTTATGACATCTTCCGATAAAATTAGTACACAATTATCAAGACCTAAATTAAAAATTGCTTATATCTACAGTTTTCAGATAATTACAGTATCACTATCCAATAAAACAAGACCGGGATGGTGGCGCTCCACAAGGGAGGCCTTCATTCGGCAGTGGACGACAATAGACTGATGTTTTTTAATAAAGGGTTTTTATAAGTATTAGATAAACCTACACAGATAAACCATAAATTATAGTTTAAAAAACTTTTGTAACTAGCCAAATTGAAAAGTAGAAAATAATTTTGTATAAGTAAAAGTCGTAATCTTCACTAAACAGAATTTCTATTGATTTTATTGTATCGTATACAAAGTGTCAAAACCTAGTAGGAGAATATTTGGGTAAGGTTAATTACGCAGACACAAAAAACATCTTAGCAATTTCAAAATGACATAATTTTAACTATCAATAGGTTACTAAACAATAAGTAATATATAATTGTGTATACAAACCTGTCTCAAATAATTTACATTATTAATCCATTAGAACTTCAATATATGAACGTCCTGTATCTAACATCATAGTCAAGCGACTGCCTGGAACACAGATCCTACACCTAGCTCAGGGCGTTTGCAAAAGAATTTGTGATATTTTGATTTTACCTTTTTCTTTTTCTATTCACTCTTGCACATTTTAGAAGAGTCATATACTAGTTTTATGTTAGCTTTAGTAATAAGCTTCTCGAAACAGGACATCTCGAAAAAGAAAGGCATAATCGAATATCCCCGCAAATATTTATCTCGATAACGAACACACAAATACCTGGACTTTAAACGAAATTCAAACGCAACTATTTAAACTCTTTTACGAGTATGTTCTTACATTTAAACCTTTTTAATATATTTTTTAAATATAATTGTGGGATTGAAATAAACATTATTATTATTAACTGTAAGATAAAAAGATTTTACATCGAACTCTATGCACCTATATTATGAAAAAGAAATTATAAGCTTTATTTGTCGTCCCTTAATTCTCCATTTTGAGAACAATTTAAATTTCACTGTATCTAATATTTTTCGTATTATCGTCAAATTTAAATAAGGCAATCGAGGATACACACACTTATTTAAAAAAAAACGGTGCAATAATAGGGAGGATTTTTATCACTTATTAAATATCTTCAGAAATTATTCTTTCTAATATCATAATTAAATTAGGACACTAATAACATTCCATTTAATTGCTTACCTGATAAGTCTTCGAATAAAAAATGATAGCTTTGCATAACGGTTTGGACGAAGGCCATTTTTTTAAGAGAAAAAAAATACTAAATCGTAGACTATTCTACCGTCAAACAATACTTATTACAATAAAATAAACTGAGCTAAAATTATGTTTCAATATTGTCGTAACTTAAGCGTTATCGTGCAAACTTCAAGCCACTGTGCATTGTTTTAAATTGTTACAACATAAAATGAAGGCACCACAATTGCCTTAACGGGCCTAGTGGGCTAGTGGTTACAAACCGGACTGTTAAGTTTGAGGTCTTGGGTTTGATTTCCACTTAGGAGAAATAGTTGGGTGATAATCACGATTTTTTGTTTTATGTTTGGTGTAATTTAATTTTATCTATGTAATGTATGTATTTAGACAGATTTAAGTATGTTTATCAGCAGTGTGGTTACCATAGCTCTGCCTAGTTTGGTATCAGACTGCCTTGTCAGATGTGTGACGTTATTATTTTTATAATTTCCCTGCCATTTTCTCAAATTTTTTGGGATCAGCGCAATTTGTAACATTTAAAAGGGCTTTAGTTCATTTCTGTAATGACCGTTTGCCTGCCTGATATGGTACATTTGGGAATGCAATCGCTTTCAGACGTAACGAAGGAAAAAAGATCAATTTGAGTTAGGAAAACTGATAGGGCGAGGTTATCTCCGAGGATACCGCAAGTCTCGAATAAGAAACGGGACTAAGACTGCAGTAAGATGTTAAGAGGTTGCAGGCTTAAGAGGCTGCGGTCTAAGAGACCTGGGTCTAAGAGGCCAGTGTCTAAGAGGCCGGGGTCTCATATTTGTATGTCTGTCTTGAGATTATTTTTTATTATTATTTATTTATTTATTATAGACACGCCAACAGTATACATATACAACATTGTTCAGTATACATATACCATTCAGTTCAAAGTAAGGATAGTTTTTATATGTAGACCAATTGCAGGCATGCACAGTATACATCGTTAGGTTGACACACATTCAAGTAGTAACAAAATTAAGACCAAAGTGAGCGAGACTAACAGAAATATAGTACTTAGAAACTAAACACAGATAAGTCCAAACAATGAAAGTGGCAGTCATGCAAACGAGCTTACTTAAGAACCCTTAATATTTTGTGCCCATGGTGCTGCCCTAATTAATAGGGTAATGTCTATTCTTACTACATTTTGTCTCCCGCTTTGCTAACCAGGGAATGGATTTATTGTTTCTCCAACTCTTTCAATTTACTTCTGATTAATGTGGTTATGGGTACCATAACAGTTTAAATTTTCCTGGGGCTGCCCGAGTGTGTGAGTGACTTGATATGTTCGTGGCTCACTGCTGTTGATATTGGTGTACAGAAGTTACAGAAGTGGGCGTATGGGATGGATTGGTGCCATTAAAAAATACGGATATAAACTTGCCATTTTTTTTCTATCAGTATGTTTGTTAAGAAAAAACCTAGTAATATAATCTATTTTATTTACTAGTATAAATAAAATAGATTACATTACTAGGTTTTTTGTCAAGCTAATCATAGTACATTTATTTACTGAATGTGTAGTCGGTCATACATTTATGTACGGGAGTTATTTGATTGTTTCCGTCATTATAAAGCTATTAAGACAATGTTCCATAAAAGTGTTTAAATAGTTGATGTTCATCTTGATTAGGTGTAGTATTAAGCAGTTAAATCATAATATATATTTGATAAACAAGTTGATTTTAAGTGATTTAAAATTGATCATTATAAGTACTATTTTGATTGACATGTGCACGAGACTTTTAGCTTTTATTTCTGATATAAGAGACACACGAGTTACCTGATGGAAAGTACCTACAGAACGCCCATGAACGCAGGCAAAAGCTGCAAATATTAATGTTACAAGGTGATCTTAAGAACATGTAGCTGTTAAGAATTACTTAACAAAATAATAACACCTATAATTATAACATTTATTTACAAAAAATATCTTGTAAGGTACACGATATGCACAAGAAGCACTCAACCCTTTTTCAATGTCACATGAAACAACACAAAACATAAGTAACATTATGGTTTCACTTATTGCAAGCAGTCACCTTAATGTCGAAACATAAGTTGGTGGCTAGATCTAATGTTAAGTAAAAATTTCAAGAATGGACAGATAAAGCAGAATATAAATAAATATTTAGTTTTATTCGGTAGTATTAATTCGAATAAGTTTTTTAGATCAAGAAAAAATGTAAAAGTTGTCACATGAGGACAAAGTTTTTTGGCTTAGTGTGATAAAAGTAAAATTTGATTAAAAGCTATGTCATTATTATTTTCTTAATACAAAATCAAGTCTACTAAACAAGAACTGAAGAAAATTGAATGATAGACGAAGAAGAAAAAGTTACTTAATCGTTAGTTTTTGCCTATCGATACATATAATTGGAAAAAAAAACCATCGAATTTGAAACTGAGACAGCTTATTGTGTCCTTAAGATCTAATTTCTACTAATTACAGAATTAAGAATGCTCAAGAATACTTCAGGCATAGCGCATACATATATTTTGATGATATACTCGTACAAAATTTTACAATACATTTTAAAATTGTAAAAATATTTAATAAAATCACATTCAATTTTTAGGGTTTCATGAAAGAAACGATAACAAAATAATGAAGTAAGTTAGAGAAATAATATACAATTCAATATTAAATATGTATTTATTCCACACAAGTGTTTATTTACTTACTAACTTAGTTTAACTTTGTTCATAACTTTGATTAAAGTTTCAATAAATATTATCAATAACAATAAATATAATAAATATTATCATTGCTATTGGCAAAACGATCCGTTCAGTTGTTTAAAAAAAACACCATCACTTAATATTTAACAATTCCTTAAAAAGGTCTATTTTCTTTTTAAAGATCTTTTTTGGTGGATTTTTTTTCCTTATTGTTAGCAGCAATGTAGTTTTCGTAGAAGAACATGCCAAACAATACAAAGAATAAAATGCAATTTATTAATACTATGACGGAGAGATACTTTGGGTAGTTGCAAGACTGCGATAAGAAGCTGTTCACGTTCAAGAAGGCTACTATGCAGAACTGGACCTAAAAATAAAAACATTTTTTTAATAAATAGAATTGCTAGTCTTCTTATCATGTTATTTGAAACTATCGAATAACACTTTATCAAAAACAAATACAGTTGTCATTAAAAATAAACTTTGGTAAGAAAGTTTAATTTTGTACTTTCGTCCGGCTTGAGTCGATTTTTATTGCCGACTGGTTAAGAATTTTAATTGCAACATAATATATTGATATATGCACAACGCTTTCTGTGTGTGTATATTAGGCTCCTAAAAAAACTAATTAAATGCCGAAAATGCAGACAGATTGTTCTAATGATACCTTTGATGACGGGTCAGAAAAAATTAATCCCAACAATGTAACGCTTTATTAGCATTATTTACTCCCAACAAAACCAAAAACTAATCTTTAAGCTGCTGGACCATATAATAAACATGTGTACAAGTAATATTAAAACTTTTCTTGAATTACTTTTCTATAGCACGCAATACTTTATTGCAGTAAATTTTATTGAGACATATCATAGGATAGATTGTCTAATTCATCATGATCCCATTTTGGTAGTTCTTGGCAATTTGTAAAGTAGTATTAAACTTTGGTTACAACTGTGGCCTTACCAATTGCATGCTGGTGAGGTACTTCTTCCACCACAAGTACTTCTGGTACTGCGGTCCGAGTCCGGAGATCAGGTAATACGTGTACATTATGACATGGATAAAAGCATTGATTGAACCCTCAGGAATTGCTTGTCCACCTGAAATATAATAAGTTCTAATTTAATAAAACAAAATAATACAACGTCAAAAATTATCACCTCAACTAACCGGCCGGTGTTGGGTTTGCGCTGTTATCTTATTTATATAATAAGGTCAATGAAACGTGCAATTTATTATGAGTACATGTATTTACTAGACTCGTTTATTTATTATCAACTGGCTTTGCCCTGCCACGCTACGCTGCAGCACATTGTGGTTGCAAAAAATACACGTACGTACATACACAAACCAACTTAACATTTTTATATTAACATAGATCAGTTGATAGGTTAAGAATTTTGTCTAAACAAAACGAAAAGACGGGACACCTTATATTACCTAAGTGGCTACCGCTCCGCCACCTTTTTTCATTATGAAAAGACAACTCCCGCATTTAGGAATACATCCTGTGTCGCGGGGAATAATGAAACATGAAACGGACACAAAGAACACCACAGGGGTGGCAACAAATTATCCAATGGATATTTTAGTGTAAACTTATAATAAACTTAAAAAATAGGTTCCTAATTCGTTTGTACTTTTTGTGTTTGTTACCTTACCTCGCCTCAAAACTCCGTTATTTATAAACTGATTTAAAAAAGCTTTTTTTCTTTTTTTATTTACTTCCCGTTTGGTCCTACTAACATACGAAGAAAATAAACCATTGCTAAGGGTAGAAAATTGAGAATGTGTTCCTTCATTATCATCATCAGCCTATCGCAGTCCACTGCTGGATATAGGCCTCTCCTATTGCACGCCACTTCTCATCTGGCGTGTGGGCGTCCTGCACTACGTTTACCGAGACGCGTTATCCACTCAAGAACTTATTTGCCCCAACGGTTGTCGGTTCTTCGGTTATATATTCCTTTATTCAGTTTATTACAATTCACTATTTAAGTGAGGTTACCAGAGCCAAAACCTCCCTTCCCCTTCCACTGATTCTTTGGGGGGTACTCAAAAGATGGAAACGCACTAGTGACTCTTGAGCGGCATGTGTATGCGCCATTCGTGGCGGTAAGTACTGATCATAACATATTATGGCATGATCATCAGCTGATGATAGAACTTAAACTCAAATTCAAAACATCTTTATTAGATAAAAAAAAAAAAAAATTGAAATCGTCTTTTATGTAGACTCTAAAGTCATAGATCAACACACACAATTGTAACAATCACTATTTTGTCAAATAGTAAGCAAAGTAAATTTAATAAAAATTAAATCAAAATCTATGATAATATGCCTGTGCCGATTCCAAGGGGTTGAGAATTGGAACAAAATTCGAGAATCACGATGCAGATATATCGAAGCCGATGATAATTTTGAAATGATAATAGTTATTAACTTTCCATTAAAAACCGAGTGACCTTAACTTTCACAGATGTTAAATATATGTATAACTGACTGATAAGATCTATTTAATATAAATCTGTGTACAAATCACAAAAAAGGTAGTTATATATAAGGTTACGAGTATATCCAAGGTTATTCAAAAGTATTATTAAGGTTATTAAGGTTATTAATAAACAGTTTTTTTTTAATTCAAATTCTGTATCATAATAAAGTAATTATTTAATTTAAAAAATAAAAAACCCGACTGCAAAAAGATAATTTAAAAATATTACACTAAAAAGAAAAAGTAGACCAAAATCCTTTCTATGTCCAGCAGTGGACTATTATAGGCTGTCGATGTGACACTAAAAAGACCAAAACAGCACGGAACGGTGGAACACAAACAACTGATCTTACGCTATAAAAAACTTTATTAAACCGAATTTTAATGTACAACTAATTTTTTCTTTCATTTTCTTGAATTTACCCTATCCTACTCGGATAGGTTGGTTAAGTCAGCCTGTGACCACGGCCGGTGCAACCTGGTCGAAACGTCAGGCAAACCAGAGATCGTATGGAAGCAAGCGTGCGGAGCGGACGTGTTTCTACTGGCTGCGGCTGGCGCTGACCACTCTTGTTAGACAGAGACAGCACCGCGGGATCTGCAAGGTACCCAAATACATATACTTATACAATAGCATCTACTGTGATTTTCAACATGAGTGTGCGACGAACACCACCGAAGTCTTCTGGTACGTGTTCGGATAGCAATAAAGATTTATTGCCGACAGCAAGTGATAATAGTAAGTCCGACAGAGTTGGCGGATCTTTCCCCGACCTGAGGACATTTGACCAGTTCAATCTCGATCCTGAAGCAAAACATCAAGTAACGCTTCGCCAGAAAAGAAAGCAGCCAGATGATGACCTTGCGTCTAAATTTGACACCTTTGAGTCTACCATGAAATCACTTTTGATGGATATGGCCAAAACCCAAAATGATAAATTGACCAAAATATCACAAGATGTTTCTTCCATTAAGGACCAGATAAAACAGATTATGGTTACGTCTGATCATCTATTATTGGAGCAGGAAAAAATCAAATCAGAGTTAGCAAATTTTTCAGACTTCAAGGCCAGAATTGAACATAAGGTGGTATCACTAGAGAAAGAAATTATATCATTTAAATCTGATACGGTCAATTTGGCTTATCCCTTGACCTATGAAGATGTCATAGCTGAAACTCGTGAGCGAGCGCAACGAGAGAGAAACCTAATCATACATGGTATCGACGAAATTAAATCAAGCAGCTCCGAGGAGAGACTCAATCATGATATAACTGAAATCAAGAAAATAACGAAAATGGCTGTACCAACGTGTGAAGATCCAATTAAAACTATTCGTCTAGGTAAATATAATCCAGGACAATCCAGACCTATTAAGGCCATCTTCAAGTCTGCAGAGATGGCTAAGTCTATCTTGCGTAACAAGGCTAAGATAAAACCAGAAACAATAAAAATCTTCTCTGACGAGACTAGTGCTCAACAAAGATATCGACAAAACCTTAGGCGTGAGCTCAAGAGACGTCAAGATGAAGGTGAGATGGATATAACGATAAAGTATTCCAATGGAGTACCAAAAATTTCGAAAATTACACAACCGCATGCAAAAAACTACTCGGCATCGACATCAAAACAGCAAATCTGAAAGGCAACAACATTACATACCAACTATCTAAATCTCATTCCGATATTATGTATAACAAAAAATCTCTAAAATGTCTTTATGCAAATGTGCGTAGCATAGTATGCCCAGGCAAATTAGACGAATTGAAATGTATAATACAATCGATACCCAAAGTATTACATATCATCGTTCTTACAGAGACCTGGATCAAGTCTAACTATGAAGCCGAAAGTCTATCTATATCAAATTACGTACACTATTACAACTTTAGAAGCACTGGCAGAGGCGGAGGAGTATCTATATATGTCCACTGCACGCTAAAGCACAACTTTATAGAAGATCTTTGCAAAAATGATAATCATTACATGTGGATCCATCTTAACAGATTCTCAATCGACATAGGTGTCATTTACAAACCTGAAAGAACAAACAACACTGAATTTCTGAATACCTTTTCCGAACAGCTGCTTAATCATCGTAGAGCCATAGTATTTGGAGATTTTAATTATAATTTATTAAATCACGCTCAACCAACTATAAAATATAAACAAATGCTACACGAAACCGGTTTTTTATTGCTAAATAAAGTAGATGCAGAATATTGTACTCGTGAAACTCCCAACACCAAAACTATACTTGACCACGTCGGCACCAATTTAAAAAACAACAACTTTCACCTAGCTGTGGTTGAATCAGCGATGTCAGATCATAAGCATCTATATCTGGAAATTGACAAATACTGCCCAGAAAAGAGGAACAAGATTACATACCTAAGCGTTGACTATGATAAACTATTTATGTTGGTGAAACAATTGGCCGCCGACAGTAATCAAATGAGTTACGATGAACTAGAGATGAAACTGGCTGATAGTATCAAGTATTCCAAAGTAACTAAAACCAAAGTACAGAATCCACCTAAGTCCGAATGGATAACTAAGGAAATAATTGATTGCATTGACAAAAGAAACCAGCTATGGTCCGCATACTTACGTGAATCATCCAAAGAAAATATCTGTGAGGACCTGATGGTAGTACGAAAAGAAGTTCGAGACAAAATTCAGAAAGCTAAAAGTGCATATTACCATAAAGCTTTCAAAGGTTGTATACAAAAGCCTATCAAAATGTGGAACCTAATCCATTCATTGTGTGCTAACAAAACAAAAACCAGCAATCCCCCAACGCAACTAGAGACACAGTCAGGCACTATTACCGAACTAAAAGACATATGTGATTGTTTTAATTCTTTTTTTGCTAATATAGGGTCTATCTTAGCTAGTCAAATCCCCCTGAAGTATCACGATAGCGTAGCATACAGTAGGCTATATGACAAAAAAGACTTAAGCGGTAACGAGCTAACTGTATTTCAACCAGCAACTAAAGAGGAAATAAACAAAATTATTAACAACCTTAACTCTAATACTAGTACTGGAGTAGACGGCATATCATGTAAAGCATTAAAATGTGTTAAGGATCTAATACTAGATAAACTAACTTTAGCTGTTAACATGTGCCTAGACAGTGGTTATTTCCCGGACACATTAAAAAAGGCAAAAGTTACCCCTATTTACAAATCCGGCAACAAAAAAGACCCCAGTAACTATCGCCCGATTTCTGTACTTCCGGTTATCTCCAAAGTTTATGAAAAAGTCATACATAGACGGTTAGATCAATATCTGTCTACCGTTAATTTTATCAATAAAAATCAATATGGATTTCGATCTAAATCAAATACTTTGTCGGCTTGTGTTGACCTGGTAACAAACATAAAAGATAATATAGACAAAAAACAAATAGGGTTGGGTGTCTTTGTAGATTTGAAGAAAGCATTCGATACAATCTGTCACGAGTTGTTAATAAAAAAATTGTCCAGTGCCGGAATAAGAGGAACAGCATTAAATATGATAAGGTCATATCTCTCAAACCGAAGTCAGGTCGTTAGAATTGGCAATACCTCAAGTAGACCCGAACCTATTACGTACGGGGTACCGCAGGGTTCGATTCTTGGACCTCTCCTTTTCCTCGTCTACATTAATAACATTAACGACCTGAATCTATCAGGAGATGTGACATTGTATGCTGATGATACTAGTATCTTCTACTTTGGTAATGACATCCAACTAATTGCAAAACGAGCACAAGAGGATTTAAACATATTAAATACATGGTTTCACTATAACCGACTAACTATTAATGTAATTAAAACAAAATACATTATCTTCACTTCAAAAAACAAAATCATACCACAATTCCAACCACTAAACATAAATGGTGAAGCCCTTACAAAAGTAAAGTCTGAAAAATATCTGGGCCTCGTACTTGACAGTCACCTCACTTGGAAATCACATATAAATGTAATACAATCTAAGCTGTCCAGTTTAATAGGCATACTCAGGGGCACAGCGCGATGTTTTCCTAAATCCGTGAGTTACATAATATATAATTCATTAATAAAATCTCACCTATCCTATTTAATCGAACTCTGGGGATCAGCTGCTAAGACTAACCTAAGAGATTTACAAATCACTCAAAATAAAGTCGTAAAACTACTATTTCATATGAATTATTTAACTAAAACAAGAGATGTTTACAGTAATACCAAAATAATGTCAATCAATCAACTATACAAATATAATACATGCATTCTTATAAGAAAAATAATTAGGAAAACTATTCATACACAAATAACATTTACCAAAAAGTCACAAGTACAGCACCGTATGTTGCGAAACGCTAATAATATATGTCTCCCTATACCGCGAACCAACTACGGCTTAAGAAATATTAAATACGAAGGTGCCCAACTTTACAATAAACTACCGAACGACTTAAAAGAAATCCAATCAATGGCTTTATTCAAAAAGAAGCTCAAATATTATGTCCTGCAAAGTAACACGTAAGTAAACGAGCACACATAGTAGAAGAGACAAAAAATTAATTATAAAAAAGTAATAAAAAAAAAAAAAAAGAAAGGTGCCTTGTATTTCTATGAATACTCAATTTAAAAAAAAAAATAGGAATTTAGATGAATTCACTAATAAAAAATAATTAAAAAAAAGAACTAATAAATAAACCACTATAAAAAAAAAAAAAAAAAAAAAAAAAAAATGAAAAATACTTTTAATATTTAACAAACAGTAGGCTACATATTAATGGTATAAAGCTAATTTAAAAACGAAAAAAAAAAAATACATGATAACAGTCACTCGATAGAAGTACGATAGCAATCGCCATACAATACGTAATACGGCCATAACATACTTGTTTACAACTTGCAATATTGCAAACTTGGTAATCTCGGCAGGCGTGGGTCCGGCTGGTTTTGTTTTGTGATAGCTACCCTCTTTATTTATTAATTAATAGTTTTGTACTACATATTTATTTACTTAGATGTAAAAACAATAATATGTAATTTAAGCACCGCTCCGGCACTTGTTACTTACTTTTTTTTATCTTGTATTTTCTCTGACAAACGAATGTAAATATTCTTTTGAGGAAATAAATGTCTTAAACCATAAAAAAAATCTATTAACATATTACTATTTTTTGCCAAAACTCCGTCATTTTCGGAATCCGGACACTTGGCTTTTGAGATGGAAAAAACAAAACCCTTCCTTGTCAATCGGATAAAAAATAACACACACTTAGAATACTATACTATCAGTATTATCAATTAATCGTAACATAAACTGGCTTGACCGAGTTGCTACACGGCGTCACAGAAAAGCAGTACTAAGCAATTCTTCAGTAGCATTTCACCGAGTGAGTAAGATTACTGAGGGCACAAATCTTTGGGAGGGGGGAAGGGAGGTAATCAAACTGGGGGACTCTTAAGTTGCAGATGACTATGGGCGTAGTAATTTACTATCAGGCGCCCTGCCTGCTCGTTTGTCTGTCAATGTTTTGGGATAGACCAAACGCGTAACGTTTCAAATAGTTTTGGCTGGTTTCATTTATTGCCAGCCGCATGCCCGACACCAATCCTCCTTGGGAATATAATAATTTTCAAAAGAGAAACAGAAAAAAGATGGGTGGTTATTCGTTCTTTTTTCTTAAGTTTTCTGCATTACCCATCTCCTGCAGAAATTATAATCACAAATGGTAATTGTTCTGAAATACTCAATTATTTAAATCAAACACATGAATGACAAGAATATAAATAAACTTGAAACAAACCCTATACCAACCCGTCTGGCCAGCGTGGTATAGTAGGCCAAAACCTCCTTTCTAAGGAGAGGCCTATGTCTATGACTAGTAAAGGCTGTTGATGATGATTATGATGATTAAAACAAAATAATGACAGTAATGACGCAGAAGTAAAGCGAAGGTGAAGAATCACCCAGGTAAAAAATTGGTGTAAGGAAAATTTATGGGTATTTTATTATATTTATCTCTGGTACTTGGTCCTAAACCAAGTACCAGAGATATGGAATAACGCCAGCCTCGGTTGGAAAAAGAGACTTAAGACTGCAGTAGCTCGAATAAACCTAGGTCGAATGAGTCTGGGGCCTACTCTATGAGCTTAAAGACGCGTATCAGGCATTGGAGTTTCTATTATGGATGAAATTCGTAATGTGGGCAGCCACCAAATAATTAAAGGCACCAACATAGCTCGCAGAATTAGCGTTCTGAAATTGCAATAGGCACATCCAGAAGAATCGATCGCTGGATCAAACGTATCTTAGAGTCGGTAAATGAAAAAGATCGAAGACGTGGACCGACGACCTGAGAGAGATAAATGGGGTAAATTGAATGCGGCAGGTGGAAGACCGAGTGCGCAATTCATCTTATGAACGAGGACTATGTTCGGCAGTGGAGTGCGATTTGCTGTTTCGATTGATTGATTGCGTAATCGTTGTGTATGTTCTGTGATTGGAGAGGCCACTGGGATAGAGGGACTTGGGAATAAATATGAGCATTTGAGAGAAGAAATAGTGACCAACCTGCGGAGTATTTAATTCCAATAAATCCTATAATCGGCATTATTGTGTGATGATATAAATGAAGAAAGGATATTTGTCTATCTTTTTTGCGTAGAACGAAGAATACGGTGTCGAGAAGTTCTGTGATTTTCCCGAAGTAAAACCACCAAACTCCTGATGCCCACTGAAAACAAGAAAGTACATTATTGTTAAATTGTTCTTTTTTTATTACATTTTCTATTTTTTTGTTTACACTCCCCAATCTGTTCATATAATATTAAATTTTTCTCATTGATATCCCTTCTTAGTTACCTTTCTATTACAAAGTACACCCAAGGTTTTTAGCTTAAATTGAAATTATAATTATTTAATTGTTTTAATTGAAATGAAAGGAGGAGGCTAATAAAAAATTAAATTCTAATTTCATGTTATGTTTTGTACTAAGTACGGTTCATGCTTGACTTGTCGCTGATTGCCGGTGATTGACTTTGCAGTCATAAGCCGTTTATAAAGTTTAATAAGAGTGTGAGTGCTTGATGTCTATGACTAACACTACGCACTGTCTACAACGCAAGCTGATTTAGACACCTTAATTTAAATATTTTGAAGACCATCTTCACATGTAATTAAACCAAATAGAGTTTATATAGATACCGACTAGTGTAAATTTTAGTTTGAAAATTAAATTATAAATAAAATAAGAAGAAAAATTCCCAATTACGTGCCTGGGACCAGACTATACATAATTGGCAGTAAATATACTACTACCTTACTATAGTATGCGGACCAGACGGGTTAGATACCATAGGGTTTGTTTCAAGTTTTCCTTCTCTCGCAGTGTTATTTTCTCCTTACATAATTTGCTCCCTTACTCGTCTCTTACGACATCCACAGGATGAATACGGGTGATGACACTCCGTATTCTTAATCTATCACCACACGGAAAACTACCTACAGATTGCCTAACTAACTTCATAATAGTAGGTATAGTATATGAGATCCATAAATTCTCAGAACTGTAAAGGAATTAAATCTTGACTCAGAATCAACGACAAAAAATTATACTAATTATCCTGTCCATTTTGTCATTACAAAAAGTGTAAATGATAGAAAAATCATTTCGCTAACATTAACACGAGTGCGTTTAAATTTTTATAACCATAAAAAATACATCTTTCTGTTAATAATAGCTATATTTATTTTAACTTTCCTTCAAAAGCCCTCAACTCTATTCCTGAATAATATTTAATAAGAATTTTATGGATCCATATTAACTTCTTATTTTACAATGATACTTGACATTGAAAAATCAATTTTAAAAAACTAACCCTGAAATGACTTTTTTTCATTGTTAAATATATATATTTATATATAAGATCTATTAGATATATTTATATATAAGATAAGATCTTCAAAATAAACCATAAATTGTTTCTCTGAAAATACAATAGATACGCGAAATTCAAATTTATGAAATGTCATTCATTTCATTACATATATATATATATACACATTTTACATATATATAATATACACGTTTAAGCAAATTAGCAAATAAGGTTAGATTACATTCTTTTTTCAAGCATCTAAGTTATGTAAATAAACATAATAGGGATCAAGCAATCAGCTATTTATTAGACATATCGAATGATACTGGTTCTTCAGAATCCTTTATAATTGACGTCAAAGCCAACTTACTTGTGTTATTCAATGAGTTAACCTTTAGCATACATAAACATTTAAGTTGGTAGATGTCATAAGCAATCTTGAAGTCATATTTTTATGTGGTGACAACGGATAATTCTTATTTTACGTTAGAATTGATAGATAATGAAATAAATGAGTAGGTATGCATAAAAGGGAGCGGAAAGAATCTTCTTTGAGTGTCAAAAATTAGTTTCTATATATCTTAGTTCTGCCTAGTTCAGGCAGGCAGCGACTAAAGTTTTTAACAAAATCTTAATATCTTTATGTGTAGAAAATCATACAATATGAATCATACTACACAGTCATAAGAATAAAATAACACTACTATAAATTTACGCTAGTGTAATTTAGTCTAATTATTGTTTAAGATCTATGTTAAACTGAAATGTCCTACACTGTAATATTTATATTGGTCAAATAAAATTATTTTTATTATTGTTTATGTTGGACATTTTGCCTCTTATTTTACCACAAGATCAAAAAACTCGGTATAATTTTTAAACATATCAAGGAAAAATCTATTCAAAAGAACATTTATTAATGTAAATTCCTATACTCTATTGAAAAATAAGATTGTTATTAATATTTGAATAAGTAATAATCGTGTATTATCATGTATTATCAGGTAATATCTTAAGTAAACTTGTTAACCTCGCTATTCCATGTACCTACAATCAATGCAAATAAAATATAGTCTATTCTAAGATCAATCAATTTTTATGACACTGATCTCAGTCCCATAAAATTGATTGTAAATTATAATTTATCTTAGAATAGACTCGACTATTTTACATTGCCATCCAGGACATAGAACTGGGTGACTAGGAAGATCATTTCTTCTAAGTTAGGGTGTAATTCATTTATCATATGATATTTATAAGTATATAAGTCGTATGTTTATCAGCAGTTTGGTTACCAAAACGGCCGAGAGTAAGGTGTATTAAGTTATTATTATTATCTCGTCACCTTTTTACCCCCTTTGAAGGGGGAGGGAACGGATTTCATGACCAGCGGACTCCAGCCAAGCGTGTCATGTATTTGCATTATTATTATAAATGCCATATTTATACTGAAGTAGTGTTTAATACGGAAGACACGTGAGACAACACCTTGACCTAGAACTGGGCATTTTGTCATATGAGTGATAAGAAATAGTAGCGATAAATTATTGTTTCAAATAATAAACACATGTAAATTGTATTGCATTCGATATAATGCTTCTGTGACACTCGGTGCAGTTTTGAAATATTTGAGAACTTAGACGAGAATAATTGAGCACTTAGTTTCTAGGAACAGCATATTTAGTTTACAGGTATGGTAAAATTTTCTATATTGTTTACACTCCTTGTTCTATTCGTATAATAATTAATAATTCTTTCATTTGATATCCCTTCCTAGATACCTTTGTTTATTTATTTATTTTATTAAGGACAACCAACAAGGCTGACACTAATTTACATGTTAAGGTTACCCGTATTTTTATATTTTATAGTGTAGTCTTAATTAAAGGCTGCCTCGGCATGAATTAAACATAAAAGTAGGAAATGCAGTTACAAAACTGATTAAGCTTATCCAGTAACATTAATACATAAATGCGGTACATGTTATAAAAGAATGATAAAAAAATAACATTCAACATACAAATATTTACAAAAACTTATTGATGCTATGGTTCGCGTTGTGGTTTTCGGAAGAGTAACAGCATAAATAATATTATCATATCCACAACTAATAACAAAAGAAAATGAAAAATATATCTAAATCTATGTGAAAAAGACAACAGATACTCCAATATTCCTTTTTCACTCTTGGGATAATGCCCTATGAAAGACCGACCTGACTTTCTGTAAAGAGTAAGACATATCAATATCTACAGTAGGTGAGCGTGATAGGCGACTAAATTAAACCTCTATTCTATTAATGGTGGAGAAATGACCCAGGTTGGTTCTAAAGCCCTTAGCGCAAAGCAACCGATATCTAGCCATACGAGTATTTCAAAATGCACCCAATTTTTATAGCTTACATTTCCAATTGTCAACAGGATTATTCCTAATGGAACCAGGCTATATATCATAGGCAATATTTTAGTGATTAATATAATACATGTATACCCCTAAAAGAGTGAGGCTACGTAAATATCCTATAATCTATACATATACATAAACAACATTACTCGTCACTGAGTGACTGAATAGTCAACGTGGATCCTAAACCTCTGGGACTACAAACTTGTAATTTTGGTAGCTTTTTATATTGTAAGTAGTCTGGGAAGGGTTTTTGGAAATTTCTACCCGTAAGGTGTTAAAATAAGGGATTACAGGGAAGTTCGACAATTTAAAAGTTAGAATCACGAAATAATAATTAATTAAGCAAGCGAAGCCGCCTTTAGTGCATGACAAAATTATGTATTTATTTTTGCTAATTTTCATCTTTTAATTACCATTGTAGTAATGTAAGTATTTAAAATATGCGTTCCGTAGGTGAAAGTCCACACCGACTGAAACTAAAATTTTTCTACGTAGTACCTACGTTACTTGTATAAATTATGTGAAGAATATTTATTTATGCGTATTTTTCCCATTTCCATAATATTTCAAAAATTCTTCCAACGTACCTAACGTTGGATGTTTTTTTTAACTCAATCTGAAATCAAACAGGGCCCTGTTCTCAATCTGTGACCAGTGACCTGTTTACACTAAAACGTTACAACCAGATAATTTTGTAAATAAGTGACATATTTAAAGTTTTTATGACAAGAGCTGTATAATAAACTTTACCATTATGTCAGAATTTTTCAAGTAAAAACATTATAATTGTTACATAAATGCTGTTTAAAAATTAAATGTGCTAAAAGCTCCTGTAGATTTCGATGACAATATTGTATCTACATCATAAAATGTAAGTCTTTGTTGAAGATTCTTTAATTGAGGGTAGATTTCAAAAATCTTTAGAATTTGGTTAAAATATGATGCATCAAAAGAAAAAAACGAAAAACTCGCCGTTGCCGTTCACCCATGCATTCATCATTACTACTGTCACTACTTCCACTTCTATTTGTTAGAACCGTTAAATTAAACGTTTAATGTATAGCAATTAAATTTCTTGACTTGTTACATTAAGGTACAAATAGTTAAGTTCTGACACAAATTGAGCCCACCTGTCGAAATTGTTTTACAATTTACAAAATATGTATGTTTGTATTTACAATTATGGGTTCCATAAAAGTTTTCCTTAGAAATTGTATGTTTATTAGGAGTCCGTTACTGGCTGTGCGTCCGACGGCCGTGTGTGAGATGTGTCAAATTGTTATTATTTATTAATGGTAAATACAAATTTAATGAATACATCAACAGCCTTAATTTGTCCACTGCTGGACCTAAGCCTCCCCTTAGAAAAGAGGTTTTGGCCTACTATACCAAGCTGGCCAGACGGGTTGGTATAGTTTGTTTCAAGTTTTCCTTGTAAATTATTAATTATTATTATTATTGGGTTGGACCAAATATTTGTATGATCTGCATATTTGTATTTGTTTCGGGTTTGGGTGTTTTCTATATATATACAAAAAGTATATAAGTATTCTATCAGTCGTTCTAGCCTTCATAGTACAAGCTCTGCTTAGTTTAAAACTAGTTGGCGTTGTGTGTCAGATGTCCAAAAATAATATTATTATTTGTTCACACGTATGTGTCTGTTATAACATCACTACATTAGTAAGTTACGTCACGTCACTAAAGCACTAGCACTATGCACGTACTTGGGTAGTCATTGCTCTGCTGTCTGCGACACTGAAAAGTACCTAGTCAAAGTCTGTCTATGCAATACGCTTATTATACGATAATATAATAGTCAAGAAGTGATTTTATTTATAACACGTCCTCAAGTTATATAAAAACATAACTGTTGCGTGTGGTGACGGATTAAGAATACAAAATGTCACCATCCCTCTGCATCCCATAGGTGTCGTAAGAGTCGACTGAGGGAGCAAGCCACGCAGGACAACAGCATTGCAAAGAGAAGGAAAACTTGAAACAAACCCTATACCAACCCGTCTGCCCAGCGTGGTTTAGTAGGCCAAAAACCTCCTTTCCAAGGAGAGGCCTATGTCCAGCAGTGGACTAGTAAAGGCTGTTGATGGTGATAAATAGGATAAATCGTTTTTATCCATGAATATTAAGAAAATAACATCTTTTAAAGTCTTCAAGCACTGTAACCGATTGCTGTTAAAGCAAAACGCTACACTTATCGTAGTTATAGAATTATGTATACCACGTCTGTATATTATCCGTGTGATGACAGATTAAGAATACGGAATGTTACCACCCCTATTCATCCCATGGGTGACGTAAGAGCCGACTATGGGATCAAAATACGCAGTACAACGTGGTATAGTGGGCCAAAACCTCCTTTCTAAGGAAAGGCCAATGTCCAGCAGTGGACTATTAAAGGCTGTTGATAATGATGATGGTGTATAAAACGTTTCATTTGTCAAGATTATTAATGGGCTATCATTATTAGAAAAAATTATAGGTTTTCTTCAAAACAGACCGTAAGAAACATTTACACATGAATATATGATTACTACCACTACTAATGACACTTATACATATGTCTATATTTTATAAAAAAAAAACAAACAAACAAACAAACCTACAACTCAAAAGTCCTAAGTGAGTTGCCCTTTGAGTCCTCCCCTTACAATCAGGGGAATCTTACTCACCCGGTATTACTTCAGCCTAATGCTGTCCACAGTTGAACGAAGGCCTTTTTTTCGTGTGGAAACCCGGTTTATCGGTGAGGCCGTATGTCGGAACGACTAAAACCACGCGGTATGACACACTGCACTTACGCACCATCTAATTTCGTGAGAGGCGGCACTGTCAGTAACGCAGTTCTGGCACGTTTCCCGCCTTTTGAAATCTTGGCGAGGACCAGGAAGACCAGAACGCACTGTCGGTGCTGTTCTGCATAAACTCGAAGCTTGGGTAGGCAGGGAAGGAGGTCTCGTCACCTACCGACTGACGCAGGTATTTACTGGGCACGGTTGCTTCGGTAAGTACCTAAACCGAATTGGACGCGAGGAGACGGCACAAGCCAGCACAGCGCAATCGACTGGGACTCCGCCCAGCTTACGTAGGAAGACTGCCTTGCCTTATAATATTTATGCAATTACGTAAAAATGAACTTATCATTGTACACTAGTGTGAATAAAATATATAGAGATATGTTAAGTTGAGTCTTCTCTTAAAATAAAATGAGGTGACATTAGAAGGTATCTGAACGCGAGGGCCCAGTCCACCAAGTCGGACGAGACCTATCCCCTCCAGCAATCTCGCGCGGTGGTCTCTTTCTGTGAGGCTGTGATGCTCATTTTATAATATTTATTTAATTACGTAAAAAGGAACTTATCATTGTACAATAGTGCAGTGTAGTGCATTGTGAAACAAAGTAAGTAAAAAAAATATGTAGAGATAAGTTGAATCTTCTCTTAAAATAAAATGAGGTGATATTAGAACAAATGAACAAATGTTCATAACCTAACCTATTCAAGGAATAAGTAGAACATTAAAAATTAAAATATAAAGTGTAATTTAAAAATAAATACGCAATTACGCATTACCGGTAGAACGAACAAAAGTAAAAAAATAACAGTGCCGGTAGTAACCGAAACTCGCAAAACCTGACCTCTCACGCGTCCGTCCGTGACCACGACCGGTCAAATTGGATCAATGTATCGGATATATAAAAATAGTATTTTACTTTTCAAATATTATCTTTTTTTTTGTATAATTGGTTTACAAGTGAAATAGTTTTGAGGTAACAATCATGAAAATAATAGCGGAACAAAGTTTATTTTGTCTAAATGTTTTGTAATGTCATTTATTACTCTCTTGTGCACACATCTCTGTAACCCCACAAAAATACCTAACAAATATCTTAAAAGAAAAAACAAGGTTAATATATGATTAGACTTTTGAAAGAGTTATTTTCTAACTCCTAAAGGTCAAAGACCCTTCCATCATTAGCTCAGCAACATGACATAACGATTACTAAACGCAAATACCTATATAGCTAGACAAACAAGCTAAAACACATTGTAAAATTTGAGGGTTTCCCTCGATTTCTCTAGGGTCCCATCATCAGATCCTGATTTGGTAGTAATGGGACCACTTCAGAAGCACCCTTTCGATTACAAAAAGAATTTTGAAAATCAGTCATCAATTGATGGAGATATCGCGTAACAAACATGCAAAAAATATACAGACGAATTGATAACCTCCTTTTTCTGTGTTTTTGAAGTCGGTTAAGAATAATTGTCTTAGTCAATTGTGTACTTAGAATAATAATGATTGCTTGACACGTCATACACTAGGTCGCTGAACTCAAATTGGGCAAAACCTTTGCTACAGTAACCAGACTGCGAATAAATGTACATATATATTTCTAAATACATATATTATTAATAAGTTGCATCCACATACATAAAAAATTAAGACCAACCACTAGAGCAACAGGCCAGACATATGCAGTGAGCCACTATATCCGAGGCTATTGAAAGTGATTTTTACGTCAACAAATAAATAAACCTGAGCTAGTTTACACAGTAATAAATAGTGAAAAAAAAAACAAAGTTAAATAAGTTGTGTCTTCCAAAAAATCAAAAAAATCTATACAATATTTTTATGTTTGATTGACTTATGTAACGTGGCGGAAATGCATACAATTGCAGCGTTCAAATCAATGCACGAATATTCCTATTAAATTGGTGTGCTTATATGTCCTTAGTTTGATTATCAGTGTATATCATCATCATCATCATCATCAACAGCCTTTAACAGTCCAGTGCTGGACATAGGCATAGCAAAAAGGTTTTGTCCTACTGTACTACGCGTACCTCTAACTCGAATTAGCTATTGCAGGAAAGAGGGAGTCTTAACTGTAAATATAGTTGATATTTGTGTTGTGATAGTTCAAAAAAATACATACGTTCGCGACGCATGATATATGACTGCAGAAAAAGTAGATTCAACATGCATCCTGCAAGCTTTTAAGCGTCGTTTTCAATAACAGCGATACCACTAGACGCGTTGGTACAGGGTTTGCGTTAAGTTTTCCTTCTCTTTGCAGTGCTGTTCTCCTGTATAGTTTGCTCCCTTGGTCGGCTCTTACGACACCCATGCTTTCATGGATGGTGACACTTCGTTTTCTTAGTCAGTCACCATCCGGATGATAGATTATAATCTATATACCTAAATATCATGCGTCAAATTGTAAACAGTTTCATCCAGTTCACCATCTTTCGACAATATAATTTCGGAAGGCAGATTATAATCCAACACTATTGATGATTTTACACTTTATGTACACTTTCATACAAACAAAATGTTTTAAATTGTATTAGAAATGATTGTCTTTTGGACTTCTGACATTTACTTAGGTACAAATAATTTTCATTTTTTTATGGAAGAATGGGCAAACGAGCAAATGGGTCAGTTAATGGAAAGCGATTACCGCCGCCCATTAACGCCTGCAAATCAGAGGTCACAAGCGCGTGGCCGGCCTAGGTGAATTATTGAAGTATACGTTTTGATCTATATCAGATCATCTCAGATGATCGACTAAAATGTCATTCAACTGATTCACATATATTAAAACAAAATAACCAGACGTACCCAGAGCTCGGCCGATGCCCTACGTATTCAGAATAACACTGCACTGACTGCACGGATGGCGTAATGGTTTAAGTGGCCGCCACGCCGCTCACTACTACGCTGAGTGTTGTGGGTCCGATTCCCACATGGGACGACACTTTGTGTGATCGACAAATTATTGATCTGAGTCTGGGTGTTCTTTGTGTCCGTTTGGTGTATGTTTGTAAAGTCCCCCGCGACCCATGATATATTCCTAATGCGGGAGTTGTCTTTAAAAAATCACATTGGCTTTAGGACGGATGGTACTAGTATTACATCTTCCCTGATTCTGTAGTGCCTCTGGCATGTTTACGCAAGCAGGAGTCAATGGCTTCCATGCTATCATGCGCAAGTGGATAGCGTCTAATTAAGCAGAGGGGCAACAACAAAAAAATTCTATAGGTAATAGCGGATAAGTATGATTCTGCGTTTATGCAAAAATGTATACAATTCCTGGTCAAATAGAAACTATATATGTTTGCTTTTTGTTGTGATTTTTATTTTATACTAGTTTTCCGTCCCGGTTTCGCACGGGTGCAATGTAGATACTACTAATGTCGTGTCAGTGTGGAGTAATTAATTATTCTATTATTATGATAAGGCTATACTACAGGACATATTTATATACAATATTTATAGGCCCGCTCCGATCCTGTCGGCCGCTGCCACCCGGGACGGACTTACGGCTCGACGGCTGTTGGTCTCCCGCATTTTAAACCTCTCATATCTTCTAAAATATTTATATATAAAAAAATATTTATAAATTTTAATGATATGCTGTAAAGAGCAATCTTAATCTAAATTAAATGCACAACGTTTTAACGTATTTAATTTGATAAGGAATATTAATGTATTGTTTAAAATAGCTTCGTAAATAACCCATTATTTTTTTGTAATATATAAACGATAAAAATGGTTACCGTGGGTTATCCTTAGGAGATAGAGATATACCATTGCGGAATTTTTGATAGATCTTTTTAAGATATACATTTACGTAGTACACTATTTTGGTATATCTTGTAAAGTTTAGCCAGCGTTTGCAACGTAAGCGCACAAAAACATGTTTTTTACGTCAAATCTTTGAAATTCTCGGATTTTCTCAACTACGATATACGTATAAACCTTCCTCTTGAATCAGTCTCTAAACTGGTGAAAACCGCATTAAAATTCGTTGCTTAGTTTCAAAGATCTACGTACAACACAAGAAAGCGACTTTATTTTATACTATGGAAAGATTTTGCAAATTTGTGAAATAAACCTTTAAAACATAGACAAAGTCTGAAACTACTAAAAAATAAAAATCCTTGGAAATAAATAACTTAGATGTAGTTATTGTCTATAAACATTTCACAAATAAGTGATTTTCCTTTTTCAAAATAAAATACATATTTGACCAAAAAGATCTCACGAGACTAAATATATCGTGAGTCTGTTTTTGGTATAAAAAGTACGACGCATAGACTGATTTTAGTACGAACTATTTTTAACCGACTTCAAAAAAAGGAGGAGGTTCTCAATTCGACTGTCTTTTTTTTTATGTTAGTTACCTCAGAGCTTTTGACTCGGTGAACCGATTTTGATGATTCTTTTTTAGATTCTACGATTGTGAGAGAGCTGAATCTACGAGTATGGGCATAATAAAAAAAACAGATTGTTACAAAGCTTCGATATTTAAAAATAAACAAAAAGATCGGTTTATCCTTTTTAAAGGAGAATATGTAAAAATAAACCATTATATTTAAAACAACAAAGGTTAAAGCAAGTTTTATCGATTTTTAAAACGTAATGCTAATTATTGTTTTGAGTTATATAAGGAATTAAAATACTAAAAGATACGTTCTGAACTTCAAATTTGATTCAATGTTAAAATTTACAGTTAATGATTACAGTAGTAAATTAAATACTAAATATTAAAACTAGGCAGGCATGTTAAATACAAAATCAGAAACAAAAGGAAATAAATTTTAGAACTCCTAAACAAATTAACTAACAATATATGGCTTACACTCATTTGGTGCATGGGAATTTTGACCTGAGTTTAAATATGTATATCTAATATGATAATATCTAAAATGCTGTATCAGCTTTAGTTCATGAGATATATAAAAAAAACATTATTTACCAAAAACATCAACTTGTTTTGGCATTGAATAATTTCTTTAATAATCTAGGAGAATCACGCATAATTCCCCAGCAATAATCAGCTATCATATGAATGTTCCATCTGCCTGAATATCTATCTATTCTCTATCGTCTTTATCTCTTGGTGGAACCGTTCTCCATTTTAGGGTTCCGTATCTCAAACGGTAAAAAAGGAGCCCTTATAAGATCACTTTCTTGTCCGTATGTCCGTGTGTCCCTGTGTCACCACCGATTTTCTCAAGAACGGGTAGACCTAGCAAGTTGAAATTTATACCAGATACTGAGGTTTATGGTCCCTATTAGGTGTATAAAAGTCAAAGTCCCGAGTCAAAACGATAAAAATATATGGGCAAATTTCGATTTTCGCGAAAACAAGTAGATAAGTACCAAAATTTACCTTAATTTTCAACTTTTTTTATTTTTCAGAATTTTCTCTTTACTTGTGCTTTAAACTTGTAAGTACCAAAATTTATCTTTATTTTTTTATTTTTTTTTATTTTTTGGTATTATTCCTTTACTTGTGCTGTAAGACCTTGCTTTTAACCGAAATTGACAATTCTAGGTCAACCGGAAGTACCCTTTTGCTTTTGGATCGAAGACCTATATGGTAGTTCCCGTTGACCTAGAATTACGAAATTTGGCAAAAAGAAACGTCTCACAGATAATTCAGATAATTCCAAAAAATAAAAAATGTTGATAATTAAGATAAATTTTGGTACTTACAAATTTTCGCAAAAATCTACGTAAAATCTGGGTAGGTTACACAGGGTACCCTCGGCGCACGATTTCGACTCGTACCTGACCGGTTTTTTTCGCTAAAATCCCTTAAATTATATTGAAAGTGATCTAAATGACCATAGTGGTAATGTACTTATATTCTGATATTATATCCCAAGTTTTTGAAGCTATGCAGTATTTCCTCAACTAATTCCATAAGGGTGTCACCCTTATAATTTCCAAAGATTTTTTTTACAACCGCTACAAAAGGTTCCCACGCAAATTGTTCTACATCAGTCACAGAGGTCTTCAAATTTATTGTGTCATTAAGTAGTTGACTCACTTGAGGTTAATCAAAAACCTGCTTTTAATTATAATAATATAATATTTTCACACATCTCGCACACGGCTGTCTGATCCCAAACTAGGCAGAACCTGTACTATGGTTACCAGACTGCTGATAAACATACTTATATATTTCTAAATGCATACATATTATAGATAAATTACACCCGGACACAGAACAAATGACTGTGTTTATCACACAATTATTTGTCTTGGGTGGGAATCGAACCCACGACATAGCAGTCAGGGTCACTGACCACTAGATTTCTGAGAAATAAACTGAAAACATCGACTACTTCTATCTATAACTTTAACAAATTGTTTCATAAAAATCAAACTTCAAAAATATACGAGTAAATTTTGCAAACACAATGTGGCACCCACTCTTTGTTCTGTAAAAAGTAAAGTAAAGTAAAATACAAGTGAATTACAACTTCTGTAATCGATTTGCGCTGAGTTTTCAGTATGTATTCAATACAAATAAATAAAACATATCAGGATCGTTAACACAATATTTGGGCGCCCTAAAAAAAAACCACCCCGTCGGCCGGCCTTAGGTGTCCTACTCTGAGGAGGACCCGGACCATGTTATTTCAGGTCCTCCCCGAATTGACACCACGCCTAATCAGGCCCTATCCCATACTGGCTAAAATAAAATAATAAGATACATTTATAGGTTTTATTGTGAGACTTTACGTTAAGTTCGTATGATAAGGATACCATGGACGAAACATCGCACAAATGTTTACATATTGAAACAACCGAAAATAAAGAATGTTCTGCGTCTGCCTTCAACTTACAGGCAACGTATCATGAAATATTTCGGAAATTTAGAGAACCTGGAGCGTTTAAACGTGATCAGAGGGGTGGAAGGGAAGAGACCCAGAGGCAGAAGTCCCAAAAGATGGCCAGACCAAATCGCTGAACAGCTGGCAACGCCAATAAGTATCGCACTCCACCAAACGACTGAATGCAAAAGATAGAAACAGATTGTTGACAGCATGAAAGGGATGCACGATAATCAGCAGTGAGGGAACGATTAGGAAGTATTGTGAGAATAACTTTTTTTTAAAGAGATTTAAATTCAGAATGAGTGTAGGTTGGTAGGTAAACTAGAGCTGATGAGTTAAAATGAATGAGAATATTTTACATTACTTTCCTTATCGACCACAGATATTAATAGGGTTGCACCAAAAAAATTTTTGTAGGCGTGTGTTGTATTTATCTTCCTTAAGGCCGTGGTTACTTATCTCTATTATACTGACTACTTTAAGTCCCTCAGCGTTAAAATATATTAAAGTAATAAATTTCATAAATAAATATATTTTTATAAAAAAGAAGAATTTTATTTAGTATTAAAAAAAAATCTAACTTTATACGATTTGATTTAGGCATGATCGTTATTAGTTTTATGATTGATTTTCAATATAACTTTATTTTTTGCGTTCTCTTTACTTTTTATTTACGGTTTCGTTTCAAAAGGAAAAAACGGATCTCTTATAAGATCACTTTGTTGTCTGTCTATCTGTCCGTCTGTCATGACCCTTTATCTCAGGAACGCGCGGAGGTATCGAGTTGAATTAAAACCACAATACTCAGGTCTACATTCCCTTGAAGCTGTGAAAAATTGAAACTTCTAAGGAAACGTAAAAAAAGATATGTTTATGCTGTACTATTTCACTTATAAAACAAAATAATATATGTTTTTATAGGTTTTGGAAAGTGAATTTCTGAACTGAATTGACTGAACTATTTATAATATGTACCCAAAAATTTGTACGGAACCCTCAATGGGCGAGTCCGATTCGCACTAGTCCGGATTTAAAATTTTTGTGTTATCTGACACTAAATTATTTCATTAATCATTAAATTATTTTAAGTAAACAGGAAACGAATCATTCTTATAAGGACTTACCCGCATGGCCGTCGGATTTTCTGAAGTATCTACCGAGTAACATCCATTGACGTATTTTTCTGTAAATACGAAGTAAACACCCTGAAAAAAAAATGTAGCGTAAGCATCTTGAATGATCATACGAGGCAAGGTCAAACATCAAACATTGACTGTAATATGATTATATGTATTATACTCAAAAATTGAATCGGTAATCTGCTAGTCTTAGTAATAATTTACTATTTTACTACGAAAATACCTTTTATAACAGTTGTGAGATCGAAAGTTGATCGGAACTGAATTGAGACCGAACTTTTATTACGAGAATTGGCCTTCAGTACGATTCATCACCCCTATTCATTCCCGTGGGTGTCGCAAGAGCCGACCAATGGAGTAAACTACGCAGGACAATACCACTGCAAAGAGAAGGAAAACTTGACACAAACCCTATACCAACCCGTCTGACCATATCTGGTATAGTAGGCCAAAACCTTCATTCTAAGGAAAGGCAGCAGTCCAGCAGTGGACTATTAAAGGCTGTTGATGTAATGTGTGATGTGTAAAAATGTTCAAGTTTCAACTCACCAAATACGTAATATAAACACTAAGAATAATCTGAAATATATTGTAGGCAAACACAATATTCTTAAGACTATAGGGTTTTCTAGTCTCCATATACTTGGGACCTGCTTTGGTACAGAAATATAAGTACGATGCTAATATGGTCAGCAACGGGCCAGGACCCGATACAAACAACCATTCTTTTGTCCGAGGGTCTGAAACAATACAATACATAAGTTAGAAAGACATTTATAGTATAAGATATGAGTTAACAATACAAATAATAATTATAATACTTAAAAAAACCTAGTCATATACACCTAAAGCTAAGACATCAAGACGCCTAAAATTATTCTCTGCCGAGCCTTTTCCATAATTAGGTTGGGCGACTTTCAGTTTATTACTTGATTTTGACGTGAAGCGACCGCTGTCGGACTTTGTCGGACTTCTTAGGGCTCCAACAACCTGTAAAAATTGTTACAGACGTTCGCAGGGCAACCGGGACCCACGGCTTATCGTGTTCTCCGACGCAGGCCAAGACACCTCAAAAAATTCCTTGGAATTTGAGTCCCCCTCGACCCGATCGAGCATGCTTGGGGCGAATTTTGAGGATGCGGAAAACAACGAGACTCTCCCCAAAATACTCCTCAACACATGATGGAATGGAAGAACATTCGACAACTTTATTTTAAAAGCTTAGTATGCAGTCAACCAAACTTCTTAATCATAGCAATAACAGCATCACAATATGAAAGCTTTAGTTGTTGTTTTTCATATAAAGCCGCTAATCAACGCAGGCAATCGTTTAAAAAACAACAGATGTTATCTATGGCAAAAAATCGTCCTTAATTAATGATGACGATGCTTTATGGATGGAACAAAACGATGTCGACACAAAGAATGCTCCTGACGTTCAATTTCAGAACAAAAATGAAGTGCCTTATACAGTAATAACTAATATAAAGGAGTGGGTCCGAAGTCCATGGACACAAGATGATTAAGTTTTGTATCTTCAATTAACTTAATAGTCGTTTATTGTTTGCTAACTAGTCGTTTGTTTTCTGTGTCATCTAAAATATTAGATTTTATTAAAAAATATTTAATACACCAACATAAAATTAAAAAATGTGTGACGTCACATTCGGGGGGAAGGGGGTATTAAAAATGTGACAACCTGTAGCAAGGACAGGGGGAGGTGTTAAAAAGACTTAAAATACCTGTGACCTTATTCATGGATAGCCACATTCACTTATTCAAGCTTAAAATAAACTGAACTAAATGGTACAGGTATTTCGGAGATCCTACGCTGTTAGGGAAGTAACTTTACCAAATACTAACAGAGGGACCCTTATCAGAATCATAACTAGCCCGGTATCGAGGACGTGCACATGTAAGTAAACCATATTCATAATTAATAAAGGGCGATAATGACTACAATTCAACAATTATGTTTATTCTTAAACTACGTCTGTCAAAGTAAGCTTTAATAAAAAAGGTGTGTGCGTTTCCGTTGTAGCTTACCAGTTTTGATCCAGTGGCGACCCATAAAATAAAAATAAAATAAAAAGGTATGTAACTTTTCTAAAAAAGACTTTCTCAAATGGAAATAGTTAAGCCACTTTTGTAGTACTAAAGTAGATTTCTATGATAAATAATAATCATAACCACAAACATCGTACACATAAACGTCTGATCCCTAACTAGGCAGAGCCTGTGCTATGCTAACCAGACTGCTGATAAACATACCTATATTTTTTTAAATAAAAATATAATAACTAACACCCAGACATAGAACAAATTATCGTGCTCATCACACAATAATTCGTCCTGGGTACCCAGGTATTGGGAATTGAACCGCTGACTTGGCAGTCAGGATCACTTAGGATCAGGTTTCAATAGTAGTTTTCGAATTAGAGTAACCTACTGTATCCTGCCGCAATTTTTTAGCACAGAAACTGTTAACCTAAATTAAATATCTTAGAAATAAAAAGACGATAAATATTATTACAGTTACTTCAAGGATATACACGAACATAACAAGTCTTTTCCAAGTACAGCCTCGAGTATCACACAGAAGTATAATATATTTAAATTGGTAAAACTTTTTGATTTACACTTTATTGCAGTTCCAAAAATAAAACTCCACTACGTTGATCTCTTTGTTGTTTCAATGACAAGACGCTTTTATTATTCAGCTTTTATTATTATCCATATATATTTTGTTACCTATATAAATATACTATGTACGTAAAACTAGGTTAAAAACAATTAGTAAAAAAAAACACAACTATTAGTTCTGAGTAATCAATGCTTTATAGGCTTAATAAGATGCAATAAAATCACATTTTCCTATTAATGTTGTGTCTCAAAATTGAGGGTACCTGCTTAATGTATTCGTCGAGCACGGTGGGAATCAATAGGTAGTATTGATTTAGGTATTTATTATCTTAACAATGTTTTAAGAATTATTTTTAAGATTTATACAAATGCTTAAATAAAATATCTGACAAGCGATACATAGATATGTTTATCTCATAAAATTATACCAAATTTATAATGCATTTATGTTAAAACGAAACACTTTTAAGACGAAAATGTACAGTATAAAAATGCACTCACCTGATAATTCGTCAAATACATATTGATATCCCTGTAGGGCTTTTTGTACAACCGCCATTATATCGATATTTACAACTACAAAAAAATATAGCCCAAGCAAACAGTTATCTTCTTTTCATAGTGTATCAATTTAAAGTTAAAGTATTTATTTTCACTGTTTATTTTAAAAAAAAATACTAGTGAACTTTACACCTGCTCAGTAACTCGTGCGCAGTCTGGCATGAACTAAGACGTTCAGATGCAAACCCTCAAGTTTTATATAACATGCGACACCTGTTTCGAATATTGAAATCGCACACGTGCTTTTCGAACCACTGATGATGTTGTCTGTCATGAAACAACGATAGTTTTTTATTCAAACACATCGAAGTATTTAAGAAAATGAATAGCAATTACAATTTTTTTTAACTGTTGATGGTTTTTGGTTGCTTGCTATTGAAAAGTTCCACTTCCCGCCACTTTAAACGTTACACTAATCCCTATTACCACTACAGTTCAATACATTAACGAATGATATCGTATTTATTTTATTTTCCTTAATTAATGAAACAAATATAGTACAAACCGCTCTTGTAGGGAAGTGGACAGAGAATCTCGATACTTTGTCCTCATTATTGACGTCCTTGTAGATTTTTTTACGATTTTGAATTGTATACGTTCGATATGGTACAGAAATATTCCTTCGTTGCGGTTCCATAAACCAAGGTTGCAAATTTTAACGTAGTGAGTAATAATCTATACTAATATTATAAAGCTGAAGAGTTTGTTTGTTTGTTTTAACGCGCTAATCTCAGGAACTACTGGTCCGATTTGAAAAATTATTTCAGTGTTAGATAGCCTATTTATCGAGGAAGGCTATATACTATATATCATCACGCTAAGACCAATAGGAGCGGAGCACCAATGAAGAATGTTTCAAAAACGGAGAAAATTTATTACTATTGAGAGACGCAGACGAAGTTGCGCGGGTCAGCTAGTAATGTTTATAAGACGCGTATGAATTATTTATATATATATAAGTAATGTGTGCCGCCAAGGTACACAGTTTTTACGAACTATTTTATTTTTAATTAACTAAGGTTCTTTGTAAAATACCGTAAAAGGTCAGTGACGTTACTTATTACAATAAATAATAATAATAATATAATATTGTACCACATTCACACAACGCCATCTAGTCCCAAACTAAGCAGAGCATGTACTATGGGTACTAGACAACTGATATAAATACATATATACTTTTTTTTTGTAAATTCATACTTATTATACATAGAAACACCCAGACCAAATCAAACACTAAATGTTCATGCACACAAATGTTTGACTTAAGCGGGAATCGAACCCGTAAATGTAACTGATCATTTTTATCATTCGTAGTCTTTTTTTATTTTTTATTTTTTACAGATACAGTACAGAAAGTGGTAGATAGTATTTAAACATTGTATTTACAGTAACTTGTCGAATCTCAATGCACATTGGGTTTGTCACAAAACCTTGTTGACAAGTCAGTATGGTGTTTACTACAGTTCTACATTCTTTTATCAGCGAATAGTCGATAATATAGTTAATAGTTTGTGCAAGGGTAATTAAACGTATGGAAGTATTTATTGCATTTAATTTGAACAGCATCGTTTTTAAATTATAAAACTAAGGATATTAGGTATTAACCCACTTAAACAAATGACTTTGTAATTTAAACTACTGGTGACTTATCAGTTGCATTTCAGATACCAACGTCAGAAATAATAACAAATATTTTAGGAACTGTCTAGAGATCCATAGTAAACATAGCTGGGATTTTGTAATATAAACAGACAACATATCTAGATAATTATTCTTTGATATTAAACTTATTATATATATAAAAGGAAAATTTCAGGCACAAATGGAAGACAGTTCAAGACGCTGTACTGGAAAGGGCTACTTAAAGCTAAACTTAAAGTCGCTCAGCGTGCTATGGAAAGGGCTATGCTCATCGTTTCTCTAAGGGATCTCACCAGGACTGAGGTGATCCAGCAGAGAACCAAGGTCATCATAGTCTACTGGATTAGCATGCTGAAGTGGCAGTGGGCTGGCCATATTAGCAACAGAACCGACAACCGCTGGAGTAAACGAATCCTTGAGTGAAGACCGCGTCTAGGCAAATGTATCGGACGCGAGGAGACAGCAGAGTGCCCGCACTGCGCAGCCGACTGGGACACCGCCCAACACACGCTGGAAGACTGCCCCGCGTAAGCGCCTGAACGCGAAGTCCTGGTCGGCCAAATTGGACGAGATCTGTCTCCCCCAGCAATTATTGCTGCCTCTAGTGGTCTCTTCTTGTGAAGCTGTAATATTCCAGAAAGGAACTGCTGAACGGGATCGGGAGAGGGCCGATCCCGAACGTAGAGGACATCGGCGACGATACCAGCCGTCGACGAGGCCGCGGGCCGCACAAGAGTAGGGACCTCTGGTGGCAAAATTGATTGCTGCTGTAGGTGATAGAATGGCAGCCTGATTACATTAAGGTGCAATCGGGCCGCCACGCCGCGATTGAGGGGGAAGTGTTTTCCCCTGGGATAGGGCCTGATTAAGCATGGTGTCAAATCGGGGAGGACCTGAAATAGCATGGTGCAGGTCTTCCCAGAGTAGAACACCTGGGTAGGGGTACTCCTGGCTCCTGAGTCCCCCGAAGAGCAGGAGATCCGAAGGGATTTTTCCTCCTGTCAACATAAAAAAAAAGATGCCTATAGGCCAGGTGGAGTGACGATCTGCGCAAGATGGAGCAGGAGCTGGATGCGAGAAGCCTGCAATTAATCATGGCGTGCAATGAATGTGAGAGGCCTATGTTCAGCAGTACTCAGCGATAGATTGATGTTTTTTTATGGTATAAGGGGGCAAACGAGCAGACGGGTCACCTGATGGTAAGCTACTACCGCCGCCCAAGGACATCTGCAACTCAAAAGTCACAAGTGCGTTGCTGCCCTTGGAGTCCCTCCCCCCTTCATATAAGTCCATCTATATTAAAAATAATCTAAGAAGTGCTGTTTGACAAGTGAAACTGACATTCTGTGACTAGAGAACGATTTAAACCAAACATAAAACAATTCTAATTTAAGTTAAACAATTTTTAAGTAAGTAATAATTTATACTGCTGAGTTGAATGAATGTTATGTTATATTACAGTTTAAAAAAAAAGACAAAAAAGACAACTCCGCATTAGGAATATTTTAACCAAATTTGACAATTCTAGGTCAACCGGAAGTACCCTATAGGTTTTGGGTCGAAAACTTATATGGTAGTTCGCGTTGACCTAGAATCACGAAATTTGGCAAAAAGAAACGTCTTACAGCACAAATTAAGGAATAACTCCAAAACATAAAAAAAGTTGAAAATTAAGATAAATTTTGGTTCTTACAAATTTTCGCGAAAATCTACGCAAAATCTGGGTAGGTACGGAACTCGTACCTGACCGGCTTTTTTTATTAAGTGTTGTAACATTTTAGTCGTTGATAAGGTTAATAATAATCTATTTATTTTACAAATCATATATTATCAAAGGACTTATTAACCAGAAATCGTCATCATTATAAATAAATCGTTATTAATTAATTCGTTCTTTTCACATATATTTTACACATCTAGTATAATTATACGGCACTGAAGAAATAAATTCGTATTTATATTGTTTAATTTAGTAATTCAAATTTTAAACTGAAACATCTACATTTATACCCACGTACAGCAAATACAATAAATCGTAACTTTTTATTTAAATGATTTATAAGTACATATGTATGTACTTGTAAATTCTGCTTTTTTTAGTTCTAATTACCTCGTATGTTTATAAATGGATATTTGTTTTACAGTTTTTTAATTAAAAAAATTATTAACCTAAAGAAACTATAAAACAAGAAATATGGCCCTCACATTAAAAACAGAAGCTTTCTAGCTTCTATTACACATAAATAATCTAGTGCATTATTTATGACAATGTCCAAAACCGTCAAATTAAAATATGTACGTATGACATCCGCGGCGGTCATTGCGGCATCCCTCGTCTCGCGACTATATAAAAATATATAAAACTAGAACGAATATACCCTCCAGCTGAGAATGTCTAATTATATTGAGTGGCATATCACCTGCTCCTCAGGGACTTAGGGTTGAAGAGTATGTGTTGATTCCACTAAAACAACCCCGACGGCCGGCCTCAGGTGCCCTACTCTGGGAGGACCCGGACCATGCTATTTCAGGTCTTCCCCAAATTGCAACCATGCCTAATCAGGCCCAATCCCAGGGAAAACACGGGATTGCGTTGTAATGCGATCAGGCCGCCATCCATCTAAAAATAGAACAATCCAAGTGTAAACAAAATAAAAGTGAAATTAAATAAACATTACCGGTTTTTTTCATTTCATACTTTTCAAACCGATACAACTTTGTAACGGCGTAACTCACACAATCGTATTATAATAAACTTTATAAAACTGTGCAATTATAAATCAAATTCTATTTTATCACAAGAATTATATATACAATTGATAAAAAAATTAACGACCATCCAAAGCTGTAATAATTAAGTTGCAAGTGTTTTTTTTAATAAATAAATGGTTTTTTGCTAAATCCACGCAACGGACTACGCCAAAAAAACACATATATTATACACCAGAGCCTTTGATTTACCAAAGTTTGGTAAGACTACATTTATAATTGTTTATTTAAAAAAAAATCAAAAACAACGATTTTTTTGCATGTTGTAAAAAAACAAAATAACTAATTGAAGTCTTATTTTGTAGATGTTTTTAATATCTACAACTTATATATTGTATATTTCTTCGTAAAAAGTCGTGGAAATTAATTATAATGGCATAAACTACGTCTTTGCAACTTTAACAGCAAAATTACAAAATAATGGCACGGTTGCATTCTAGTTATATTATCATGATGTACCGGGAGGAACCAAAATATGTCGAAATATTTCGGGTTTTATGACACCTATGTAGTCGACCAGGAAAAGGTCCTGGTCTTATTGGTATATCCATACTAATGTATATTAAATATTAGTTAATTAAATTAAATACTAATATTATAAATACTAAAGTGTGTCTGTCTGTCTATCCTCTGTCTGTCTGTCTGTCTGTTACCTCTTGACGCTAAAACCGCTAAAACGATTTAGATGAAATTTGGTATGGGTGGTAAAACTGTTATCGATTTGTAAATACGAAGAAATGTTATCGATATCTTTTAAGAATCGGATATTGAAGTAATCGATTTCTTTGACCCCCTACCTATTCATTAATCTGTCAGAACTGTCAAACGGTAATTCTTAGATTAGATAGACCATACTTATTTTTCAAGAATTGTCGGAATATCTACTGTTTAGGGTTGAGTAGCCAAAATAGAAAAACCGTAAGTCTTATCAAGAGCCTTTGAAGGAGGTTTTGGCCTACTATACCACGCTGGCCAGACGGGTCGGTATAGGGTTTGTGTCAAGATTTCCTTCTCTTTGCAGTATTATTGTCCTGCGTAATTTGCTCCCTTAGTCGGCTCTTACAACATCCACGGGATGATTGGGGGTGGTGACAATCCGTATTCTTAATCCGTCACCACACGGACAGTCTTATAGTTTTGTCATGTCTGTCCGTCTGTCCCACAGATTACGCCCTAATACAATGAAATTATAAAAATACTACCCCAAAAGATGAGATTTGAGAATATTGGTATTTTAAATTCGGATTTTCATTTTAAAAATTTAGATTTTTGATTCAGATTTAGATCTGTTCAAAGTGATATAACTCTAATTATGTCAATATTCACAATAAATATACTGAAAATCAAATGCGAAAATAATATCGCACTTATACCACGAAGCATGAAAAATAATGTGTGCAGGAATTATTTATAGAGATTACATTTGAAACTTGATATAAATCTATTTTCACGATATTTTTTTTAAATCCTGCCCGTTATATCACCTTGCATAAAATTATCTCAGGTACTAGAGTAGAAACCATAGTAAAAGAACGTAGGGTAAACAGAACAAAAAAAACATTTTTATGAATATTTCAAAGTGAAAATCACAATAAGGGTACAACTCGACTTATATCATCACAGGAGGCAGATTAAAAGGCAAAAATCAAAAATGTATTATAGAAATAATACATTTGATTTTAAAATATGTATTTCACTGATTTTTGCTTAGGATGAGCTTAATATAAATATGTCTCACAGAATCCTTAGGATCTGTCTTCCAAAAGCTTTCTACGGTTTTTTATAATATGAAGATTGTCCTCTATGAAGTGTCTTGTGCTTATCACACTATTTTTGGTAGAAAATCAATCGTCCCATCGACAAGTTGCGTCGATCCACATATTTTTCCTTTGTGGCATTTAGGTAACCAATAACATATACCACAATGATACACCCCTATTTTTACGAAACAATGACTTCAATTATAAAAAAACAAAGGATGACCTAACAAATATCGACCTATACATCACAACACTATCGATACTTGTGCAGTCATTAGACAAAGACAGCTATTGTAATTTATGTAATGAGTGAAAGGGACATTTCAAAAAGACATCGACAGGTGCTTAATTGTTATTATTTTACACCGGTTTTACTGCAAGGCACTTGGTCGTTACTAATGTCGTGATTCTTAGCTTCACGTAGTATGCTAGCTACAGCAAGTATGTCTTGCGCGCCTTTGTGGCGCTCTATGCGAAATCTATTGACGACCGGATGGCGTAGTGGTTTGTGTAACGGACTGCTGTTCCAAAGGTCACGGGTTCGATTCCCGCTCAAGTCAAACATTTGTGTGCATGAACATTCAATGTTTGATTTGATCTGGGTGTTTATATGTATAATATGTATGTATTTACAAAAATATATATAAATATATTTATATCAGTTGTCTAGTACCCATAGTACAAGCTCTGTTGGGACTAGATGGCGTTGTTTGAATGTATTAAAATTTTATTATTATTAGAAGGTAATCTGTGGTCTGTCCACACTCTATCTCACAGACTTTTAGTACTAGAAACCTGTAATTTCTCATGAACACACATACTAATCACGCCAACAAAGTGGTAAAATAAAATCTTAAAAATATTTTTTTTTGGTACCTAAAGTGGGGATGATATTTTATAAATTTTTCCATCCCGTGGTATGGCGTGTCATTGGATAAGTATTTTAAAAATAGTAGGGGTTTGTGAAGACAATAATTTGATTAAGATATCCGTTTGAGAAATATTTAGCCTTAAAGCGGTTCTAGCCAAACGGCAGTATTTGAAAAAAAAACACTAAGTTGCATTTATAACGAATTTAAAAGTAAAAGTCCTCAGGGACCCAGGAGCCAGGAGTATGTGGTGTTCAACCTTATGAGGTACAACTCTTAGACCCAGACCGCTGATCTTTCGGACGACACTAGCCACCCCTAAATCGGCGAGCTCCAGGACCTCCTGGAAGCCATATCCCCAACCCAGTACGAGAATGTCGTCCACCTAGCCGACGACACTCAATCCTGTGGGAAGACTGGTCCTCAGTACCGCATCATACGCGAGGTTACACAGAAGGAGGCTTAAGACCGACCCCTGTGGAACCCCGCATGTGAACTCCCTTCGACATTCTTCGCCGTCCCGACCGGACAAGGCGTTGACTAAGTCAAGACTGATAATAATTCACTACTACTCGATCTAAATCTACTGTACCAGCTTGGCAGTATAGAATTGAACGTCGTATTACTGGACCAGGACACTCATAGGTAAGCTAATTAGCTTTCTTGATGCGCTTTGTAAACAGGCATTCTTGGGGACTACCATTAGTCCTCAACAGTACATGTCATGTGTCACAGAGCGCATAGACTTCCTAAAGCAGAAAATTTATGCACGGGCAAATAGTACCCTATTTGCTCATGCATAAATTTAGACGGTATAAAATACGAATAGATCGGTATAATCAGAATCGAATGTTGTGTGAGAGATGGGTGTGCCGGAAATAGGAGGAACCGGATCCATGTGTGAGTGATGGACATTTTCCAGATGAACATGTTACAAATACATTTTTATTTTTTAACATCTGGTCGGTCCCTGTCACTCATATATAAGGTGATTGGTTGCGGGATGTCAGGCGCTCATGTGAGTCTATAACACCTATGGAACCTGTTATTATTGATAAATATAATGTGAGCTGTGCAGTTCGTTCATTACCGAATTGCAAATCACCTGGTGCAGACGGACTGCACAGCTTTTGGCTTAAGTGGTTCCGAAGCTCACATGCGTGTTTGGCATCTCAATTCCAGGCAGCCGTGGATTCAAGTTCATTACCCCAATTTTTAACAACTGGCATAACCCACTTACTCTATAAGTCTGGTAGTGTCACGGATCCTAAAAATTTTATACCTGTGATAGGTGTTTACCAATCATGTATAAACTTCTAACATCTAAATTATATATATCTGCATAAAAAAACCTGTGTCACTGGAAGGTATAGTTAAACCGCCGTAAGCTTGGCCCTCCTGATGGTTTTGGGGGACGCGGGGCGGAGGTGCATTCAACCAATTAGCTAGTGCGTCGCTGTCCACCGGCAGTGACTGACGTGAAAGCATGGCCGTACGTGTTATTTTTCTTAAGACTGCTACACACGGTATTATTTTGCAACATGGATAATCTAACGACTCTGCGTCATAAAAAGATTTAAAAACTTGAAGTTCGGCTTACAGAGGTTCTACTGTTAAAGTTCTAATAAAGAATATTTATTATTTTACTTAATTTTTAAATTGTATCTGAATATAATTTACATGATGAAGATAAGGTGATTTTATTAAAATTATTTTACTTACACCTATTAAATTTTACAATTATTCATAAATACTTACAATACACTGACATTATAATACATGGAAATAAATTCAATTTTTATTACATCGTGTGTAGATTAAATCTCAAACAAATAAATCTGAAGATATCGAGTTAGTACATCGTGTCATGTATAGCCGAGCGCATCACCCGCCCCGCGTCCCCCAAACCATCAGGAGGGCCAAGCTTACGGCGGTTTAACTATAGCTGGTACCTATATCTCAGGTTTTACCTTTTTAGGTACCAGCCGCATATTGTATATGTAATTGTTTTAGCTAAAAAAAGCGCCCTTTTTATTACTATATTCTGTACAATATACCTTGAATAAATAAATAAATTCTGAGACTCAAAATTACTTAACACATTAATAATAATTCGATTATGACAGTTTCTCAGATTGGATGTAGAAGTAGGACCCGTGGCTCTAAAGAGCTCCTTATCATAGACATGACCATTAGCCGACAGGTATGTCGTAATCGTAAGAGTTTGGCGACATGTTGGATAGACTATAAGAAGGTTTATGACTCGGTTCCACATACATGGCTTTTGAAGTCATGTATGGGGCAATGAAACGGCAGACTACTACAGAATACTAATAAAGATCGAACGGAGTATATTTCAAGGTGATAGTCTGAGTCCCTTGTGGTTTTGTCTGGCTGGTGGCTATAGGCTGTTAGGCTATAGGTTGCAGAAAGATGATTAAGTTATATTTCACGATCAAGTCATTTTATGTAGTAAGAGCTCCATGGTTGACTTTATCGGGCCCTGAACTGGTCCGACATAGATTTAAAAGCGAAGTTTTCATGACGAATAACTACCGGAAATATGGATCTTCCATCCTGAAAGATGGTACGGTTGACATCTGTCGGGCACGCCCCCGTCCTGGGGAATCAATCACGCATATTATTCCTGGTTATTCTCGTCTCGCTAATGGTGAATATTTTCACAGGCAAAACCGAGTAGCCATGATCGTACACCAACAGCTGCCCAAATAAAATATTTGGATTTATCTCACGAGATTGTCGATATGTGGAATGTGGATTCGGAGATGATTGTTCCGATAGTCGTATCTGCTCACGGATTCATTGCCAAGAGCCTCGACCAACACCTTAAGAGGCTCACATTAGACAGCTGGATCAAGGGTCTGATGCAGAAGGCAGTTCTCCTTGACACAACCCGCATAGTAAGGAGGTTCCTGTCTTTGGAGTGCTAACCACCGGTGTCTTGGTGTCCCTGTACCCGATGTCGGTGGTGTACTATTTTTATGTTTTTAAATGTATTTTTTTCCTGTTGTAATATATTTAAAAATGTAATTAATATGTATATAATGTAATAAAGAGATTATAATATTCTACCACATTCTCGCCATCTAGTCCCTAACTAAGCAGAGCTTGTACTATGGGTACTAGACAAGTGATATAAATACATCCAGACCTAATCAAACATTAAATGTTCAAGCACACAAATGTTTGCACACAACGGGAATTGAACCCGCGCTTTGACAGAAACGACAAAGTGACCGCTTAAACTACTGCGCTATCCGTGCAGATACTGTCTCAACATTGATAAGACGTTTTTTATGAGTTGTCCTTGAAAGACTTGCAAAACTCGTCAGATAAAGACCGTCCAATAACTTCTCGAAGCTCTGGTTTTTTCTCGAAATATTTGGTCAGGAACTTGCTTGAGTCATCGCCCTCGTCAGCTGCATTGATATGAAGCGAACTTCGAGTTATCTTAGTCAATAGTTAGTAAGGTAAAGCTTACTAATTATACGTCTAAAGATACAAATAATATATTTGTGTGACGAGCACGATAATTTTTGTTCTGTGTCTGGGTGTAAATTATCTATAGTGTGTATGTATTTAGAAATGATATTTGAAATCGCTGAGAACGAATAGGTCGATGATGCCAAAGTTAACAGCGATTTCGCACTCCGTCCGATCAGAATCCGAATGTGAAAATATGGTGCGAAGTAGTCGTAGAACTATTTTTATGGTCGGACAAGATTACTGACGGACCAAAGTACCGTATTATTATTTGTATTGACGCACCCAGAATTCTTTACTTCTTCTGTATCGTTGGTACGTGGGTAGTGGTTTAAGCGGTCGCCACGCCGCTTACTACTACGCTGAGTGTTAAGGGTCCGATCCCCACATGGGATGACACATCCTATGTGGGGATCAGACCCATAACACTCGGATTGTGTGAGTCACAAATTCCTACTGCGTTAGTTGTCTTTAAAAAAAGAATTGAATTGCCAGAAGTTGACGCCGATCGATAGGACTCATGATCAACGATAAGAACGCTCTGCTGTGACTCCGCGTAAGATGATAAGATGACGTATGCTTAATGTGACTCCTGAATTGCTTGAATTAGAATCTGAGATCACAATAGTGCGTAAACGATACACGAATTCTGTCAATCAGTCAGCCTTCAGAATCCGTAATCACGGATCAGAAATCGGAGGTAGTGCCAAAAGCAATATCCGAATTCAGCCATAGATTTGTGGATCCGTATTTTTACGGGTTCGGTTCAGATACGGTTTGGACGTAGTGCGAAAACGCTCTAAAACGATTTCAGTAGTAGTAAAGATTTCAGTAGCTCGAAAAAGACGAGGTCACGTATCTGCCCGGTTTATAATTAATATATTAATAATAATTCAAATAATACTTAATAAATTAAGTAGAATGGGATATTGCTATATTTATTATCTTATTATGTTTGCTTAGAGAATAATAATTAGTAAATATACAAAACAAACCTTTGCACACCGTAATTAAGTCGCAACCAAGACGAATGCCAATTTTTGCTTTTGTGACTTTGTTGAGTCGTAAAAATTATGACGTATTTGTTGTACGTGTTTTATTAAATAAATCGGACGATGTCAAGGAACAATGTTTGACAATATGACATTTTTGTTTCATATTTTACCAACTGAGCGATTTTAACCTCCTTAACCTCCTAACCTCCTTTCTAGGGAGAGACTTATGTCCAGCAGTAGACTGTTAAAGGCTGTTAATGAAGCGATTTTTGTAACGTTTAAAGTACAGTATACCGCTTACGGGAGCTACAGATATCTCTCTACTAACAGGCACACCACCAATCTTCTGGGTGATCAATAAAAACATACTCTCTATATAATACAGCAGCGTCAATACTAGTCTAAATACCATTTCACTTGTCACTCTATCGATAAGAAACAGTTTTAGTAAATCGAACTATAGCGTTATCATACAATAATGTTTATAAATTTATGTTTTCTTTATGTGTTATTGTCCAAATAAACCAATATACCTGCTTCATAATTTCTTTGTATTTATTTTATTACCTTAATAAAATTCTAAATTAAATTTAGCTAACAGCTAATACGGCATTCATTGACTGTTAAGTAGTACGAAGTTCGCCGGGTTACCTAGTCGACGTTGACACGATCGTTTAAAAACGACTCAAAATTACCAGCATAAAGACAATTGTTCGAGATACTTTTTGCCTCGTACAACCAATCTGTGGAAAGGATTATCGTCTGCGGTATTTCCGGACCGATACGGTATGCGGTATTCACTACCTTCAAACCTTCAAGAAAAGAGCGTACTCTTTCCTAAAAGGCCGGCAACGCGTTTATGACTCCTGAGTTGCAGACGTTAATGGGCGGCGATGGTCACTTTCCATCAGATAACAAAAACATCACATTAAAAATGCTTATCACCAGTGATTTGACAGAAACTTATCTAATAATGTACGTGTTACTAGCTTTTGCCCCCGTCTTTGCTCGGGTTAAAACAATTTTGTACTTTAATTTTACCAGGTTAAAAGTATATGTATGCCTATGTAGATCTTCTATGATATACTATAAATACCACCCCACTGATAAGTTGCATTGTCATAATAGGTAAAATTATTTAAAGTGGAAACCAACAATACCGTATTCGATCGCTCCGATCCGGATAATACATGTCAAAAAGATGAAATGGTCCAGCTTGCTTGCCATACTTTTGTAAAATCGAGTATAAATCTCACGAACACTCTATACGATTAATTATTATAAGTACCACGTTGTAAAATAGTCCATGAATCGAAAACAATTAAATCACCAGCACTTTTATCCTTGATATAATCCATTACCAAGTAATATTCCTTAAAGCATTGCTGTCAGCTGCACTTTGACTTATCATATCTAGTTTTTTTATACTATCGGAGATTCTTATTACTTAGTATTTACATACTATTACCGTGGGGGAGCCATGCTTCGGCACGAACGGGCCGGCTCGACCGGAGTGATACGACGGACTCACAAAAAACCGGTGTTAAACAATTCTTTCGTCGCCTTTCACTGAGTGAGTGAGGTTACCGGAGCCCAAATCCCCCCTCCTGCTAACTCGAGCTTATATGAAGGGGGGAGGGACTCCAAGGGCAGCAACGCACTTGTGACTTTTGAGTTGCAGGTGTCCATAGGCGGCGTTAGTTGCTTACCATCAGGTGACCCGTCTGCTCGTTTGCTCTTAGCGCTGATCTTTATTTACATGAAGGTAAATTAAGTTTTTATTAATACATTGATATGTCACCGTAATACCATTTCGTTAATAGCTCCTCACTCCCAAGCGAGGCATCACTTCACCCCAGAGGTTATCTTCGAAACTTACACTAGAATATCGCCATCGGTCCTCTCTAATTATGTTGAAACTAATCACGAAAATCTTTATTCTAATACTAACTCTCTCTCAAAAGGAATAAATTTTCTCAGTATTTGCAACATTTTTCTTTGACACTCAGCTCCTACTATAGGTTGTAGCGTGATATCATATGGCTATGAAAATATGAGCTATATTCTTTTTCGATAAATGAACTATCCAACACTAAATTATTTTTTCAATTCTAATTAAAAGTTTCTGCGATTAACGCGTTCAAGCAAATAAACTCTTCAGCAATTTAATGTTAAAATAGATAAGTAAAAATGTTTATTCTCGCTGATCCAATATCAATCAGTTTCCGAATGTTTCTAACTACATAATATCCTGCAGATTTGTGCCTATTCCATAATTTATTAATCATCATCATCAACAACCATCAATGGTTCACTGCCTCTCCTTAGAAAGGAAGTTTTATACCATGCTGACCAGACGGATTAGTATAGGGTATGTGTCAAGTTTTCCTTCTCCTAGGCAATTTATCAATATGTGGATAAAAAAATAAGACTCAAGAGTTATGCCTAAGAGTTATGTTTCAGCTGCCACTATTTACAACTTGTTTTCTTTGACCAAACATACATTATTTTCACCATAAAGATGTATTTTACCAGTACAAAACAGCAGCGAATGAAAGATTCGAACAAATAGCCCTAGACTAGAACCTGTTTTACCACAGATTCTGAATAAAGTTTGAGAGTAAATTCCATATTCTGAAGCCATTACTTAAATAATAGGAATAAGAAAGATCCAGGCCAATGTCTTTGATATTTTAAGGAAATTATATCGTAGTTACAAAATTTGCTGATCAGAGTTTCACGAACAAACACAATCAAAAGCCTTGGATAAATCGCAAAAGATACTGTGGACTGGACTGGACTGTGGACTGTTAAAGGCTGTTGATGATAATGATGATCCAGGGCATTGTGTCCATCCTGTCAGGCGTCATCGATGTGTTTGACAAGCTCGTTAGTTTTAGAATAACGCTTCAAAACCTTATTATGTAATACGAGTATATTAGGATTATAAAAGAAACTAAATACTCATAAACTTTTAAATATTATTCACTAATTACTGGCTGTTTTTGCATCTGTTTTTGCAGCAACATGACTATTATATTAAGTTACAAATGTGACTTTTACGTATATTTAGTTTCTTATACATAAGTTTCTTTAGCATGCTTTTAGGCCTTGAAAACTGTTTACAGTTAGCCAAGTGACAAAATAATATTAAAGCGTTTTGAAATAAACGAGACAAAATTGATTAACATATTCTTTTTAACTCGTTCTCGTTATAAAATTATCTTAACTCATTGAAATGCATGTTTTTGATCTCACATATACATACAATTTATATTGAGATTCTGGCTAAGTAGTAGCACTTAAAATTATATAGTTCGTTAAATTATTTAATCTGTTCAGTGGTATTTATTTATTCAATACTTCCTGCTAATACATTGCATGAGGCGGACTTGGCATTTTCTTGCAGTCAACTTTGGGTGATGCAGAGCTGTTCGGCAGGTGTATAAGTGAAGGGAATGAATAAATGACTAGTTGATATCTAACAGAAAAAATATACTATATAGATATTTTAATACGTAACTATATTTTGCACCAAAACATATAACATACATATATACATATTATATACATATGTAATTATATGTTATTCTTTTCCTCTTTTTTTTAAAGAAAACTCACAACATTAATAATATATCCCGTGTCGAAGGGCCTTTACAAACATACATGAAACGGACACCAAGATCACCCAGACTCAAAACAAAAATTTGTGGATCACACAAAGTGTCGTCCTATGTGGGGATCGGACCCACAACGCTCAGCGTAGCGTAGCGTAAGCGGCGCGTGGCGACCGCTTAAACCCCTACGCCATCCGTGGGGTCATATATTTACATACATAATATGTACATAAATAATAAACATTACACAAAGTCGCAGTAGTACTCGCAGTTAAAACCTTAACTTAGTATAATGATTTAAACCGTAAAAGCACTATTGAGCATAATATTTATCAGTAAGTATGCACGATAAATGACTCTCCTCGTTAGAAACTATTCAATCAGATAAATACACTTAAAATTACGTCATTATTTGCCGTCACCTCATTCCCCAACTGGCAGTCGGATTGTGTTAAAAGTTCAGTGATAGTACGCCTAGCGCATGCCAGGTCTCGTAAGTAAAGTAATTTTATGATACAATTTGTTGTGTACATTATTTTATGTCCGAAAATTATTCAGTTCGTGTTAAAATCAAATTCGTCAGTTCGTGTTAAATAGTCTAATGAAAACTTTCCGCTGGACTTGAACTCCTTATTCAATTTTTTTTTGTATTAAGGTTTAAATAAAAGCCAGATTGCTTAATTATGCATTGCTTTTATTGCCCCACAGTAGTGTTCTTTCTTCTATTTTTTGGAACTTCTTTGATTCCGATTTTGCCGTTGACTTCTGTTTTCTTCGACTTAACTTTTACATAACTATTATGGTAGAAATTACCAAACATATATGTTAGCAACAGGGCGTTTGATATCAAGAAAACGTGGACAAGTTTTGGGTAGTTGCAATCGTGGAATAGAGCATTAACGTTGTGAGCGATTATAATGCTAAATTGAATCTGAAAAAAAAGTTTAGCCAATTATGTCATAGTTTTGTTTTTCATAAAATGAAATGAAATGAAATGATATTTATTTCTGCAAGTAAATCTTATCAGATATTTTTACAAGTCATGCTAGTGTTTCTTAAACGTGATGACTGCTAAATGACTAGACTGACGATTACGAGAATATGAAAATAAATGACGAGGGAATATGAGTTTGAACAGACTATTTCATATATTACATAAACTTTAGGAAAAGACGATCATTTAACATAAAACTCATCAACATCAAATTAAATTCAGGTACCAAAGCAATGATTCTTTAAATAAATTAACATATTTTTACATATATCGCTTGATATATAGACATTAATATATCAAAGTATCCTTCTCGTGCTTTTATAGGTATACTTACAAGCTGAATCAAAGTTAAATGTTTTTTCCACCACAAGTACTTTTGATATTGTGGTCCAAGTCCTGCGAGGAAGTAGTAAGTGTACATAAGTACGTGGACGAAGGAGTTCAGAGTTCCAACTAAAATAAGCGGCCCAACTGGAAAGCAAACACAGAAAAAGAACTTAATAAAAAATATATAAAATACAGTACCAGTACGATTACTTTTTGGCAATTTTTTTTTAACCAAAGTTGTTAAATTTTCAAATCATCATGAAATAGAACAAAAGTATACAAAGTGTACGTACAATATTAAATGTCTAAGTCAACTGTAACTAAAATGCACCTATTTCCTGTTTTCTCTGCATCAACCAATGGTTGACTGGTAGAGAATGCCTTTGGCATTAAGTCCGCCAATGCATCAAATGTGCATGATGTGTAAATAAATAAATAACTAAAAAACAGCTAACTTTTACTGATCTTAAGGACTAAACGGAATTTCCTACTGTGCATTTCTTTACAGTTACAGTTTTTTTACAGTGTTCTTTCTTTTTATCCCCGGTTCTTATTTTACCCGGTTTCATTTCGTCGAACATTAGGTTTTTCATTTCGAGCCTTTGTCCACTATAATTGATTTCAGTTAAAGAGGATCTGTATGCGAATATTTAACTTAAATTTAATGGAGTAAGGCAGTCCTGGACAGTTCTTGTATAATTTCATTATTTTCATCATCGTCTTTAATCGTCCACTGTTGGACAAAGCCTTCTTCTTAGAAAGGAGGTTTTAATCTACTATTGTATTTTTAGTATAATTTAATATTGAAACAAAGTTTGAAAAGTAGGATTAAAGATATGTGGTGTTTCATACATGATTATTTGTGTGAGGATGTCTCACATATTTTGGTCCCAAAGAAGCCGTTTACTAGCAGTGAGGCAACCATCTTCGTCGATGTTACTGTACTGTGTGTCTATTATCGCGCAACCCTAATATTCGCACGTAAGTTATACCGTATGTCCTTGAGTAATTCGAATAACACTGACAAAAGGTCCGTGGTGACACTACTCTGTCACTGAGGGCATGGGTCGGTAACATAATGTTATTACATTACAAGACAAAAAAGTAAACTGTAAGACTAGGCAACGTCAAGGGATTCAAGGCAACGGCGAGGCAGTCAAGGCAACGGCAAGGGAGTCAAGGCAACGGCAAGGGAGTCAAGTGCAAGTTTATTTTACATCAACTCGATCTTCGACGGAGACCACGTTCAGCGTTGCGGTTGGTGAATAGATCGATTTTGGAATTTTAGAAAGCTTTTGAGGTCCTTGTTTACGCTATCTTACTTTTTAAAATAATATTATTTACATTTTTCATCTAGATTTGTCATTATTTTCGTTTCTTTCGTTTTATTAAAGCAACCGATGTGATGATAACATTTAAAAAGTTTAAAGTTTTTGTTTTTTTTTATATTTGACGATATTTTATTGATTTTCAATAATATTAAACGAAGCTAGTGTCTCCGATATATTTGTGACTACCACAAAAACATGAAACGTAGTTTTTTCTGTTCTATTACTCAAAATAACTTTGGTTGAGGTTTTTCTTTTATAAATATTAAGTACTGACTTCGTCTTTTATCGGTTTTAAAAAGCAAAATAATTGTTCACTAAATTTTCATTATTGAGTCCAAAAAGTAATGATTTTGCTCGAAATACAAAATGAAGTCAATAACTACACAAATACTTATGTTAACTATGACAAATATTTTATTTGCTTCTAAAATATATCTTGATTTGCGAAATTCAGTATTTATTATTACGTAAACTAAACATCAATCTAAAATGACATAATAATGGCAACAATTTTATTGTCAAAACAACAGTCATTACTTATAATTTAACACATATGATTACCCATAAATGCTACCAACATAAAAACATATTATTTTGATAACACTATCTCACCATCTTCATCAATCATCATCAACAGCCTCTACTAGTCCACTGCTGGACATAGGCCTCTCCTTAGAAAGGAAGTTTTGTCTACACCACGCTGGGCAGACGGGTTGGTAACACTATCTATAATAACTTAACTGCTCAACCCAAATACTAGCTTGTGCTTGAAAATACTAACTAGCGTATCACGTATTCGAAAGAAGACAGTGTTTATTAAGTATAAGTATTTCATATCTCCAAACATCATCGTCTTCTTCTACAAGCAAGTTATGCTTTCGAAGGAGATGGCCGAGCGGAACTCTCAAGGCCCGCCAGGCCCGGGAACGGGCCAGGTACTGCAGGCGAAACGGGCGCCGGAGATCGCAAAACGACCTCCGTCCCCTATAAGCGCAGTCCATCTGAGGTGACGTCACAGGTGAGGCCATTTGTCACCCTAGCAGAAATATATATATATGTATTTAAAGGGAGCACAAAGAGAACGTGGATATTTCACACAGGTGAGGATCATCTACACGACGTAGATGGCCCGAGGAACGTCGGGGTACCAGAGATTTCCTTTCTAGGTTCCCACGGCCACGGAGACGGCGTATGGTTTATGATCGGTTCGAGTCCGACATAGCCACCCCACCGGTGGGTGTTATCCGAGAGGATTTTCGCACAGGAAAAAAGGTCAGTTTTACTGCGGCACGCTTATTAACTATACGTTACTTTTGAACTTTTGTATTTTTTTGTTTTAAAAGATTGACTTTCACCTTTTAAATTTCAAGAAACTATCATCATCTTCTTCCCATTTTCCCAAATTCATTTGGGTGCGGCTCACTGACTTTTCTTCTTCCATTCTCCTCTTAGACTCGTCAGTTCGTAGCCATATCGTCTTTCACGCAGTCCATCCATCTTTTCTTTTGTCGTCCTCCACTTTTATATGCGTCAACTTCTATACTTAAAATTTTGTCACTACATTTTGCTCATCATTCAGAGATACTATAAAACCAGAAAAACGGTCACTTTTTTAAAATGTCAAACTTATTAGTATAGATCAAAGCGACTTAACTTTGTTATGATTACGTAGTCAAAGCCAAACTATGAAGTAAGTTTTTTGTGATTACCGCGACGACATTTCTTAGAGGTCATTCAACGACTGTACAAAGCAAATGAAACAAAATAGTAATAATGTATTTAAGAGTATATAAACTTTAAATAATAATTAACGTTATTAAAGCTGACAAAATTGTACAAATAATTTGTGTTATTGGGCAACCGAATGACGTACAAGAATAGTTACTATGATTAACATTAACAAACCTTGAGTTCATAGTTTCAGAACCTTGTCATTTACGAACCGATTTGTAAAACTTTGATCTCATTCAAATTTAAAGTATAAATTTACATTTATATTATACCTACAGTCAATATTCTTAAAGATACAAATCTACTTACTATCATATAATAATTTATAATAGCAAACAATGGGGATAGTAGTAGCAACATTACGCTTTATAACTTAATAATATTTAAAGAAAGAAAAGACCTAAGCAAATATTTTCATTAAATGAGTAATATTATCAAAGTATCAAAACTGCTTAGTCACAGAAGTAACTTTTAAATTGTTTTCAGCCCGTAAACCAGTAAAAGTCTTGTAAGTTATCTCATAGCTTGTAAGTTATAAGCCCTTCAAAATGAAGCTCTTCATTTCCCAATTAAAGTTTTTCTCTTTAAGTCGTTCAGTAATCATGATCATACCAGTTTAGACTCTCTCATGGTCAATGAACTCAAACGCCATGAGGACTTGGGGTGGCTCCCTGTTAACTGTTTTACTCTAAAGTTCATTGCCATCATCATATTTCAACCACCAACAAAAATCCCACTAGCCACTTCCTACTTCACACATCCATCATTTCTATTAGGAATTACTCTATTAAATTATAAAAGATCTTCTGTCATGACGACTATAACTTTTCCAAACGGTAACTTTTTATATTGCTCGCTGTTAATAATAGTAAGGTAATTTAATCAAATGGGCATTTCATCTATATTAATAATTATTCAAAGCTAACAATCACTTAATTAAAAAATAACGTTTATTTCTTCTCACAATAAGGACTTACTTTTCCACAAAATAGTGCACTTGTAGAAGTTTTTATGAACTTTTTTTTTTGTTGACGGAGTGGAAAATCCCTTCTGATCTCTGACTCCATGGGGATATAGGAGCTAGGAGTATGCGGTGTTTCCACTAAAAACCACTCTGACGGCCAGCCCTAGGCGCCCTGCTCTGGGGAGAACCCGGGCCATGTGATTTCAGGTCACCCCAGATCGACGCCGCACCTAACTAGACCCTATCTCAGGGAAAGCCAGTGGGTTCTCCCTAGTTTTTATGTAACTATACAAATACATGATTGCTCTAAAAGGATAATCTGAACAACAGACGCTAGCTAAAGGTTAAAAACAAAATGGTAGCTGGGGAATAATGCCATTAACCCTAAAGTTGAAAACATTTACTATTACCAACTGACATTTTTATTTAAATAAATCAACTTGTATTTACAAAGAACAATGGCAGAAACAACAATAGCAAATTTATTTATCTTATTTAGCAATGAAATTAAAATTTTCTATGAATTTTTGAAAATTCATTTATTTTGGTAAAAGTCAGAGTTCTTTTCGTTTTATAAAAGTATATGAAATGAAAACTATGATGTACGAATAAAGCTTCGGAATATCAACCATACAAATAGTATATTATTTGTATATTTGTATTGTATGTATTCACGATGGAGTTCCACCCACTTGGCCTCATATTTTTCACTACAAGACGCTGCATTTGGTTTCATTTTTTTTTTGTCGACTTGCCATTGTTCTTTGAAATATGTGTGTTTGTTGCGTAAATAAGAAATTTATATTGCAGACCTAATGATCAGAATTGATCTTAAAATTAAACTTAAGCTCATTGTTATTTTTATAATAAAAAAAACTGAAATATTTAAAATGTCACTAAGCGTTATTTTTTCTGTCTTCATTCGACACTTTTCTGTTAACGTGTTCTTAATTTTTTATGAAGTCTTCATAATATTATTTTAAACAAACTTTTTTTTATTTACGTTTAAAAATAATTATATGAAAGATAAAAATCTAAATCTTTTAAAATCCTGTATATCGGTTGTTTCCAAATGGAAACTGATAGAGGAGGCCTTAGTTTACAAAGTGTCGAGATATTGCTAGTGAGTTCTCGAAATTAATAAGATTAGGGACTTAATGGAAATAAATACTTAAACCTGTATATAAAACAATGTTACCTGGGAAGAATTTACATGCAAGCCACGCACTCAAGAGGACCATTGTGTGATGATATAAGTGAAGTGTAGAAATCTGATTGTTCTTCTTCCTTAACACGAAGAATACTGTTTCTAATAACTCTGTATTTTTCGCAAAGAAATACCACCATGAATTTCTTGCTGTCTGTGGAGTTAAAATATATAAAATATTGTTAGTTTGTACCCATGAAATTGTTAGATCAATTTTATTCTTGTAATGGGATAAAACGATGTATGTATTTAATAAAATACATATCAATTATATTATCCTATGTAATGAAACAGTAACATCCTTATGAACTGTTTTATGAATCAGCGATCTCAAACATTCTAACAATCCAACCAATCATCAAAGGTCATAATAACTGGAGTAAGACGGAAAATCACGTGATCAATCAAGGACGGCTAAAATAAGTATGGACTATAATAAACTGCATAGTCTTTTATCAATCAAAAGCTGCTGATATTGCGAATAGTCCACTGCATAACACAGGCCTCTCCTTAGAAAGGAGGTTTTGGCCTACTGTATCTGGGCCTGGGGGGTTGGTACATGGTTTGTTTTAAGTTTTGCTTCTTTTTGCAGTGCTCTTTGTCCTGAGGCTCTTATGACACCCACCGGATGAATAGGGATGGTGATACTCCGTATTCTTAATCTGTCACCACACAGACCATCTTACTACTACTTATTTTAGTAAGAGAAGTGAGATAGAAGATTGAAAAGCTCACCAAATATACTCGAGGATCATTTGTGTGTGTAATGGGATCACATACAAAGCTGTAATCTTCTGAAAGCATATAGTAAAGACCCTGAAAAAAAAAGTTCAATTATGTTAAAAAATAAACAATTTAATTAATTCCAAAGCAAGGTTTAATTACATTTTGTACTTTGTTCCGCTGTCAGTCTTGGGTTATTTTTCTTATAGCAATTACTAATGCATTCGATTATTTAAATAATCTAAGTTTACTGGCTACTACTATAAAATTGAAGAAAAATCTCTTTGGTTTGACTGTTTGTGTCTGGCTGGCTTTAATATGAATAAAAATAAAGGACGTTAAGAAAAAAGTAATGAAGAGTTCTCCGCCATTTTCCAATTGCTTAAAAACGATAAAATTCAATACATTCTGAAGTTTTATTACAAAAAAGGAAAAATTGAAAAAATGTGACGTTTATGGACCTAATGCAGTGTCTAAAAGAGTACTAAACGAGTACCAAAGTTAGTTCAAGCATTCTTTGTCCGGGAATTTTGAAATCAAACCTCATACTGATAAAGTTGATACCATTAAAAATTAGTAGCTGCGACGACCAATTTCAAAAAGTCTAGCAATACAAAAAAGCTCGAAATTTGGATACACAAAAAATGAAATGAATGAATGGAAAAAATGTATGCACAAAAATAATTCGTGTAATCATTTGTGATTCTCTATTGAAACGTAATAAAATTAAACCATTTTTGATCGATCACTGGTGATAAAAAGTAGATGCAGAGCACCTACGAGAAGGACGTGCAAAAAACTTCATTATCAAAGAGTAGTCAAGTACCACAGACAATAGCGAAACCCAGATTAACACGCAGTGAAGCGGACGATGTGTGTATGGTGGGATCGGAAAATCATCGTTCGTTACGGGGTTTACCGCCGCGCAGGTCACATTCATCGATTTCGATCTCTACTTCCAACAACTTATGAGACTCAAGGAAGAAATAAGAAAACGGCCGATATTGATCTACTGAGAGGAAGCGCTCTTTCATCATGATGACGCCAGACCGCACACATATTTAAGCACTTAGCTAATCTTGAGAGAGCTTGGTATAGAAGTATTTTTATATATATGTATCGCCCTGAACTTGCACCCTCAGGTTTTTACCTGTTTTGGTTTCTTTAGAATTATTTGGTCTAAACTGATTAGTTTTTTGATCAAAAATCTCATGATTTCTTCAGTAACGGGATTATATCATTGCCTACAAGATGGCCACAAGTATATGAATAAAATGGCACACTCATTATTATAATTACAATGATTAAACTTTAAAAAAAGTCTTGAATTTGTTTATAAAATACGAAGAAAATTTACACGAACCTTAAATTATATTACCTACTATTACATAAAAAAATATATAGCAAACGTCCCTCAGTGGCTAGTGAAGACCCGACACTCAATTTTTATTTAAGGTTTACATTTCGTGATGCAAATATTCGATGCGGGCAAACCCCTATCTATCTGAAGTCGTTGGCTTTCAACGAAGGAGGTCTGCTGATGGTTCCAGAAGTTGACGGACCTCTGCACGGGTCCTTCGAGGTAGCTTCCTCTACTAATCTGGTACACACATTACACGTTGGTTACAGCCTAATAGTTAGCACGCATGACCCTATGGGAGTATCTCTGATGGTCTGTCGCATCGATTCGTTGAGCATACATGTGGCCTTGGACAAAACGGAGACGCTTTTATTTCATGACCCCCATCGTGGTCCAACACTAAATAAAGTGGTTCAGGCCTAAATAAAGTATCTATGCCTTGTCTTCGAAGGAAGATAGCGTTTCGATCAGGAATTTTAACACAGCACCGATCAGAATTGGAGTAAACTTCCAAAGCAGGTCATACAAAAACTGCGCGGAATGGACGTTGCTAATGAGATGCTTTCTAAAGCACGAAACGATTCCACGTTTATGAAACGCATCATAACCAGTTATGAGACATAGGTTTATGAGTACGACATGGAAAGAGAGCAACAAGCATCCGAATGGGTCGTTTCGATGAGTCGTAACCAAAAAGACTGCGTCAAACCAATGGCACTATTTACTGTTTTCTTTGATTTTCGGAGAGTGGTTCATCATGAGTTCTTTCCAACAAGCACGAACGTCAACAAGGAGTATTATCTCGAAGTCGTAAACGGCCAGATTTGTGGGTGGAAAATACATGGATTTTGCACCACGATAACTCGCCAGCTCACACAGCCATAATTATATTATTCTTAGCTTTTTGGCCAAACATTCAACGAACATCGCTCCACTAGCACTCTACTCACCAGATATAGCACTATGTGACTATTTTCTCTTTCCGAAACTTAAATTGCCGCTTCGCGGCAAGCGTTTCGAGCCCATAGAGGCGGTGAAAGAAAATACGACAAAGGCACTGAAAGCCATCCCAATTCGTCAAAAAGTCGTCGAAAGAGTTTTGAGGACTGGTTGAAGGGGACAAAATAAATTTGGATAATTTCAAATACCCCTTGTGTTTTATTTACAATTTCTGGGTACTTTCGGCACACAGTAGTACTAAACTATCATTATAATAATAGTTTTTCTTAAATTATTTCATTTCTGAAACTTACCTTTTTTAACAAAAATGCACTTAATAATACTTGGAATATGTTATATATCATAATAACGGTTTTTAACTCAAAAGCTGGTCTATTTTTCATAAAGCGGGGTCCAATTGATGTACAGAACTTAAGGTAAACAGCGACTAAAATAAGTAAAGGCAGTGGATTTGACATTAAAGGAAGATGTCTTGTCCTCGGATCTGTAAAGAAATTAACAAATTTCAAAACACCAAACTATACATAAATATATATATATATCACATCACATCAACAGCCTTTAATAGTCCACTGCTGGGCATAGGCCTCTCCTTAGAAAGAAGGTTTTGGCCTACTATACCACGCTGGCCAGGCGGGTTGGTATAGGATTTGTGTCAAGTTTTCCTTCTTTTTGCAGTGCTGGTGTCCTGCGTTGTTGGTGTCCTGCGCCCTTAGTCGGCTCTTACGACACCCGCGGGATGAATTGGGGTAGTGACATTCCGTATTCTTAATCCGTCACTACACGGACAATATATATATAGTATATAAATACACTTAAATAAATTTAGTAATAAATTATACTATTATTATGATGAGACTAAAAGAACATATTTATATGCAATATTTATACGCCCGCTCCTGCCGGCCGCTACTATCCGGGACGGACGTACGGCCCGACGCGGCGACGGACGGCCGCTTTTTACTGCATTTTAAATCTTTGACATCTACTAAGATATTCACATAAATGATACGAGTATGCTATAAAAGGCAATTTTGATCTACATTAAATGCTCAACGTATACATTGTGCATTTTATAAACTATATTTATTTGGATAATATTGTTTTGTTCAAATAGCTTCGTTCTTTTTGTAATAATAAAAGAGATAAAATCGTTACCGTGGGTTATCTTTAGGAGATAGAAATATACCATCTCGGAGTTTTTTGTAGGTATTTTTAAGATATACAATTTCGTAATACTGCATTTTGATTTATCTCGTAAGGTTTAGTTAGCGTTTGCGTTTGTTTTTTACGACTTCACATAACAAATCTTTTAATTCTTGAATTACCTCTACTACAAAATGAATGTATTATACATATAAATTTGCGTCTATTGGTGAAAAGCGCATTAAAATCCGTTGGCAAAAATGGCATGTTGGAGCTAATCTGATGGTGGAGCTAAATATAAATATTGGAGCTCTTCAAAAGCTACTGGACCACAAGTCTGATCTAGATTAGAACTTAGATGGTGAATCGCCTCTATACTTTTTAATTTGTTTACAATCAAATTAAAATGAAATGAAAATCATTTAGATGATGATTAAGTAGAATAGAATGTTTTACACTAATTGGTGGAAAATTACTTGTAGGAAAAAGAAAGAAACAAAAATAGAAATAGGACTGACACCTGAAATGACTGGTCTAATAGGTTTGAGTTAACAGTCAAATTATAAGGGGTTGTACCGATCGATGTGGATGGCAGCCTCAGGAATACTTCCCACTGTGATTTTAATCGCTCCGTATTATTTTGGTTGCTGAAGAGAAAATTTCGACTTTACAATAAACCGCGCTGTCAAGTTACGAACCTTAGTTCGGTGGTTACGAAATCTTTTATAGTTTTATATCTCAAAAACTCAGAGGAGTCAGATTAAGCTACTACCTGAATGCAGACTTTACTCAATAAATTAGACTAGCTTTTATAAATATGAATATTCGGCAGAGTGGACGTGGAGTGAGATCAAGTTTGAAACTCAAGACCGAACACAATTGAGACTTACTATGAACGCCCTCTGCCACATCTCGGGAACATAGGACATTAAGGCAAGTCACTAGGACAGAGACATCGCATATACTTAAATTAAACTTCGATGCCCTATGATATCAGCATACCTTAAATTTTTTATGTTTTCGGTACTATCCGACTGTTTTAACTGCTACAAAACAGATACAGTTATAACAAATGATCTTAGCCAGTCTAGGAATATAACAATGACCCTTAAGTTTTTTCTAATGAGTTTTTAATCGAATCGGCTAGCAATCACAATCCTTACAGCAAAAGAAATGATATACTTTTAAAATTAAAAGCCATAAAATACATATTGAAAACTGTAACTGAAATTTCAGCATAGTCACTATTATTTAAAAGGAATTTGCATACACATAAGTTTTATTTATTCTGACCTATGTATACGTAATTTAATTTACGACTCAACACTTATTTATGTCGCTTTTACCTTAATGTCATGTTTTTCTAATTATTATGATGATTATATGAATACTTCGAAGTAATTTAAATACATTTAAACTATCAAAGTGCAAATCATTTTTTTTTCAGCAGCTAATAATAGTTGAAGACTTTTGGAAACTCTTTAATTAATAATAACGTCTGTGAATTTACTGGTCCTGGTAAATTAGTACTATGGAGTTAGTCTTTTGGCACTTTTAGGTGCAACAGTTGCAAACTCACGCTTTATGGACTATTTAGGGAGATTTATTAACTACCAGGATTTTATGGAAGTTAATGGATAGTTTTAGGAATTAATCTAAGTGAAGTCAATTCATTGTTCTATTCTTGAAGAAGAATGTACTAATACAATCACCTAGGAACGAAAACAAGTATTTGCTCGCTTTATTTAGCAATTGTAACTAACTTAAAAGAAACAAATAATTTTGGAATGTGGCATTTTTATGAATACTTGTTTACATACATTTGTACTTTAATTTGAGTGATTTATGAATTTTGAATCGCATTCACGTATTACGCTCAACAAGACAATTATGTAATCACAAAACATTCTAAAACTATATGATGAATTATAAGAGCTCATATTCAAAAAGCTAAATCGCATTTGGAGAAAGGCGGTTATAGATTAGATTCTAATCGATTTATCTGATTTTTTCCTATAGGTATCGATACCAATTAAATATTATTATCAATCACATTTATTGTTGTTGCTCTTTTCCTAACGATAGTAAGAAGATCTTTCTTGATGATTTTCGATATTCTATTAAAATAATATAAACATACATTTTGAATCCGACAGTCGGTTCCGGTGATTAGTGCGCTTAGATTAATAGATTTATAATACTAGTAATAATGTGTTATAGTAATTATTTTACTTTTGACAGAGCAAGCTATTGTTGAGGTGACAATATTTCTATGATTTTTATTACTAAAGAGGAATTCCAAACAATTTTTAAAGATTTTGTGTGCATGCTGTTTCAACGCTGCTTACTAAAAAGAGAAATCGTTTGCATGTTACCGAACGTGGCTACTTGCGGCTGTTCTTAAGTAAATTGGAACCTGATTTCAACAAACTTATTAAACAGCATCAGATTCATCCTTTACATTAGTTTCTTTAACAGAATCGATTTTGTTTGTTTTATTTTGAATAAAAGATACTCTGTCTGAATACAATAAAGTTGCCTTTCAATAATCATTCTCATTGGCAGGTGTAGTCCGTAAGAGTTAACTTGAGACCTGAGCGCCGTTGTGTACTACCTACTGCGTTCAGGTCTCAAGTTAACTCTTGCAGGTTATAGTAAAAGTCTCGTTTAGAATGAATTTTTAATCTCCGCTAATATAGCTCAGAATAATTAATTAATTTAATAAGAAATTATAGTGGTTTATAAGCAGGTGAAAAAATTGGGGCGCTAAAAATAATTTAATCTAAAAGTGGGCAGTAGACAAAATAAGTTTGGGAATCCCTGATCTAGGCCAATAGGTATTTTGCTTTATTAGGTTTAACATGTATTCATTGTCAGTTTATAACATTTTATTCTATTGAAACCCAGACTTCACTACACACAAATTAAAAAGAACACTAGTGTTAGACGTAACGTACACTGAGCTTCATAAAAAAAGGAACTAAATAATAGACCTTCTGTAAATCCCTAGCGTTTAAATTTATAGAAATATATTAAATAGCCTGTTTTTTTTCTTTTAACTGTAACTGCTTCTTTAGATCAATGTTATTGTCATTATTATTTGAACAATGCAAGGGCAAACTCGTTAACATGTTGTTACAAGTTGTGTTGATATTTTTGACTGGATTGAACTATTTACGTTAAGGTCGACAACGGTTGTTCTTAAGGTTTTGCTTTAAAATGTCTCCAGTATTTCAATGTTACTACTGCTGCATGTCATCTGTCCAGATTGGTTTGATTTATTTTTATAAATAGTAATTTTGTTGCCTTGCCTTGCTGGTGTAATCGAGAATGGCGTCCACTTGTACGGAAAACCGGTGTAAACTTCGAAGGTATTAATCTACTTTTGCTCTGTTAGTCTTTTATTTATGAGCATATAAATGTATAATAAAACTTACCACTCAATTCATCCATCACGTACGTATATGTACCCACGATTTTGTTTACAATCTCCCCCATATTTGTTGATTTATTATTTTTTCTTCAAATAAAAATTACACAATTACTTAATTTAAATTTTAATAAAAATACTGGCCAGTTACGCCTTTAAGGCATAACCACCGATTTGGCAATGATCAGTAGTGACTATTAAAAGTGGCGTACATCAGTACATATTTGTAAGTTAATTAACGGATTCTTATTGTATAATTCAAAGTGAACTACATGTAATTCATTGAATATTACATGTTACTTCCGTCATTCAAAACTTTGAAAGGTAGCAACCCTTGATTCAAATGCATTTGTTTTTGAAGCTTTATTGGGTAGCATTCGTCACAAAATTATAGAAATAATTCATTGAATAAATGTTTGCTACGCTATAAAAATATTTGATTTAAATTTAAGTGGTTTAAGCGTGAAGCGTTAACAGACAGAGAGACAGACACACTTTCGCATTTATAATATTAATATGGATAGTCACAGTCTCAACTAGTTCAGAAGGTACGGATATACTGCTAAAAATAGCCTAAAATGTATAAAATGGAAGCAAATCTAGTGAATACACTTAGGTCTAGACATGCATGTAATCTAGTGTAGTACTCCCTATGTGTCGATTGTTTAGGCTTATAACTACAATAAAAGAATTTTGAATTTTTTGAATGTTATAGTATGTATGGTTGCATTGTTGTTCGTTACTTTGATTATTTGCTTTTATGCTTCTAGTACTTGTGTCTGAATAAAAAGACTTGCGGCTTTTTACACTGTGTTTATATTCATAAATGACCTAAAAAATAAAGCTATGGAAACTGCATTTCATACACAGTTATCCAAATAATAGTAGCAGTTTAGTGATGTTAAATCTTTTTTTCCGTCCGGAAATGTCTCCGCATTTAGGTATGTTGGACTCGAACCGACCAAAAACCGCTCGCCTACTCGAGTACCAGTAGCCGGGGAACTAGGTGTACTCTAGAAAGTCTGAATAATCTCTGTTTTGACTAATTACAAACACTTCGAATATAATAAACATCTACAATAGTTTGTGTTATTCCATATGGATTTAAGTTCATTTTTGCTGCTTGATTTATTTTAGAGATAAACAAACCGAACTTCATGATTAACTATTGAGTCCGCAATAAAGGATTTAGTCTATACATTGTGCCATTGTGTATAGCCTGAGGACATCATTGTCCTCAGGCTGTATGCGTGTTGCAAACTGGGACGACCCAGTGTGTTCCCCGCAGTTTGTAACATACATGTAATCCTTGTACTTGGATCCGCGTTCAACTTTCATCGTTTAAAATGAATTGCCTTTTGTTTGCAAATTAACTAATGGCGTTCATAGACGTTTATAGTAAAAAGTTTAAACTAAATATGTTTATAGACGTTTATACTGAAATAAGTTTATAGTAAGTATCGGCTAAAAGGTATGTATAATAGCAAAAAGAAAAAGGAAGAATTTAGAGCTGTTAATTTTGAATATTATGTTATGCTTTATTCTACAATATTACGCCAAAACAATAAAAGTTAATTAAAGCTATTTAATTCTAGTGTATTTTAATTTATGCACAGCATGTAGTTATTTTCTTGTCGAATTATTTAAAGCGATTTTACATATATTTTTTTTAATGTCAGAAAGGGCATACGATCAGACAGGTCACCTGATGAAAAGTAACCGTCGCCACCCATGAACGTCTGCAACTCAGGAGTCACAAACGCATTGCCGGCCTTTTGGAGGAGTACGCTCTTTTTTTGAAGATTTGAATATCGTATCGGTCCGGAAATACCGCAGACGATAATCCGTTCCACAGATTGGTAGTGCGGGGCAAAAAGTGACTCGAAAAGAGCGCAGTAGTGAAGCGCCAACTATCCAGGTAATGAGGGTGAAAATTTTGCCGTGTTGAACGATGGCGGAAAGTTGCGGCTGGTATTAGTCCGAACAATTCCTCGGAGCCCTCTCCATAATATATGCGATAGAGATTGCAGAGTGAAGCCACATCTCTACGCAACGCCAAGGGATGCAGCCGATCGGAGATGTTTGGGCTATCGACGATTTGAGTCGCTCTTCGTTGGATACGGTCCAAAAGGAAGAAGCTGGTACTGACATCAGTACCAGCACCTGCCACTGCATAGAGATGAGAACAGTATTACATATGCGGCCGGACTTGCGCCTTATAGAGCTGAAGGCGGTGGGCCGGAGTGAAATACTGCCTCGATCAGTTCAGCACACCGAGCTTCTTCGAGGCCAATTTGACCTTACCCTCTAAGTGACCGAGAAACTGGACTTCGATGGATATGTCGATGCTTAGGATTCCGATGCTGGCTGAGGCATGTGCTTTCAAACCGAGGTGATACGACAAATGGTTTCTTCTTTGCGGTGAACGCACAGACCTGTCTTTTTTGGGTTAAACAGAACTAGATTTAGTCGGTCCCAATCTGAAACCTCCGCTAAGGAAGTTTCAGTTTCATGCACAAGTTGGTTTCGACTCTCGATGACGTTTTCCCGAGAAGAGCTATTGTCTGCATAGCAATGGTCTAGTTTGCTAGCTAGTTTGCAACATGTCATTGATATGCAGAAGAAACAGTATTATATAGTTAGTGATAGCACACAGCCTTGTGGAACACCAGCATTTACGAATTTCGAGTCGGAGCATGCACCGTCGACAACGACCTTAATGCTTCTATCCGCAATGAAACTGTAGATCCAATTACACAATTTCTCAGGAAGCCCAAAGGAAGGCAGTTTCGAGAGAAGTGCCTTATGCCAGACCCCATCGAAGGCCTTTGCTATGTCCAAACCAATCGCACTAAGGAGAGGTCCTTTGGTCTCGATCGCCTGTGGCCCATCGCTGTGTTAGCAAGACGAGAAGATCACCAGCTGAGCGACCCCGGCGAAAACCATACTGTCGGCCATTGAGTAGCTGGTGATCATCTAAGTACCGGAGGAGCTGGCAGTTGATTATGGATTCCATAATCTTAGAGAACAAAGGAGTTATATCTACAGACCTGTAGTTGGACGGGTTAGAGCGGTCACCTTTTTTAGAAATCGGATGCACAAACGTTGCCTTCCAGAAGTTCGGGACGACGCCTTAGGAGTAGGAGAGACGAAAAAGGCGCGTTAAATCCGGTGCCGACTCCGGAGCACACGTCTTCAACACGGTAAGAGAGACTCCATCGGGCCCACACGACTTACTTGTGATTGTGATATCGTCATGGACAAAAAAAGTGACATTAAAATCAATCTAAATTCTTTTTATTAAAGATTAATGGCCTTTTTTTAGATTTAGACCTTTCGCGAGTCTTGCGCAATAGCAGTGGTTTTGGTTATCAGTCACAGGTGTGATGAAATGATTTTTATATCATATGATTTATCACATGTGATTGTGATTTCATTACATTCTTACTTACCATCAGGTAACCTCCTCTGCTTATTTACCTACTACACTATAAAATAAAGACAAAAGAAACTGTTGCTTATATTACTATATCAATCCATATGAACAATATTCTGAACTATCGCCTTTTAACAGCCTTCCAATTTTCCTATCTTCAATTACCAAAGTGTGTGAATGGGACGATATTATTAATTGGAAAAATGTGTTGTGTAATGTCCGTGTGGTGACATATTAAGAATATGGAGTGTCTTAAGACACCCACGGGATGAATAGGGATAACCTATTCATCCCGTGAGTGTCTTAAGAGCCGACTAAATGCCCAAACTACGCAGACTGGCACTGCAAAGAGAAGGAAAACTTGAAACAAACCCTGTACCAATCCGTCTAGCCAGCGTGGTATAGTAGACCTTCTTTTAAGGATTGGCCTATGTCCAGCGGTGGACTGTCTAAGGCTGTTGATGATGTTGATGAAATGTAATGTACTTTTGATTATAGTGACTTGAGCTTTTCATTATACTGTAATCTTTTAGTTATTCCATAGTTTGACCTGAACCTGTATACTGTTATTTTGTTAAGTTTAAGATTGGTAAATTTAAAATACACGTGAAGGAATGGGTGTTAAGTTAAATTAACACAAAAGGTAGAATCTTCCAATCAGGTAAGGTGATCAGGCTGCGCAGTTCCTAGCCCTACCGTTGAAGTTTGTGAACAGGGCAATGTAGGGAAATCTAGGTTTTCGGCAATGTACGTTTTTGTACTAATTAATGATCCCTTCTGCTAAACCAGAAGTCGTAAGAGTGATTCTCACTCAGAACCATAATTGTGAGATGAGCACATCCATTGTTTTGTGTCTGTGTTTAAGAAATTAGTCAATATTAATATGAATGTATTTAGTAATATATTAATATATAGAATGATGACAAACATATGTTTACCATATTCACACTCTGTCTCATTTGGGGTCAGACGACCCTATGTGAGTTGTCTCAAGTATATCTCAAGAACACTGACTATCAGTAAAAATTAAAAGAAACTCGAAAACTTTTTATTACTTTTTTATTTCAGGTTTATAATACAACTGTAGTCACACTACACTTTGTCATGATTTGCTATTTGGCTAAAGCGGTCACCTCGCCACGGCAAGCGGATAAGGGTTTGGATTGGTTCTCCTTGGAGATGCAATTGTTTTCGGAGAAGACAAAGGAAGAACAATGCGAAGCAGATAAGGCGGGACATTTAGGTTAAGCACCGACTGCACGGATAGCGTAGTGGTTTAAGCGGTCGTCACGCCGCTTACGCTGAGTGCTGTGGATCGGACCCACAGCACTCAGAAAATAACCTAACACCTCCCACTCCGACCGGCACAGCGGTGATACTTTTTAGTTTTGCCATCTATCGATGAATAGCAGAACTTTTTTTAAAAATAAACTGGTCTCCCCCCTTTGTCATGTCAAAGGAACACCCTACTCCTTCGACATGACAAAGGGGGGGAGACCAGTTTATTTTTATTAATGTAATAACATCCACATACAATACCCCCCCCCCCCACCAACATTTTATAATTGCATTGAGGTCCCTTCAAAATACCTCCCCTTCTCTCCCCTCCACGGTTCCTTCCCCTTCTCGGTTCCTGGAGCACTGGGACACCCATATTTGGGTTCGTCTGTACCGGGAAAAGGAGACGAACAATCTGGCCAAAACAGATTTTTTAGCTGGTACCCGCGACTTTGTTCGTGTGGAATTTGAAAACACTGCCTTCGTGGGTTCGATTCCGGAGCCGGGCAAAATTCTATAGGGTTTTCCTGAGATAATTATTTAATACTACCTGGTACCCGCGACTTCGTTCGCGTGGAATTTGAAAACGCTGCCTTACTGGGTTCGATTCCCGACCAGGCAAATTTCTATAGGGTTTACCTGAAATTATTATTTAATACTAAGTTTATTAATACTAAGTTGATAAAAAATGCTATGCAATAGCTTTACCGCGGCAGTCCCCGAGTGCCACACGTCTTTTTTTTTTTCTGTGCGAAAATCCCCTCGAATACCACTTACCGGTGGCAATGTCGGACTCGAACCGACTAAAACCGCCCGCCGTCTCAGGTACCAGTAGTCGGGGAACCAGGTGTACCCTAGAAAGGAAGTTCCTGGTGCCCCGACGTACCTAGGGCCATCTACGGCGGGTAGACGACCCCCCCTGTGTGAGAACCCCCTGTTCATGGCATCACCTGTCACTCCCAGGCCTGCGCTTATGGAGGACGGAGGTCGTTCTGCACCTGAGTCGTCTGCGGTATCTGGCCCGTTCCCGATCCTGGCAGGCCGGGAGAGTTCTAAACCTCTCCCGGTCCCCGCCACGCCATCTTCTTTGCAAGCATAACTTGCTCGCAGAAGGAGACGGCAGAGTTCCATGCACTCTCGCTCCGCACGATAGCCGCAATATGGTTATCGAGCGAGAGAACTCCCACTCGGATCTCACAACGAGGTCTCGCCTCTGCTCCACCCACGCCGGGCATTCTGCCAGCGTGTGGAGCGCGCTGTCCACGGTCCGACCATCGCAGTGGTGGCACTCAGGCGTTGGCTCCTTGCGGATCAGACACAGGTGATTCCCGAAACATTTTTTTCCAGTAATCACCTGCGTCAGTCGGTATGAGAGGGTCCCGTGATGCCTCCCGAGCCAATCCTCCATAACGGGTCTTACCACCGCGATGACGGCGTGCCCGTTGTAACGTCCCCCGCGACACAAGATTTATTCTTAGTGCGGGCGTTGACTTTTTTAAAAAAAAAAGGACTCTACGTGATTGGAAGTTGCAAAGGGGACAATAAAAAACTACGCCGTGTGCAGTCACATAAAAAATCTAAATAAAATATATTATTACGGTAAACTATAAACTTCTACAATGACTGTCCTTAGTGCTATTAAATTCACATTCAATACTTTTCCATGTATATACATGGACAAATATTGAACTCCAGGTATTTATTTGCTGTATTGCTTCTAGTAATACATATTTATAACCAGTAATATGAAGTGAAAAATACCTATCTTTAAAATACTAATTTGAATTGTAAAATTTTGAAGGAGAAATAAATCATTGACTTTTTACGCAAGTTTAAATCTCTGGTCTTTAGCACTCAACTCCGTTAACTAGACCAAAATGATTTTGAACGCTAATAATTTTTTGTCTATTTTTCAGTTTGTATTCATATTTAAAGAGTGTAAGTTTTAGTTAACAAAAACAAATGAAAAATGATAGGTATACGAGAAAGGTCACATCGCTAGTACCCGACTATGTGTTTTTATATTTATGTATTTATAAATGTGTATATTCACCTATTGTATGTGTATACTTGAGACCTCTATGTATATATGTAGTTATGAATATAGTATTTTATTTATAGTATTTATAGTGGTAGTGTATATATGTAAGTTAGATTTATCCAACATTAATAATATAAACAAGTCAAACTCTCTGTTTTCTCTTGCACCTACAGCTTCATTTTTCTACATCACCCGAAGGTCGACTGGCAGAGAATGCCTTGGGCATTAAGTCCGCCTTTGTACAACTAGTGCATTAAGTTAAATAAATAAATAAATAAATAAATAAATGCTTACTCATCTATACTTACAATAAAAGAATAGAAAAGTGTATGTATATAGAGATCTTCTTGGATATTTAACTCATATATAAATCTCTTGAACAATAAATAATAACAAAAAGAATTTTCTAGAATTTTTGTCTGTCGGTGTCTGTATGTTACGGAAGCACGCACGAATCACTACCGAACGGATGATAATGAAAGTTGGCATAGTGATCTCGTATTTTTAATTTTTGAGTTAGAGTTTTGAAAATGAGTTTAGGGGACAAAATCACAGATAGTGAAACATGTACTAATACATCTTAGAATTGTGATAATTTATTTAAAGAAATAAATTAAATTATTTGAATAATTTTTGATACATATTTTTATTATCGGTTATTTAGAGCAGTATTCGTTACCATTGACAGTCGAGTGGTTTAGGCGCTCAACTGCACTGAGGTGAGTTCGATTCCTACTTAGTACTTGGGTTTTTTCTTTTTTTTAATATATTTCTATTATTTTCATGGCATTTTAGTTTTGCGGTCAGTTGTTGAAACATAAATTATGGACATTCTGCCATAAATTGTAAAAATATGGCTATTTTTGAAAATAATCTTTAATTTCTTATGCTTATCTTATCTAATTAATTCTAAAGCATTAATACCCAAACAATATGATGAATCATTTTATTGTTCAGTAATATTTATGATATTTAAACCTAAAAAAAGCCGTGTGGTGTCGTGGGACACCCAATAGGAACGAAGTTGTGACGATCGAGTAAAACTGATTCGACACGATTTTAATTAAAACGCCATCTATGAAAGCGGCTATTACCTACATATTTTTCAGTTGGTTTCTAATTAAAACAATTTATACATTGGTGAAATCTCCTTGAGAAATGATTTCCTATCTATTCGATAGATGGCGCTGAATGACTGACAAGTGACAATTCAAAATAAATACTGAGATGAAAAGTAATGATGCCCTATCTATTCGATAGATGGAGCTGAATGATTGACATAAAAAAGTGTCGTTACAACTTTTCGTGAGAATTTTTTCCGTCTAGCCCCCTTTCACAACGCGCGATAAGGAACTTCGTTCCAATATTATTTTGACATTTGCCATGATTTTTGTGTCATAATCAGTTCATTGTTGTGTTTATTGAAAATTTAAACCCTTCATTATTCTTTGATTTATTTCTACTTCGAAGTAAGGTTTAGTTGTGCTGCTGTATTAGGTATTTTTATTCATTTACGGTTATAGCTGGACAACATTAGAATAGAATGGATTTAAATTTCGATTAAAATAAAACTATAATTATATTTAAAAAATCTTAAGTATTTATATTATTGAAATAATACCAGTTATTTAATCAGTCTGATAAATTTTAAAGCACTCAGGTTCAGGCATAATGGTTAATTTTAGACGTGATCACACATCTGACTTCGTCTGATCGCTGAAAGTCAACGTCATGCTAACTGTCAGCAACGCAACTTGATCGCTGACAGTCAACAGAAGATGTTTACAAAGTCAATCAAGATTTACCGTGAGTACTCTGCTGAAATGAATTATAATTCCATTGAAGTAATAATAGTAATAGGGCCCTATACGGGTCCGATAAAGACTTAAAGCATCTACGACTTGGCTACGGTGATCTCTTTGGAGAAACCGAAGGTTTTGTTTGTGCGATTAAAGACGAAGTTATCATGATTATACGAGTATATGTATTATCATATATTGGAATTATATCCTGAAAGATGGTCTCGAGGATTCTCGAGAATGGTCGGGCCACATTGTATTAGGATCGATCTATTATCACAGACAGGACTATTGTTGCCAATAAGCCTGATATTGTAGTGATAGATCAATTAGAGCGCTGCGCAATAATTGGTTATATCGCCGTTCCTCATGACGAGAATCTCGTGAAAGTTGAAAAAGAAAAACAGATAAAATATTTAGATTTATCTCATGAGATTGTCGATATGTGGAATGTGGATTCAGTGATCATTGTTCCGATAGTAATAATAATAATAATCTTTATTGGATTTAAAATTACACTCACTGTTGAGGTACAATATCACAATAGTAAAAAATCTATGACACTGTCGGTACTAAATGCTGTCTACCAAATTAGGCGAGGCCTGTATTTTGGATGAAAATATCCAGCCGCAGGAAAATTTACATGTAAGATTACGCTAAAGTGAAATATAGGGCACTTGCAATATATTTCAATAATAGTCGGATCTGCTAAGACCTTAAGAGGCTGACGTTGGACGGCTGGATCAAGGGTCTGATGCAGAAGGCAGTCCTCCTTGACATGACTCGTATAGTTAGAAGGTTTCTATCTTTGGAGTCCTAACCACCGGTGTCTTGGTCCCTGTACCCGATGTCGGTGGTCCACTATTTTTTATATTTTGTAATGTATTTTGTTTCTTTTGTAATATATTTAAAAATGTAATTAAAATGTTTATATAATTTAATAAAGGGAATAGTAATACTAAGAACATGTAGAATCGTCAGAAAATTCATGCAGTTAGATAACACCACACCAACGTAATGTACACACCACGTGCTGTATTTACTCGGTTTACGTAAATACGATGGAACCAGCTAAAAAGCTGAGAAAATAAAAATTAATACCCATAATAATAATATTTTATTTGTCGGAATATGGGTATACAGAGTTGTTAAGAGTTACATTTTAGATGCAAGCCACAAAATGTTAGTTGAGTGAATTTATGTATTTTTTTTTTATCCAGGTACAACAGGTAACGGGAATACTGCGAGAAGGCCTACCCAAATTGACTTGATCTTATAGAGTTGTAGGCGGCTGGCTGTAGAGAAATACTATCATAATCTGTTTACAGAACGCTTCTTTGAGGCTTATTTTGTCCTTACGCTCTAAGTGACCGCGAAACTGGACTTTGCTCGATACGTCTACTCCGAGGATTTCAATACTGGCTCTGAAAGTTAGGGAAGATTTCTCAAAGCAAGTTTCACCTACAAACCGTATCGACCATACTGAAGAAATAGGTTTGGTGAAGGCACATAATCTTGTGAAAAATTAGTTGATCAATCGCACAGCAATTTAATTTGTCTATGACACCGCCATCTACCGAAGTGAAGTGTAAACTCTTCAATAATTTGAACTGAATTTTAGCCTTTTTATGTGTGTGACTTTCGTTAAGGAGAATAGAGATATTTTTACACGTCTTAATATTGTGTGGAACACTATTTTTACTTTCTAGGATACTTCCGTAATTTGAATTTTAGGAGTCATTCAGAAAAAATAATTAAAGGCTTGTAAAAATGTTCTATTCAAGAAAACATTTAGAAAACCTTGGAGTAAAAGCGTTAATTTTATCTTATACTTTAAATACATATGGTTTAACTCATGTGTGTGTGCGAGAGAAGGGCCGGTACTTCTTTACATGATTCGATTTATAATGACAATTAAAATATAAGCATTGCAAATAAATATGTTAGTGCTAAGAAACTAAAAGTTGTTGCATCGTCAGTAAATAATTGAACATTTAAGCAGTCACTGTTTTATATAGAGTTTTTTTTAAAAACAAACCCCTATCGTGAATAAAAGTAAGTACGAAGTTTGTTACTCATGACTCTTAGTCTTGATGATACCACGCCGACCCAAATGCCAAGATTTATAAAACAAAATAAAATACGACCAATAATACTCTAAAACCGAACAGGTATTTTTTTAAAATGGAAATACTTTGCTCTGACGCAATTAAGTACGTAACAATTGAACGCACATGATTATCTTTAATGTATGATACGAACGCACATTGTATGATAATGTGCCAGTTTTATTTCAAATGTGTATAACTAATTCTTAATAAAAAAATATACAAAAATTGGGTGTACATGTATTCAGTACAATAAATGTCAATTTTCACATTGTTAACTAAATCTTAGGTTGAGTACTGCACTCCTGGATAGGCTACTGAGCAGCCTGTGATGAGGAGTTACAGTGCCGGACCCCTGTTGGTACATGGGTTCATTTTATTAGTCCGTGAGATACATGCATATTGTATGTGTCTTTATTTAATTAAAATAAATTCAGTTTCTTCATAGCTTAGCGTTAGTAAGAGTTTTGCTACAGTCTTTTTACAAGCAAAGTAAGTCAAGCCGTAGATATTATACCTTGCATTGATTTTGTTGTACAAGGATGGACCAAGGTACATAGAAAAGCTCTTAAAGAATGTGTGTATGAGAATTTTATTTTTTCTACGTGTCGTCATTACTTTGTATGGCGTATGAAGGTGTTGTATCATAACTATTTGCAGTATATAAAGTTGTCTTACATTGAGCGAGAGGGAATAAGATTGGTCGATATGTAGCCACCTTTAGTATTACTCTGTGAGTTATCTCTAGAGGCATTAAGATTATTAAGATCACCGTAATATATAATAGACCGATCAAGTCCATAGTATACGTTTTCAATAATAAAATGACTAGCAATATGTCGAACGGTTCTTAAAACTTAAATCAATTTTCTAACACGACCTGACAGGATATTGATATGTTGTCTAAAGTTTAAGTTTTGGTCTAAAACTATACCAAGATACTTTATTTTCTCCAACTGAGGCAATGGTCGGGCATTGGCATGGAAATTGAAAATGGGGGGAACAATAATTGGTTAATATAGAGATAGGCGTTTTTGGCTGCGAAACTGTGTTTAGCGAAAAGGTGATAAATTTAGTTTTCGGTATGTTAAGTGTTAATGTATGTGAGAGAAGCCACTTTAAGGCAGAATAAAAACCATTATGTGCAATAACTTGTAGTTCCGACCACGAGTCTGAGAAGAATGTGGCGCAGTATCATCTGCGAAATAGACAACTTTTCTATTAGGTAAACTGAGATTACAGATGTCGTTAATGAATATAAGAAACAAAGTAGGGCCCAAAATACTCCCTTGAGGGATGCCGTAGTATATTGGTTGTTCATCGCTGCTGTGGTTGTCAATAGAAACAATTTGTGTGCAACCGAAGAGATAGCTTCTAAAGCTTCATTTACAAAAAAAACTGCTTCACTTCAATGATGATATTTCAATGAACAAAGAGATAGTATTTGAGATTGTGTTTTAGTTTATTATAGATTTCAACGTTCCCAAAGCTTTTTAGGATTCAGACCTGCCTCATTTTATGACCTGCATCAGAATGCCTCTTAGATCTTCTTAAAATAGCTGAACTAAAGTGTATGTATCGCTTATAAGTAATGTCTAGGATATGGTTCTAAGGTAATCGCTTAATTTTTTTGTGGAGTGCGTCTTGATTTTGAATGCATCGCAGCAAACCTGGAGTCATCCACGGTTTCAGTGTTTTTTTTCTTAACAGGAACTTTGATGAGGAACGAACATTCCGTAGTAACAGATTTAATTACACTTATTAAAGAGTCTATTGCATTATTTGGGTCTAGTATAGAGAAAAGGAAGGCAAGATCCTTGGCAGGAACTTGTTCTGAATAAGGGTTTCGAGAGTTTCGTAATCAACCCTAGTAACTGTTTTAGGGGCATTTGTTTTCTCTTCATTATTAGCGGTGCAAATCGATGGCCAATGATCTGTTACCGCTGAGTCGTATATAAGTGTCATTATCCTGGTCTTCATCCGTACTATAATGTGGTCCTAGAATTTTTTAGCCCTAGTTGGTTGAGTGTGTGCAGGTAAAAACCCATGAAAAGCTAGATGGTTAAGGTATGACTGTGATCGCTCATCGAAAGATTCTGGTTTAATGTCGACGTGGATGTCTCCTGTTATAATAACTGATTTGTACATAGTTATTGAAGTAACGTAGTATGTTATTAGGTGCTGAGAGAAATGTGTCAATGTTGTCAGCTGAGGGTGACCGGTAAATGCAAATTATTACCGTCACAGAACTTAACTTTATAATCAGGCCTGAAGCCGATTTGTCAAATTCTGATTCCTCGACTATGTGTGTTAGGGTGTCCTTGATGACCGCAGCGAATGCTGGCCATCAGGATCATAAGGGGGTACCGCACGATCTCCTTCGAGGCGGCGAGTCTCCTGGCCGGAACTCCACCGTGGGACCTGGAGGCGAGAGCCCTTGCAGCACTGTATCAGTGGCGCAAGGAGGCGCAGGAGTTGGGTCGATACCCCGAGATTCGAGAAATCGATGACCGGAAATCCCAACTCCGCCAGGTCATCATAGGGGAGTGGAGGGAACGACTCGGGCAACCGAGCGCCGGGCACGCCGTCATTGCGGCGGTAAGACCCGTTATGGAGGATTGGCTCGAGAGGCGTCACGGGACCCTCTCATACCGATTGACGCAGGTGATCATTGGGAAGGGATGTTTCGGAGATCACCTGTGTCTGATCCGCAAGGAGCCAACGCCTGAGTGCCACCACTGCGATGGCCAGACCGTGGACACGGCTCTTCAGACGCTGGCAGTGCCCGGCGTGGGTTGAGCAGAGGCGAGACCTCCATCGGAGGCCATCGGAGTGGGAGTTCTCTCGCTTGATAGCCTGTTTGCGGCAATCGTGCGGAGCGAGAGTGCGTGGAACTCTGCCGTCTCCTTCTGCGAGCAAGTTATGCTCGCGAAGGAGACGGCGGAGCGGGACCGGGAGAGGTTTAGAACTCTCCCGGCCCGCCAGGCCCGGGCACGGGCCAGGCAGCGCAGGCGACTCAGGCGCCGGAGGTCGCAGAACGACCTTCGTCCTCCATAAGCGCAGGCCTGGGGGTGACAGGTGAGGCCATCTGTCACCCTAGCAGAAGCAGGCCGGGTTGGCGGCGAGCGCGTTGCGGAGCGCGCTCGCTTCCAGGGAGCACAGGGAACATGGGGTTCCCACACGGGGCGGGGGTCGTCTACTCGTCTGTAGATGACCCGAGGTATGTCGGGGCACCAGGGCCTTCCTTTCTAGGGTATACCTGGTTCCCCGGCTATTAGTACCCGGCGAAGGCGTGCGGTTTTAGTCGGTTCGTGTCCGACATGCCACCGACAGGTGGTATCCGAGGGGATTTTGGCACGCAAAAAAAAAAAAAGGCTAGAACAACAAATATTCTAGAAATAGTCATGCGTCTAGGAGCTTCTTCATTCGTGTCTCGTTCCTGACCACAATAGTTTGGCTGTTATGGTCTTTTCTAAGCATCAAACTCCAACAAAATCGGTATTGGTTGTCCTTGCGAACTGTTCTGTCATGTAAATTGGGCCAATCATCCCCATATGGAATGAGTTAACTTTATTGCTGGGTGTGGTTTGATTGTACTCCTTAACAGCCGAAAGTAAGTTTCGTTTAGTGAGAATATTTGTAAATTCAACTGTGATTGCTGAACATGAGTTTTCTCTTTTAGAAGGTTCTCCTAAAACGTCACGTATTGCGGATAGTTGTATGTTGACATCGACTGATATGGAGAGGTTCATAAGTGAATCGTATAGCATCTGTTTGGTTTCCTGGAGTATTTTTGGTACGTTACGGATTTCTATACAAGTTTTAACAAATGAGCGGTTAAGGTTCTCTAACTTCTCTAATTCTATCTTAAGGACAACAGGTATATTTTAAAAATTATAATGAGACTAGGTGATCCGCCAAATGTTGTTTTGTCATATATATACATTATTGCTGTATGTATTTTTCAATGCTAAATCATAATAAAATAAAAACAAAAAAATTGACAGAAAAACTATATTTAGGGGTGGATCATCCTTATTACCTATAAGACTATAAGATAACTATAAGATAGAGGCAGAACCTATGCAAAGAGTTTTAGAAATTAAGGACTTAGGAGTTAGCATGACTCCAGAGCTATCCTTTAAAAGTCATATAATAAACGTATGCAAAAAGGCATGTAGAAATTTAGGGTTCGTACTTCGGCAATCTCGTCAATTTACTAACTTGAGCGCAGTTAAGGCCTTGTATGATGCACTGGTGAGGAGCCATCTCGAACATGGCGCTATTATATGGGCTCCGCATGAGTCTAAGTACTTTACAATGTTGGAGAGAGTACAAAATAAGTTTACCAGGCACCTGTACATGAAATTATATGGTGTGTACCCATTTTATCCCTGGATGTACCCCACATTGTATGTGCTTGGCATGGTGGGGTACAATGAACTAAGAGTGCGTCGGGAGTTCTCACTTGCTATGTATGTAGCTAAAATCTTGAGGAGTCAAGTGTGTAACAAGACAGTGCTGGAGCGCCTGAGCCTCGGTGTGCCGGACCGCTATGTGTGGAGGAGGCGACATCTACCACTGGTAGTCGTTCCTGCGGCCAGAACCAACTTACTGGCAAAAATGCCACTTACTCGCGCAATCCGTGTAATCAACGAAATTAGCACCAGAATTGATATATTCTCGTGTAACTCGAGTGAGCTCGCGAGGGTTATAATAAATGTAGTATCGTATAACTTTTAATATTAAAATTTTTTACTTCCCGTATGATTATTTGCTTTCTTTTGATTTTTAGTTCTATTTCTGTTATTTTAAAGTTATGTAATTATGTGTTAAATTAGTTTAATATTAGTTGTAGCCTCACAATCGCATTGTGTAGTGTTGTGTTGTGTAGGATGTGTTTGTGATAAATAAATAAATAAATAAATTATTTAGGGGTATGAAAAATAGATTTTGGCCGATTCTCAGAATGCTACAAAAAATTTTAAGCAACTAGCCACAATAAATCAGATACTTCTGCAGTGAATCGGGCACACGGTTTATTCGAAATCGGAATGTCGTTTTTCGGACCGAGAACCCATCGAGCACTTAATTCTTCGAACGTATAAAAACCGGAAGAAAAACAAATTACATTTATGACTTACGGTAGAATAAAGTTCGTGAATTTTAGTAATGGACATTATAATTCTTTGTTATTATGAAATTCGGACTTTAATAATCGAAATACGGAAACAAATATTTTGGAGTATTTGGGTGTTCCCGATCGTGAGTTCCAAACTTGTGATAAGTGCGATCATTTGCTCTTTGTCTGGATGTAAGCTATAATTTATCTATAATGTATCCACATTATCTATGTATTTAGAAATAAAGAATTATGTTTATTTACAAATATACGAGTATGTGCCTCGTTGACGGCAAAATTATAATCAACGAAATCGCGATAAGACCGCCAATTGTACAACTTTTGATATTTTACTCTCTATGTTTTTTTAAATATAACTTTAGATTTTAAGACACCAATGTATATAAACTGTATTTTCACTATGTTTTTATTGTACAATAAAGAGTTATCTATCTATCTATCTAAATCTGAGTGTTTATTACGTGGCTCTGTACAGGGTACACAGATAGTAAAAGTAGTACAACAAGTAGGAAACTTTATATAGGTACGAAAAATCTTAATTATAATGGTTCTGTTGCTACTTAAAATAAGATAACCTGTGCTTTAACAACCTTCCAGTTTCACAGATAAACTAAATAAGTTACAACAAGAAAGTAAACCTACTTACATTTAATACCTTTGCGAAATTTTAATATTAAGTTTCTAACTTAATTTTTTTTTTTATTATTTGAGAGGACTGTTTGTGAGACTTGGAACGATATTCCTTCTCAGTCTTGAGTACGTGGTACTTCCAACACCTGCCAATTTTGCAGCGATTTCTTGTTTAACGAGATTGAGCCTCAGATCGTGCAGTAGTGTGTATGCATTTCGCAATGTTAAACATAAATCTTATATGTTAAAGTAAATAAAATAATCATAATTACATCCTATCATTTATCACTTATTAAATAAATTGACTTGACTGCACAGACGGCGTAGTGGGTTAAGCGGTCGCCACGCCGCTTACTACTACGCTGAGTGTTGTTGGTCCGATCCCCACATGGGACGACAGTTTGTGTAATCCACAAATTGTTGTTCTGAGTCTGGGTGTTCTTTGTGTCCGTTTAATGTATATTTGTGAAGTACCCCGCGACACAGGATATGTTCTTAATGCGGGAGTTGACCCTTTTAACGAAAAAAAAAAAACTCTGTCTCATAGAGCTAAGACAGAGTATTGGATTAAATGTCCAAAATTTTGGCTTTAAATTTGTCTAAATCTGACAGAGTATTGAGGTTTGGTACTGGCTTTACTCTAATAGAAGTTTAAATAATAAAAGATAGGGAAATTGACAGCTTTTGAAGTCTATTTTAGGTCGAATTGTTTCGAATTTTTTTGTGTCATTTTGTGTCAATGCTCTTCCACTGGAAATCAGGTCAGCACCCAGCCGCATCTGATTTAAGATGCTTGCATTCTGGACACCCTAGCAGATTCATTACAGCCTTGGAGTTTTATATATTATCAATATGTAGGTATATGTATGTATGTAACTAGGTAAGTATTTATGTATGTGTATGTATTTGGTACGTTTGTATGCATGTATTTATCTCAGTTTTTTTGCTTCTCAACAATTTCAACAATCTCATACTTTACATATCAATTTCTAGTGCACCTAGTCACACATTTCAGCACCACCATAAGGTAGACTGGGAAAAAATGCCTGTGATATTAAGTCCGCCATTGTACAACCCATACTTGTGCATATAATATTAAAATAATAAATAAATAAAAATAATAATAAAAATTATTTATTACCATATAAGAAGTACAACGTGACAACAGTGTCCTGTCCACACTAGGCAAGCCTGTCCTGTGGGTACCCGATTTAATTCACACATTTAATTTTACATTGTTGGCTCGAAAAATATTTCATAAGAGGTTTTAGCGTTAAGCTAAACTTACATAAAATCAATTTTATTAACTACACGCTTAGTTAATGATTGTTTGGTAAAAGATTAAGGTAAGTTATGATGAGTAAGTATATATGTTTTTTTTGTAAATGTTCATTTTATAATATGATAATGTGGATTAATATATATCATCATCATCATTAACAGGCTTTTATAGTCCACTGCTGTACATAGGATTTTCCTTAGAAAGGTGGGATTAATAAACATATATAACTTATATTAACATATAAAGTAAATAAGATAGGTGTATATATGTGTATATAACATATATGTTTTACAATAAGGGTAACAAAATACTCTTTGTTGAGTCATAGGACACAGAGGTGAGGCATCTAAGTGTTTTTATTTTTGCCTTTCTCACAGAACATTGTTTGATATCACATGCACTAGCTGCCTTGTTGTATATAAAGTAGGTAAAACGTACGGCGAAGCCGGTTTTGATTTTAGGTACCAGTAGTCTAATACATTGAAAAAAATCATAAAGAACTTAAAACAAAACTACTACAAAGATAAATTAAACAAAAATAAAGGTAACGTAAAGAAAATATGGAATATTTTAAAATAAATCAAATCAAATACATCATCATCATCGGAATTGCTAAACTTAAAAACGACTGCTGCTGAATCTCTTGGTGAAGTTAGTAGGTTTTTCACATCTATTGGCCGGAGTCTTGCACAACACACTTTACAAAAATTAAATACAGATGGAACAGCGCTAACACAAAAAGATAAAACAACCGATTCGCCGTTAAAGTCGATGGCACTGTATTTGACAGATCCTGCTGAGGTTAGCGAAGTGATCAATAGCCTGAAAAGGAATAGCGCCCCTGGCATAGATAAAATTATAGCGTATATTCTAAAAAAAAATTCATTGCTGTCTTGCGAAATCCATATGTCGCCTAATTAATCTGAAAGTTTTGAGCAAGGTGTCTTTCCTAATATATTTAAACTCGCTGTTGTTTGTCTTATTTATAAATCAGGTGATAAGACACTTGCAACAAATTATTGACCAATCTCTCTCTTAAGTACCATATCTACAAACAACCTAGAAAGCAATAATTTTATTTTTGACAACCAGTACAGGTTTCGCCACAATCGCTTTACTGCTGACGCTGTTCTACAACTCACCTCTAAAATCACAAGATACCTCTACCAAAATGACAAATGCATAGGAGTATTCCTGGACTTACAGAAGGCGTTCGATACCGTTTCAACTAAAATATTAATTACTCGCCTGGAGATATAGGAATCAGGGGGAAAGCACTTCTGTAGTTCAAGGACTACCTTATTGAAAAAAAGCAATGTGTTAGGGTTGATAATCACGTCAGTGACTATGACACGGTGACATATGGGGTGCCGCAAGGCAGTACCCTCTGTCCATCGCTTTTTTTAGCCCACATTAATGACTTATGCAAACACCAAATCAGGGGCGCAGATATACAAATATTTGCGGATAACACTGTCATACTTTTTCATAGTAACTCATGGAACCTTGTACGACAACTGACTGAAGAAGGCATGTCTGTTATCACAGCATGGCTTGAAGATAGTTTATTATCATTAAACACCACCAAAACCAAGTTTCTCTGTCAACTGTCAGATTCGTGTGCATTGCTATCCTTGTAACCGATCTAACGCTTTACCTACACATTGTTGCTATCCCACGCTATCAAAAAATAATGACATTAAATACTTAGGGGTAACATTGATGACAAATTGAATTGGAAGAATCACATTACTATGGTGAGTAATAGACTAAGGAAACTTATATATATATTGAGAGACTTGAGACTGATACAAGACACTAAACTATTGATTCAGACTTACAGAGCATTGGCTGAATGTGTAATTACTAGACTTGCAACGAATATTCGGTTACTATTCGGTATTCGGCCTATTCGGCTGCTTTTATTATATTCGGCCGAATACCGAATATCTACATATTATTCGGCCGAATACCGAATACTTAAATATAATATATTTTGTCATTGAGAAATAATTGGTAAAATGTAAAATTAAAAACGATTGATTACGTATTTATTCATATTTTTATTTCTGTTATAATCATTTAAGTAGTCATTGGTGCATAACACAGGTACATAATCATCTTCTGAATTGGAAAAATGGATTTGGATTCTATGTATTGTAATCAAAATTTAGAAGGGTAAGGTTCTCATTTCTTTTATAATCATTTGTTAAGTAGTCATTGGTACATAAAACAGGTACATAATTTAATTCACGTCTGTACAAGTTTTTGGCGCTAAAATCCAGCCGAATACTTTTCCTAATATTCGGCTATTCGGTCAGGGGCCTCGCCGAATATTCGGTATTCGGTATACTATTCGTTGCAAGTCTAGTAATTACCTATTGCTCTTGGGGTTCGGCTTCCAAGACACACTTAATTGAACTAGAAAGAGCAGAACGGGTTGTGCTTAAACTGCTTCTGTATCTACCATTTCGGCACCCTACACATTTAGTTTATAAGAAAGCTGATTTTCTTACTGCACGGCAACTATTTATCTACCAAACTATACGTAGACATCACAAAACGACTGTTCCACTATTAAAACCATCGGGCAAAAGGATAGACAAATTTCCAGTTCCAAGAGTAATCAGCAAATTTGCCCAACAACACTATAGTAATCTTGAACCTAGACTTTACAACAAACTTAATTTATCTTATAAAACTAAAAACTTAACTAACTTTAAAAATAAAAATTAAATGTTGAAAACTTACTACAAATGGTGAACTGATGGAGACTTGAATTATGTCACACACACTCTCACTCACACCACACACACATACACACCCTCCCAAACATAAACACATACCCATACAGAAACATATCTTTTAATTTAACTATTTACATAACTAAATTGTATTTACTATTGTAACTATTTGTTTACCTTGTGTTTGAGAAGGAACTCACTCCCTACACACAGCTCGCGCTAGTTTGGGAATCAGGGCTGTATAATGTTTGTAATTCACTTATTGTTACAATAAAGATTATTATTATTAAAGACTTATCTCGAATTGATTGCCATTTCAGAAGCCCTAGCATATATCAAATCAATAGATGTCAATAAATTTGTAATTTTAACTGATTCAAAAAGTGTCCTTCAACATGTGGCTCGGTGTACTTCTTATTTTGTTTTTTTTTTTTATTATTTTGTGTTAAAAAGACAACTCCCGCATTAGGAATAAATCCTGTGTCGCGGGGGACTTTATAAACATACATGAAACGGACACAAAGAACACCCAGACTCAGAACAACAATTTGTGGATCACACAAAGTGTCGTCCCATGTGGGGTTTGAACCCACAACACTCGTCGTAGTAGGCAGCGGCTTAGTTAAGTGGCTTACCTCTTATGTAAGTGGCATACCGAAAGCGTACGACATTATAAAATCACTTTTTAAATTAAAATCAAATTCGAAAGAGGTGATCCTTCAATGGATTCACTCACATATCGGGCTGGCAGGTAATGAGGAAGTAGGAAGAAGGCTACTATAGTTAAACCGCCGTAAGCTTGGCCCTCCTGATGGTTTGCGGGACGCGGGGCGGGTGATGCGCTCGGTTATACATGACACGATGTACTAACTCGATATCTTCAGATTTATTTGTTTGAGATTTAATCTACACACGATGTAATAAAAATCGAATTTATTTCCATGTATTATAATGTCAGTGTATTGTAAGTTTTTATGATTAATTGTAAAATTTAATACTGTAAAATAATTTTAATAAAATCACCTTATCGCCATCATGTAAATTATATTCAGATACAATTTTAAAATTTAAGTAAAATAATAAATATTCTTTATTAGAACTTTAACAGTAGAACCTCTGTAAGCCGAACTTCAAGTTTTTAAATCTTTTTGTGACGCAGAGTCGGCAGATTATCCATGTTGCAAAATAATACCGTGTGTAGCAGTCTTAAGAAAAATAACACGTACGGCCATGGTTTCACGTCAGTCACTGCCGGCGGACAGCAACGCACTAGCTAATTGGTTAAATGCACCCCCGCCCCACGTCCCCCAAACCATTAGGAGGGCCAAGCTTACGGCGGTTTAACTATAGTTATCAGAATATTTAGGTAAATTTAACTATGCACACACAGAAAATGTATTGGCAATTGTTAAATGAGTCTTAAATAGTTTTTGTATAATATTATTTTCTATTATTTGCTTTTCGTACGTGTACACTTTGTAGTATTTTTTATATTTGCTAGTGATCTGTTATGTTTATCTTACATTTCTACCTTAAAAATTCCATGTCAAGCGATCGCCTGAAACACAGGTTTACCCTAGTTCAGGCAGGCAGCGACTAAAGTTTTTAAACAAAATCGTAATATCTTTATGAAATCTAATCATAAAATAACACTACTATAGATTTACGCTAGTGTAACTTAGTCTAATTATTGTCTAAGATCTATGTTAAACTGAAATGTCCTACACTGTAATATTTATATTGGTCAAATAAATAAATTATTATTATTATTCTCTTTATTTACTTTATATACATATTATTTACATTTTTAAATATACACTTTATAAAAAAATACATTTAAAAATATAAAAAATAGTAGACCACCGACATCGGGTACAGGGACCAAGACACCGGTGGTTAGGACTCCAAAGATAGGAACCTCCTCACTATACGAGCCGTGTCAAGGAGGACTGCCTTCTGCATCAGACCCTTGATCCAGCCATCCAACGTGAGCCTCTTAAGGTGTTGGTCGAGGCTCTTGGCTATCAATCCATGAGCAGATACGACTATCGGAACAATGATCACTGAATCAACATTCCACATATCGACAATCTCGTGAGATAAATCCAAATATTTAATTTGTTTTTCTTTTTCAACTTTCACGAGATTCTCGTCATGAGGAACGGCGATATCAACAATCATTGCGCGGCGCTCTAATCGATCTATCAACACAATATCAGGCTTATTGGCAACAATAGTCCTGTCTGTGATAATAGATCGATCCCAATACAACGTGGCCCGACCATTCTCGAGAACTGGGTCGGGCACATACCTATAGTATGGCACCTCTAGATTCACAAGATGGTATTTAAGGCAAGCTGTTGGTGTACGATCCTGGCTACTTGGTTGTGCCTGTGCAAATATTCTCCGTTAGCAAGACGAGAACAACCAGAAATAATATGCCTGATTGATTCGCCAGGACGGTGGCATGCCCGACAGATGTCAACCGTACCATCTTTCAGGATATATTTCCGATAGTTATTCGTCATGATAACTTCGTCCATAATCGCACAAACAAAACCTTCAGTTTCTCCAAAGAGATCACCATGCCGTAGCCAAGTCGTAGATGCTTTTAAATCTATATCGGACCCGTTTAGGGCCCGATAAAACCGACCATGGAGCTCTTTGCCCTTCCATACTTCCCTGCGATCATTAACACCAAGTACTACAGGTCTGCGCCAATTCTCTTTAGCCAGAGCGAGCGGGGTGAAGCCGGTATCCACTGCAACTACATTGCGATGCACTCCCACGTCGGTATGTAGAAAATATTCTCTGAGATTGCATACCTCGCGATTATGTAGGGTCTTGATATTTAATAGACCGCGACCCCCAAGCTTTCGCGGGATATACAATCTCATAACTGATGAACGTGGGTGGTGCATTCGGGATGCAGTCAGCAGTGTGCGGACTTTCCTGTCAAGGGCATCTAATTCGGTCTGAGTCCATATTATTATTTATTTATTATTATTATTATTATCTGATTCGAGAACACGGCTATAAGCTTTGAAAGGTTCAGTTTGATGAGCGATCAGTTCAGAAAGGCATATGGTATAGAACATTGCAAAGTGAGCCTTGGAAGTCTCCATGGTTTGACAAGTGTACATTGAGGAGGCAGGTATTAACTATAGCCTTTAGATTGTGTAACAGGTATTAACTATAGCCTTTATTAAGTAAAACTTAATAAATTCGCGTACATGATGAAAAAATTGACATCTCCCCTTTGTTCTGAGTGTGGGATATTAAAAGATGCGTTACATATTATGGTGGAATGTGTTCGGAACGAGGACATTAGAAATGAAATGTTGTTTATAACAGAGAATTCGAAAGACCTTGGAATCTGTAACCAAATTTTAGTTTTTCCCCTTTCAGAGGCAGCAAAAGCAATTTACAAAATTGTTGATATCGGTATGAGGCGACAAACGAGTATATGATTGTTCTATTAATTGTTAATATTGTATGTACTGTATCCTATTTGATGACCTCATGGAGTAATGTAGTCCGAACGGACCAAAACTCCTTAAAAAAAAGCTCTAATCTACTCGTTGTTGTGTATTTTGTATTTATTTCAAAGTTTTTCAATAAGATTTCATCGAGATTTTTCTGCAGTTTTTCTTTTACCCTCATATTTGTTGATTTGAGTTTTGAGCAAGGGCTCCTTCTGGGTTTCCAACCCTATCTTGCTCTTAGAACTTCGCTTGTAGCTTTGTATGTAAAATTTTCCGAACATATATAAAAAGGCGACAGCGTTTAAGCTACAGGCAACGTTGAGAATCCTTGGGTAGTCACATTTGTAGAAGAAAACGGCAAAATTGTGGACAAAAACGATGCCAAATTGCACCTAAAACAATAAAAAATATTAATAATTTACTGACCGATTGTCTTAAATGTTTTTCTATGATACTGAAAATTCTGTACTTAATAGTAAGTTTATTTTATGACATATTAAGCAAACGATTAGACGGGTTAACTGATAGTAAGTAAACACCGTCGCCTCCAGAATAAGGGGGAGAGGAAGTTTGGGTTCCGATAACCTCACTGATAAAGAGCAACTAAATAATTGCTTGTCACGGGTTTTCTGTGAGTCCGTGGTATCACTCCGGGCGAGCCAGTCCATTTGTGCTGAAACATGGCTTTCCGACTACCTCTCACTTACTATAGTCTAAACAATCTAAGAAGTGAAACAGGTGAAACGGACATTCCGTAAGTAGAGAACGCAACTACTTATGATCTGAACGAAACATGAAACAACTCTATTTTAAGTTAAACAATTTTTATATTGTAAAAATGTATACTACTGAGTTGAATGAACGTAGTGGAACATATTTCAGTTTAAATGTCTATAAATAATTTAAACGATCGCATGATTCTTTATTTCTGCCAGATGTCCTAAAACAGTTATATTCTATGATTTTAATTTTTAAATTTTAGTGTTGTTACATTTTAATCGTTGGGTAGGTAAAGGTTAATCGATTTATTTTACAAATGGTATATTATCAAAGGATTTGCTAACCAGAGTTCGTCTTCATTTAAAGTAAATTTTTATTTATTATTTAATAATTCGTTCTTTTTGGTTTAATTTAATGCTTTTGCTAAACAAATGAATTCATATTTATTTTTAAGAATTATTTAATTGAAAAATTAAAGTTTATAATTTTAAACTGTATGAGTGTGTACAGCAAATAAAATAAATCAGCACATTTTATTTCAAAATTTACTTTTTATTTGCCCTTACATCAATAATACACACACGTAAAAAAAGAAAACGTTAGTGGTACGTATGACAGCTCGTTGCTTACTTCATAGCAGTTTCTCGCGATCCGTCCGACTAACTCTGCACTTCTTTTTTCATATATTAGAGGGGGCAGACGAGCAGACGGGTCATGGAAAGTGACTACCGCCGCCCATGAACGTCTGCAACTCAGGAGTCACAAACGCGTTACCGGCCTTTTAGGAAGGAGTACGCTCTTTTCTTGAAGGTTTGAAGGTCGTATCGGTCCGGAAATACTGCAGACGATAACCCGTTTCGGAATCATAATTAGAGATTTAAAATTTACTTACCAATTGAATAACTGTAACGTGCTTTTTCCACCACACATACTTTTGATATTCTGGTCCCAAACTAGAAATCAAGTAATAAGTGTACATGATCACATGAACGAAAGAATTAAGGGTGCCCATAACAGCAATGTGTCCACCTGTAAGCAAAGAATAAAATAAAATATTAGTTCATTCCACTATGTTCCCATGGGGGAATTAAGTGATATAGATATTTTGGCTACCTCATTTCACCTTGGCAGAATGTCACCTAGGTGAACATAGTGAAAAAAACCAAAACATTGACCACAACCAAATTTGTCCAATATTTTTTTAGCAATATTGTTAAAAAAATATTGGACACCGATATAGGGTAGTGCTATTGCTAAAATATATCTATTTTTTTTTTCTTTACTTTTCTTTTGATATTAGATTTTAAATAGGATAGGATAAAATAGAATAATCTTTATTTTTGATATTGTGTTGCCACAACTTGCTTATGTCGGATCAGCAATATCCTAGTAACATTAAAAGTAAAAGTTGACAATAATGTATACAATTTTATTGTTCTTGCAATTTACGAAACACATATGCAATGTTAAATTAATCACTGAACGATCGAATTGAAAAATAAAGGTATAGTAATTTTAATTGTTCACGCATGAATGAAAATTTTGCTGCATATAATTAGTGTTGCAAATAATTTTAGTAGAAATTAGAATTACTATTTGTTATTGTCATAGGGCATTACACCTATTTTTGAAAAATGTCTCTTTAATTACGCTTATCTTAATAATGTTTAAGATTTAAAAAGTGGGTCAAAAATATAGTTCAAACCTGCATAATATTTAACTCCAAACCAAATCACGAGGACCATTAGCGTGTGATGATATACATGAAGAAATGACACTTGATTGAGTTTCTTTCTTAGAACAAAAAATACCGTGTCCAGAAGCTCAGATATTTTGGCTATATAATAAAACCATGCGCCCCCTGCTATCTGTAAAATTATATGTTATTTAAGAAAACAAACTTCCTTCTTTCATCATCTACAAAGTTCATCACAGTTATAATGTTTATCATTTCCTCAATTGATTTTTTTGGTCAGCGCAATTTATATAATTGACGATGGTTTTGGCTGGTTTAATTTATCTGGGCCGCCTTCATCATCATAATCAACAGTCTTTAGTAGTTCACTGCTGAACATAGGTTTCTCCTTAGAAAGTAGGTTTTGGCGTACTATACCACGATGGCCAGACGGGTTGGTATAGGGTTTTGCGAGGTGGGCCCCGATCTGTCGGACGCCCAATTTGGTTTTCGGGCGGGGCGTTCGACAGTCGACGCCGTGTTGCGCCTGAGGGCCGTGACCGAAGAGGCCGTGAGCTGTGGCGGCGTGCTGTTGGCGGTGTCATTGGACATCGCCAACGCATTCAATAGTCTGCCATTCAGCTGCATCAGGGAAGCACTCCACTATCATGGGGTGCCAAAGTACCTGAGGCGGCTAGTGGCAGACTATTTAGAGGAGCGTACCGTCGTGTACGAGGACCGAGAAGGTAATCTGAGGTGTCGGCCCATGTCGTGCGGTGTTCCACAGGGGTCTGTTCTTGGACCCCTCTTGTGGAACATAGGGTACGACTGGGCCCTTCGCGCCGATTTCCCCCCCGGGCTGGGTGTAATCTGTTACGCAGACGATACCCTCGTGACAGCCCGGGGGGCAAACTTCCAAGAGGCGGCGCGCCTGGCCACAGGGGGAGTCTCCCTGGTGGTCGGGCGCATTGAGGCGCTGGGCTTACGGGTGGCCCTAGATAAGACGGAGGCCCTGTTATTCCATGGGCCCCGTCGTGGTCCACCCCCTGGCGCCTCAATCGTGGTCAACTCGGTCCTCGTACCGGTTCGGGCCCAGATGAAATATCTGGGCCTGATCCTCGACGGGAGGTGGCTCTTCGACGAGCACTTCCGACAGCTTGCTCCAAAGCTGGTCGGCGCTGCGTCTGCCCTAGGGCGACTCTTGCCCAATATGGGTGGACCCAGCGTCGCGACAAGACGGCTGTACACGGGGGTTGTCCGGTCAATGGCACTGTACGGTGCACCGGTGTGGGCGGCGGCTCTGACCGCCCAGAATAGGGTACGCCTCTGGCGCCCTCAGAGGGTAATGGCGGTCAGAGCCATACGCGGTTACCGCACCGTTTCTACGGAGGTGGCGTGCGCGTTGGCCGGAACTCCCCCGTGGGATTTGGAGGCGGAAGTGCTCGCCGAGGTTTATCGGCGAGTGGCTGACTCCCGGGCGGAGAGCGGATTTCGCCCTCCGCCCGAGGATGTGCGCGAGTGGCGCGAAGCCGCTCGCCGAGCCACGATGGCTCGTTGGTCGTTCCGGCTGGAGACTCCACGCGCTGGCTTCGCCGCCGTGGAGGCTCTCCAGCCGGTCATCGCCGAGTGGGCAGGGCGGCAGCACGGGACCCTTTCCTTCCGACTGACGCAGGTGCTTTCCGGGCACGGTTGCTTCGGAAAGTACCTGCACACGGTCGCTAGGAGGGAACTGAGTCCCGCCTGCCACCACTGCGACTGCAGTGAGGACTCGGCCCAGCACACGCTGGCGGTCTGCCCCGCATGGGCGGCGCAGCGCCGGGCCCTCACTGCAGTCATCGGAGTGGATCTCTCGCTACCGGCCGTAGTACGCTCCATGGCCGGTAGCGACAGTTGTTTTACCGCGGTCGCAACCTTCTGCGAGGTAGTAATCTCGCGGAAGGAGGCGGCGGAGAGGGCCCGGGAGGACGACCTCCACTCGGACCCGATCCGCCGCCGGCGAACCGGGCGGCGGAGGCCCGCCTACCACAGCCTCATGCCGCCCTGAGTGTGGCCGCGGGTGGACGGGGTGGGTTTCCCCTCCACCCGCATTAGTTTGGCCAGCCGCGAGGGGGCGGCGTCCGCGTGTGCCGGACGTCGCCTATAAAGAGAGGGAAAAAACACTGAGACGGAGCCCGCACCAGGAGCGGGCTGGCGCTAGGAGGGGTCCGGATGTCTTAACAACAGCTGTTCCCGGATCCCTCCTGTTACAGGCGCAGAGTGGCACACCGTGTGGTTTTAGTCGGTCCGAGTCCGACACACCACCCCGCCGCAAACCCCGGAGGGGTGACGGTCCGAGGGGATTTCCACACGTTAAAAAAAAAAAAAAAAAAAGGGTTTATTTTAAGTTTTCCTTCCCTTTGCAGTGTTGTTGTCGTGCGTACTTTACCCTCTTAGTCGGCTCTTACGACATCCAAGAGATGAATATTGGTAGTGACTTAACCTGTCACAACACGGACCAGGGCACCTACCTGATATCAACCCCCCTTGGGAATGTAATCATGTCTAGACGGGACAAATGCAGAATACGTTCTGCATTTGTCCCGTCGAGACATGAACTCGTATTAAAGTGAGGAAAACAAATAGGGCGAAAAACCTATAGTAAGAGTTACCAAAACGCTTTAACACTGCAACAGCGCTATGAAGCCGTTGTTTTGTACCCGTGTCGTACCTTTTGTCATTAGGGACTCCACAAGGTATGGGAATTAACTGACCAACATACATATATATACCATGTCTAAAATAAAGAACGTAATATCTATTATTAGCAGACATGTATAACCAAAAGCTCCTTTCTAAGGAGGGGCTTATACCCAGCAGTGGACTATTAAGGGCTGTTAATGTGATGTAGAACAGTTTGTTCGGATAATCGACGCTCTGCGGTAGGTGTTATATGTTTTTAGGATAATATAATTTACTTACCCTTATTGCTCGAGGATCATTTGAGTAATCAATTGGTTCACACGCATAGTTATATCTTTTGTCGAATATGTAAACCATACCCTGAAATATAAAAATAAAATTGGTTGTAAATTAATCAAGTAGAATGCTGTCACAGTTAATCTTCATATGTATAGTGTTTTAATATCTATAAATTTATTTACTAAAAAATTAGCTAAAAGCAGACTTGGATGTAGTCTAAATTGAAAAAAATACCATAGTTTATAGAGCTTTCATGTATAACTAGCGTCTGCCTGTGCCTTATATCAGTACCTACATTTTTTCTAGATGAAAGGTATTTTATTCCCCCCTTTGGATCCTTTGAATTATTAGATTAATTAAGTCAATTGGATTGTGATGTAAATTGCAAAGTGAAAATTTGATGAGTTTCCTAAAATAACAAAGCAGGAAGATTGCTGCTCAGACTGCTGCAATAACCATTTCAAAGTATATATATACCATCGCAACCTGTTCGATCTCTCGCTTATTATTGCTAATCCATCCCTACAACCATTATTATTTTTATTGCAATTCCCAGGCGCTGTCGAAGTCACATGTGTTGCCCCCATCTATCACGCGATGGACGCGGCACCCGCACGGTGAATCCATGGAACGCTAAGAAATAGGTCTTATATTTTCCAGTCTTATATTCCTTTCTTAATAATAAATGCTCAAATTTACATCTAATCCTTAATAGGAATATATTCTGTCTCGCGGGGGACTTTACAAACATACATGAAACGGACACAAAGAATACCCAGACTCAGAACAATAAATTTTGGATAACACAAAGTGTCGTCCTATGTGGGGATCGAAGCCACAACATTTAGCGTAGTAGGAAGCGGCGTGGCGACCGCTCATACCACTACGCCAGCCGTGCAGTCAATAAATGTAAGCGTTTTCCGTCAGTTTTTCACTAAATTCTTACCTCGTAAGTTAAGAATATACTGAAGAATACTTGAAATAAATTATAAAGTAACAAAACAGTTTTCAGTTCGAATGGTTTCCTGTGTTTCATTAATCTTGGACCAAGATATTTGCAGAAATATAGATATGCGGACGTAATAGAAAATATCACTAAAGGATTTGATACTCCCCACCAATCCTTCGTTCTGGGATCTGAAAATTTTAAAATCAGTAAAGTCAGTAGTGTCAGTAGTAAACTTTGGGTAACGTATTTATATAAGCCGTAAAGGTCAAAATCACAAAAAAATGACTTTATTTGAAGTACGTAATCAGTCAAAGAGGTACAATTTCTCTTACAAAACCCAATAATAAAGGTAATTATAAGTTTTGGAAACTGAATTTCTTGCAAACTCGGCAAAAACTACGAGATATGATTCCTGAACCATTTATAATATGTACCTACAAATGTGTACGTAATCCTCGTAGTCGGCGTCCGACTCGTTGTGTAGATTTTGATGATATGTTCGTATAAAAAGCTGTAAAGAAATAACTCAGAACTTCATCAACGATTTGTGGTTTGTGAAGTATGTAATTTTCATGTAAACATACACCGTCATATGTGTTTACTACGATGTACCTGTTAATGTACAGATTATGCGTACTATTTAAATGGAATATGTAAAATGGGTGACCTTTAACGTTGACGACTATCAAATTCCAATTCACTGAGACGTAGAACTTTCATTTAACAGAATCTAGTTATAAAGTTTATAAAAATTACCTTAAATTAGTAAAAATCAAAGTAAAACGCGTTAACATATCCTTTAGTCCACATACATCTATGTAAATTCAGTTACATGGAAGCAAGTATAGTGAAGTGCCCAAAAAGTTCGAATAAGAAACTTTACAAAACGTGTCCTGTGTCCTTGAAACTGACAAAATTTCGATCTATAGCTACGATCCTCTCATGAAGCAACTATCCATGCAATGGGTGTTTGAACAAGAGGAGTTGCCCACAATAATTTGTTCACGATTGGAGCGTTAATAAAACAATTATAGCGCAGTGGACCAGTACCAGCAATTCAGCTAGAAGACCGTTGAAGTTACTTGTGAATGGTATTGCAAAGTTTGTCTGCCTCAAGCTTTCGAAGAGTTAAATAGTGAACGACCAAAGACCGGTGTCAGTGACATTATTTTTCACCGAGATAATGAGCCTGCTCACATAGCTGCTAGAACCAGGGACTAATTAAATACTTCGGAGGTACAAATATTACCCCATTCTCCATACAGTACAGAGTTAGCTAAATGCAATTCTTATTTGTATCCAACTTTAAAAATTGCTTCATGGGCATGCAAAAGTTTAACACTGCAGAACCGTTAAATAATATTAATTATCATGGAACGCGAAAGTTTAAAAGTTAGTACTGCAAAAAAGATTTTTAGATCGCAAGATATATTTTTTTTTAAATTCGAAAGCTGCTTCATCTGCTGTCTTATAAGTGCAAGTGGGAATATTTTGAATAGCTATAATAAACCCATTTTATACTGCAACTATTTTTGATTTTACCAACAATAATAGGAATAGCCTACATAATATGATATTAAGAGCATATTATGTTCTTAAAAATGCGTGTTAATTACTAGAAAAACTAAACAACAATTAACGTCCCTACATCAGGCAAAGATATTAACACTAGATACAATATTGTAACATAGAAATATTATAAAGCGACCCACTTAAGAACAAGATATGAAAATGTAGTTTTTTAAATATAAAATTAATAAAAAATACATGAATACCTTTTTTTTATTTGTATTGAGTAACTTAAAATATGGGATCATCCATTTAAGTTTGCAAAAACACTAACTCTAAGGGAGGAAAATTAAGGGATGAATAAATAAGCTTGTAAAAATACGTATTGATTTAAGAGCACTGAACTCGATGATACTATATATATATATATATATAAGGTATTTTATTAAGGATCTTCAAAATAATCAAGAAATTGTTTCTCTGAAAACACAAAGTTCTGTTTTATTTAATAAACCTTTACAATAATAAATAATCTAAGCGTCATCCGCCATTGAATCATAGTTCACATGTCACTTCGATGCGCGAAATTCAAATTAATGAAATGTCATTCATTTCATTACATAATATATTAAGGCATAAATAGTTTTAATTTAATTATTTGTTTTCAAACAACTAAAATTTGTTACTATTGAACATGTAGTATTACTAGTGCGTAGTTATCTCTTATTTTTTGTAAAAACTATCTGTTCATTTTTAAAGTGTTTCAGTCATTCTGAGAATATATTTTAGGATGATAATATGTTACGTTACTTACCAGCTAAGTCATGAATTAAATAAGTATAGGTCTCCATAACACTATTTATTATTGCAGACATAATTGAAACTATTATAAATAATTTAATAAAAATTAAAAAACTTAAACAAGCGAGCGAACTGTCCCACTCGCTTCTATCGTAGTGACAAATTCCTAATTGTGAGGAAGCAGCTCGGTGTCTTGTATATATTATAAGTAAGTACAGAGCACCATGATTTGCACAATATTTTAAGGAGAAAGTAAAGGTCAAAAGACTTAACAAATCAGAATTTCAAATATTCTACCTGTATATTTTCTTACTATTAAAAATCTTGGAATTTTAAATAATGTGTTTCTTTGTGATTTGTATATCGGTAATTTTTCGGTTCCGTACCTCAAAAGGTAAAAAAGGAACCCTTATGAGATCACTTTCTTGTCCGTCTGTCCGTCTGTTCGTGTCGTGTCACCATCGATTTTCTCAGGAACGGGTAGACCTAGCTAGTTGAAATTTGACCAGATACTGAGGTCTATGGTCCCTACTAGGTGTATAAAAATCAAGGTCCTGAGTCAACACGAAAAAAAGTTATGGGCAAATTTCGATTTTCGCGAAAACTTGTAAGTACCAAAATTTTCCTTAATTTTTAACTTTTATTATTTTTCAGAATTTTTTCTTTACTTGTGCTAAAATACCAAAGTAAGTGTGCTGAGTACCAAAATTAACAATACTTTTTTTTTTTAACGTGTGGAAATCCCCTCGGACCGTCACCCCACCGGGGTTTGCGGCGGGGTGGTGTGCCGGACTCGGACCGACTAAAACCACACGGTGTGCCACTCTGCGCCTGTAATAGGAGGGATCCGGGAACAGCTGTTATTAAGACATCCGGACCCCTCCTAGCTCCGGCCCGCTCCTGTTGCGGGCTCCGTCTCAAAAATTTTCCTCTCTTTTTAAAGGCGACGTCCGGCACACGCGGACGCCGCCCCCTCGCGGCTGGCCAAACTGATGCGGGTGGAGGGGAAACCAACCCCGTCCACCCGCGGCCACACTCAGGGCGGCATGAGCGCGCCTCCTCCGCCCGGTTCGCCGGCGGCGTATCGGGTCCGAGTGGAGGTCGTCCTCCCGGGCCTTCTCCGCCGCCTCCTTCTGCGAGATTACTTCCTCGCAGAAGGTTGCGACCGCGGTAAAACAACTGTCGCTACCGGCCATGGAGCGTACTACGGCCGGTAGCGAGAGATCCACTCCGATGACTGCAGTGAGGGCCTGGCGCTGTGTCGCCCATGCGGGGCAGACCGCCAGCGTGTGCTGGGCCGAGTCCTCACTGCACCGTATAGTGCCATTGACCGGACAACCCCCGGGTACAGCCGTCTTATCGCGACGCTGGGTCCACCCAAATTGGGCAAAAGTCGCCCTAGGGCAGACGCAGCGCCGACCAGCTTTGGAGCAAGCTGTCGGAAGTGCTCGTCGAAAAGCCACCTCCCGTCAAGGATCAGGCCCAGATATTTCATCTGGGCCCGAACCGGTACGAGGACCGAGTTGACCACGATTGAGGCGCCAGGGGGTGGACCACGACGGGGCCCATGAAATAGGAGAGCCTCCGTCTTATCTAGGGCCACCCGTAAGCCCAGCGCCTCAATGCGCCCGACCACCAGGGAGACTCCCCTTGTGGCCAGGCGCGTCGTCTCTTGGAAGTTCGCCCCCCGGGCTGTCACCAGAGTATCATCTGCGTAACAAATTACACCCAGCCCGGGGGGGAAATAGGCTCGAAGGGCCCAGTCGTACCCTATGTTCCACAAGAGGGGTCCAAGACCACCGCACGACATGGGCCGACACCTCGACTTACCCTCTCGGTCCTCGTACACGACGGTACGCTCCTCTAAATAGTCTGCCACTAGCCGCCTCAGGTACTTTGGCACCCCATGATAGTGGAGTGCTTCCCTGATGCAGCTGAATGGCAGACTATTGAATGCGTTGGCGATGTCCAATGACACCGCCAACAGCACGCCGTCACAGCTCACGGCCTCTTCAGTAACGGCCCTCAGGCGCAAAACAGCGTCGACTGTCGAACGCCAAACCCGAAAACCAAATTGGGCGTCCGACAAATCGGGGCGCACCTCGTAGAGGTGCCGGACGATGCGGGCAGTGAGAACCCTCTCAAACAATTTACCCGCCTCGTCGTCGTCGTCGAATCGGCAGGCCGTCCCGGCTTCCTTAATAGGACCAGCTTCCCGCTCTTCCAGCACTCAGGGAAAAGCTAGCGCAAGCTAGCGCCAAGCTAGCGTCGAACACCTCCCCGAGGCGGTCTGCCATGTGGTTGAGGGCTAGGGCCAGCACTCGGGCCGGTACCCCGTCTGGCCCAGGGGCGGTGTTCTTGGAACGGATCCGTAAAACAGCCGCCCCTACCTCCGAATCCCGGACGGGCGGAATATCATCCTCCTCGTGCCCCCCGTCGTCTCCGGCCAAGGAGGCCATCGCCGGGGGAGTGTGTTCCGCCCGTTGCGGGAAAAGGCCCTCAACCACTTCTCTCAGGAAGCTGGGCTGGAGAGTCTCCGTAAGGAGGGGGGGGGGGGGGCGACGCGCGGAGCTTTTGTCGCGCCGCGCGGTAAGGGCGACCCCAGGGGTCACGATTAAGACCCTCCAGCATCTCCTGTCTCTTTTCTTCTTTGGCGCGGCTAATGGCCAGCTTCAGAGTTTTTCGCGCCTGTCGGTACTCCTCATGAAGCCGGTCCGAAATTAACAATACTAGGTCAACCGGAAGTATCCTTTTTTTTTTTTTCCGTGCGGAAATTCCCTCGGATACCACCTGTCGGTGCCATGTCGGACTCGAACCGACTAAAACCGCACGCCGTCTCGGGTACTAATAGCCGGGGAACCAGGTATACCCTAGAAAGGAAGTCCCTGGTGAACCGGAAGTACCCTATAGGTTTTGGGTCCAAAACCTATATGGTAGTTCCCGTTGACCTAGAATCACGAAATTTGGCAAAAAGAAACGTCTTACAGCACAAATAAAGAAATAATTCTAAAAAATAAAAAAGTTAAAAATTTAGATAAATTTTGGTACTTACAAATTTTCACGAAAATCTAAGTAAAATCTGGGTAGGTACGGAACCATTGGCGCACGAGTTCGGTTTTTTCAAATTTGAATAGTACAAATTTGAATACTGAAAGTATACCCTCAAAAATAAAATAAAAAGACAAAAAAAACGATCTCTAAATGACGGTATTCTGACTTAACCAACATAAAAGAATACAACCTATTTACAAACTAATCCTTTTTCTAAGTCTGTTAAAAATATGCAATGAACTTGCAAGAGGTATTTTATACCAAACTACTTTAGGTAGATGCAGAATAAAGTGACTAGGAGTACTATATTTTTTAAGCAGCAAAAATAAAAGTGTACACACATACTGACATAATATATAAGGAGACACATTACTACCACCGTTTACTACTTAGTCAGACCATAAAAAACTGTATTAATTATGTATTAATTTATAAATATAATTATATTTTTATACCAACCGTCATTGTCTTAGAGGTTGTAACAGTTATTTTTTTTTACATTTGTAATGCGTACGGTATTGTTAAAAGCGACTCCTGTTGGCCGCATCGCATTGTTGTTGATTTATCTAAAGTAGTTTGTAGCTACGGTATTGATCTTCTTCGTTCACTCTCGGTCCACTAGATGGCGTTTGTTTGAGACATGATAGATTAATAAAAAGACTTACTTTTTTTAATCTGTTTTGTTAATCTGTCATGACAAATTGTATAGGTATTGAGAGTGTTCTGCTATGGTAGGAAGGAGTTACTTTTGATTTTGTAAGCTTTGCTTTCTTTCACAATTTAAATGTCAAAGTAAAATGTTGAAGAGGGGTTAACTTCTGGAAGCTTCGTTAACCGAAGATATATAAGTCCGGCTTTCTGCCACGGGAGACACTCTGCTATCTCGTGTCTTCCAATCTTAAATAGTGTTTTGATTGTTGTGTAATTTGATTTTCGTAATATATTATCTGTTCAAATCTACCCACAAGAGTGGTGAGTATGGTCTTAATTCTTCTTAAACCTATTTGTTTCTGGAACCTGATTAATAATATGAGTGCTAATCCATTCGTAGGGTCCCAGATTTCGGGGTCAAGACGGTCAGTCTCAGACGGCGTGCTTGCTCGTTTGTGGCCTTCTGGTTCAGAATCAAGTTTCTCGGTACCCTCTAGCAAAGCTGGTGATTGCGCGGCTCACGACGCAAGCGGACAGCCGTACCCAAGGGTTACGTACTCACTTAAAATCTTATAAATGCAATTTGTTTAACTTTCATCAATATCTAATATAAATAGCCGACTCGGGCGGAAGGTGAAGGGACCTCCCAGAGTGAAGACGAGAATGCTCCGAGCACCATCAGCTCGGCTCTAACGCGCTCCGCTGCGGTTTTTTTTTTTTCTTGTACCCACACTGATTAATTTATTTAATTTCTTATTGTAAATGTAATCAAGTTTTTTTGAAATATACATGTATGTATGACTGAGGTGTAAGTTGTTTTCCTCTAAAGAGTCCCATAGGTTTCCCACACGCACACACTTCTATTCTCATACAAGGCGCCCTGAGGTAATCTCTTGAATCTCTCCACTGGGTCAGCCGGTGAGTAGTCCGCCTGAGAAGAAAAGCGGCTACAAGGTTAGTAATCTAATTTATGTCTCGATGTGCCTACGTTATAATACCCGTGTTACATTCAATATATAACCTGTATTTATTTGATACCTAAGTGGTATAAATACTTTATTGATTTTCTCTAGAGCGAAACGGAAAAAAAGACCAGATTCCAGATCCAAAATCCTAGAAAAGAATTATAAATAGGAGACTAATAACATACCTTGAAGATAAAAATTTGCTATCACAAAATCAATACGGTTTTAGACCTAACAGATCTACTAACCAAGCAGTACATCAATTGATAAATAATATAACTAATAATTTAGACAAGGGTATGTGCTCTTTTAGATGTTGCCAAAGCTTTCGATACTATCTCCTGTTCTATCCTATTGCAGAAGCTAAGCTGGTTTTGTATAGCGTTTTGTATGTGTTACAATGGGCGATTTTTTTATGTTGAATACTTATTATCACAGTTTTCCAAGAGTTTCGTATTTGCTGGATATAAATAGTATTAAAATTTAAACACAGCCAAAACAATGTATTTAAGAAATGAGAGAATTTTGAAAATAGCATGTTGTCACGTCTGAAACGCGTTGTCACGATTAAACGCGTGGTCAATGACGTACGACGGTGTCTATATATCGACCAATGATCTCGAAGCGTACCTCAACGTTGTAGATTGTAGTTAAAGCCGCATCGAGCGCAAATCGAAACCAAATTTACCTTTAGTATGAGAACGTGTCCGCCGTTTCTAAGACTCAGCTAGCTATATTTTCTTCCTGTAGCGCAGAAACTGGTTTTATGTTTTTTAAAAACAAAGGATGGATCCTCCGACCAGGTGAGCTGGTCAAGCCTGGTGGGCCTCATTGTTAGTGAGAAATTTTATATTTATTAAACATGGTGAGAATCAAATTCACCGATGTGGAATTTCAAGTCTTAGTTGGATGGTATTGAAGTATATTTTTCCTTGTATTCGGCAGTTGAAATACTTTAACTGAATCTAAGAGGTATTAGTTAACTAGGGAAGGTCGCACTACTGCAACAACTACAACTAGAGCTTTCAATCAGGGTCATAAGGGGTTAATTACGGGTAGGAAAAGGTTCCTGTCATCTGTGAGCCGTAGATGACCCGGAGTCCTTCGAGGTACCAGGGATTTCTTCTTTTTAGGTTACACTTGCTTCTGCCTTTACTTGTACCCGAGACTCCACCAGCCGTCAGGCGAAAAAAAAGGTGCATATTCTGTAGAATGGAAACATAAAAGTAACAAAGGTCATATATTCTTTTAGTCAATCAAAGTTGCGTAATGTGCTGTTGCATTTTTTTTTTATTAGGCGTATTTTTTTTGTGCATATCGCTTTTATAAGATTTGATTTAACTTTCAGTGTTTCTTAAATTGTGTTAAATCTGGGAAAATAAATATAACAATTTACTTGCACCTTACGCAGTTTAAAAAAAAAAATCCAGATAACAATGCTTTTAATGAAAAATATTTCGTATCTTAAAAATCCGGAATTTTTAAACTAATTCCTTAATCATTTCATTCTTTCAATTATTATTTTTTTCTTTTTTTAAATGACAACTACCGCATTAGGAATATATCCTGTGTCGCGGGGGACTTTACAAACATACATGAAACGGACACAAAGAACACCCAGACTCAGAACAACAATTTATGGATCACACAAAGTGTCGTCCCATGTGGGGATCGGACCCACAACACTCGGCGTAGTAGTAAGCGGCGTGCCGACCGCTTAAACCACTACGCCATCCGTGCAGTCCGCCATTGTGTATTAAAACTTCTATACACTTTAATATGTGTGCACTCAGGGCCGAAGTGTCAATGGTCGGTGGTCATTTACCTTTAGAAAATAGGTTTCATACACAACCTCAAGTCCAAACTCAATTTATAAATTTCATGAGTGACCACGCAGATTTGGGTTACTTTCGAAATCAACGGTATCCAGGTTTCATTTTTCACACTTTCTTTGCCGCTACACGGTATTCGATAGTAGTTAGTAAACAAAGATTAGAGTTCTATTCGACGGCTCCTACTTCGTCAGGCCAAACTGTCAATGATATTCTTGTGGTTGGGCCTAATATTCAAGATTCGCTTTTTTTCCATCTCAATACGAGCACGCCAGCATAAGTACCTTCTCTATTCGACGGCTCGGCTCCTATTTCGTCAGGCCAACCTGTCAATGATATTCTTGTGTTGGGGCCTAATATTCAAGATTCGCTTTTTTTCCATCTTAATACGAGCACGCCAGCATAAGTACCTTCTCTATTCGACGGCTCGGCTCCTATTTCGTCAGGCCAACCTGTCAAGGATATTCTTGTGTTGGGGCCTAATATTCAAGATTCGCTTTTTTTCCATCTTAATACGAGCACTGACACGAGCACTTAATACGTGTACTGACAGACCTTATCGACGCAGAGCGCTTAAGCCGTCGTACACAGTGTTTAACAAACGATTTTTCAACAAATATTCTGGCAATTGATGTCAAGTTGCTGTTAATACCTACCGATTCCAATTATTTTTATCAAGATCCATTTTCGGCGACAATATTTACAGCGTTCTAATCTTTCAATTAAGAATTTTGCAATTGATCGGCAAATTGCTTTGGAAAAAGCGGAGCGGGTGCATTTTGTTAACAATAATAATAATACCTATCTAATACCTAAATAACAACTATGAAAAACGAAATCTTTTTATTTTTCGTTTGTTACAGCTTTCCCGCATGTTTTTTTTTTATTGCGATATTGCGAGATAACTGTTTCCAAAGTTATTTTGCAATAAAAAGTATCTTCCCGGCTCATCCATTCTATCCTTTTAAATAGGTCATCATGTGGGCAACGATCTTCAGTTTCCGCCAGATCACATTAAACTCCATCCAGAGTTGAAAAACATGTTTTTTAAGCTTTGACATCCCGACTATCACGACTGCCTCTGTTTTATTTTTTGCATAAATCCTATAATATTATATTGAATAATATTGGCATAAATAATAAAACAAAACAACAGAATTTAGACATGATATATTTATGACATTCATTTTTTGTCTACATTTCGATCTTGTATCTGAAATATCTTCATAGATATTTTGTACATTGATTCACCTTTTTTTGCATCCATCTTGCTTTCTGTGTCATATTTGTAAAAAAATCTAGTCATTATGCTTTACTCTTCTTCTTATAACTTTTGAGGTAAAATCTTCCAAACATGTACATGAAAACAACAGCATTTAAACAGAATAAAATGTTCGCAGTCTTCGAAAACTCACAGTCGGAGAATAAAGCGACACAATGATGGACGAAAACGATAGCAAATTGTATCTAAAATGCAAAGAAAAATAACATATTTATTTTCGGTTAGAGGGATCACACTTTCACATACATCATCATCATCATCAACAGCCTATAATAGTCCACTGCTGGACACAGGCCTCTCCTTAGAAAGGAGGTTTTGGCCTATTATACCACGCTGGCCAGACGGGTTGGTATAGGGTTTGTTTCAAGATTTCCTTCTCTTTGCAGTGCTGTTGTCCTGCGTAGTTTGCTCCCTTAGTCGTCTCTTATGACACCCACGGGATGAATAGGGGTGGTGACATTCCGTTTTCTTAATCCGTCACTACACGGATTTTCTTTGATTCCAATGATATTATTATATTTTGTTTGACAGTCTTTATATATATATATATATATGTACTGTTATACTAATGACTTTTAAATGTGGCATTGTTATTTTATTTGGGACAATTTAATTCAATTGTATTTTTAACATTTTCATTTTAACTTTATTTTTGACTTTCTAATTGTATTTCTAAGATTTTATTTAAAAGGGGATTGACCACTTTTGGTATTAGTTTCGTTTTATACTCAGATTTGCAGTCAGTTGAAGCTACGAGAAAATCAAACTTCTAAGTTAAAGTAAGAAAGATACGACCGGTTATGCAAAAAACGCATATTTCGATAAGGGAATAAAAAATTTATAGGGTACTTCTCATTGACCCAGAACTATGAAATGTGGCAAGTAACATTTTGTTATGCTACAAACACAGGAAAAAATCTGAAAAATATACATTCATAATTAAACCATAAAAATATAGTCTTTATTTAAAGTACATAAACTGTAAAGTATATATACGATTACGATTTATAGGTTTTTGAAACTGAATTTCGGGAAAAGCTCGAAAAAATCTGCGAGACTCGATGTCTGAGTTATTTATAATAAGTATTCGTACGGTAACCTCGGTTGTTGCATGTTTAAATCGTAACCTAAGACTGTATGTGAAGGCAATCCGTACAAATTTTATTTTAAATTCTGATTTTGAGATATGATTTTACACACGTAATAAGGAAATATTTTTTATTCGATGTGCACTTCACTACCGGTTACCTTTTTTTTTTTTTTTTTTCCGTGCGGAAATCCCCTCGGATACCACCTGTCGGTGGCATGTCGGACACGAACCGACTAAAACCGCACGCTGTCTCGGGTACTAATAGCCGGGGAACCAGGTATACCCTATCACTACCGGTTACCTCGGTTTTTCGATTATCTTGAGAGAAGGTCTCCATGACCCTGAGTGAAACCAATTGCTATTAATATTTTGTTATAAAAAGCTAGCTAAGTATTTTTAATCGAAAATATGTTGTTTGACTTTTGAACCTCCGAATTCAACGATTTCCCACGAAATACGGAGAGTTATATAATAAATGTTAAGTTTACCTAAAAGTATACATTAATACCATCATCTTGGTCAAGATTTTTGTAGCGATATTAAACGCCATAGTAGCTTGAACAGTCCACTTTATTTGTTATATATATGTAATTAAATGGATCTAATTAACATTTCTAAGCTGGATCCTGGTACAATATGTGAGACTACTTTATCTATGTTTAGTCCTTTATGTACTATATTCTTGGAAAGAAGTGACATTCAGGTACATTCTATACTTTTTTCATAAGGGAATTATGCTTATTCTTTCTGCGTACGGATGTAATTTATCCACAACATTTAGAAATGGAGGAGAACAGGCATGGTTGGACAACGTAAATGGCACTAAAATTATAGTAGGCAGAAATGTAAGCGTTTTAATTTCCAGCTGTCTGCCTCTTCGAAGGTAAACTCTTGAGTCTGGGAAGTTCTTATGAAAAAAATCTACGTACCAGTTGCATTTCTGTAAGGTATCTTTTCCACCACACATATTTCTGATATTCTGGTCCAAAACTAGAAATCAAGTAATAAGTATACATGACGACGTGGACTATGGCATTCAAAAATCCCATTAGAATAAGGTGTCCTCCTAAAAACATAAAAAAAAAATATTCAGATATTTTTAAAAACTGTTGACTTACAGATGATAGGTCTGATAAATTATTCATCGAATGATTCGATAGAATACCAATGAACGTAGTCAAGGTGAATGAATCCTCAGTCTGCAAGTTTAAAGTTTGTTACATTGTTAAATAGTTCATTTTTATGTTATAAAAGGGCAAAAAAGCAGACTTGATGCCAAGTAACAACCGCCGCCCATGAAAACCTGCAGCACACAACGTCACAAGTGTGTTGTCAACCAATGAGTCCCCCTTCCCCAGAAACAGGGGGAAGGATTGTTTGGGCAACGATAACCACACTCACTCGGTGACAAGCAATGAAAGGACCGCTTAATACTCGTACCAGATTCCTGTGAGGGGCGTGGCATCACTCCGGTCGAGCCGACCCATTTGATTATCCATCCATCCATTCGTCCATCAATTCATTTATCGAGTTGATGGAATAATGGATGGATGGAATAATGAAATAATGGAGTTTATACTAATTTTTCAACATTCACGTTTTGTAATATGATAATCTAATTCTTAGGTAAAATATTAATAATGTTGAGTTAGTTTGTGTACGCTTCAAATACTCAAAAAAGTTCTGCACTGAGCTCAATTAGCTCAAATTATGACAAGATTTACGCCCTGCTGCAAAGGTTATTTTAATCTATTTTTTTCAACAATTTCTTTCCTCATTTCTCATCAATGAATCCACAATATGCCACAGCGAAGCGTAACCAGGTACAGCGAGTTATAAACATACCGTAATCAATACAGAGTGTCACCATCCCGTGTCACCATCCCTATTCATCCCGTGGGTGTAGTAAGAGCCGACTAAGGAAGTAAACTACGCAGGACAACAGCATTGCAAAGAGAAGGAGAGCTTGAAACAAACCCTATACTAACCCGTCTGGCCAGCGTGGAATAGTAGGCCAAAACCTCCTTTCTAAGGAGAAGCCTATATCCAACAGTGGACTAGTAAAGGCTGTTGAGGATGATGATGGGAATTAACACGATCACTTAGTATGTATTATATACATTTAATTTGATTTTTTTTTGCGTAACAAAAGCAATTCTGCTATTTTACGTTAACGTTAAACGTTAAACGAACGTAACGTTAACGTAGGTTATAGTTTAATTTGCCAGATATGGCAATGCCCTTGATATATTATCACCATTGATGAGCTATTGTCACTACATCGACAGTCTATTGACACTGTGAATTTATTATAGTATAATACCAAGAATAACATCTCAGTGGCATCGTAATAGCGTGTTAATAGAATGAAAGTGACTTGTACGTTAACATGAAATAGTAGAATTGAGGCCCAGGTTAGTGAAGAACCGTTACTGAACCATTTACGGAATTACAAACTTACGGACAAAAATTATGTAATTGGTGTTGCGTAATCGCTTTAAGTTTTGTAAATATATGTTTAGGTATGTATGTGTATTAGTTTGATGTCAATCTCTCGGTGCCTATAACAAAATTTAAAATTAATTTTTAGTTCAAACCTGGATAATATTTGATTGTTAACCAACATCCAAAAGTCATAATAGTGTGATGGTAGACGTGAAGGAAAGACACTTGATTGTATTTCTTTCTTAGTACAAAAAAGATAGTGTCCATAAGCTCCGTAAATTTTGCAATGTAATAAAACCATACTGTTGTTGCGAACTGAAAGTAAAATTAAAATGTTGTAATCTATTAATGTGAAAACACTGTTTATAATAGGTCTTTACCTATGAAATTGCCGTTTTGTATGCAATAAGTGAAAGTACTTATTTTTTCAAACTTTTTGATTTCTGTTATTCGAAGTAATCACCCATGGAATCGACGCATCTTTGCCAACGCATTGGCAGTTTATTGATGCCCTTCTTGTAAAAATCAGCTGGACGGAAGGCAACAAACTCTTCAAAGGCATTTTGTACTGCCACTCGAGAATCGAATTTTTTACCCACTAAAAAGTTGTCTAAATTTTGGAAAAAGTAATAGTCGGTAGGTGCAAGGTCTGGTGGTCACATCTGCAACCAGCTTTGGTCAATCGGTCGTCCCCACTGCTCCTTCACGACAACCCGCGACCCCATACTGTGCAACAGATAGTCTCCAAGCTGCAAGAGCTGGGGTTGGAAGCTCTCCCTCATTCGCCATACTCACCAGACCTTGCATAATCAATAAACTGCCAATGCGTTGGCAAAGATGCGTCGATTGCATGGGTGATTACTTCCAATAACAGAAATAAAAAAGTTTGATAAAATAAGTACTTTCACTTATTGCATACAAAACGGCAATTTCATAGGTAAAGACTTAGGTCTTTACCGATTTTGATTAAGTATTTTTTCTTTGAAAGGCCTGAACTTGAGCGAGTGTTTTCTTAGCCATTATTGAAAAAATAATGGTCTCCGGCCTTCTTTGGCTTGTAGGTAACCATCACACACAAGTGATCTCGTATAACCATGTAAAAAAGGTTTTTTGCTTTGGAGTGTGTAATTGAAACTGCTATGCTAATTTAGAAAAAAGTGAAAGCTTTTACTATCAGTGAAGGACTAAACTATGTATATAATGTATAACATTGCATACCTGTAGTGCTTTTGGTGTAGTTGAAAAGTCTATGGGTTCACAAGCGAGGTTGAAATCTTTGTGAGTCATAGATATTAATGCCTGAAAGAAAATTATTCAGCAGTTTATGTTTGTAAGTGAGGTGCGGGCTTGCCAATGAAAAGTAGCAGTGAAACACACAGACACGGGAATGTTGGCTGTTTAGTCACATTATCACAACAATAAGAACTACGCGCGTTAAGACGGACACAAGATAACAGTTACTGAATCCTATCTCTCTGGCGTGGCATCGAAATGCTATTGCCGTATACGTGGTAACCAATTACACGAATGGGACTCGTTTGGGGGTGCGCCAGGGACTGCGCAAAGGCTCGCGACGGACTGCCTGCGGAAAGGCTAGCGAAGGACTGCCTGCGGAAAGGCTAGCGAAGGACTGCCTGGAGGACTGATGCAACGTGCATTTTGGACCACGTGCAACAGTCCCCACGCTTCCCTTTCCCCGCGCCTATGCAGAAACGCCGGCAACGCACGCGTATCCAATATAACAATAATAAAAGATACAAAACAATAGTAAAAGATAGAGTCTTATAAATAATCTAATCTTTTTCTGTTCTTAAGTTAGGTAAAAAACCAAGCTGCATAGTCATATCAGATCAGTCATTAAATAAATAATAAATTAATATAAGTTTCCTCAATTGTATATATTTGTTATCTAATTTGGGGATCGAAATTTAAAGCGAGCCAAGTAACATCTATGCTTACTTTTAATATTATAATTCACATATATATTAATAATACATTTACTGTATAGGAATTATGTATATTATTTAACTGTAGTATGTTAGATTATATCTTTAGTTAAATAAGTCCGTTGCTTTATTTAGATAACATAGTAAGTTGTGTAACATATGTTGAATTTGAATCCGAAAATACAGTGTTGTCCACATTACTTAATTTTCCACCACTAGGAATGGCATTTTTTCTTCACATTTGAATGGAAACAAAGGGGAAATATATAGCAATATAATAGCAAAGATATATATAAGAATAAAAAAATCAATTCATACATGAAAATAATTGCATAACAAAGATTTTTTTGTCTCTTAATATTTTGTTTTCTCATTTATTACTCTCTTGAGCACATAGCTCTGTAACCCAACACACCAGGCTCCTTTATCGATATCGAAGTTGCCTTTGACAAAACCGATTTCATCAGCATTAGCCAAGCTCTGTCTAGACATGGTGTTGATTTCACAATCTCAGGGTGGATCGACAGATAGATCGGTATAGAGCTATTCAATTAACTGTGAGTGTAGTGAATAGAGGGGTGGTGGACAGAGGATGCCCTCAAGGTGGTGTACTCTCTCCCCTTTTATGGAAAATTCTTGTGTATGAACTAATCACACAACTCGATGACCGTAGATTCCTCATAATGGACTATGCAGACGATGTGACTATCCTCAAAAATGGTCCCTTTGAAAGCGTTATATGCAATCAAATGAAACTGAACAGTGATCTGACTGAAAATCGTGGAATAGTGGTGTGTGTCACACAACTTTACAGTGAACCGATCGAAAACAGAGATGATCATGTTCACAAACAAACGTGGTCTAGGAAATCTCAGACTTTCCAAACTATTTGAAACCCAACTGAGAGAACTATTTGAGATCCATCCAAAGAGTTCAAATTCCTAGGAGTAATGCTAGAGAGTAAACTCCTGTGGGAAAGGCACCTCAAAGAGAAACTATCCATAGCCTTCATTGTCTTCTGCCAATGCAAATGGCTACTCGGTAAAGGTTGGGGACTATTACCAAAGATTACAAAAGGGCTCTACAGAACAATTATACCACCAATAATCACGTACGGTGCCATCGTCTGGTGGGTCAGAGAAAAGAGCTAAGCATCGTCATAAATTGTAGAAATTCCAGCAACTCTCATGCTCTGCAGTCACTGGCTGTATGCGCACAACGCCAACTGTCGCACTAGAAGTGGCTCTTGGTCTGCCCCCACTGGACTTGTTCATACAGTTCAGGAGGCAGCCATAGCGAAGATTAGGCTCAGGTACCTGGGTCAGAGGCACTAAGTTGAGGGACCGCATTACAAATTATGGCATCAATTAGTGGAATACGAACCACTAATAGGAGCTCCATGCGATTGGATCCCAAAACACCAAATCTTCACAAAGAGATACCACATTCAGGCACAAAAAAATGAAGGCAAAAATCTGGCATAAATGCAGTCTGAGTTTACACGGATGGTACCAAGACCAAGAGTCACCACGGCCACGTCAAAGGGTATTAGAACTGTACTGTACTGAACTGAATATCTGAATACTGTCAGACAGCATGGCATTGTCTTCAAACACCTAACAAATATCTTGAAAGAATAAAACAAGGTCAAAACATAAGCATATTATTGAAAGAGTTATCCTCTAACTCCTAAAGGTAAAGCTCCTTCCATCATCAGCTCAGCAACATGACATAACGACTACTAAAGGCAAATACCCATATAACTAGAGAAACAAGCTCAAAATGCTATCGGGGCTGTAAATTTTAAGGGTGTTTCCCAATTTGACAATTGACGGAGATATGGCGTAACAAACATACAAAAAAAAAACAGTCGAATTAAGAACTTCCTTTTTTGTGTTTTTGTGGTCTGTTAAAAATACACAACTTCACCTTGGAAATAAAAAAAACTTATTAACAAAAAAAAAAACATTCTAATTTTAGAGTTAAGTGTTTAAAGTTGGAGTTTAAAGTTTCTAAGTTACAAGGCTAAAAGGGTGATCTTACCTCCTTCGCTAGAAATAAACTAAAGCCTACTTGAAATATATTGTACAGTAAAAGAACAGTTTTTAGTTGGAATGGTTTCCGGTTTTCCATTAATCTTGGGCCCAGCGATTTGCAGAAATAGAGATATGCTGACGCAATAGAGAAGACGACTAAAGGATTTGATACTCCCCACCAGTCTTGCGTTCTAGGATCTGAAAGTATAGATAGTATTTTTTTTAGATAAACTATCAGGCAAAGTAACAAATAATCAAAATAAGGTATTGTGAAAAAGGTGTACTAGTAAATACATCGGAGAATCATTACGCAGAAGTGTAATCGGCCCGGTCATGTCTGCAGACGGATTGATGGTCGCTGAAGCCGACACATACTTGACTGGAAACCGCGATTAGTCAAATGTGGTGTAAGGCGCAAAAAAACGCACCAAGCGCGGTTTAAATGTGTGTGCGTTTATCTTATCATGGGTTATGACAAAACGTACTTTTTTAGTTACGAAAATAATCATTGATTTTGACATAAACACTATGTTTTATTTGAATGTATGTGTGTGTTTGAAACTATCTGCATTTATGATGTTTGAATAAATTAAATTCAACTGTGTAGGTTATTGTCGCATGCATGCGGTCTGAGTTAGCGTACTTCCTTTCTTTTTTTTTTTAAACTTAGAGAAAGACTTAAGGAAAGTTGCGGATGGATATGCCCAAGGCAGAATAGCTGCAGCGCAAAAGCGATAAAGGACTCCCCCAAGCAGCGACTTGTAGGAGTCCTTCGTGTAGCAGTGGACGGCTATAGGTTGATGATAATGATGATGAAATTCATCGATAAGAAGAATGACAAAATTAGACAGTGTCAAAAACGCAATACACAAAAGCAATGTGATGAGTGCCAATATAGCCAATATGCCAATATAGTATAGCATTTTTATACTCATCACTTCGAAATGAAATGTTCGTAATTAAATGATATCTGCTCAACGAATTGACCAATTTTAATTATATAAAGACAAGAAATTGTCTATTGAAATTATCTCGATGATGAAATACTTTAATTTCATAAGGATTCATATAATCACATGGAAAATGCATCTAAAGTATGTAGTGAATATTTAATAATTTTACAAACATAAAAACCCTTTTTATAGCTTAGCTGTTTTACACCTTGGTTAACATAACCTGTTTTTTTGCATATGTCTAAGATTTTTAGAAATAAATTATAGCCTATGTTACTTCCTGATAATGTAGCTTTCTATTAGTGAAAAAATGGTTAAAATCGGTCTGGTAGTTTTAGAGCCTATTCGATGCAAACAAACAAACAAAAAATCTTTCCTCTTTAGAATATTAATTTCCTCTTCGTATAATAATATAATATTCCATATTTAAAAAAAAAATTAGAACCACCACCGACGTTGAAGAGGGTAGAATAGTCCAAGATGTAGACCACTGCCTACTTAATAGAAGATGGAAACAGCAAAAACAAGCAAGACCCCCGCTTGCGCCCGAAAGCACGCACGCAAGGGCGTTTTTGGCATATATGTGTTAATTAAATAATGAAACTTACCAGCTAAATCATGAATTACATAATTGTATTTCCGTCTTAAGGCATCCATAATTACAGATATTAATTAAAATTAAATACTTAAAAATTGAAAGGAAACCACCTAAAACTGGCGTACAGTATTACTCCTTGCCGCGCACGTACTGTTTAAACTAAGTCGAGTATTGCTTTTACTTTTAACGAAAAGTAACCTAGGATACCGATAACGTAGGATGCATATAAAGGTGTTATCACACTGACAGACTAATGATCGATAGATGAATCGATTTATTGATCGATATAATTGTAAAGCTAAGTCTACAAGCGATTGACCAATCACCGGTTGACAAGTAGATAATCGAGAATTAAAAAAAACACTCGAATTGTTAGAAAGTGTTTTTTTTCTGTATTGCCATTTAACTTTTAGTCACTAGCTTATTAGTCATTAACTCGGCTGAGAGTGCAATTTAAATAAAAAAAATTAATTCTTCAGACCCTGGTGATCTATTAAACTAAATCAACAGTCACAATTTCAACTTTAAAAAAATATGTAATTCTACCATCGCTCGATAGCATCTATCGACTGTCGGTTTAATAATTTATAAGCACCTTTAAACGTACAAAAAAAATGATCTTTATTAATGAACTATGGACATTTTGATACCATATATCATGATTACCATAGTTCATTAATAAAGATAATTTTTTTCATGTGTATTTAGATACACGTGAAAAAAATGATCTTTAGTTAAGGAATATTTACATTATTTTTACATACTAATTTTACAACTGCTACAGGGAATTCTCTTCAGCGTAACATAATGAAATTCAATTATAATCAAAATAAAATTGTAGTTACTACATTACATTACGTTAAAGATAAGTTTTGAAAGAACAAGTTTTGAAAGAACAAGATAAAGATAAGTCTGAACACGGACAATACACATACGGGTCAAATAAATTTTATTACCGCTCAAATGCATTAATTAAGGTTGTATACACTACGAATTTATTTTTTTATTACGTTAGTTTTTTTTTTGACTGCTGTTGCACTGATGTTTATAATTTTAAGTTTTTTTTAACAGACAGTTTATTTCACCTTTACTCGATCGTCACGGTGACCGCGTTGGGTGCTGTGATTGGTGAAGATTTCAATGCGGGCCAATCGCATCGCTAAACACGGTCACCGAGACAATCGAGTAGAAGTGAAATAAACTTAATCTAGGTCCACTGAAGCCGGTTCACTCAAGGAACAGCATCGACGTGAACGATATCACTCCGATCGAGCAGGGCCATGAGTTTCGAACTATGGCTCTCCCGGTACGGTATACCACATTATACGGTAAATTCAGCATTATCTAAATAATAAAACTATTAAGTAAATTTCCATGAAGCTACTTTATGAGAAAGATAAGCAACCACGTAACACACCAAAGTTTATTAAATTATGAATAATAAACAGTCATAAATTTCCATTATAAGTTAAACTATTGACTTCCATATTTTGAATAAAAACATTAATATTATAAAAATATAAATATTTATTTATCCATGTTGGTAAAACTAGTATTAGATGTTAAATAGTACATTAGTTAAAACTAGTTGTGCCCGCTACTTCGTACTCGTGAAATTTGGTTTGGGTATTATTAGGGACGAATTGCATTCGGCACAAATTAAACTATTCTGGATCTGATACTGCCAAAAACAATAAAAAATATATGGTAGTTAAATTTCTATTTATTTTATACTTGAAATATGCGAGGTTTTTCATTATGTCTTAACTGTCCTAAAATAGGTAAAAAAAGTCCGCAGTCTCAGTCACCTGTCGAATATCGACCTGTCGATTTTTTTAAAACTAGCTTCTTACTTCCTTTGCGGGCTGTAATCTGGATTAGAAAAAAAAATGCAGTGATTTCTAACGTGCCGCTAAAGCAGGCCTCTAAAAAATAAGAGTTTAATGCCTCTCACTGATCTTGAGTGTTGATGGATGTCTTTGGTGTTAAACATAGGCCTCCTGCCAATTTTCCCCATAAAAACTGGTCCTGTGTTGCCGCATCCAACGACTTCCTGCGAAATTTCCAGGTTGCCGGACTACCTCGTAGGGGTAACTCCACCTTCCGTCTTGCGGTTAACGTCTTGGTTGCAACTTGAAAACTTTTTGGCCTCCCCACTGCCACTTAAATTTGGCAATTCTCAGCGCAATGTCGGTAATTTTGGTTCCTCATTCCAGATTCAATCACGCAGAGAGACTCTGAGCTTTACCCTCTCCATTGCTCTTTGGGTGACTTGGAGCCTTCTTCGGCTGAGACAAATGTTTTGCAACGTCCTATTGAGGTGAACCATGATATACCCCTACATACACTTACGCAAAACGTCAGCTTTGTGTTTCGGTGATTTCTAATACGAATACTAAAAGTCTCTAGATTTGGCCACTTATAATAAAAGAATGAAAAAACAATTCAGGGATTTCGACGTTCTCTCGAAAATTGTGTGTCGCTATCAAAATGAATTTATATCGTGAACATTTTCGTTCAATAATTTTTTATGATTTTCGTTGTGGCTAAGTCAACAAGATAGTTGCCAGAGACTTTAATTGTCATTTGGTATAAAGAACCATATCGCAACTCTGTGTTTTTGTGACATTTTTTTGTTCATTTCGTGTATTTTGAGAATTATTTTGAGGTACTTACGTACCTCGTCACGGATGTCGGCCGGGGACTGCGGTTACATACTCTAATATTGACACCGTATGACAACTTATTGAAACCGAGAAAAATATTAGTTGCCGGCAAATTCGTGCTTTGTATTTGCTTGCTTTGGAATGAGCCAAGTGCAAAACACTTATGTGCACCTGAAGGTTTGGAAGCTTTGCACTTGATGGATACTGCATGACTTAACGGAGGACCAGAAACGACTACGTGACCAGTGGTGCCCTAAAATGATAAAAAATGGAGGACATTCGTTGGCTGTCTATAATATCATAATAGGTGGCGAAACCTGGGTGTACTTGATTGTGCTGTTTGTCGTTTCGCGATTTCGTCCTCCCACCTAGTGGAAGGTCTCCCTTTCTCTCTTTTGACCACTAGCCCTCTCCATTCTGTCACTCTTTTTCTCCACCTTTGATCTTGCAGGCGTGCTACGTGTCCGGCCCACTTCCATTTTAATGCAAAAGCTTGTGCTAAACCGTCCTTTGCTTTTGTGATGTTGCGTATTTTGTATGCCTTATTTTATTTACTCTTTTTATGTTTGGCATACTCCGCTTCATTCCTCGCTTGCACGTTGTAATTTTAATTTTAAATTTTTTGTTAAACTTCCATGTTTGACAAGCATAGGTCAGGCACGGTATAAGGCAAGAATTCATGACCTGTGTCTTCTGTTTGATTGGCATATTGCTCTTAAATATTTCTGTAAGTCTTCAGTACCTATTCCATGTTAATTGGACTTTGCTATCGATCTCTTGGTAGTTGCTTAGTCTTAAGTTGCTAAGTCGAAACTTATTTGCTTGCCTAGATAAATGTATTTATCAGTGTGTTTGAGAGACTCGCTGTCGACGTATTTGTACCTTGGTGTTGTTGGACATTACCATAGTTTTAGATAGGTTCATCTCTGTTTGTTAGCTTTGTTTAGTGACTGTACCATGTACTCGTACTGTAGTTCTTTTCTATTTTCTGATATCAGCACCAAGTCGTCGGCAAAACGTAGGTGGTTTAAATACTTATTTTTTACTTTTATTCCTCATTCATTCCAGTCAAGCTTGCTTATTATCGACTCTAATGTAGCTATGAATAGTCTAGGTGAGAGTGGGTCCCCCCGTATAACGCCTCTTTTTATAGGGAGCCAGGGACAAGCTGTTTCTAGTTTTACTCTACTTTTGCTCTTCCTATATAGTCTTTTTTTAAAATTAATTAATTTAAGTACTCTTAAATATACTTTTACACATTTTGTGTTGTTAGAGTTTCCCAGATATAGTTGTGTGATACTGAATCGAATGCTATTTTGAAATCGATATATGCCAAGTACAGTGGTCTATTTTTCTCTTGATATTTCACGATGAGAAGTTCGAGTGTGTGAATATGGTCGATGGTAGAGAATCGTTTTCTGAATCCTGCCTGTTCAACAGGTTGTCTTGTTTCTAATGTAGAGCAATTTTTTTGGTCTGGATTGTAGAAAATAGCTTCTATGCACTCGACAGCAGACCTATAGGTCTATAGTTCCCAATATCATTTGGGTCGCTTTTTTTATATAACAGAATTATATTAGATTCAGACCATTGGGTGGGTGTCTCTCCAGATTCGAGGATAGAGTTAAATAAATTTGGAAAGGGTGTAACTAATATTGGGGCAGATATTTTGAGAGTCTCGTTTGCTAGGTTGTCCGAGCCCGGGCTTTTATCTGATTTCAGTTTGTTCAGTGCCTCGATGACGTCGTTAGCTTTAATTTGGGGTCTTGTAAGTATGTTGCCATCGCTGTGGTTATTATGGTTCTCGTGGCTGGTGTCTTCTGACTCTTTTGTGCTGTAGAGATCTTTATAGAACTCTGTCGCTATGTTAATGAAGTCGCCGCAGTTGTTTTTAGTTAAATCGCCTCGTTTTAGGTTTTTGATCCGTTTTATTTGGTTTAAGCTCTTTGTATGCCCTTTTTTTAGGTGGTCTCATTAACGCTAAATCAGGATCTGATGATGGGATCCTAGTAAAATCAAGGGAAACTCTCAAATTTTACAGCTACATGGGTATTTGCGTTTAGTAGTCGTTATGTCATGTTGCTGAGCTGATGATGGAAGGGACCTTGACCTTTAGGAGTTAGAGGATAACTCTTTTATATATTGACCATGTTTCTTTCTTTCTAGATAATTTTTAGGTGTTTGTGTTGGGTTACAGAGATATGTGCACAAAAGAGATTACAAAACATTAAGACAAAAAAAAATTGTTACGCAATTATTTTCATGTTTGTTACCTCAAAACTCTATCATTTGTAAACCGATTATGAAAATTCTTTTTTTGTTTGTAACTAAAAGGGGAAATATGCCTATATTTTCCTTTTAGTTCCATTCAAATGTGAGGAAAAATTATCACTCCTAGTTTAGTGGAAAATTAAGTAATGTGAAAAACAATATATTGTCGTATTCAAATGTATCATCTTACTACCCTATCTAAATAAAGTAACGGACTTATTGAATTGACTAAATTTAATATAATCTTACATACTACTGTGTGGTACTTTACAGTATTATACGTTATGTTTCAAATATTGAACTTATCTGCTCATTACAAACATATCTTACACCTAAAAAGGGTTACCATTTTAAGTGTAAGGGATTTATGTTAATAAATCCTTTTAAAAAAAGTTGAACCGACTTCAAACAATACTGACAAAGAGCACTAAAAATTATAAAATAACTACAAATCTAAGTAAAAAAGTATAATAAGTACCCTCAATATAACAGGTAACATTATAATAGCAACAGTCCCTTCTAGTCTGTTTGAAGTCGGTGCCAAGCCAAATAGGTGCTTGATAGGCTTGGTAGAATGTAGCGCGGCAGCTGCAACAGTCTTCATGGTGCGCAAAACATGCTGAACGAGCTAAAGTGTCCAAAGCATATTAAGCCGAATCGAGACCTCTCGGCTAGCAAGGACTGTGATGTTTGTCCGTTCGGGTTGAACGCTTTCTGATATTGACTTAAGGCGTAATCGGCAACAATAGTTTCTGTTCGGACGGCGGGCCGGTATACACTAGGCGTTTTGCGAGCGCTTAAATCCACATTCGCTAATTTAAAGTATGGGAACTGATCCACCAAACATACTGAATTATGTAAGCAACCCTGTGTTCAACAGAGTAATGGATGAATTGACACCCTATCTCATAAGATATCTATATATCATAAGATAAATAAAGTATTGAAAATATATGCCGTATCGTATACAAAGTGTCATACTTTAGTAGGAAAATAATTAAGGTAAGATAAATTATGCAAACAAAAGACAAATCAAAAGATTTGATGAATGAAGATGCTGAAAGGATGGAGAAGCATAACTCGAGATAGAGATAAGTGGAAGAAACTGGGGGAGGCCTATGTCGTAAGACAACCTGACTAGTGGTCACTAGAGATAATATTTTATCAAAAATTTTAGAAAATTGTTTTGTAAGTAGTATATAAGTTAAAATGTGTAATATGGTCAGTGAATAAAGGTTTTTTTTATTTATTTATTATGCAGACAGAAAACATTTAACCTATTTTATAATGATGTAATTTTATATACAATTAAGTTATTAGACAATAACTAATATATATTTGTGTGTACAATTCAGTCTAAAGTGATTTACAATATTTATCTATTAGAACTTTAAAAGATTTAACGTCCTTGTTTCTAACATCATAGTCAAGCGACTGCCAGAAACACAGGTCATACCTAGCTCAGGCCGATTCCAAAAGAATTTGTAATATTTTGATTTTACTTGTTTCTAATCACGCTTGCACATTTTAGAATGGTCATATACTAGTTAAATGTTAGCTTTATATAAGAATCTTATGACAAGGGGATGTAAATCATATAAAAAATGTAATAACAACGTTACTCTGCAAATATCTTTATTTTTTATACAAAAAAATATTAAGACATGATTGTATACAAGTTTCGATGAAATTCATATCGGTATAAAAAATATCTTATTTTTTTTTAGCATGAGCATTTCTCATGAAAATAATAAGATTTTTTTATTGTAAAAATAAGTCTTTGAGATAGAGTTAATACTATTTGATTTTCAACTTTGTGAAAAGACACAATTGCAGCACTATCTTTTATGTGAAACATCTAAGGTGGAGAATCTATCTAGCTGTTGTCGTGCGGCGCCACTTGATAGTATATTTAACATATTACATCTGCAGTGGCGCAATGCATTGTCAGTCTAAATATTATATATATTTTAATTGTGCTATATTTATAATTTCTATCATAAGCTATCCTTTTATACTCATAGTTTTGATTTTTCACATCTGCAAGACGCCCCCGGTCATTTTTTTGTTTCTTTTTTTTATTAATATGTCAGTCTATCACATAAAATATCGCAAATACACAATATCTAATACTTCATTAACACAATCACAGTAACTTCATATATTAGCATTCTTTTGTTTTACCACTTGTGACCAACTCCGTTGTCGTATTACCGTTGGTAATAGTATTTTTCGCAATTCCATTGGTGACCGTATATCTCACTTTGGTACCTTCGTAATTCGTAGTAGCTCTCTTATTTTTGACGTAGGTGTTGTAATAGAACATACTGAACATATAAAAGAAGATACCAGAGCTGAGAGAGAGGAAAAAATTAATGATTTTAGGGTAATTACAGTCACTGAACAAAACGCTGAAGTTATGATAGAAGACAATGCAGAACTGAATCTGGAATAAAAAGGTAAAAAGAAGATTTAATAGAATTTTAACTAGACACGTGATTAACACACAAGTACAGTAAAGTTTTGTCAATTTTAATATTAAACAAAAAAAATATCATTTATCTATGCTCTAGTTTTTAGCAGAACATGACTTTTGATATCGTTTAAAATATTCGACGTGGAAAGAATTTTCTTATCTGTCTCTTGGTGCCAACTTTGTCGATTAAAAACACTATTCAGAACAGAAACTTACCAGTTGAATAGTGGTGAGGTGCTTCTTCCACCATAGGTACTTTTGGTACTGAGGTCCAAGTCCGGCGATCAGGTAGTACGAGTACATGATAATGTGTACGAATGAGTTGATAACTCCAAAGAGAGTTCCGTGACCTCCTAGAATTACGCATAAAACATGTTTTATTGACTTTCAAACAATTTCCGTCATCGTGGCTGGCTGTTTTAGTAACTGAATCTTATCTAGCTCTTACTATTTATTTTTTAATCAAAAATAGTTTTTAATGTTTCTAGTCTTGAGTCGAACATGTCTCGGATCATGTAGGTAGGTAGAATATCTAATATTTGCTCTAAAGCAATTTTCTGCTGATGTGATTGACTTTTAAATTACTTGTGCGTTCTATTAATAATTAAATGCTGACATACCTGGCAAGTACTTGACACCGTACCAAATACTGATGGGCATTATGGAATGGTGGTACAGATGCAAGAAACTGATTTGTTTATTCTTCTTTCTCAACACAAAGAAGATAGTATCAAGGAGCTCAATAATTTTTGCTACAAAGTACCACCATGCAGCTGCCGCCATCTACAATAGTTAATCTGTTAAGTCCCAACCGAATTTAGTTGATTACAAAACACGCTAAAACTGTAGTCTTACATAAATACAACTTATTCAAGAATAAACATTACTTGGACCTTAAAACTCGATGTCTGTTAATTATTGATGCATTGGTTTTTTCATAACATATGAAAATCATAGGATATTTCATCTAATTCTATGATGCCTTAAATATTTTGGTGATATTGCTTTCTAAACGTAGTGTAGGACGTCCACAGGCTAGGTGGAGTGACGATTTGCGCAAGATGGCTGGATGCGAGAAGCCCAAAATCTAAGTGGCTTGCAATGGGAGAGGACTATGTCCAGCAGTGAACTGCGATAGGCTGATGATGTTGATGATGATAATATTACTTTTTTTGGTAATAGAATAAATTTCATAACAATAAACTTATTTACTATTATCCCTTGATATATTATATGAGTACATCTTTTCCCAATATACTTCATTGTATGAATTAGGCTAATAAAATTGAATTCTATTTCGAAAATAACATTTTATTACTTCTTTCTCGACAGTTAATAAGTCCGAGTGCTTCTTTTTGTTTATAATATTATTTAAAGTATTAGTTTAATGTTTTCTTACCCTTTTCGCTTGAGGGCTATCGGAGTAATCTATTGGTTGACATGAGAAATTGTAGTCGTTCCACCATCCGGCGACTAGACCCTGAAAATGAAAAATTAAATTGACGTTTTGAATTGAATACATAAACTTATATCATGAAACCTATACTTACATAATAGTAAACGATAAAATAAAAGAGTATGGTGCTTTTTAAAGATTAAAATGATACATTGAGAGTGAAGTAGGCATTTCCTAGTCAAAAGTTAATAGTACAATGCAAATCTAAGAAAATTTTAAATAAGACTTGAACGACGGGTTGACATTATACACAACCATGTTACAAGGGGATCGAAATTATGTTTGATGGCTTTGAGAAAAGATGGTAGATCCAAATCTACAACTTGTCAATTGTAAACATGATCTCATTCTGGATCGAAATCCAAAGCGAGCCAAGTAACATCAATACTTAATTTTAATACTATGTTTTGGCAATTTGTTACATATGTACAGCATGACCATATTCCAAAAGAAACCTTTTAGCTATTTTTCTAAGACTAATACATAAATTTAACTAAGGAGGGCCAAGCTGCGGCACAAATGGACCGGCTTAAGCGAAGTGAAACTAGGGCCTGTCAAATGAGCCGGCTTGAGCGGAGTATAATTTACGAAACCAATTCATAAAAATACACAACTTAACCTTGTAAATATAAATTAAAAACATTCCTGGTTGTATAAAAAGTAACAAGACTAAAAGTAAATGATTTATCTTACCTCTTTAACGATAAATAAACTAAAGCCTACTTGAAATATATTGTACAACAAAATAACAGTTTTTAGTTGGAATGGTTGCCTGTTTTTCATTAATCTTGGGCCCAGCGATTTGCAGAAATAGAGATATGCTGACACAATAGAGAAGACGACTAAAGGATTTGATACTCCCCACCAGTCTTGCGTTCTAGGATCTGAAAGTATATAGATAGCAAAACTTTGAAACGAACTATCAGGCAAAGTAACAAATAATCATAATAAGGTACAAAATAGACATACTAGTAAATATGGTTGTCCTATTATACACAGTAAGCCAGTATTTGGGGGGCTTTTCATAATTCCCCGACGCCTCGCGCGATCTATACAACACTTCATCTTTCATATATGTATGTTCGTAATCACCCGTATTTAAATATATCGGAGAATTAGTATGCCGAAGCGTAATTGGGCCGGTCATGTCACCAGACGGACTGATGGCAGCTGGAGCCGACGGAGTGTGCGCTTATCATATCATGGAGTATGACAAAGAGCAGTTTTTTATTCATGAAAATATTATTCGTATTTTACTTTAAAACTACGTTGTATGTGTATGTGTTTGGAACTATAATATTCAAACATCATAAATGCAGGTAGTTACCTGCATTAATGATGTTTGAATAAATTAAAAGCGACTATGTAGATGCATGCGGTCTGAGTTAGCGTACTTCCTTTGTTTTCCTATGACACGTTGAATAGTAGCAGGCAGCGGCTGGACAGGGACTGCCCAAGACCGGGATACTTGGAGCGCTCAAGGACCAAAAGACTCCCCCAAGAACCGCTATGGGGGAGTTTATCGTGCAGTAGTGGACGTCTATAGGCTGATGATAATTATCATGCAATACATCTTTAAGAAGAATGAAATAATTAGACTCTTTCAAAAGAAGAATACGCAAAACAAATGACGATTGAGGAATAAAGTATTTTTTTTAGTAAAATTAACTAGTATCTCAAAATAAAACAGACAGAAAAATATTTAAAATGGATAGATAAAACACAAAACACAGCAGGACTGTATTTCAAAACTGTAATACGATTTGAATTAAATTTATATTTATTTATTGCATAATCAGCTCTAAGCTCATTAATAAATTGGCATTGAAGTGGTGCAAGGAACCGTGACAATAACGTGGCGATAAAATGTTAGGGGTATACCCATGAAGGTGAAGATTTCTATTTTTTTTTAATACTACTTCTTTAAAAATTGATTTTAAATAAAGAGTTTTCTATCTATCTATTTATAGTATCATCGACAATTTTTAAGCCTCATCTTTACAATTCCTCAAATTTAAGTACAAATTAGTCCAGGAACTCGTATCTAAACTTAGAAAACTTTCGATGTAAAGACCGAACTATCAAAAAGATTGCTATATACTAAACTCCTATATTGACCAGGTCAGGTGAACTCTAATAACTAACTAATGTAGTGAATGTCCAATAAGATCTCCACATCAAGGGAGGAAGGAGGAAGTATAGAAACGTAAAATGCGACTTCTAGTAAGTGTCTACAGCCGCCCATTGACAACTGCAACTCAAGAGCCACAATTGCGTTGTCGCCCTTGAGTTGATATGGCTCCGGTTGATCCAACCCATACTTGCTTGAGCATGGCTCTCCTAAGGCCATCGGTGCATCAGATCTCAAAAACTATCTAATTACGTCCATAGGTAGCGGTAGCCACTTTTCATTAGATGATCTGTCCTTTTGCCCCCTCTTCTATAAAAAACGGTGAAGAGAGAAGAATAGTCGCAGATGGAGAGCACTACCGTAATAAAATAATAAGAGAAGATTAGCCAGAAACAGCAAATAAAGGCAAGGCCCTATTCGCGCCCGAAAGCACGCACGCAAGTACGTTTTTGGCCAATGATTTAAATAATGAATGAAACTTACCAGCTAAATCGTGCATTATATAATTGTATTTCCGTCTTAAGACATCCATAATTACAGATGTTAATAAAAATTAAATACCAATGAATTTAAAGGAAACCACCTAAAACTGGCGTACAGTATCACTCCTTCCCGCGCACTTATAGATTAAACTGAGTCGAGTATTGCATTTGCTTTTAACGAAAGAAACCTAGCTACGCGCTAGGTTTCTTTCGGCATGTATATAAGGGTGTTATCACACTGACAGGCTGACGACCAATATATGAATCGATTTATTGATCGATATAATTGAATCAACTGAAGCTATCAGTCTTCAAGCGATTGACCAATCACCGGTCGATGAGTAGTCAATCGAGAATTAAAGAAAAAAAAAACACTGAATTGGAGTCGTTGGAAAGTGTTTTTTCTGTATTGCCTATTAAGATTTGAGTCACTATAGTCCGTAATCCGTAAAATACAGCTTGAAACCGCTGACAGCTAGAAGCAAATCCGACGATTTAACTTTGAACTGACGCACGTCTTAAGCACACATCTGTCCACAGTGATCAGAATGTAGTTTGTTTATTAGTCCTTAGGTGTGTGACAATATGCCAGTAAATATATTATCTAAACACCTGGCTGTGGTGACAGTCCTGGCAGAGGCGGATTAAGTATCAAGAGCGCTCTAGGCAAGCATCTCATTGGCGCCGCCCCTCCGTCCCCCCTACTCATTTCTAGGGCCCAATGTGTGATAGTGATGACTCCAAAGTTTAGTTGTCATATCTATACTAAAACTTTATTTTTTTAGCTTTTATTAAGACCTCTGGGTCTTTCTTGTTTTTGGTGATAGATGGTCTCACCTTCATCCCCTAGCCTTTTTTTTTTTTTTTTTTTTCCTCCAAGCCTGCACTTATGCAGGATGGGTGCCATTCACATTCGCCGCCTGAACCGCCTGCAGTAACTGGCCGGGAGTTCTAAGCTTCTTCAGGTCCCGCTCCACCCCCTTCTTCTGGAAAATAACTTTCTCTCAGGAAGTGGCGAAGTTCCACGCGCCAATACTCTGTGCCATGGCCGCAATCATGGTGCCCAGCTAGAAAATCCTCTCTCTGATGGCCGTCATTCTAGCAGCGTGTGGTGTTTCTTCACTAGCCAATAATCCATGACGGGTTTTAATATGGCGTACCCGGTGCTTGGTTGCCAAAGTCTTTTCCTCCACTCCTCCTTGAAGACCTTACAAGTTTGGGATTCCTTCCTCGAGTCCCGTGATCCCGACCCGGTACGAGCCCCAGATATCTCATCGAGAGGTCGATGTTGATGGTAGTGCACCTTCCTATGAGACTGGATGCCTTAGGCGGCGCCCTCTGAGGCTCATGAAAGCACAATGCCTCAGATTTGTGATAAAAACTTTTCTAAACAAAATTAATGAGCCGTCATTTATAAAAGTTCAATGCTAAAAGACTAACGAATATGGGACTACTGAAGTTGAAATAGAATAGAAATAGGAGGCGAGAGAGTGGATTTGTATGTGCTCACGTACTTACCCACCATAATATTTATTTTTCTTGTTGGGTTCGCGATTAAGAAGAATATCGCATGTACTCTTATGAAACCACCTAAAGGCTTCGGTGACAGACTCATTACATTCCGACTTCACACAGTATATTAAAAGGTGACAGGGTGCCGCCGTCGACAGATACGTCTGGAGGACGTCACTGAAGTTGAACATGAGTTGATGACTTTTCAGCAATATTATGTTAAGTAAATTTAAAAAATATCAATTTCGTCACAGGTTATGAACAATTCAGTTTTTAGGACATGCCATGTTATGCGACTGCATATGTAAATTATACCTAATAAGTTATTATTAAATCACTGCATATATTAACCAGCAACTGACCCATACACTTCTCAATTTCTGAATATTACAATTTTATTTCTTTTTAAGGTTTCTGAGTTTTTCAATGTTACAAGGGATGTATTATTATTCTTTATAAGCAACATGGAGGTGCCACAGGCCAGATCAGAGTAAGCCGGGGAGTAGTGACCACTAAATGAGTGATTTTCTATCAACAATTGAGCATGATTACAGTATTCACGGTTGAAGCATAGTTACAGTAGAAGTTGGCTACCGCCTATGGCAGAGTAGGAGTCCAGACCTTCCATGGAAAATCTACTACTGGCAACTCAATCAAGCTTCAGCACCTCCAGACGATAGGAACATTACATGAACACTGGATGACAGACGGTACTTTCAAGCTTTTAGAAAACCACCGGATGATGAAAGCAGTAGGAGCTGATACCGAGGATCTCAACAAAATGACAGCACAGCACACTACACAACGTAGATACGTACAAGATCACAACACCCACCTGCGAAATACTTGTATTTGTAAAGATATTGAAGTTCATGCTGACAAATATAAATCAAGAGACCTCTCTCACAAAATTCGCCTCATCACAAAAACTTAGTCATCCAGAACTTGGGCTTTCGAAAACCAGAATGGCTAAGTGGTCACTTAACTGGACAAAATTTCGGAGGTTTGGTATCAATACTGCCAGTCCTAGTTCCAAGACCATCATTCGAAAAATAAGACCCGCCATTTAATACCTAGGAAAAAAGATGACATTCAATTGAAACCATACCAGCTTCGGGAGAGCGTAGCGTTCCCATCATTCAAGTCATTTACAACAGATTATGGCTCAAACAGTATTCAGTCCTCTTCACTAAAAGGGTTCCACCTAGAATGTAGTAGCGTCCGACTTATTGGGCTTATTACACATGGCGGCAAAGTAATGCTACGCATCATAAATGAACGGCTAAAACCTTCTCTATTCAGAAATATTGCGCTACAACAAGCCAAATTTGTCAAAGAACGTTCAATGTTCGTTCGTGGCTCGAGAGTCAACAAGCCCACATGCATAATATTTTGTGGATTTCTTCAAAGCGTTCTCGGTGACTCTGTGAAAGGGCCAACGTTATGGAAGACATTAGGAAACGTACTATTTGACCCATTTAGAGGGCAGGTCTACAAAATACCACGCTTGGTCTCTGGGCTTCCGCTTTGGTTTTTGTCACGTGGTCAATTTATTATGTCTAGCAAATGTATTAATAAAGATTGAGACAATTTTTTTAATTTCCTGTTTGCAAAAAATTATTTGAAAACATATCCATAAATTCATCATCACCATCAGCCTATAGCACTCCACTGCTAGACATAGGCCTTCCATTCATAAATCACTACGTGAAAACTAGAAGGTGGGTGGTCCTGGCATATACTACGGATAGTCATAGATAGATCTGGGAGGTGAGGATTTAAAAATTGAAAAACATGGGTCACGTAGTAAGGATATATTCTTGTCGAATGCACGTACCAAGATTGAAACCATCTGGTAGGAGGTCTTCAGTCCGCACTGAAGCTGTTCCTCTTCTGTAGAGCTCCCTGAGTAAGTGTACGAGGTGTTGTGGTGTGCCCATGTCCAGATGCGGCTGTGCAGTGCGGACTGAAGACCTCCTACCAGATGGTTTCAATCTTAGTATGGGCATTCGACAAGAATGCATAATATTATCTTTTCCATTCAACATCTACACCGAGCTTGTAATGGGAATCACTCTTGAGGACGGAAACACCATCGGTACGTGTTGCAGTTGGTGGATATAACATACCAACCAGCGGTACGCAGACGACCACCTTGTTGGCGAGTAATGCTGGCCTAATGGAAGAATTAATTCTCAAAATGGAGCGCGTAAGGCTGATGTTTGGATTGAAGAGAAATCGATCTTAAACCAAATTGATGATCGTGGATCGTCCGAAGTGACACAGATTGTGAGCTACGACGTAGTTCAGACCTTAGGAGTCTAATCTCAAATAACAATAAAAATTGGCTAAGTACCAAATTTTGTGTTTTTATAATTTTTCTATTTATTTTGGCAGATTTAATTGAAATTACCAAATCTCTCGCTTAAGCTCATTATAACCCCAAGATTTCATAAGTTCTATCAGTTGATTCTTCAAAGTCAGCATTAGGAGCAGTCATTTCACAAAATAATAAACCTATTGCTTATAATGCATAAAAACATTAACCGTAACCAAGTCAAGACCTGCTCAAATTGAAAAAGAACTACTGGCTACTCCATCAGTTGTGAAAAATTACATCAACATGTCATAAAGTAATCATACTAATCACAAATCTTTAGTCTATTTATTTAAAAAAACCATTACATGATGTACCAGCTAGATTACAGCGTATACGAGTAATGTTAACTTTACTAAAACATGATTTGGAAGTAATACATGTCTCGGGTAAAGAGCCACCTTTTTTTTTTTTTTTTTTTTTCCGTGCGGAAATCCCCTCGGATACCACCTGTCGGTGGCATGTCGGACTCGAACCGACTCGAACGACTCGAACGAAACCGCACGCCGTCGCCGGGTACTAGTAGCCGGGGAACCAGGTATACCCTAGAAAGGAAGGGGGTGCCCCGACATACCTCGGGTCATCTACAGACGAGTAGACGACCCCCCCCCCCCCCCCGTGTGGGAACCCCATGTTCCCTGTGCTCCCTGGAAGCGAGCGCGCTTCGCAACGCGCTCGCCGGGGTAAAGAGCCACCTGAGAATGAGTCAGAAATGTCTTGTCATTTTAATTTAATGTATACAAATATGGCAATTACAAATGAATTTAGTACAAAATTGTCACAGGAAAGTAAAACAGATGAAAGCTTGCCATTGCTAAAGAAATATTAAATACATGAATATTTTCGGACAGCTGACACACAGTGTGATCTAGTTTCAAACTAAGCAGAGCTTGTACTATGAAAGCTAGATTGACTGATAGAATACTTATATATTCTTTTTGTAAATACAAACATATTATACATAGAAAACACCCAACTTCCGAAACAAATGATTGCATATCATACACACATTTGGTCTAATCCGGGAATCGAACCCGAGATCTCATCACAGCAGTCGCATACGCTAACACTGCACCACCAAGGCACTCAAAAAGGTTATTATTATGAAGGTTGGCTAAAAAGTAAAAGCAATGTCAGTCCATGAATAAAACAATTTTGGAATATTCATCACTCATAAAATTTATGTTATTAAAGATTTAGATAGATAATACTTTATTTGACTACCCGGATTTTACATACATTATAAAGTAATGAAAAGATCAGCAGATGTAATGTACAAAGGGCGGCCTTATCGCTTAAAGCAATTTCTTCCAGGCAACCTTTGGATGGACTGGATTCATTTTTAACTGGCGATAGGTATACAGAAATTAGAGTAATAAAATAAGGTCTTAACCTATGAAATATTTATTATACATCATCATCAACAGCCTATACTAGTCCACTGCTGGGCATAGGCCTCTGATACATAAATCCTACTAATTGTAAAAAGGTTTGTTGTTTAAAGGTTGAAGATTAATAACATTAAAAAAAAACATTTATTTCCTCACCACATTTGCAGAATAAATTAGAGTTTCAAATGTCAATAGATAATTGTGGGAGACTGGTGCCTGAACTAGGCATTAGCTTGTGTTTCAGGTGACCAGGCCTCCGTGACCGGTTTAGTTTCTATTTCTTTTTATTTTACAATATAGAGCAGATTGTGTTCAGATCTATTTTACTGGGTGTTATCTGGAGTAGATCTTTTATGTGTGGGTGTGAGTGCGTGCGAGTGTGTGTGTGTGTGTATGTGTGTGTGAGAAAGAGAGAGAGAGTTTGTGTGTGTGTGTGTTTGTGTGTGCAGGCCATTGCGGATGCTTGTTATTTGGGGATTTTAATTAGCCTTCCGTGTTTTCATAATTTAATGTAAACTAACATACGGTCAATCGGTTTTTGCATGCTAATTTCGTTGGAGGAAATATTTGTGGTCTTACTTATTTTGTTGTAGATATAACCTCCGATGAAATGTCGGTGGTTTAATGTCTACTTTAATTGTTTTAGTTGAATTATTGAAAAAGTCACTGTTTAAATGTTTATTCACTGTTTTGTTCGATGTTAACAAGATCTATCCTTTACAATATGACAATATATGGTTATTAAAACTTCTTTTTTCCACTTCGAACCATAATAATTTTATGGAGCACAACTACGAAAGTGTTAAATGTACGGTACCCGAAGATGCTGTGACATAATTTCGAAGAAAAATAAAATAAAATAAAAGTTATTATTTTAATGCTTGATTGAGTTCACATAAAAAAAGCTGAGCCAAACACTGATTATACTAAGTACAAAAAAATGTTTTAGTTTGATATAATACGCCTTTGCAACGTTTTTTATTTGAATCTTTAAATGCTCCTACTAAAAAAATTAGGGGTGGGATGTTTTTGGGATAGTTACGGTTCGATTCTGAGTGTGCGAATATTAATAGTGAATGTTGTTTTACAAGAGTATTTAATATAAACAACTGACGCACTGTCTCTGCAACGGGAGAAGCCTATGTCCAGCATTTATTACATACACTGCTTTATTTGTAATTCTGATAAGTTTTCATTATGAACAGTACAGTGATATGATTAGTGTCACAACATGATTATTCTAATTCAAAATATACGATATAGAATTTCTATAGTATTTGTTATTAACCTGGCAGAGGCAGACCTCAGAAGATAGACAGTGGTGAAAGAGGGAGAGGCATTCTGTACGTAATGATGTATCTGCCTATAATCACTAAGGTTTGCCAGGGTTCTCAGAGACCTTTTTCCTAAGATATACACGAATAGTTTGCAATGGCCTCACAAGTATGTTTTAGGTCGGTTAAATTCCGACACAATACTTTTACGTGAGCCCTGGTGAGGTAAATAATTTAGGTTTATTATGTAAATAGTTGACCTTTTGGTAGCACTAATAGTTTTTTGGTATATTAATGACCCTGTCTTAATAGCCTCTATATTTAAACTACACAGGGTAGAAAACCCCGCCGAAACTCCTGTCGGCTTGGGGGAGAGTTAACGCGGCAATACAGCAGATAGCAGGTTGCAGAAGCCCTACTCTGGAGTGGATCAGGACCATGTGATTTCAAGGTACCCCACGAATTGACGTCGCATCTATATAGACCCTACGTGCACGTAGCTGCCCAATCGCGTCTTGATACGATCAAGTCGCCACCCTATCTTCAGCGGCTTCCTCTATACCAGCAGAGGTCCCTACTGGTAGCCAAAGGATTGAATGATTGCTAGCGGATCAGATCTCATCCGCTTCGATGGTCTAGGACCTACGGTTCAGACGCTCGTCAGAAGCAGTCCTCCAACGACTGCATCGACGATAGAAAAAACTGCAGAAGTAGATTTACGAGTTTACCTAAGCTAAGCTACCTCTGCAAATTGTTGCTCTGAGTCTGGATGCTCTTTGTGTTCGTTTCATAGATGTCTGTAAAGTCCCCCACGACGCAGAATATATTCCTATCGTGGGAGTTGTTTAAAAAAAAAGCCTATTCTGATTCCCAATCGGCCGCTCAGAATGCTGGCATGGTAGCGTCCCCTCATGTCTAGTTCAAGTAGTTGTCCAGTTCAGTTTAAGTATTCCCTTAAACAACCATGTTCAGTGAGTAACTGCGTCAATCGGTAGGTGACGCAACCACCCATCCTCTCCTATCCTTCCTTAATGTGTGTGTTTCCTTGAAACATCGTTCAGGACTTAATAATACGACTTTATAAATTTGTTAATTTATAATTTAATACATATATTTTAATTTTAGCAAAGTAAATACAGGTTTCAGGTAAATCGGATCGGAAGTCAGAAATAATTACAATTCACCTATAACATTTCCAACAGCACTGGCATTTTTACGTCTTTTATTTATGCAATATTTTTGCAATATTCGACTGCACGGATGGCGTAGTGGTTTCAGCGGTCGCCACGCCGCTTCCTACTACGCCGAGTGTTGTGGGTTCAAACCCCACATGGGACGACACTTTGTGTGATCCACAAATTGTTGTTCTGAGTCTGGGTGTTCTTTGTGTCCGTTTCATGTATGTTTGTAAAGTCCCCCGCGACACAGGAATATATATTCTTAATGCGGGCGGTGTCTTTTATAAAAAAGAAAATAAAGAAAAGAAATATCTTCACATAGTATAAAAAGGCAGTCGGTTTTTCTTCATGTTCACTGACATACTCGTATTTCAAACTACGCAACGGATTTTAATGCGGATTTTAAAAATTAAGAGTGATTAAAGAAAAAGGTTTATATATATGATATAGTAGAAAAACCCGATAATTTCAAAGATTTGTAATGAGATGGCGTAAAAAACATGGTTTTGAGCGCTTATATTGTGAACGCATGCTAAGCCTTACGAGACATATCAACATAATGTACTACGGTATACCTTAATCTACAAAAAAGTCTGCGATGGAATATGTGTACCTCCTAAGGATAACCGCACTAATCATTTTTCTTTTAATCGTTACAAAAAAATTGGTTAGGTATTTACAAAACTATTTTAAACAATACAGTTTTATTCCTTACTAGCTGAGACCTGCGGTGTTACCCGCGTTTGTTGTTATAACCGCGAAGCGAAGGCGAAGCTAGTCTAAAAAAAGTAGCCTAAGTTACTCCCTATGTCATCAGCTATCTGCCAGTGAAAGTCCTGTCGAAATCGGTACAGCCGTTTCAGAGATTACCCGGAACAAACAGACAGACAGACAAAATTTGTAAAACATGTTATTTTTTCATATGTACCGTGTAAACATACATATGCATTTAGCAAAAAGCCGTTATTTTAATATTACAAACAGACACTCCAATTTTATTTATTTGTATAGATAATTGTTGTGTGTGTTGGTTGTGCATTTAATGTAGATCAAACTTGCGTTTAGTTCCCCATTTCTCATTAATGCAACCACAATGTGCCATAGCGAAGCTTGGCAGGGAACAGCTAGTTAAATATATACTACTAACAAAGTAAGCTTTTATTAAAGACCCGCATTAGATATATATACCTGTGTCGCGGGGGATCGAACCCACAACACTCAGTGCCATCCGTGCAGTCGCAGTAAGTCTTAGGGCTTTGCTTGCACACGGCATATTTTTAACGCGCTTTTTAAGCGAGGGGTGGAACGAGGGGGGAAATAGGAAGGGTGGGTAGGATAGATTTCTATAGTACCTACAATGTTAATTCGCAACTGCAACGCGTTTGTATTGCCATATCAGCGCTGTTGTTTCGATGTTGCATGTTTAACAGTGCCACTAAGTTTTCTAACGTGTACAAGGTTTACTGTTTACGTATGAATTTGATTTAATACGTGTTAACGCGCGTCATGGGCGCCTAGAAAGGCCCTTACGAACTGTGCTCGAAGTAAAGGTTAGTACTTTACAATACATAATAAATTCGGTATTTTCATTGTTTGTTGTTTCATACATTTGCATGTATTTAACATTTTGAAATAAAACGTCGCCTATGAAAATAAGATTTTCGTCTAATGTAGGAGTGTAACATGCCACCGTGACTTGCTAAAAATTTAAAAGGGTGATTCTTTGAAACCGAGGGTTAATGACTAATTCGTCTGGCTTAAATTTATTTTTAGTATTAGATACAAGTTTAAATATTAGTTTGTCTAGGTCATTAAATGTATTTAATTTATTTAAAAGGCACTGCTTTGCTCCCAGTAATTTATGATTTAGAGTGTGCAGATGAATTAATCAGCCAAATGAATGATGACGATGGCAGAAGAATGAGATTTTGCACACTTATTAACTAAAATAAGGAATAAATGAGATTTTTTTTATATTATTTGAATCAATTTTATTGTAAAAAATTAAAATATAATCACTATATTGTGTTGATCACTCAAGTAAATCTTAATTATTCTGATATCCACTACGCATACATGATACTACTTCTAATTTGTAACTGTTTCTTTGGATTGAATTTTAATTATTAAACTTAATAAATCCCACTTTATAACAAGACTAATTATCTCTTAATCTCTTATATCTTAATTGCAATGACATGCAATGGCAAAAATAACAATAATTCTTCACTTATGCCGATTTCACCAACGAATAAATTTATCCGAAGAATAAATTCGGCGGTCTGAAAGTTTTAGTTGAAAAGAAATATCAAATATGCGCTCGGATAAGAATTATTTTACATTGGTGAAATCAGCTATTAGGAATAAATCATAAGAACAAAAACATAATGTATCAACGAATAAGAAGCAATTTGATAACACAAACAAACAACTAAAAGAGACAAATCTGCTATGTGATACGTGCAGTACATGCGATATGCATCACCCACGCTCCTGCTTCTAAACATGCAGAAAAAGCAAACAAGCAATACACACCACCATGACACTACACAAAAAAAATCTTCTGTCAGCACTGTCAACGTACGTATCATTCGTATTGCTTGCTTGGTTGCTTGCTTATCCTGCATGTTTAGAAGCGGAAGAGTGGGCAGTGTAAATCGCATGCTGCACGTTGTACCACACTGATTTGACTGTTTTAGCGGATGATAGTGAATCATCCGCTAAAACAGACGAATATCTCAAGTTCCTTGATCACAGACTTCAGCAAAGTAACGCCTGCTTCTATCCAAATCAAGATATAATAAAATGAGAATCTATCCATACTATCAGCCTTAATTTTCTAATAGGAACTTCAGTCAAGAGATCGCTGAGCGGTAAGTACTTAGGTACTTATCTATTTTAAAAAATGTCATCATCATCAGAGTCCATTAGCAAGATTTTCTAAATCGATACTAAATTTTTTACTACCGTCTCTTGGAAATGTTATTTCTGAATTACTAGTCAAGACATTCTGCCGATTCCAAATTTTGTTCTGCTTTATTCTTCCTAAGTCATTTTTCTTCATTTGCTTCTGATATGGTAAATTGTTTTCCATCACTATTATTTAGTCCTAAATATTTAAGAAAGTTTGGTTTATTGGGTAAATCGAAAATATTAAATTTTTCATCTTCATTTTCTTGATTTGTGTTACTGCGTTTGTGTACTGTTTGTGTACCGTTTGTGTACTGTTGAAAGAGAGGACCAGAATTTTCAATTCTGGTCCTCTCTTTCTCTGACGATCTTATCCCTTTTCTTTTATATATTGGCGTGTTACTTGTTTGGTTATTCTTTTGATTTCCATCTTCAATCACATTATGTCTTGCTGTCCAAAAGGATTCACCAATCTCTCTCAGTTCTCTTGTTGAGTCAGCTAGAGGTCTTTCTGACATCCGTCTGCAAAATTATAAAAGCCAAGATGGTTCTTGTGATTGCAATTGATCGCTTGAGTTTCTATCAGTACAACTTAGTTTTCGCACAGCAATCATAGTAGAATCTACGTTCCAAATAAGCTGGTGCATTTTCATGCATCTCGAATGTTGTCTTGTGAAGCTACCGCCATTTCAGTGTCTGACAAGATGCTGCGACTTTGATATTGTGCAAACAGCTGCGCCGTTCTTTTTTCTTGCTTTTTCTTAGGTAATATGACTTGTAATTTTTTCTCCATCTTTTTCTCTGCAACCTTTGATGTCTTGGAGTCATTTCCTTAATCGGTAATTGTTTCTTTTCTTCGTATATAGTTTTGTTTATTCTTTGCATCTTTGGTTTCGCCATTTCAAAATAAAGTTCTGAAAAGAAAATCTGGTATACAGGAAGTATAGTCTGTTTATGTTAAGAAAATAGAGACTAAACTGTTCATTGTCAGTAGAGTAAGCGATGCCCTCAACAAGCCCTCAACTAATTATGTTGCGAGAAATCAAAAAACATTTTGATTCTGATTAGTTTTAACTGTTTTCTGAAGGCTTAAATATTTTATTTATTTCGAACTGCGATTAGCTATATCATGCCTCGATAGATATTTACTTTTAACATAAAACCTAAAATGTATGTCTAAAAAGAAGGTTATTTTAATGAGTTCTTCAGCAAAAATCATGTCAAAACTGTGTTTCGAAGAATCACCCAAAAATCGTAGCATAATAAGCATCGACACTTAAATTTACATAAAATATTTGTTTTAACGATACATCATTATGTACGTCAAACTACTGTTTTCACTATCTACTTTACATAAACAGAACATTTCCAGTTAACTTAAAAATTTAACTCAAAATAAAGTGTCAACAAAATGCTTTGTGGTCTAAATAGTTAAGGCATACGTTTTTTGTTGATTCTTCTACACCAGGGATACCCTGGCCTTTATAAACGAAAACTGATTTTAGGGCTAATAAAGATCTAAAAATCAACCCCCATTAATTAACACAAGTTTCTTTTTGAAACTTTCAAGATACTGTATTGTTAGGTGTGGCCCAACCCAAGCCCTCAACCCTCCCCCAGATCAACGGGGGGGACTTAAATGGACCGACCCTTTGAACGCACTCTTGACTCTTGAGTGCAGGTTTCCAAGGGCGGCAGTCTTTTTCTGTGAAGCTGGGATTGGGAGAGGGCCGATCCCGAGCGGAGAAGACGTCGGCGGCGGAATGATCTGCCGACGGGACCGCTGGCCCCCAGACAGGTCCCCTCTGGTGGCAGATTAATTGATGCGGTAGGGGATAGGATGGCCTAATCGCGCTAAAAATGTGATCGGGCCGCAACATCTGGATAGGCTGATAGGCAGGGAGAAGCAACTGGCTTTCCCTGAGATAGAGCCCGGTCAGGTGCGGCGTCGATCTAGGGAGAACCTGAAATCACATCTCCTCGGGTTCTCCCTAGAGCAGAGCGCCTAAGGCTGGCCGTCAGGGTGGTTTTTAGTCGAAACACCACATACTCCTGGCTACTATATCCACAAGGAGCCGGCGATCCGAAAGCATTTTCCACCTCGTCACCAAAAAAAAAAGAAAAGGGCATGTACCTTTTCTTTTTTTTTTGGTGACGAGGTGGAAAATCCTATGAATCCAAAAAAACTAGGAATCCATGAAAGTGTATAATGTCGAATGGTCTTCTCTCGGATTTTAAAATAAAACTAATCTGTTGATAGATCTGGCATTCCTTCTTTGATTTAACCATATGTACCTGGGTAGTAATGAGACGGCTACATAAATACCTAACTTCTAAGTTTACCTAAAGATTTTGATCGCTTTTATTGTATAATACATTTCATATCGGGAACAAACTCCAGTAATAATATCTTCAAAAGTGCGAGTAGTTCATCAAAACAACAATCATCAAAAACAGAAAACAGACACACAAATATTTTATTGTTGCAATTCTAATATAAAATATTAGAAGTGATTTCATAAAAAAATAATCAGTTCTAATGTCGCGCACGGCACGGATTGAAGCTCTCTGGTGCGAAAGGAAACTGAAAACCACGACTCACTATTTATCAATCATCATCATCAACAGCCTTTAACAGTCCACTGCTGGACATAGGCCTCTTCTTAGGAAGGAGGTTTTGGCCTACTACTCACTTTGTAGGTTTTGGACTCACTATTATTACTATTTAATAATCAACTCTCATTGTGATTATTCTAAGGCTGTTTGTTCTAATTTCAAAAGTATGTGACCGTGACCTGCTTAAATTGCTATGCATATATATTACGAGTATATAATTTAATATAATCGTGTAAACAGTATTATATTCGGTTACTTCAATTGCCTTGTCGTACATCTTCCTTTCCGTTTTTTTATTACCCAAAACAGGGGCCATTGAGAATGCGCCTTTGTGTTCATAAGTAAAAGTTGTAGTCTGCAAAGTAAATCAAAGAGTCTTAATAAACTCTATGAACATACGAACTGAGTCAAGCCATCCAGAAACTTTGTGGTTAGTTATTCCTGTTAATAAATCCATCGCTTTAACTGATAAGACCGACCAGAAATCTTTGCAATAAATCACACGTACCTACGTAGCTGTGCGTAATACACAGCTATTTAATATACGATTTTAGCTGCCGAGTGTACAAAATGAAAATTTCATCGTTCACAATGTCCGTCATTTGAAATAAATATCAATTTTAAATATTCACCTTGTTATTACTTAATTGTATGTAAGTTATTTGGTTCCAGTCTTATACACTCCTCATATTTTTTCCAAAGAATATAAATTAATATTACGGCCCAGTATTTTAAATTTTGTATTAATTAGGTTCATATTATGGCGCACATAAACACACAAAACGTCATTAGCCAGGAAACAATCGTATGTAATAAGTTTCCTAATTGATAAGAATGTAAGAAAGCAAACTCAAAAGGTAAAACTAACTAAATATGAAGCTCAGAAGAATGTAGGTACACAATTAGTTACTAGAACAAGACGCTACGCCTAAGCCGAAGCACTGCTTACGCTCACAATATAAACACAACTAAGCCTATTGACTGCCCCGGTAGTGCAGTGGTAGCGTATGCGACCGTTGTGCTGAAGTCTCGGTTTCGATTCTCCAAATATTTGTATGTATAATGTAAATGTATTTACGAAAAAAAGTATATAAGTATTCTTTCAGTCAATTTAGCTTTCACAGTACAAGCTCTTCTTGGACTCCTCCTGTAAAACATGGGTAAAAGGGCCCTTCAAGCTGATTTTTTCCCTGAGCTGAGTGTGATTTACTACGCCGATGGCACTTTGGTCATAGCCTGGGAGCCGAACTACCAAGTGGCGTCGCGTGTGGCCACTAGGTGAGTCTCTGAGTCTCTCTGGAAGCGCTGGACTTACAAGTGGCCCTGGATAAGACGGATGTCCTCTTATCTTTTGGGCCCCGTTGTGTTTAAATCAAATAAAAACGGATCCAATTCACTACTCTCGACAATTTGCTATAATGGTCAGTTAGCCGAGACAGGTGATGGAATATGTAACCATTGCGCTGCACACGTTTAACTCCAACTTTCTTCCGTCGTCGACGTCTTCCTTGCCAACTCCCGCATCCTATCATGACGTACCCAATTGTATAGGTAACATAGAGATTGACGCTAGTGACGTTCTGAAACTACTACAATCTCTCGTTCTATAGAAAGGCGGGAGTCCCAATAAAATTGTACCATTGTATATTGTTAAATGTGCTGCATGCTTAGTAAAGCCTGTTACTATTCCATATAAAACCTTTTAAATAAAATTGCAGAGGGACTAGTACCTAAAATTTGGAAATCAGCAATTATCACCCCTAAACACAAGAATGGAAACAAAAATGATGCTAAAAATTACAAGCCTATCTATAAATTATGTGTTTTTGCAAAGGTGTATTAAAATATTGTGTATTCACAACTATATGAAACGGTTAACGGTTCCTTAGAAAACGATCAACGTTATCAAATTAACAACTTTTTACGGACTTTACGACATCAAATATGGATTCCGGTGGACGGTGAAACTTCAAGAAGACTTGGATAGATTTCCACACTATTGCTTAGCTAATAAATTAGATTAGAATGTTAATTAATGTCATTTTATTACCGTCACTCGCAAAGCCAACAAAAATATTTTAAGTAATCCGCTTACGGGAAACTTCGTTATTTTTGGTAGTAGTTTTTTAAACTCACAGTAAATCCTCTTTTTTAAAAATGATAAAAAATGTTGTTATTAATTTTTCAAAACTCCCTATAAGTGATTAAATGGTAAATAAAGTCCGAAATTTCCATAGATTTGTAATGTGATGCCATACACCCGTACGAAGCAAAAGTTTACTAAGTAAACTTCAAATGAATAAAAAGATACAAATATAAATTAATTTGCTTCCGTAAGGTAAGTAATATGTTTATTCGTTGTTCGTGGACGATTGACGGATTAATAATATGGAGTGACACCACTCATATTTATCCCGTAGGTGTCGTATCTGCAATCAGTAGACAACTATAAGCAGATAAGTGGTAGGTTTTGGCAGGTCGAGTGTGAGGGCAACTACTGGTACTTTTGCGTGGCAGCTTGAATTTCTTCTCCCACAGTGTTCACATTTAGGTGTGTGTGAATTTCAGAGTTTCTGATGATATTACGAGAGGGTAATTTTGTATCTTATTTTTAATATCTAATAGTGGTGTACTCTTCCAGCAAGCCTCCTGTATGAGGTTTGTAATATATTCGGCCGCTATTTGAATATCATCTGGCGTCTTAAGAGCGACTTTCAGCATGAGATTCTCATTAATATATTCTCTGAATGAGTACCAGTCTGTGCTTTTGTTGTACAACCTTCGTGGACACTCATGTTCTATAATCTCCGTACTTAGAGTAAGCAGTACTGGTGTGTGATCTGAGGAGCTGTCATAACAAGACTCACATTTAGTATAGTGAGAACAAAAGCCTTTAATGATAAAGAAGTCAATCAGATCCAGCAGTCTAGAGACATCCGTCGGCCAGTGCGTTGGTTCACATGTGAAAATTGTAGTTAAGCTGTTCGCCTCTACACTAAGTTTAAGCTGTCTGCCCCTGGTACTGGTTAGTCTGGATCCCCAGAAAGTGTTTTTGGTCCAGTCTCCTCCAGCTAGGAATCTATTACCAAGTGTTTTGAAGAATTCTTTAAACATCTCTGCAGATATCTTATGTCTGGGTGGGCAGTACACTGAGGAAATATTGAAATAGCCATTTCTGTCTTCAACCGCTATTGTAGTATACTCTATGGTTCTATACTCAGGCATTAAATGATGTTTTAGCGATCTCCTGACCACAATCACAGTACCAGCATGTCCGGACCCATCCGGGTGTAGGGTGAAATATCACTCATAGTTTTTAAATTTAATATTTGTGACAGCAACACAGTGAGCTTCGGATATCAATAGCAAGTCCAAGTTTTGCTGTACCATGAGGGTTTCTGCTTCATCTTTATTTGGCGTCAATCCATTGATGTTCCATATTGCCATTCGAATTGCAGTCATTTTGTCAATTTTTCAACGAGTCGCGTAACGAGTATCATTAAGGTATTAATTTGTTGTAAGATTATGTCAAATTTTTCAGACGGTTTGATTAAAATCTCTTCCAAGATCAAAGGTTTTGGTATTTCTTGAGTTGGTCCCATTTTGTTTCCAGTAACATCAGAGTATGTTTTCTTTGCTTCCCCAGGATTTTGAGCTTCTTTAACAGGTATGTTTGGCACTAGTCTATTCACCGTATTATCGGCCGCAGGTGTTTGCGTTTGATAACTTCTTGCAGTAGTGGTCGTAGGTGTCGTAAGAGCCTACTAAGGGAGCAAACTACGCAGGACAACAGCACTGTAAGGCGAAGAAAAACCTAAAACAAACCCTACACTAACCCGTCTGGCCAGCGTGGTATAGTTGGCCAAAACCTCCTTTCTAAGGAGAGGCCTATGTCCAGCAGTGGACAACTAAATGCTCTTGATAATGATGATATTACTTATTATGGCTATAACTATTTGAAATAAAATAACCAAAATAAATGTTATCCCGTATATTTTATCCTCTTAAAATTACAAGTCTTGTGTATATTGAAAGTACATACTTCATTACCTACCAAGCTAACAGTTCTATTAGCTTCAGTAAGAAGCAAGTTCTAAAGAAATATTTTATACATGATTATGTATAGATGTATCTATATATTCAAAGATTACATATATATTCTTATTTTTAGGAAAAAGAGTTTGGAATAAAATATATCTATTTTATAACAAATGGGTTAGCAATATATAAACAGTAATATTTACGTCTTATGACATTGTTTTAATTGATTACATTTTTCAGTAGAAAATCAGTCAAATCACTATAAACATTTGTATGAGTTGTCCCCAAATGGTCACCACAACATGTGTGCTTAAAATAAAAAATAAAATTATAAATGAGTTTTTGTTTTCAAACTGCTTTTTCTAGCCACGTATGTATAAGTATTTTACTTATATTTTTTATCATATTCCTGATACATATCATTTAGTTTTAATTTATTACAAAAGGGTTTATTAGGTATGGTGTCGTGGACGCAGTCACAAGACGATAGTATGGTCCAGGACCACAGCACTACATGACTAATATCGCCCTATTGAGATTGAAAATGTAGTCAGTCTTTTCTATGCCCAAGAGTCTAAAAGAACATTATTGATACTTTTAAACACGTGGGTACAAAATACAGGTCCAAAACGCAAAACTCGCCCGGTAATTTCTTCCTCACAAACAAATTTTAGCATTTCTTTTTTAGGATTAGAGAAATGGTTTGTACTCATAAAAATACTAATCTAGTATTCTTTATTACGTGTGTAATCCATTATCTTAAGTATAATTTGGTAAAACTCAATTAATTGTTGCAATCCATAGATTTTTTCTTTCTAAACACTAATATTCTAATGGCTAACTGTTAGGCCTTACCTGATACAGGTATGGCTATAAAGAAAATGATACAGTAAAAATCTGAGCACCAACCCAGAAAATCAGAATAGATATTTATACATTATATACTTTAGGATGAACTAAATTATTTTCTCTTGAATACCTAAACCAAAAACTTAAAATATTTGTACAAATATACAGTCACTATTCTAGTAAAACATTAAAATTCTATAATTAGGTTCCTCATGAATTTGTGAGACGAGTTTAGGATTTTGTAGACTAAATAGATATTCATCTGGCGAAGGCCTACTTTAAAACAGTGACCTTATAAAAACCATCGTTGTTAACTGTCTTTTTTGAACAAAAAACATACATGAAAAATATTAAAACATGAGTATACATATACAGGATTTGATGAAATTCATTTCAGTCATATGCATTCATATAATTTTTGTAAATGCTCAATGCGAAAGATTAAGCTTACTAACTAACGTCAACACGATATCGTGAAGACGCATGCCGTGGCGATGCGTCTTCACGATCGTCTTCTATGTGATAGTATATGTAACATACAGTGTGGTGCATTGCTATACTGAATATTATATTTTTATTTATATTCTACAAAATAATTTCAATGTTTCGCATCTGCCAGACGTCCTCGCACAATTTTTGTCTATTTTTTTAACTCATTTATTAACATGTCGAGCCAAACACAATCGTCCAAATTATCATCAGAGAATCATTAACAAAATCCTAAACACAAAATTCTATCACGCAAATATTGCACATACACAATATCTGATATTTAACTAACACAATCACAGTTAGTTCTATTTCCTAGCACTCTTTCGTTTTACCATTTGTAACCACATCCGTTGTCGTATTACCGTTGGCAATAGGATTTTTCGTAATTCCATTGGTGACAGTATATCTCACTTTGGTACCTTCGTGATTCGGAGTAGCTCTCCTATTTTTGACGTAGCTGTTGTAATAGAACATACCGAACATATAAAGGAAGAGACCAGCGTTGAGAGAGAGCAAGAAATTAATGCCTTTAGGGTAGTTACAGTCGCTGAACATAACGGTGAAGTTATGATAGAAGATAATGCAGAACTGAATCTGGAATAAAAAGGTAAGAAAGAAGATTTAATGGAGTTTTAACTAGACCTTAACACACAAGTACAGTACAGTTTTGCCAATTTATATGTAAAATGTAAAAAAATATAGATCTTTCTATGCACTGCACAGAATGAAAACTTACCAGTTGCATGGTGGTGAGGTGCTTCTTCCACCACAGGTACTTTTGATACTGAGGTCCAAGTCCGGAGATTAGGTAGTACGAGTACATGATGATGTGTATGAAGGAGTTGATAACTCCAAGGAGAGTTCCGTGACCTCCTAGAATTGTGCATAAAACATATTTTATTGGCTTTAAAACAAATTCTGCTTTTATGGCTTGGTGTTTTATTACTTGAATCTTTTCTAGTTTTTACTATTTAGGTTTTATTAGAAAATACTTTTTAATGTTTCGACTCTTGAGTAGAGTTAGCGCATGCATTAGAATTTCCAATGTTTGCTTCAAAGTGATTTTCTGCTGATGTAAAAGACTTTTTAAATTGCTTATGCATGCTAAAAATTAATAATTAAATGCTGATTTGCTGACATACCTGGTAAGAACTTAACACCGATCCAAGCACAGATGGGCATCATGAAATGGTGGTACAGATGCAAGAAACTGATTTGCCTATTCTTCTTTCTTAACACAAAGAAGATAGTATCTAGCAGCTCAATAATCTTCGCTGCAAAGTACCACCATACAGCTGCTGCCATCTATAATAGTTAATTTATTAGATTAAGTCTCAACTGAATTTAGTTGACAACATAACACGCTAATACTACAGTCTTACATGAATACAACTTATTCCAGAATAAACCTCACTTAGCCCTTAACAACTGGATGTCTGTTAATTCAATGCAATGCTTTTTTCATAACATATGATAATTATAGTATACTTCAATCAAATTCTATGGTGTTTTAAATATTTTCGTGATATTGCTTTTGAATTTTTCTACTTTTAAAAACAATTATTCTTAATGTTATGGGGCATCCAAAATTTAGATTTTATCCGTCATTTGTCGCGTAACAATAAATTTATTTACTATTATCCCTTAATATATTATGCATCTATTCATAGTATACTTAATTGTGTAAATTAGGCTAGTAAAATTGTAGTCTATTTCCAAAATTGACAATTTTTACCTACTTCTTTCTCGACAGTGAATAAGTTGTTTTTAGTTTTATAATATTATTTACAGTATTAGGTTAATGTTTTCTTACTCTTTTCGCTTGAGGGCTGTCGGAGTAATCTACTGGTTGACATGAGAAATTGTAGTCGTTCCACCATCCGGCGACTAGACCCTGAAAATAATTGACATTAAAATTAACATATATCATTAAACTTATAACCTAACCAACAATAAAACTAAAGAGTACCGTAAATACTAAAACGATCTTTTCAAATAGGTATTTCCGAATACAGACTGAGAAAATTTGAAAAAAGTCTTGAATAACGGGAATGAAATGACATTATACACAACCAATATCCGTGTGGTGACGGATTAAGAATACGGAATGTCACCACCCCTATTCATTCCGTGGATGTCGTACGAGCCGACTAAGAGAACGTCTGGCCAGCGTGGTGTAGTACTCCAAAACCTCCTTTTTAAGGAGAGGCCTATGTCCAGCAGTGGACTATTACAGGCTGTTGATGGTGATTAACAACCAATTTACTAGATATCGGCATTGTTTTTAATGGCTTTGAGACAAGATGTGACGGTTCTCATCCTGTTTTTTTTTCTCCACTCGGGAGTAGGTAGTGTAAGTAGTAATACTTGAAAACAGATGACTCAGGCTATGGCGGTGTAAAGGACAGTTAAGATTATATATGCCCAGCAGCTTACCTCATAAACTAAGTAGATGCTCATCAATATCTGTGATATGTTGTAGACAATCATGACGTTCTTCAGATCGTACGGTTTCCTGTCTCTCATGTACCGTGGTCCCACGGAATTACAGAAGTACAGGTAGGTAGCCAGAATTGTGAGTAGCGGTCCTGGTCCCGACATGAGCCACCAGTTCTCAGTTCGGGGATCTGAAAAATATATAGCAAAAACTTAAATCATCGTTGCTAGAATTTATGGCTGTTTTTTTTTTCGATGACGTTTTATTCTGTTTGAAACTTAATAGGCGATTTAACTTATTTATCATCATCAACAGCTTTCATTAGTCTACAGCTGACCTCCAGTCAGGAAGGAAGTTTTGGCCTACTATGTCACGCTGGTATCAACAACACCAACACAACTCCGTGTGGTGACGGATTAAGAACACAGAGTGTCACCGCCCCTATTCATCCCATGGGTGTCGTAAGAGCCGATTAAGGGAGCAAACTATGCAGAACAACAGCACTGCAAAGACAAGGAAAACTTGACACAAACCCTATACCATCCTGTCTGTCCAGCGAGGTATAGTAGGCCAAAACCTCATTTTAAGGAGATGCCTATGTTCGGCAGTGGACTATTAGAGGCTGTTGATGATAATGTCACGCTATCCAGACTGGTTGCTAATTTTAACTTATTAATTCAAAAAAAAATCCTTTTATTCATATAGTATATAAATCCAAATACAGTTATATAAGTCTGTAAAATAAAACAAGACTTTTCAAAAGGTCGATTTCTAACGCCTGTAAAAAATCTTATCATATGTTCTAGCATCTGATGATTGCTCGCTCAGTTGAGCAGGCGTTTGCAGTTATGTAGCGCTTTAAAGTTAAACGCTAGCAATGTATTGCCGTTAAAGATTTTCTTCTAAACAAGTTTAATTCAAAATAAAAGAGGTTGAAAATTTGGATTTTCGAGTATGTTGAGAAAAAATGGTATTCTAGTTTTAATTCACGAGAGCAATGTTTCTAAGATCTGAAGATCTAATTAATTAAAGTTTAAAAAGACCAACGTAAAAAAATAAACGAAAGCGTGGCTTTGAGTGAGGATAAAACAGGATAAAACGTTTTTTATACTGCATACCTATGCAGAGATCGAAACTACGCAAATATAGTGTAAGATACGTGTTGTGATCTGTTAGGATTTTAGACGATAACTCACAAAGAAGATAATATTTTTCTATTTATTTAATATTTTACAGAAATTATACCTATAAAATATAGCGTAATACTTATATCAGTAAAGAAATACCTAATCAACATAAAGTACAAACTTAACGTGTGAAAATCATTTAAAACATATCTGTGAGCATACAATGAGCCAATTGCTATTGTTTGATTCCGAATCACTTCGCAATGTGATTGTGATAATTACATTAGTCTAGAAAGCAAATAGTTTAAAGTACACATACATGACATGTAAACTTTAATACGTTACATGTATTTATTAAGATTAAATTAAAAATTTATAAGAATTAAATAAAATAAAAAGAAATCTCTGTCGCGGGGACTTTACAAACATACACAAATGGACACAAAAAACACTCAGACTCGGAACAACAATTCGTGGACCATGCAAAGTGTTGTCCAATGTGGGAACCAAACCCACAACTCTCAGCGCAGTAGGTAGCGGCGAGGTGATCGCTTAAACTACAACGCCATAGGTGCAGTCAGAGACTTTCGTAGATAGTAGAGAATAAAACTCAACTTTAAATAACTACAAAAATTGCGTATAGATCTCACACGGAATCCGAATAGCTCATTTTAATAAGTATATTAGTTTGCACGATACCGCAAATGCACTTAGCACTTACGTAGTTTATTTGATCATAATGTCGTTGTGGAGTCGACTGTAACATAGGCAGTATTTTAGTAATAATCAGTAAGACACAGATCCCCCGGAAAACATTTTCATATAAAATGTTGCCAAGACGAGGCCATATGGCTCGCACTCTCAAAAAGTTATCAGATCTACGAGTAGTTACAAGCCCTGACTTCACAAACTCTACACCTTTTTTTTTATGCGGATATCCCCTCGGATACCACCCAATGGTGGCTATGTCAGACTCAAACCAACTAAAAACCGCACACCGTCTCGGGTGCCAGTAGCCGCGGAACCAGGTGTACCCTAGAAAGAAAATCCCTGGTACCCCGGCCTACCTCGGGCCATTTACGGCGGGTAGATGACCCCTCCTGTGTGGGAACCCCCATGTTCCCTTTGTGCTCCCAAAAGGGGCGCGCGCTCTCGGCAGCGCGCCTCGCCGCCATTCCGGCCTGCTTCTGCTAGGGTGACAGATGGCCTCATCTGCCACGGGGCCGGGAGAGTTCTAAACCTCTTCTTCGCAAACATAACTTGCTCGCAGAAGTAGACGGCGGAGTTCCACGCACTCTCGCTCCGCACCGGCCGCCATGAGGTCACGCCTCTGCTCCACCTATGCCGGGCATTCTGCCAGCGTGTGGAGTGCCGTGTCCGCGGTCCGGCCTTGCTCACCCACCCAGGCGTGTGCTCCTTGCGGATCTGACACAGGTGATCTCCGAAGCATCCTTCGCCAGTGATCACCTGTGTCAACCGGTATGAGCCGATCCTCCATAAGCTCTCATACATAATTATATATATATTTATATATATATATATATATATATATATATATATATATATATATATATATATATATATATATATAATTCGCTCTTCCTCATTGCTTCTCCACGACAACGAGCGAGCCCACACTTCACGACAGACCATCACAGCTACAAGAGTTATAGCTGGAAACTCTCTGTCACAGTACTATGTGTGTACACTGTGGCAGTACCAAAGGCTTTCGCTTACTTCATCGCCACCCGTACAGCATACTTAGAAGTCTTTAATTTCTTTGAAAACAAGATGTCTTTAAAATGAAATTATATTTATTTCTGCAAGTAAATCTTTACAGATATCTTTAGAAGTCGGAGATATTTTTACAATTTGGAAGATTTGAAAAGAAGACTTAGATTTTAGCTTTTATCCTTTTACGTAAAATGATAAAAATATTGTATAGACAATTTGGACCAGTACTTTGAACAGTGAATAATATTTTCACCTTACGCCCATGCGATGCGCCATGCGCCCATGGGGTGTGAGGGGCGAACCACCATCTTTCGCCCCAAGCCAACCTCACCTGCCCGCGGTGCATCCTGCTGAACGACGAACGAGGCTCTGGCGACCGACCGATGGCGGTATATCCATCCCAATAGGCGTAGCTAAATATAACAGGCCGGTGACGGGCAGCAGCGTTACCGGTGCGACAAGCTACGCCCTGCGATCGCCAACCCGCCTGCCCAGCGTGGCGATTATGGGCAAACCCCTCTCATGCAGACGCAACAAAGGCCACGGCCCCCAGTTCCCGGCGGCCCCGCTATTCCTGGTCATGGTGGCGACCACGGTAAAGGCGGGGCAGGGGGTGCGAAGAATCTCCGGGCTACGGGAGGCCACCACAACCGACTGACCCTGGCTACGTACAACGGACGCACGCTACGGCTAGACTCGCATCTGGCGCAACTTGAGGTGGAACTTGGGAAGATTAGGTGGCATATCCTAGGGCTATGTGAAGTCCGAAGAGAGGGGGAGGACACCATAACCCTCGAGTCAGGCCACCTAATGTACTTCCGCGAGGGAGACCAACAATCCCAAGGTGGGGTTGGGTTTCTGGTGAATAAGTCCCTATCTGACAACGTTGTGGAAATTTCCAGTGTGTCGAACAGGGTAGCGTACCTCATTATCAAGCTCACCGAGAGGTATAGCCTCAAGGTTGTGCAAGTGTACGCACCGACCTCGGCACATTCGGACGACGAGGTGGAGGATATGTACGATGACATATCGAGGGCCCTCCACTTCACAACTAAGACCCACTACAACGTTGTTATGGGTGACTTCAACGCTAAAGTGGGAGTACAGAATTGCAGCGAATCGGTAGTAGGATCCCATGGATTTGGAAGCAGGAATCATAGGGGGCAAATGCTGGTCAACTTCCTCGAACGGGAGGGGCTGTTTTTGATGAATTCTTTCTTCAAGAAACAGCCCCAAAGGAAGTGGACGTGGCAAAGCCCCGACGCTATGACTAGAAATGAGATCGATTTCATCATGACGGATAGAAAGCACATATTCAGAGACGTCTCAGTGATCAATAGGTTTAATACCGGTAGTGATCACCGACTTGTCCGGGGCTCTCTGAATATCAACTTTAAGGCGGAACGTGTCTGTTTGATGAAATCCAGGCTCCGACCAACTCGGCTCCAGGCCATGACAGGATCTGAAACGTTCCAGTCAAAACTGGCAAACCGATTCGCTGCCGTGGAAACCACAATCGACGTAAACCAGAACCTCAAAAATGTGGTTCAGATCCTCAGGGAAGAAGGTATGAGATTTTGTGAAATGCAGCGTAAGGGCAGGAAGTCGAAGCTTTCAGAAAGGACCCTAGGGCTGATGAAGAAACGACGTGAAAACCCACCTGTCACTTTGTCGGCAAAGCGGACTCTAAACCGAGAGATCAGTAAACTCGTACGACACGACCTCCGGTGCTCCAATACTCTTTCAATTGAAAGAGCGATCGAGCAAAATCGGGGGTCAAAAGTGTTCGTACAATCTCTTGGAAGAAGCCACCTGACAAAGTTGACTACAGAAAGTGGAGAAGTCGTTGCTTCGAAGCCGGCAGTCCTTTTGGAAGTGGAAAGCTTCTATGGCCGGTTATACGCTTCGCATGCATCTCGACCTGATCCCGAAAATGAGGACTCTAGAGCCACATTAACACGTCACTACACCGAAGACCTGCCAGAAGTTAGCATTGAAGAAATCGAGATGGCTCTTGGACAGCTGAAAAATGGAAAAGCCCCTGGAGAGGATGGCGTTACAACAGAGCTGCTGAAGGCCGGGGGTAAACCCGTACTAAGGGAGCTCCAAAAGCTCTTCAACGCTGTCCTGTTTGAAGGGAGAACTCCAGAAGCGTGGAGTAGGAGTGTGGTCGTCTTGTTCTTCAAAAAGGGTGACAAGACCAGGTTGAAGAACTATCGACCCATATCCCTTCTAAGCCACGTCTACAAGCTGTTTTCGAGAGTCATCACGAACCGTCTTGCGCAAAGACTCGACGAATTCCAACCACCGGAGCAAGCTGGGTTTCGGAGCGGATATGGCACCATAGACCACATCCACACAGTGCGGCAGATTATACAGAAGACCGAAGAATATAATCAGCCCCTGTGTCTAGCATTCGTGGACTATGAGAAAGCCTTTGACTCGATCGAGATCTGGTCTGTTCTGGAGTCCCTGCAGCGTTGCCAAGTAGATTGGCGATACATCCAAGTGATGAGATGTCTCTACGAAGCCGCCACCATGTCCGTCCAAGTACAGAATCAGCAAACAAGGCCCGTACCATTGCATCGAGGAGTGAGACAAGGGGACGTTATTTCCCCGAAACTGTTCACAAACGCAATGGAGGACATGTTCAAGACGCTGCACTGGAAAGGGCGTGGCATCAATATCAATGGCGAATACATCTCTCACTTGCGATTTGCAGATGACATCGTCATCATGGCAGAGACGTTGCAGGACGTACAGCAGATGCTGAATGACTTAGCTGACACTTCTGTACGCATCGGCCTACGGATGAACTTGGATAAAACCAAGGTCATGTTCAACGAACATGTACTACCGGAACCGATTGCGGTACACGGTGCCGTTCTCGAAGTTGTTCAAAATTATGTGTACCTCGGGCAGACATTGCAGTTAGGTAGAAACAACTTCGAGGACGAGGTGAACAGAAGAATTCGGTTGGGTTGGGCAGCGTTTGGGAAGCTACGTCGAGTCTTCTCATCGTCGATCCCACAGTGCCTTAAGACGAAAGTCTTTAATGAGTGCGTCCTACCCGTCATGACATACGGAGCTGAAACGTGGACACTTACGGTACGGCTGGTCCACAAGTTCAAAGTCGCTCAACGTGCTATGGAAAGGGCTATGCTCGGCGTTTCTCTAAGGGATCGCATCAGAAATGAGGTGATCCGGCAGAGAACTAAGGTCACCGACATAGCGTACCGGATCAGCAAGCTGAAGTGGCAGTGGGCTGGCCATATTAGCCGCAGAACCGATAACCGTTGGGGAAAACGAGTTCTTGAGTGGAGACCGCGTCTCGGCAAACGTAGTGTAGGACGCCCACAGGCCAGGTGGAGTGACGATTTGCGCAAGATGGCTGGCAGGAGCTGGATGCGAGAAGCCCAAAATCGATCTAAGTGGCGTGCAATGGGAGAGGCCTATGTCCAGCAGTGGACTGCGATAGGCTGATGATGATGATGATGATGACGCCCATGCGACGGTAGCGAAATAAATAGATAATTAATCGTTTATAGATTTGACTTTGCACAGAACAATTGCCTGTAAATGAGTAATGAGAAATATTAAATGACAGCATCTGCTTTTCCCCCTCTTTTCAATTTCTGTTTTAAAATCCCTCCTACAAACTCACCTATACATTTGTTATGGTTGTTTTGACTTTTTTTCTATTAACACGCTTTTATGAGTAGGACCATTAAGCAACTAGTTTTTGTAACAAATATCTAGTTCTAATTATCTTATCGAAATAAAACTTTATGTGTGGAAATCCTTGGAGCTGATGTAATAATGACAGAAGTATTTACTTGAATTCTTTATTTTATTGTTAGTAAACTCAATGTGTTTCGACTTATATATGTACATAGTTCATTTTGTCTAATCAGACAGATTTTTTAACTTTTATTATTTAACAATTTTGAATAAATTAATTGATCAATTGAGCAACAACCTAGTTCATTTCGCTGAATGAAAAGACCTGTTTTTTTTTCCTCGACGGGGTTGAAAATCCCTTCAGATCTCCTGCTCCTCATGGGCTCAGGAGTCAGGAGCATGTGGTGATTCCACTAAAAACCACTCCGACGGCCGGCCTAAGGTGTCCTACTCTGGGGGGACCCGGACCATGTTATTTCAGGTCCTCCCTGAATTGACAACATGCCTTGAATGATCTAGTAGTTCACTAAACCACTCTTATAAAACGGATAAATTGTTTTTTCTTTTTATTTCATAATTTTAAAACACGCCTCAATGTTTAGTAGTTAGTTTACAAACTCATGGACAAAACGTTATTAAGTATTACAAAATTACGCAGTTTATTTAAATTTCCTACACCATCAGACCTACCGCGAAGAACATAGTTCTGAACCATATCACGTTTGTATCACAGCAAAACTATTAATAACAATAAACTCATCAGAGGTTTATAAAAAAAAAACAATTAATTAAGTTCACAATCTTCCAACAGTGATCATATCTAACAGTATCTACAATCTTTATATAGATTTGGATGGTATCTTTTATGGTATCATTTATGTAAATAATGAAAGAAAGGACTTAAGGAAAGTAGCTGGCAACAGATGGACGTCTTCGTTTTGTGGTGGACGGCGATTGAATTTTATTATTCAGATGATTGTGCCATTAAATCGATATCCTGTTAATGGATATCCTAATTTCTCATGAGATTGCATTCTGGAAGTTTACAGGTTGGATTGTCCAAGCTTTTAAGGAAATATGGATTATGGTAGAGTTATGAATTCGACAGATAAGAACAAGATTATTAAAAAGTACAATTGTTAGCTTTATTAGAATACAGATATTGGAAATTAAATGTTAAACGGACATTAGAAAGATGAAAGAGAGAACCAAGCTTAGTCAAGGCTCTCATGATACGATTTAATCGGTGGCCATGACAATTGACTGACTGATGATTAAACTTATGCAAATTTTATACGAATCGAAGGCAGTCATTGTGAAATTTGTGCTTAAAAATATTTTTTAATATAGATAAGATAAAATATTAGCACATCTTTTAAATTCTTGATATGCGGTGGCTATTTTTATTCAAAAGACAACTCTTATAAAAAATGATTATTGTGTAGTGAGGGCTCTACAAGGATCGGCATAACGGACATAAAGAACACCCTGACAAGGGTCAACTATTTGTAGAACACGGATATTTTAATAACTCCTTGGCGCAAAAAAAAACTTTTCATTATGGTTTAATGACTACTATCATAAATACAAATATTAGGATTGATATTTGTGACTCAATTAGAGCACATCGGCTTAACGGATCCGAATGACATTTAGCACAGAGTGTAGAATAGTCGGAGAGAGAGAGAGAGAGAGAGAGAGTAGTAAACCCAGAAGGATCTTAGAATATCAATATAAAGTTCATTATCATCATCAATAGCCTTTAACAGTCCACTGCTGGACATAAGCCTCTCCTTAGAAAGGAGGTTTTGGCCTACTATACCTCGCTTGCCAGACGGTTAGGTATAGGGTTTATGTCAAGTTTTCTTTTTTTTACAGTGTTCTCATCTGCAGTGCTGTTGTTCGTAGTTTGGTCCCTTAGTCGGCTCTTACGACACCCACGGGATGAATAGGGGTGGTAACACTCAGTATTATTTATCCGTCACCACACGGACATAGTCTACTTTTACCGACATTTACGCGGGCGGAGCCCCAGGATAAAAGCCAGTTTATTATATGTACGTAAAAAAGACATGTACATGTATACTACATAACAACTACGAGAGATATAAATAATTCTTATACAAATTATGTAAGCATTCCATTGTAATCCACTATTCGCATAACCGCTTTATATATTATTTCCCATAAAAAAACTACATTGATATTACACTCAATTCTTGTTCGAAACAGCTAATACATTTTATTTGTTTATAAACAATAGTACGCATGCCTGTATTACAATAATTATGTCGTTCTGATGCGATATGAACCCGTTGTCAGTATCACATTACGTGGTTGGACTTTAATTTAGTACTTTGAGGTGGTCGCAATCTGGATTCTGTTATTTTAAAGTAAGTTTTGAACATTACTTCATCAAAGCCACATTTTAATTAATAACTGACTACAATTGCCGTAAAAGGATGATATCCGGGATAAAAACTACCCTTTATCCTTTCCCGGGACTCGGAATATCTCGGTACCAAATTTCATCGGGAAAAGATCCATTGGGACTGTTAATTATATAAAAAGTGGTCGCAAGCAGTGATTTACATGCATCTGGAATGAAATAATTTAAATCATGGCAACCACTGCTTGCGGCCATTTTTAACTGGACACCATATAATAAATATTTAATATTAATTTGGTGTTTAATATATATTAAAAATTCAAATGATTGTAAATAATTTTCAATAAAGTGTTTTTTCATGTTGCTGTTTTTTGTTAAGATATTATATTATTTAGAGAAGGAATGCCTACGTCATTCAGTCCACCTTTACCACATTTGTTAGTGCATACAGAAGAAAAAAAAAGATTCCCTATTTATAATTATAATTTTACTCCATGTAAGAAATAATATTCCACTACTGACTTGCTAAGAAAAATATACTTACGAGTGATAGATAGATGGAACTCTTTATTTGTACATCGTTTTACAAGAAGTATGGTACATAAAAGTGACAGATATGTAATGTACAAAGGGCGGCCTTATTGCTAAGAGCAATCTCTTCCAGGCAACCTTAGGATGAATCAAAATGTTCCGGTGAGACAATAGTAGTTGACGGTGAAATGAGTTTTACGTTTAGTTGCTAATAATAACTAATAAATAATAACTAGAAATATATGAAATAGTAAATATTCACATATACACACACATACATATTTATTACATAAAAACAAATACTTATACATACCAGCAAATATACATACATAACTACTTTAGTATATCACATATAAAAAAAAGAAAACATTTACATCATAGCGTGTATGTAGCTGTCTTAATTACGATATTTTATGATAGTAAAATAACATATCATAATGCAATATTATTTAATCAAAAATTCAAATGATAAAATTATTAAACTTTTTTTACGCCCATGCACATGTATTGTATCATCTACCATTAATCTTGTGATAAATTACTGCGGAAATAGTTCAACGAATGCATAATACAGTTTATAATTGATCTATGTATAGTTACCGCAAAAAACCCATGTCAGCTAAAAAATATTGTACAGTTTTTAGTTCATTAAACTGACGTACGAGTCCATAACTGTAACTGATTTTTTTTTACCAGCATGACTTCAAAATAGTACCTAATCGTGTCTTATTATACGTATATATTAGCAGTGTTCAGAAAATATATGAATAATTAAACTCTTATACACCTCGAGAACTTTGCTTGTGAGATGCAGTATCTATAGTTACTAGGGTTACTACGTAGTTCAACCCATCACCGCCATATGGTGCTGAGATATATTAAGCTGTTTTTGAAGATCGACCATATAATCACTATACTGAACTGGATTCAAAATATTTACTTTTTTACAATTAATTAATATCTTTTTTTTAATATGTAGGTTGCTACCTCACCCGAGCTACTGGTGCATTTGTATTTCAAAATTGAACCGATTAAAACCTGGCATAATTATTATTTTTTTGCTTTTGAAAAGGACGGAGTATGTAATGCAAGATTCACACTTCTAAGAAAACCCCCTGCAGATCTTGACTGTTTGAGCGCAGGGGCTAGCGCCTAATATCGGGCTTCACTCCCACCAGATCAAAGACATGCTCACAGATCGTATCTTGCTCCGCCTCGGGCCTGAAGCCCGAACCACTACCCCTAGACCAGCGTTCAGGGAGATCGCTGATTACTTTACACTCAGCTGCATCTGGCGCGTCTAAATGCCCACAAGTGCGTTGCTGCACTTTGTTCCCCTAAAATAGGGCAAGTTGGGTTTCGGTAACCTGACTTACATAGTAAAAATCAACGGAATAAATGCTTAACAAGATGTTTTCTGTGAGGGAGTCGTATCACTCTGGTCGAACTTACCCATTTGTGTCATAGCATGGATCTCTACTGTTTCTCTGATTCTATGATAATAAGTTAGACCTACATGATGAATTTTGAAGAAAAATTAAATTTGCATTTGTTATCTTATTACATCGTCGACGCAAATAAATCTTAATTGATAGTAGACAGGTATTATTAAAATGGCGCAAAAGTTATTTACTCATTTAGAATTTCGCAAATGAATACATGCACTCGAGTGTATAAAAACCCCTGAACCGAAGCAACGAGATGACTTCACATTAACCGATAAATATTCGTTGTATAACGAGGCAATCAACGTTCCTACTGAGGTCAACCACAATTGATATCAGAAGTTGGCGATCGGAACGTTCGAATTGCACGTGTAATTTCACTTGTAATAAAAAACCAAATTATATAGTAACTAAGATTTGTAAATGCGAATACGGATTTGTTTGTTTGTTTATTCGTCACTCCTTAACAATTCAGAGTATCAAAATTATATTTTACAGGTAAGGTGTTAATGCAGGGTTGTGATGCCTGAATTGGGTCATAAAATGTAAATTCACGCAAGTTATTTTATGAAGTAGCTTAAAACAGCGTTTTTATGTAATATAGCTGTACCTATGTTTTTTTTTTTTTTGTGCCGTGCGGAAATCCCCTCGGCTACCACCTATCGGTGGCATGTCGGACTCGAACCGACTAAAACCGCACGCCCTCTCGGGTACTAATAGCCGGGGAACCAGGTATACCCTAGAAAGGAAGTCCCTGATGCAATATAGCTGTACCTAGTTGTTGCGTTGATGAGACGTGAGCAACTGTGACTCGAAAAATAGATAAAAACCATATTTGGAGCGTTTTGTATTATCGTGTCAAAATTTGTGCTCAAGCTGTGCAGAACTTTTATAGTTTTTGAATCGAACATAAACCAACCTCACATATTATATATGGGCTATAACTTAATTCTTATCATTATCAATGTTGAGGTGAATATAGGTTTTGGCCTACTATATCCATATGAATATAGTAGGCCAAAACCTCCTTTCTAAGGAGACGCCTGTTTCAAGCAGTGGACTTACAAAGGAAGATGATGATGATTATGATTTTTTATCTATTCTTTTCGTTGGAGGCAAACAATCCTTGTTTGAATATCGCATAACTTTTGAGGTCAATCGGACTCTCACGATGGAAGTTCAATTGTGTCCCTTATCGGACACGTATAAAGAGTGTCCTTGGCCTTAGATAGGCCTTGGCCATCGAACATATTATAGAGGCGATTTCGTCGATCGTGTTGTGTAAGAGCCCTGCCCCTCCCTCTTAAGTTACAGATCGTGCCATCGTATTGCACCCACTTCTCGTAGGCACTTCTCGTCGTTGATTGTATGAATAATTTTAAGTTGATAACTGTAAAAAATGGTTCATCTTTTTTAAATAATAGAAAAAAAATTCATTTCATTTTCAGATACCACAAACTATATTGTAATCGTCATCCTTATGTTCATCATCATCATAGTTCATAGTTCATTTATTCAGAAACAATCACATAATTTTGTATCTCACAATCAGCTATAGGACGTTCACGGCTGGACATGCATTTCAATCTAAAGCTTTCAAGAAGACCGATTGGAAGCGGCTCAGTTATTCACGCTACGTTGTATATAAACAGTCGTTTTTCTTCTTAAATCAAATAACGTGTTTATTTACTTACCTTACATTTAAGACCAACATTATATAATACACGCATATGTATATATACGTTAGGATATTTCGTTATCAACACCAAAGGTTAATGCCACAACCTTGGTATACCTTTTGAAAGTAGTTTGCTATTTGATAGCATCATTTCATAACGGTCGGTGGTCATTCTTAAAACAATATTTATGTATGTATGTAGATTACAAAACAGCGTGTGGAAGTCTACTTGGACGCGTGCGTCCTTTAGAAGTGAATGTGACAACGCGTAAAATTATAATGTCATGATTATCATTGGTTATACTCGTGCGTTAAAGTCCATATTATTATCCCGGATTATAATTATTTTAGCCCCATTTACGTAATAGGTCCGTGTGGTAAAGCTCAAGTGGGAGTGAGTGGGTCTTTTGACGCAAGACCAATCTTGGAGCAGGCGGTTACTCGTGTGGCGACCATTGGACCAAAAAGGTACATTATACAGATGTTATAGTTATCGGTATTAAGTTCGGCTATGTCCCGCCTATTGGACATACAATATACAAAATTATTAGAATATAGGTAGATGCAATAAATAATAATTTTTTTATGTCAATATGGATCATATTGCCACAGAATTCGTAAACAGGCAATAAAAATGTAGAATAGATAAAGTAAAATAGAATAGGTTACAATTATTCTTTTTTTATTATATTCGTATTTTGTAACTGGTTTTTGTAATTTTTAAGTAATACGGTTATATTTAATACTGGTTTTTCTATTCAAATAGAACTATTAGTTTATTTTATTGAATTTATATATTTATTTGTAGTATTAGAGTTGTAGGTTAAGTGTTAGTAGTGAGGAAAAGCGGAAGTGGGATAAGTAGGTTTGGTTAAAATTGATTAATAAGCTTTATTTACTTTAAACAAATTTATTTTGAAATCGTCAAAATGAAAGGTAATAGCTAGAAAAATATAATTCACATTAATTCTCTTAATTAGTTTATGAATTAATTGTGTAAATATTTAAAGATAAATTCAAATAAATTGTCAGATTGCAGTTTAAAATCGTTTGTTTCGGCAATAAAACAATTATCAGCAGCCTTTAACAGTCCACTGCTGGGCATAAGCCTCTCCTTACAAAGGAGGTTTTGGCCTATATAAAACATTATTAGGCTCTATACGCTGATTAGTAATATATACGCAATATTTGGTAATATTTTATATTATGATTATCTTGAAAAACCGAATCCGACCAATTCTAGAAGTACCTTAAATAATATCCTAGCATTTTTTTACATCGTTCATTTTTAGGATGTGTATAACTAATCTTTTTTTTTTAACTTGTAACAAAATAGATTTACATAAATCTAGCTATTATTGATTTATCGGATTGCGTTATAAATGCCACGGTTTAGTTATGTATTTTGTAATTGATGTTATTTATTTCTATATTTAGAAATGTTTTGACTTCAGTATTAATATACATTTTTTATTATTTGACTTGCCTTTCCGTCTCGCGGTTAGTGATTTTAACTGCTAAACCAGAGTTCGTGCGTTCGATTCCCAACCAGGAGAAAGAATTATGTTTTGAGCACGATAATTTGTTGTGTCTGGGTCCATTTGTCCATATTATATTTAGAAATGTAAAATTTAAATATGTTTATTAGCAGCCAGTTTAACAAACGCTCTACAATGACGGGCCTGTTGGTCTAGTGGTTAGTGACTGTGACTGCTAAGCTGGAGGTCGTGGGTTCGATTCCCACCCAGGACAAATAATTGAGTGATGAGCACGACTAAGGGAGGACAACAGCACTGCGGAGAGAAGGAAAACTTGACACAAACTTTATACCAACAAGTCTGGCCAGCGTGGTATAGTAGGCCTAAACCTTTCTAAGGAAAGGCCTATGTCCAGCAGTGGACTAGTAAAGGCTGTTGATGACGATGATGATGAGCACGATAATTTGTTCTGTGTCTGAGTGCAGTTTATCTATAATATGTATGTATTTAGAAATATATAAGTTTATGGTTACCATAGCACAGGCTCTGCTTAGTTTGGAATCAGACGGCTGCAATAACCGACATACAAGCGGGCGGAACTGCGGGCAAAAACTATTCTTATATACATCAGCTTCTTTCTTTCATTATCATGACCAGATGTTTAGAAGCGAGGTTCGAAGAAGCGACATAAAGAACATAACAATATATATTTGTTCTAAATTTATTTTAATGAATTTAAATACCTATTTCATTTGTTTTAATTTATGCACTTTTGTTTTGTGACCTGTCATGACTCACCACCTCACTCACAAAATAAATATCATTTTCAATTTTTGTTTTAAGTATCGTTTGAATACAGTGAGAGGCTATTTATTATTTAAAATAATTAATATATTTTTATTTCTTGATTTACTTAGATTGATATTAATCAGGTATTGTTTAAGGGGAAAACCCAAATACTCCAAAATATTTTATTCGTAATTTCGATGTTCCGATTTTCAAAATTCCGTATTTCATAATACTTAAAAATTATAATGTCCATTATTAAAATTTTACGAAATTTATTTATTCACGATAAGGGACCGAAAGTAGTAAATGCGATTTGTTTGATTTCCGATGGTTTTACGTAATATAATGCTCGATGGGTTCTCGGTTCGAAAAACGATATTCCGATTTTCAGTACTTAGAATAAAGTTTTAAATTAAGATTCTGATTCAGTTAGTATAATATTCAGTTACACATATATATTTTAAATAAATAAGTAACGTTTAATTTAATTTAAAAACGTCAACTTTGTTATTAACATTTGTGTGTTAATATTGTGTTTTGTGTTTCTACTGTGTGCGTGAATGCTTTTGGTTAGGTTAGGTTAGAACAGTGTCGATTAACGGAGGTCTGGCCCCCTCTACTATTGGTGACTGGTGAATTTTAGATGTTTCGAATTATCACTAAGTCGGAATTTTTGTCATTCAATCTATTGAAACTCGGTATTTTGATCATAGTCATTATAAACGTTAAGAATATTGAAATTTTTGAATTATAAAAATAGTATAAATGATAAATCGGAGTTATTATATGCCGCATTTTGAACCATTGTGAATTATGAAAATCGGTATTTTAAAATTCGAATTTGTAACTGACGGAATAAAGTTTTTCGTATTACTGTAGTGTACCCATTGTTTAAGGACTATTAGTTAATTGAACTTTGTGTAAATTTATATTTTTTCAAACCTTTTGAAAGTCTTATTGTATTTCAATGAAGAATATAACCTACAAAATATATACGGCTGTCAATTTTTTAATGTTTTCGGTTATTTTATTTTAGCATTTAAATTTCACGAGCAATTTAAGTATTTTTTTGCAAAAAGGAGTTCGTCCTGTGGTGACGGATTAAGAATACAGACTGTCACCACCCCTATTTATCCCGTGGGTGTCGTAAGAGCCGACTAAGGGAGTAAACTACGCAGGATAACAACACTCCAAAGAGAAGGAAAACTTGACACAGGATTTGTGTCAAGTTTTCCTTCCCATCTGGCCAGCGTGGTATAATAGGCCAAAGCCTCCTTTGTAAGGGAGGGCTACATCCAGCAGTGGACTATTAAAGGCTGTTGATGAGTTCAAAAAAAATCCTTCCATATTAACAAACATATTTCAAATGAGAGGATCGATCGACTAATTACATATTTACTAAAGCTTGGCTTTCCATCCATGAGTTTTAATGATGATTCCTATCACTGGTTTTGTTACCATTAACCTTAAGCACGAATGAGGCAGCCTTGTAGAAACTATAAAACTTACAAAATTCATTCATAACTATTAAGATATAATAGTTAATCAATGCAATATGGCCTCCAAATTATAATATAATAACATTGATAACCTTGACCAGGCGTGGACATAAACATTACATCTTATGGGAGAAATTTAAATAATCGATATATTTGTTATATAAAAAAAATTTTGGTTTGTGTACACTTCAAAAACTCAATACGAGTGTCTCGGTGGCGCAGTGGTAGCGTATGCGACTGCTGTTCTGCGGTCTCGGGTTCGATTGCCGGGTCGGATCAAATATTTGTATGCTCTGCAAATATTTGTTTCGGAGTTTGGGTGTTTTCTATGTAGGTATAATTTGTATGTACTTACAAAAACCAACCAACATCAAACAATACTAACAAATAGCACTAAAAACCTATCAGCAATCGCGATTGATTTTCTGACATTTTTTGAAGAGTTCCGCTGTCTGTCTCCGAAAATCATCAGATCTATATGAAATTTAAATGACTATTTAGGAATAAATTCCTTTCCAACAAAAAAAAAAGTTTGGAAATCCGTCTACATATACGGAGTTATGAAAAAAAAAGGGAAAAATTGCCCGATACATGAAAAATATATAAAAATCCGAATTGATAACTTCCTCCTTTTTGAAGTCGGTTAAAAAGTTCTGCACCGATTACGCTCAAAGAAGTCATTGTTCGAATTCGTAGTTCAGTATAATTTGAACGTCTTAAAATGTCATTCATCGGAAACTGATTGTAGAAAATATCTACAGTTTTTTAAACTATCTTCTAAGTCAGTAAAACCCCAGGCAAAGGAAGAAAAATATTATAAGCTTATTTGATTATTTTAATTTCCTTTTATCAGTTTAGTGTAACCATTTTACAGTCATTATTTTCAAGTGTTTCTTTTTTTTTGTCTAATGAAGTGTCGTTATATGGTAATCACTTAATAGTACTATGGTAATCAGCTAATAGTTTTATAATTCTAAGTACTGAATCAAGAATGTAGTTTGTGGTGCATTATTAAACCCATTATTTACGTATTTAAAAATCTTTTAGTGGAATATCAGGAAATAAAAAAAATAAAGTGACCTACAAAAGTTCTACAGGTAGTGGACTATAGTAATTCTTTAATATCTTTTTTTATTTCATTTAAATGGCACACATACAGTTATAATTATAAAATAATTATATTAAACAATCCAAAAACCCATTTGAAAAGTCGCAGAATTATGCAGCTGTTAAAAAAGACTTTTATCTGTGGCCTTTTTTAAAAACAGTCCACAGATAGAAAATGCAGTGCCTAACTAAAAAAATCAAATGCTAATATCTTTTTTCCTAGCCTTTCAAAAACAAAAATTGTTTTACACATAGACTCTAAAAAAGTAGCCGATTTTGCTAGTCCTTTTTTCACTACAAAGCGATGCATTTTGATTCCAAATATTTTATTGTAGAGAGACCCGCCATTGTTCTTTGGACACGATATAACACACGCTTTAAAAATGGTTTTATTGCAACAATTTTATTGCAACCACACTATGCCAAAGCGGATCGTGGGATGGTACGGCTAGTAAGTCATATAGGTAATAATAAAACAAGAGAAAAAGAATTCCCAGATTCAGAAGAATTTCGGCAAATGTCTTCCTAGCGAATATCCCAATCTTTGAGCAATTGACTCACATGTGATAGAACACCGTGTGGTTTTAGTAAGTTCGATTCCGACATCCCAAATCACCATAAGCCCCAACGAGATCACAAATGACTCGTGAATATTTCCACAAGATATTCAGACGAATACAAAAGTGAACATCCGACTGTTTTTAAGATGATTAAGTTGAGTTACCTACATCCGTCCCATTATTTATCATTCTTATTATTTTAGATTTTTATTTGTTTGTGTGGTGAGAGTTGAAGAATACGGAGTGTCACTATTTATCCCATAGGCGTCGTAAGAGAAGGAAAACTTGAAACTAACCCTATACCAACCTGTCTGGCCAGCGTGGTATAGTAGGCCAAAACCTCCTTTCTAAGTAGAGACCTGCCATAAGCACTGGACTAAATAAAATAAAATAAAATCATCATCTTGATTTTATTTTCTCAACTATTCGGCTGGTTCTACCACATTTACGAGCCTAAACCAAGTAAATACAGGATATGGTGTGTGCATTATGTTGGTGATTGTCATTCAACTGCATGTTTTTTTTATAACTGCTTTCTGTAACCTTATATAAATGAATACTGGTAACGCTAATTATTTTAATTATTCGTGATTCACAATAATTCAACTGAGTTAGTTGAATTATTGTGAATAGTAAAAAAGTACCATAGTTTTCATAAGCGATGAGGACCTTACTTATGACAATTATGATAGTAATAAATAACGTCGTTCTCTGAACTCGTTAAGTTCTATTTGTCATTTGGACTACACTGAAATACTCTTCCATGTGATTTCAATTATTTACCCATAAATGAAAGTCTTTTATACGACTGTAACATAAGTAAAAAAAAAGTTGAAGTCGCCAGACTTTATAACTATTAAATTAAAAAAAAGAATGGGTGAAAAAGATTTACTTACCGCTGTTGCGTTCCATGAACTTGCGGTATGAGTCGACAAACGACATGGTTGAATTTTGACCTGAAACGAGATGTAATAATTTAATTATTACTCATCCTTAGTTTTATTATGATACAATATAATTATTATTTATTCAGTGATCACCTCACTTAAAAATCGTAAAAGTATTACACTTGATTTTTTTTAGAAATTTTTAAACTAAGAATATAAGAACGTCACAAAAAATAAAATTTAAATAAACATCAAACTAAAATCCATTGATGCAATGAATAATGTTTAAAAATATATCTAAAAAGAAACACACCTTATTCTTGAAAAAAATATCCAAATGTATAATAGTCAACATAAATTTCACTTTTGTCAAGAACAGTAAAATTACAAAACAATTAAAAATCGAACGAACGAACGCACAACTCGGTCAAACAACAATCGGAAACTGGCAGTCATACAAAATTTAACATTAAAAGTAAATTAGTGTATTGCGAAATTGTGATAATTAGCCTTGAGACGACACTGGCCCACTTGCTCCTACTAAAACATTAATGAAGCTTTATGTACATTGCCTAAAAATCTGAAGAAGGTAACATGTGTAAAACGTGTTTTCGCGTAGTAGCGATCTTGACTTTGAAAATTAAACTACAACAATTTCGGCAACATTTTTCACGTAATACTACCACTTCCTTATCACTTATTACTTCCGTATCACGTAATACTAATACTTCCTTCCTTTCCTTCCACTTAAATATTGTGAATTAAATTTCATTCACTGTTATTTTTTATTTTCTTTGAATCCAAATGTTTTAAATAATTTGCTACTTGTTTGATTTTGTTAAACATCGCAACTTTAGAATTCAGCTTATATTTTTTGTAAAAATTTGATAGTTGTTTAGTTGTTTTAGTAAAAGATTTTGTTACAAATATTTTACATTTTTTAGTTTTTTTAGTTAATATTTTACAATTACATTAATGTTTTTAGCTATACTCTGTCTACTGAACGGAAGATAATCTTCTTCCAAAGTGAATATTGACGTTTATATGCAGTGTGTTTACTTGTAAGGGATTTAAAAAGCAAATGTTGTGTTCTTTTTCTAGAAGCGTAAAAACACGAACTTTCGTGCATTTGTATTACGAATTGGCATCTGCTTATTGGCTCGTTGTTTATCTTGAACGAGATTATTATCTGTGTTATCTTACTCTGACCATTTTTTTTATAAATACTTAATTAAATTCAGTACTTTACTTTATAAGTATGAAGATTTGGTGACGTGAGGTATCAAGTCGTTTTTTATTTTCCATATTGTGTATTTATAATAATTTTAGTTTATCATTTACGAAGATACTATTAAGAATACTATTAAGATAAGACATATTAAGAATACGGAATGTCACCACCCTATTCATCCCGTGGGTGTCGTAAGAGCCGACTAAGGGAACAAACTGCACAGGACAACAGCACTGCAAAAAGATCGAAAACTTGAAACAAACCCTATAACAAACCGTCTGGCCAGCGTGGTATAGTAGGCCAAAACCTCCTTTCTAAGGAGAGGCCTATGTCCAGCAGTGGACTATAGGCTGTTAATGATGATAATGATGATTTAAAAAAATGATAAATTACCAAATTAGGCAGTGTCTGTGTTGTGGTGATCTGACTGCTGATAAACATACGTATGTTTCTAAATTTTTATTTTATTTAGACATTTTTACACCCAAGCACAGAACAAAATAATAATTTTACTCAAATATTAATACTTAAATAAATAAAAATTTAATCAGTTCTATACTTAATCACAGAAAATACATTTATATACTATCAAGTCTTCGTTTGTATAAATTGCATCAATAAATAAATGTCACATATTTTTCATATTATATGCATTTATCATATGAAAAATATTATAAGTGAAATTTATAAAATTGTCAACTGGTAGTTATAATTTGAATCTAGTGGGCTGTAGAAGGCCACTAGATTAAAAGATTAAATGGGGTTTAGATTACTAGGGATTAGACCCAGACTCTCGCATAGCATTAGGGAACTATTAGTGACCATCTTAGATATATCTATTGCCAACAAGGCAAAGCCTCTCGGAAGTGCGAACTTCACAATAGAACAGGAGAAGTTTTGTTTTTACAGTTCTTCCTTCTGTCTTCCTGATTATACACGGACAGCCCTGAAGAGGACTGGTTTGCATGGCCCTCCAATACAAAGAGAGGTTCTTGCCAGACGGGCCGCGGAATTTGATGTTGCGAACTTATATATATATATACGAGTACAAATCGGGGCGAGAACTTTGATTGCGTGATTCAGGATAAGTAATTACTCCGTAGTTCGGTGTGTCTGCGTTAGGTGATACTGATTATATTTTTGTTTCAGTTTTATAGGAAAGTCGCTAGACTCTAACTGCTGCTGTTATATCGATTCGTACCTGGAAAAAAATTGTGGAATGATAACGATCATTTCTTCTGTGTCTGGGTGTAATTCTATACAGAATATCTCTTTGATCTCTTTTTAAAAAGACAACTCTCTTTTTAAAAGAATGTATCCGCAGGGGACTTTACGAACATACATGAAACGGACACAAAGAACACCCAGACTTAGAACAACAATTTGTGAATCACACAAAGTGTCGTCCCTTGTGGGGTTTGAACCTACAACACTCGGCGCAGTAGGCAGCGGCGTGTCGACCGCTTAAACCACTACGCCATCCGTGCAGTCACATGTATTTATATTAGAAATATATAAGTATGTTTATCAGCAATCCGAAAACCATAGTACAGGTTCTGCCTAGTCTGGGATCAAACGCCCGCGTGGGATGTGTCAAGTAATTGGTAGTATAAAACTGATGGATTTAACCTTTTTTTTGTTAAATGATTTCTTTTGCAACACTCTTAAAATAAGAATTCCTTAATTGTTATAATCTTTGTTAATTTAATATGAATTTATCTATGAACATATGAATTATCTATGAATTTCGACGAGGTAATATGCATGTTTTATGAGCCAAGCGAATTGATTATATAGTTAGACATAAATATAAAAATGTCAATGACGCAACTTTATCGTTCATAAAGTTATGAATCTGTGTTTTTTTATTTGCATCTTTAGTTTCGCAATAATTTGTTAAAATAAATGCAATCTGTAGTCAATTATGACTCTGTGCATTCACTTTTTATATGAGATGTAGTAAGTAGGTGTTAAAACAGTTACAAAATGGCTGTTTTATATAATATATATGTATAAATATATACGATAATAATAATATAATATTCTACCACATTCACACAACGCCATCTAGTCCCAAACTAAGCAGTGTTTGTACTATGGGTACTAGATAACTGATATAAATACATATATACTTTTTTTGTGAATACATACATATTATACATAGAAACCATGACCAAATCAAACAATAAATGTTAATGCACACAAATGTTTGACTTGAGCGGGAATCGAACCCGCGACCTTTGGAATAGCAATCCGTTACACAAACCACTACGCCATCCGGTCGTCAAAATATGTTTACACAATTGTCTTGACATAAAAGCTGGGTAACTAAACATCTCTTTTTCTGGTAAGTTTTACCTCGATTTTCCTAAAAAAACTTTACTCGTATTTCCTTTTTTTTGTTTTGATCCTCTTGAGGACTATACTTAGTAATTTGACACTTCAATAGAAACATTATTTGTTTCTGCCAAAAAAAGCTATCCCTTGCGCATGTATACTGCCTCGGTGGTGCCGTGGTAGCATATGGGACTGCTGTGCTGGGGTCTACGATTCGAATCCCGGGCGAACCAATGGTTTGTATGATCTACAAATATTTGTTTCGGAGATATTTTGTATACACAGGTTGTGAATTCAGAACCCAATGTATCCTGCATTTAGAAAAAAATACTGGTTTCGATAGGTTCAAAACTAACATTGTGACTTGACTCCCTCGGTGGTGCAGTAGTAACATACTCGTATGCGACTACTGTGCTGCGGTCCCGGGTTCGATTCTGGGGGATACCAAATGTTTTTATGATCTGAAAATATTTGTTTCGGGGTTTGGGTGTTTTCTATGTATAATATGTATGAAAAATGTATATAAGTATTCTATCAGTCAATCAAATTTTCATAGTACCAGCTCTGCTTAGTCTGAAACTAGATGGCGTTGTGTCAGATGTACGAAATGTTATCATTAAAAAAAATATCAATGGTAAGTCTATTTCGTAGTTAAACATATAAGAATGTAGAAGTGTGCCCAAGGTAGGTAATAAAATGGCAGACAAAAAATGCAAATTTATATTACCAAGCATCATAATTTATAAAAAAATTGGTAAGACTATATCGCTTATGATAGCTAGGATGAATTTCATGGTCGTTTAAGATTGCATCGTAACGTAATTTATTTCGAAACAATTGTTTCTCCGAAGCAAATTAACAAAGAAGATAACATACCGTTTAGTAATCAAATTTACTAATTTCGATTACCATTTACTTGTAATCACATAAACAAATTGAAAGTTAACAATATGCCCGTCGACTAAGAATTGCTTATACAAATAAAAAAACGATTACATGGTGAAATTTAATTTGGTTGTCTGTTCCCATCACATTATTTCTTTATTATCATTTATACATAAATGTTCCTCATTGGACACAAAAGTTACAAGTATTTTGAATCTTGTGTCAACTATGGTGACCGTGCCGTTATGTTGCCATAAATAATAATGAAATGAAATATAGTTCTCTTAGGACCTATAATGTTTTTGTATCCGTGCTTCCCTATTTAATAGGTTGTATGTTTTTTTTAACTCCTTTAATTTCACATCACACACATCACATCAACAGCCTATACTAGTAAACTGCTGGACATAGGCCTCTCCTTAGAAAGGAGGTTTTGGCCTTCAATTTACTTCTGATTAATTTCGTTGCAGGTTCCAAGACAGTTTAACTTTTCTTGGAACTTCCCGAGTATGTGAACTTGGTGTGTTCGTGGGACACTACTGTTGATCCTGGTGTACAGGAGTCATAGAAGTGGACGTCGGAGTATTTTCTTACGACACCCACAGGATGAATAGGGGTAGTGACACTCTGTATCCTTAATGGGTGACTCAATTTAAAACTCAAACAATTATTTCTAAATTACCTGTTGATAAACTACATTTTTGTGTTTACGACAAATAATTTACCTATTTTTTACTTTGTGAAAAAGCAATTTATCAGCATTATATGTATTTTTATTGGGAAACAAAAATAGCATTTACGAAAATGTAAATGTACTAAAACTATGCTTAGAACACTAAAGCCTCTGCTTTAGTCTTCTTTTTTTTCTCTTGTGATTTTAATTTCAGCAACAGCATGGGCCACCATGCGTTGTCGAAGGCGCCAGATATATCTAAGAAAATAGCCAGCACGTATTGAAATTTTGACTCTGTGGCAAACTTTCTAACCGATATAACAGCATCAGTTGTCGATTTACCCAACGTAAATCCAAATTGTCTATTATGAAATTTGACTCCACCTGGCAGAAGCCGGGGCACTACAAGACGTTCTCAAAGCTTTCCTAACGATGGTAACATCCGATGGCTTGTCGCCACTTTTGATATTATACGAATATTACCGCACCGCCATATTAGAGGAAATATTCCTTCAGCAATGCAACGTTTAAAGACAGTGAAAATCGTGTCACCCGAAAGTTTACAAGCTTCTTTTATCATTTTGTTAGATATTTTATCATCGCCCGAAGCCTTGTTTAACGGCAAGGATCGAATGATACCGAGAAATTCGTCTGAAGATGGTAAATCAGACATTGGAGACAGTGGTGGTTCGATGGCCCACTGCCTGATCTGTCGGTGATGATCAGTGTCGTTGTCCAGCCGATCGTCAGGTACGAGTGATTCTAAAAGATATTCTGCTGTTTGTTCTACGCCTGTGGTATATCTGTTATTAATTTTGATGTTCTGTATGTATGCAAGGTCGATTGATCTATTTGCCTTAAATTCGTGATACAAAGATGACCACGGGCCCTCTCTATCGAGTTTATCAACAAGTTTATGAATTAAGTTTCCCTTGGATTTTTCCACAGCAGCTCTGTAGTGGGACCTGGCAACTCTAAGAGCAATGAGAGCATTATTGTACAAATCTCCTGTTACGTTATGTTTTTTAATAGTGTTTAACTTTCTACGAGCTTTCCGGTAGCTTCTACGTAGTTCAGCTAATCTATCATTGCACCAATCATATCTACGAGTGTAAGTGATAGATCCGTGACCAATAGATACATCAGCGCAGTACGAGTATATGAACGAACGAACTACTTCTTTATCGTCTATGAATCTACATGTGGCCCAGTCTATATAAAGTTTATCTTTTGTGTTGGCTAGATGTTTCCTAACTGCTGCCTCTAATTCTAAGCCTATCCATTGACGCCCATTTTCTAGTTTACGATGCCTAACAATTTTGGTTTTTTTTTTCACTTAATAAAATCGTTCTCACTTAATTTTAATTCGTCCTGGATATTCTGACGGTTTAAGGCTGTTAGGAAGGCACGATCTTCCATAGAACCGGGTACGTCTTTTACAATTATGCGGGGCTTTCGGCCTTTCGGTTTTTCTAATCGTAACCCTACTGATTTAATGGCGTTTACAGATTCCAGTTTCTTAAGCTGCCGTTCGTTAGCTACACGTAACACGACGCCTGCCTTTTGCCTCAGCTTTTTTTAACGCCTACAATTTGGAAACCCTCATCGCTCGGTTTAATAGCCTTCATGAGAGCTTGTTTCGTTGCTGACGAGGTCGCATAGTCCGCTAAGCGTTCCGTAGTGGGATAGGCAATAACACAAGGCCTAGGAACGCGCGCTTCAGTAGATACCGGGTACGGGGCAGATTTAGGTGGTAAGCGAAGCTTAAGTTTGTCCGCGTACGTTAAATTCGTTTGTTGAGTTGCGATACCCTCCATTTGTCGCTCAAAATTCGCTAACTTCGTTTCGTTGCTAAAGGATTTTATTGCTAACAGGGATTTTATTGCGATATCGGTAATTCGTTGAGTAATATCCATAATCGACGTTTTATTACCTACATTCATCCGAGATCCCTGATCATTAACTAATTCATTAATTTTTGCTAAATAATCGGTAGCCTGTGACACTTAGTCACAATAGTTGTACTCCCCACAGTTATCACGACCGGTAGGAGACGAAACATTACCACTTAAGTCCGAATTAATAATGCGTTTACGGCTATTCTCTTTCGGCGAGAAATCCGTAGGTGACATTTCGTTAAATGTCCTTTTCCCGGTTGGTGTTAAGAGCGCGTATAAAGCCAGCAAAATTTAAGAATTCACCCGCGCTCCCCTGCCCGCTCCCCTCACATCGAAAACGATCGCGCGTGTACCTACGCGCTCGCTCGACGCGTATCTTCTGTAGTATACGTATAATAATCAGATGAAACAACTGTATTCAAACAACGTGTACACGAATAATACGTAAATAGTAAGTTAGTAGGAGGTGACTATACCACTGATACTGAACACGAATCAATAAAAAATCAATACCAAACAATAATATTATATTTATTTCAAATATTCAATCAATCAATCATATCAAATTTCAATCAATAAAAAATCATAATAAAAATCATATTCAATCGCGTCTTTCTTATCAATATTCCGTAATTGGTATAATATTTTCTTGTAATAAAGGGCTATGGGGTCCAGCTGCAAAATTATTTGAACTAACGAGATCTCGGTCTCCTTCAATTATAAATCTTTCAGAAGCAGTACTGCTCGGACCGGGTTGGTCTCGGTCTCCTTCAATCATAAATCTTTCAGAAGCAGTACTGCTCAGACCGGGTTGGTCACGTGATATGTTTAAGGGCCCACTACATATTTTCTCTTCAGGTTTTTTAAAGATTTGCCACGTCATACAAGGAACCTTTGTTTGATAGATTTAGTGCTTTTGTCACCGACTTCGAATCGTTCCTATTATCAACTAACCTTAACATTATCAACGTGGGCTCAGAGCCGACGTTGATAATGTAATGTAATGTGTAATGTAATCTTACATTAGCAAGTGAGCACGCATCGCAACACATATCGAACTGGCATGTTTCGAACGAAGCATCGTGCTCAGACCATCGCTGGATTTAACTTTGAAATGAAACTTAAACTACCCGATCCCCGACGGAATCCCCGCACGATGGACCGGAAACGGTATGAACATCTTACTACGGAGAAACTGCGAAGCATCAACCCAACATATGGTCATCGAAGCATCAACCCACTGTTAAGGACATTGACAGTCATGTTGTCAACCTTACACAGACACTGATCGATTGCTTTGAACAAACATGCCCACTTTCCACACCCAGAACTGGACCACAGAACAAACACCAATGGTGGGGTCCGGAACTGGAAAGACTACGTCGTAAAGTGAGAAAGTTGTTCAATAAAGCAAAAAACTCGCGATTAGACCAACATTGGGATGCCTACACGCAGGCCCGACAACAATATAAGAAGAGAATCAGAACCAGGAAAACTGAGTGCTGGAGAAACTTCTGTACTAACATAGAGAACAACAACCAGGCTAATAGAGTCAAAAACATACTGTGTAGTAGAGGCGAAAACAATCTTGGCTCACTGAAGAAGCCTGATGGTGAGTATACCAAAACAGACTCGGAAGCCTCAGAGCTGTTATTAAAAACACACTTCCCTGGATGTCGCATATCAGATGTGATGGAAAAATGGGAAGACAGATGGGAAAAACCACCAGATGATACAGACTGGGATACGGCCCGCAAAGTTGTCAGCCATGACAAACTAAGATGGGCAATTAACAGCTTCCTACCATTCAAGGCGCCAGGACTAGATGGTGTCTTCCCAGGCCTACTGAGATGGTGTGATATGACACTACTGGACCATCTTGTAAAAATTTATAGGGGCTGCCTGGCGCATCAGTACATCCCCTTAAAATGGAGAGAAGTTAAAATAGTTTTCATCCCCAAACCTGGTAAAGGTGACTACACACAACCCAAATCACACCGACCTATTAGTCTCACATCTTTCCTACTAAAGGTTCTCGAGAGGTTAATAGATAGGGAAATCAGGGAAACTGCGTTAGTCAGTCACCCTCTACACCTCAATCAACACGCAATCTCGATGGGTAAATCAACAGAATCTGCCCTACATCGAGTTGTTTCATATATAGAAGACAATCTAAATCATAAAAGGTCAACACTGGCCACCTTTATCGATATCGAGGGAGCCTTTGACAAGACCAACTTCACCAGCATTAGCCAAGCTCTGTCTAGGCATGGTGTTGATTCCACAATGCCCCCAGGGCGGTGTACTCTCCCCCCTTCTATGGAACATTGTTGTGGATGAGCTCATCGCACATCTTAATGACCAAAGATTCCTCACAATAGGCTATGCAGACGATCTTACTATTCTCATCAGCGGTCCTTTTGAGAGCATTACATGCGATCAAATGAGACTTGCACTGAAGATCGTGGAACAATGGTGCGTAGCACACAACTTGACAGTGAACCCATCCAAAACAGAGATGATCATGTTCACAAACAAACGCAGCCTAGGAAATCTCAGACTTCCAAAGCTATTTGGAACACAACTTACTCTTACCAAAGAGGTCAAATGCCTAGGAGTAAGACTGGACAGTAAACTCCTGTGGAATAAGCACCTGGATGATAAACTGAATAAAGCCTGCATTATTTTCTGCCAATGCAAGCGGCTACTCGGCAAAAGCTGGGGACTATCACCCAAAATTACTTTATGGCTATACAGGACAGTCATAAGACCAATAATCACTTACGGTGCTGTAGTCTGGTGGCAGAGAACAGAGCTAAGCACTGTCATAAACAAACTGCAGCAATTCCAGCGACTCCCATGCTCCGCGGTCACTGGCTGTATGCGCACAACGCCTACTGCCGCACTGGAGGTGGCTCTTGGTCTGCCAAACCTGGATCTATTCATACAGCAGGAGGCCGCCATGGCGATCATTAGACTCAAACACCTGGGTCTATGGCACAAAAGTGAGGGATCGCACTCCAAATTATGGGATCAATTGATAGCAGCTCCATGCGATAGAATCCCAAAACACCATATCTTCACAAGAAGATACTACATCCAGATACATGGAAATGACCGAGATCAATCCGGCATTAACGAAATCCAAATTTACACGGACGGTTCCAAGACTAGGTCAGGAACTGGAGCCGGAGTTTTCTCGCAAGACCTAAATATAAACATATCACTAGCGTTAGGCCAATACAGTTCCATATTTCAATGTGAATGTGTGGCAATAACTTACGCTGCCACAACGGCCATGTCAAGGGGTATCAAGGACTACAACATCCGAATAATATCCGACAGCATGGCCGTCTTAAAGGCATTGGAGGGCAACACAATGACCTCTGGTATTGTCTTCGAATGCCACCAAGCACTGGAACAGCTCGCTATATTCAATGGGGTACTCCTCCAATGGATTAAAGGGCACAGTAACTCACACGGGAACGATGCCGCAGATGAGTTGGCAAGGAGGGGCTCGGCAACCCCTACCTCTGGCCCAACCCCAGTCCTGCCCATATCGTTTAACCAAATACGATGCTGGGTCGGGCAATGGACCTGTGAAGCACACAACCGGAGGTGGAAAAACTCACCCGGCTGCAGACAGTCCAAACTGGTACTGAATCAAGTCACACCACGACTCACCTGCAGACTGATCAGTCTTAGCAGACCGGAAATCAGAATGGTTGTCGGAACTATTACAGGACATCTAGCCCTGAACCGACAACTATTCATAATCAATGCGACGGACAGACGGACATCCTGTGCAGGGGATGTCTGGAAGCTGAAGAAACGGCCGTCCACGTAGTCCTGGAATGCGAGGGAGTGGCCACACAACGGGCAAGTATCATTCGTGATATAAAGTCGCTCCTAAAAGCCTGTGAACGCCCCAGGAGGCTTCTGCGCTTCTGGAAGGAGCTTGGCTGGCTCACCTAGTCAACCAATCCTCGACGCATAAAGGACCACTCTGAGTCTAAATGCGGAAACCGAAGCCTACAACCACCGACTTCGAAGCTTGACCTTTGTTTGATTGATTTGGTATTTTTGTCACCGGCTTCTGAAGCTAAAGTTATTTTTCACTTTTTAGTGTTTTTCTTTTTGTGTTCGATTTGTGTTTATTTTGATGTCGGTTTTTTTTTTGCATTTTTTTTTTGCATTTTTATTTGTAATATCCTATAAAAATATTTGACAAGCATATAAATATCCAAGCGATTGCAGCCATCACGACCGATTTAACGTCTATTTTTGAAGAGTTCCAATGTATATCTCCGAAGACCAGCATCAGATCTCCACCAAATTTAAATGGGACCACCTCATTAGTATAATTTTTCAAATAAAAAAAGAACAATCAAAATACATGGAGTAATCGCGTAACAAACACACAAAAAAAACATAATAGTCGAATTGATAACCTCCTTCTTTTGGAAGTCGGTTAAAAATAGGTTTTAAATACCTAATGGACATACTTAAATAGCTTCGAAATCGACATAAATATATTTCATCGAACAAACACAGACACCAACTAAAAGCTTGTGTTTATTTTGCATATACTATACCAAACTATACTGCCCGCCTTACTTATGAGTGATCATAGAATTATGGAGAATGTAATTATTATTATTTTAATATTTTTATAGAATACTCGCAAGATCATTATGTAGTCTATACGTCTATCTAGACTTTTGGAAGATATCATAATTACACTAGGGGAAAATGATCAGAATTTTTTATTGTGAAGAATAATATAACGAAAAGCAAAAGTAAATAGCTACCTATTATTTATCTAATTTATTACCTCCTATCCTAATAATCTAATAATTGAATTGATAATAACTCACTCAATCAAACACTTGAGCGCAGTCCTCTCGTCTCAACGGAGCGGTAGCGACTGATGTCTGAAATAGAAATATGCTTGAAGCTCCCGCAACGTGCGACGGACGATGAATTCTTGCGCGGAATAAAAACGTAGTATGCGCCAAAGCTGTTATATCCAAATATATCCAAAACTAAAAGGAATTACATAAAATGCCTAAACAAAGCCTTTACTCTTGTAAAAGTATAATTAATTATCAAATTTTTGTCGCAATAGGCATTACCATATCGAGTACAAAACGGAAAAATATTAGAATTAGAGGTTACTTCGTGATTTTTTTCTATCGAGGAAATGTTATTATTTCATGTTTTTGATCAATGTGAACCCTCGGAAATATCATGTAGTTATTCACACATTTTTATTTTAAGATTTGGTCCGGAATTTTACATGTAAAATCAAAAATAAGATTGGCAATTTTGCTTTATACGCCCTCTTAAAAATGCACTTGTACCGCCGGGGTCCGGCAACTTGCTAACGACCGACATAGCCAAACAAAGACACACCAAACAACAATTTCAAAAAGAACAAGTTTAAAAATATACAACACGCAGAGAACAATCAATATAAACAAAGGATACCTCCTACCCACTTTTAGAAAGAAAATAAATTTACTCACCAATAGTCGTAATAAAATAATTCAGCACTATATTACTGTTTAAAACCAATCAAAACTTACTGATATTCTTTAAAACACTATACACAACCTTTAGCCGCCCGCAAACTGGAAACTAGTCGCAGAAAAACAGAAAACAATATTTAAATTGTTAGCATATGAAGTCACACGTTAGTCGCACGGTGCCGCGAAGGGAAGTGAAGTGAATCATTGAGGTTATAGGATACTAACTGTCACCAGAACCGGATTAACCCCTAAGCAGTTGCCTACTCTGCCTAATTGTTAATCCGACCCTGGCTGTCACCCGCGACTCCGTTCCCTAATATAGACGATATGAATATAATTTTTAGCCTATGACACTCAAAGGTCAAATAACTACATATTAGGGCAAGAATTTCCAGAATTGGTTTAGTAGTTTCAAAGATTACCCGCTGGTAATCTCTGGTAACTATACAAACAAATTTAACCTTTATTATAATATTAATAAAGATATAACAATTTAAGACCCTTAGGAGCTGACAGTGTATATGAAGTCACAGAGCGGCAGTCACAATGTAATAATAAATGATTCTTACAAAATAACATTTCAAAAACTGAAAAAGCACTATCTAAGAATTTTCTAAATATAAAAATACTGTAGAATAAAAAACCTGAGTGACAGGTTTCTACTGATATTCTCTAATTCCAGGGCAATTGATTTTTAAATTGCAGCTTGATGCCACGCCTTACTGCTTCTGCTGTCTTAAAACTACAAATAAAATCTGACGACGTTTTGCAACGTATTTCAAAATAATAATGTTGTCTGACTGTGGTGAAAAAAAATTGGCCATAGGAAACTGCCCAACTAACATATCAAGCGATACGATAGCCATTATGTAAATAAATTTCTCAATACACTGCGTTGCGGCATTGAACTTAACTTCAAGGTTTGAGGTTTGTAATACTTTCTTAGATTAAAGACTAAATGCTGTGTCACGATGTTATGCATTATTATGTATGTGTCGTTTCATAACAGCTACTGTCATCATTGAGAGAGTTTGTTTGTGTATTCGGTATGTATGGTCCGTGTGGTGACGGATTAAGAATACAAAGTGTCACCACCTCTATTCATCCCGTGGGTGTCGTACGAGCCGACTAAGGGAGAAAACTACGCAGAACAACAGCACTGCAGAGAGAAGGAAAACTTGACACAAACCCTATGCCAACCCGTCTGGCCAGCGTGGCATAGTAGGCTAAAACCGCCTTTCTAAGGAGAGTCTTATGTCCAGCAGTGGACTATTAATAGCTGTTGATGATGATGGTTTGTATATTTGTTTCGCGTTCATTTCTAAACTACTGAAATGATCAACATGAAATATAACATAAGTATTCGCAGGGGAATAGGGTCCGTGCCTCGTAATATATGTTGACCCGTCGTTCCCGGTTGATATACAAACGTCTTTGGCAATTGTTACGGGTAGTTGGAGCCCTAAAAAGTCCAACAACAGTATTTCTATAGAACTTCGATATTGCCCAGTACTTGTATTGTGGATGGCAGTCGCACCGCGTAAAAAATTGAAGTTCAGCCGTATCATAGTAGACTTCAAGCCGACCGAAAAAGGCTCCTAGGAAGATTGGTAAGGGTAGAAAATACTGTTACTGACGGGTAAACGAAAAATGAAATGAAAATGAATGAATGACGACATATGAATTTTTAAGCGATTGATAATTTCTGGTCTGAATTGAAATATTTGAATTACTTGTTCACCCTCCCAGACTATTAAGCTAAGTTTCTCCGTAATAAAATGTCATTCACCGAAATTAAAGTATTTAGTAACAAAGCTTTACCTGTTATAAGAGGAACATATTACGATAATTCGCCTTTTATATAATAAACTACATTTTTATCGGCCACTATTATGCAAGTGTCGTCAGCATACTGGTATACAGAACCCTCCTTGAGTACATTACACATGTCGTTACAATACAATAAGTATTCCGTCGGGCCAATCACCGAGCCATGGGATGTGCCTTTTTCAGTTTTCATGAAGTTACTAAACCCATTTCCTATTTTTACAGTAGTAAGTCGGTTAGAATGATATCATTAACAGCCTATAACAGTCCACTGCTGGACATAGGCCTCTCCTTAGAAAGGAGGGTTTGGCCTACTATACCACGATGGCCAGACGGGTTGGTATAGGGTTTGTTTCAAGTTTTCCTTCTCTTTGCAGTGCTATTGTCGCTATTGCTATTTGTTCCCTTAGTCGGCTCTTACGACACCCACGGGATGAATAGGGGTGGTGACATTCCGTGTTCTTGATCCGTCACCACACGGACTTAGAATGATAATTCTTAAGAAAATCCAGAAGCCAGGGCCTTGTATACCATTTTGTGATAGCTTGGAGTACATAGTAAAGAAATTCAATGTCTCAAATGCCTTGCTAAAGTCAACAAAAACAGCAATTACATGGTTTTTATTATTTAAATAAGTGTTTACTTCATTCGTGAATTTACATAATAGTTGGGATGTGTTTTTGTTTTTTTGAAATCCATATTGGCGTTCGTGAATTATGTTGTAAGCTTTTAAATATTTATTTATTTCATTTCCAAAGTATTTTTCAATAATTTTATCTAAACCTGAGAGGATTGTAATCGGTCTGTAGTTATTTATGTTTTTGTATGTGCTCTTTTTATGTATAGGCCTTATAATTCCAATTTTAAGTTTATCCGAAAACACTGACTTAGTAATACAGGTATTTATTAAATGCGTAATTATTTGGGTTATAGGGATACTAATGCGTTTTATGTCAGAAACACGGATTCCATCAAAACCTGGACTTTTTTTACTATTTAAATGGTTAATTATGGACTCAATAACTTCATTACTGGTCTTGTTTAATCTCATTGCTAATTGGGAATGATTTACATATGTATATTCCTTTATTAATTGTTTGCTGCAGGTATAACAGATGTTGTCTACGTTATTTCTAAAGACCGTTGCAAAGTTTTCTTCTTGTCGTTGTCTTCCAAGTCATATTTACTAAAAGTTTTAGTTATTATTTCGTCAACAGATAATTTGCCACATAGTTTGTTTATGATGTGCCATACTTTTCTCGGACTGTGGAAGTTACTAATCACATCCTTTTTGATACTATTATTTCTTAATTTGTTTATATATTTATTTGTTTTATTTCTATATTTATTATATAATAGTTTATTAGCCTTATTACTCCTATCACTTATCCATATCTTAAGCAATTCGTCCCTCTTAGAACACATATACAACATTCTTTCGTCGACCCAATGACATAGACTTCGCTTATTCTTACTTTGTTTACAACTATAACTACATCTATCATATATATTGCAAAATTTGTTCAAAATAAATTCTTGTACATCATTAGGATCGTTAAGCTAGCGCCGGGCTCAAGTCAATCTCGCGCATTAAACTATGCACCTTATAGTTATCTAGTTTAAGTATGGTTTGGCTACTACCTCCTGTGTCCTCCTATTATCATTGATTATAAAACCGGTTATGAAATTGTCGGCCAATGCATTGTTTATCATTGCCGTTCTTATAGTTCGTGTATACATATTTAACAATATGCACCATTGACTCGCCGATCAATATAGGTGTTAATGATGAGTTTATTTTTTAGTTCTATACGCGTATATTGACTGATTCCCTGCTCCAGTCCCAATCCACTTAATTCATTAAGGTACTGTGTGACGATTTTTGGACAGATCAATGTTCATGTCGCCTAGTAATGCATAGTTATTCTTCATCTGTGATGCGATAATGTTGCGATAATACAGAGATAAATAGCGTTTTGTTTAAATTAGGCAGTCTGTACACTACACACACGTCCATTTTGTAATTATAATTTGTAATAATCGTACCTGAGATACATTCAAAGTTGCGAGTATACGTAGGGTTCCTGTCAACTGTTAGACTTTTATGTACGTACAAAATAACTCCTCCACCTTTTCTGTTTTCACGCAGCTCGTGGAACATTTCATAGTTTTCTAGTTCGAACATCTTTGCACATTCGACCGAGATATTGGCTACCGTTACTGCAATCAAGCTGAAAATTTTTGTACTGCTTGTTATTATATATTCAAGCTGGGCGATGTTTTTAGTAATGGATATAATGTTTACGTGGAGGGCAGTTAAGGCGCTTTGCTTAAAAGGAATATCTCTAATGAATTCGTTCCAAGTGTTTTTGGTTTCTAGAATATTTAAACTTAGATTATCCATGAGTGTTGTGGTTTTAGTATTGCCATTCATGACCGTAAGTATAGGATTATTCTACGGCACCGTATTCATTTTGCATTGTTATTGTTGCTAAACTCAGCCACGAGCCTCTCAATGTCTTCAATGGCTCTTATGACATTTCTCTTTTTCAGTTCGTTTAGCTAGGATAAGTCCTCGTTTGTACCATATAAACTTACATAACCCACTTTGTATTAGTGTGGTTTTCGCTTTCCACAATAGAAATGAGTTGTTTGGTGTTAAGGACTCACGGATATATATTTTTGAGTCGTACTTCATACCTATGTCTTTAGTATTAATATAATTAGACTTTGAGGCGGTTATCCACCCATTTTCATCGCCGTTAGCAAGAACAACTACGATGGGTGAGGGTTTTGTTGTGTCAGTACCTCGTTTGTTAACTTTTTTTATGTATGCTTTAACGACACTTACCGGCTTCTGGCTTAATTTTACGCATATTGACTTAGTTATAGACATAATATTTTCGTCTGTCTGTTCTTGAGTGCCATGAATTTCGAGGTGGTTACTCAAAAAGTTTTGCTCAATGTTATTAATTTTTTGTTCAAGTACCTCACTTTTAAGATTTAGATTTTCACACATATTTTTGTATTCACCAATTTGGTTTTCATAGTTTTTCATCTTGATTTCATACTCGTCTATCTTATCTGAGTAGAATTGAAGAATATTTTGTAGCTCGCTTTGTAAAATGTCACGTATTTCGTTACGTATTTCAAAAATCATCTTTTGTGTTATACAAGATGCCGACATGTTCTCCGAATCAGTGTTTTCTTCTTCCTCCTGATCAGGCATTATGAATGATCGGTTCGGTTTGGTGTTTCCAGTGCAACTGCGGCACTTCCAATCAGCTAATTCGGTATCAAATAACACACTTAGCTGGTCAGGAGATAGGTTAGCACACGTCCCATATATCCACTTCATACATTTAACACACTGCAATCCAGGAGTCTTTTTATTTATCTCTTTATTACATTTTAAGCACTTAACCATTTTTATTTCTTTTGCTTTTTGTTGTAATGACTGTACTTCAATATTGTATCGCAGCACGACTTCGATGATTCAGCGAGTGAATTAACAATACGGACTGATTAAGAATACGGAGTGTCAATACCCCTATTCATCCCGTGGGTTTCGTAAGAACAGACTAAGGGAGCAAACTACGCATGACAACAGCACTTAAAAGAGAAGGAAAACTTGAAACAAATTCCTAATTCGTCTGGCCAGTGTGGTATACTAGGTAGTAAGACCCATGTCCGGCAGTTGACTATAAAAGGCTGTCGATGTTGTTGTTGATAATAAAAATATTGATTTTGATCGATCGGCTTATATTTCATAGACATTCAACCACAAATTACAAAATACATCAAATAGTAACAATAGTGTCATTGCTCAATAACAATATAGTGGTCTACAAAAATGACTTGAAGCCAAAAAGTATATTTTTCGCTACTTTCATATTTTTTATATCCGGAATCAATTACTATAATCAATGCCATTGTATCTATAAAAATCTAATTAAATATTGCAACAGAGACTATAAAACGTCCAAGTGCGTGCCAGTGACAATCAAATAATTAAAGTTTACAAAAATGGCTTGTAACAAGAACAGTGATGGTTTGGCCTCGATATGATAGCCGGTTCTGTATGATTATTAATATTGTAATGCTGACTAAATTATGGTGATCAGTCTCAATAGACAAAGTAATCCAACAGCGGTATTTTTCTTTAATTTGGTTTCCAAATTATGTCTTAGAATAAAAAAAACAATCAACTTCATTTCTAAATCGTTGAGTAGAGCTGAAGGGATGTGTCAGACGCCTGACGTAGAGACATCATATAAGAACTAAAAAACAAGTACTCAAAATCCATTGCACACATATTTCATGAATGCTGAGTCGTAACAGTGGCTGTTAATAGACAGCTACATATTTTAACTAAGATGTAGAGTTTTTGAAGTGAGGGCTTACAGAATTAAGGCGTGTAGAGTTAGAAGTTTGTCTCTACTTTAGATCTGATAGCTTTTTGACAGTGCGAGACAAATAGTCTCGTGTTCGCAACATTTTACATGTTTTTTTTGTGGGATACAAGAGCATCCTAAAAGCGGTGTGGATGTACAGCATACAGCTATGGGGCAGTACCTACGATACCAACATCATGGTATTACAACGAATGAATACGATGCTAAAACCATGGCGATAGTCCCATGGTCCATCACCAACACAAAAATCAAGATGAACACTGTGAAGGAAAAGAAGCATAACACTACAGAAGATATACCAGGAGAAGCTGGCAAATCACCCAAATGAATAGGCTACAAAGCTAAGGTCTCGCAAATGCAAAAAAAAACTGAAACGAAAAGAAATAAAGGCCAAGTAGAATAATTCAGTGGGGTTGACCCTCGAACTGTGACAAACATCAGCGCATCAGCTCAAAGACTACTTTAATGCTAATTGCTATTCATTAAAAGAAACTGTGTCGTGCGTCCTTGTGGTGACGGATTAAGAATACAGACTGTCACCACCCCTATTTATCCCGTGGCTGTCGTAAGAGCAGACTAAGGAAAACTATACGCAGAACAACAGCACTGCAGAGAGAAGGAAAACTTGACACAAGCCCTATACCAACCCGTCTGGCCAGCGTGGTATAGTAGGCCAAAACCTCCTTTCCAAGGGTAGGCATATGTCCAGCAGACTGCTGGACATGCTGCAATACAATATGAAATGAAGAAAAATGCAGCTGCACTGCATTTCTGCCTACAAGGAGCGCACGCCCATGCCCGCAGTGGACTATTAAAGGCTGTTGATGATGATGATGATGATGATGATGAAAAGAAACTGAATGTGATCCAACTTATTTAATAGTTAAACTAAAAATTTAGGAAACATCATGTTGTTCGTGTTGTGAGGTGATTGACCTATGGGAGTTTCCACGGGAAAAGTAAACAACAACTAAAAACAGCTACAACAACTATCAACCCAACAATTTTTTAAATAACAGAGCATTATAAACAATCTCTTAATAAACAATTAGAGAGTAATACAACAAACAATGACTAATAGATACTGGCAATGTTATCAAGAAAATTACACACTTTGATATAAGTACTACCTCTGTTCTAACTACAAACTGCAGTCTTTTCGAAATAATAATACCGCAATACTTATGTATTAAGAATTTATGGATATTTACTTTATATAGTATAAAAATAAAAAGATATACGTAGTTCTAGCATGATGATGATGATTACATCAAAATTCATCGATTCATCATTACAAGCACATTCACCTTGTTTAGTACCTATCCTAAACGTCACTTCCGTATTCGCACAATGTCTAATAGGTCAAGGTACTACTTAAAATTCATCTGGAATTAAAGTAATTGTAAATTAATTAGTAATATTATGAAAGGTTAAACGTAAAATCGTGTATTATTTACTTTTGTTCAGGAAATCATTACTGATGATGATGTCTGTCAGATGATCTGTCTTAGATATTAAGAACAAAAGATATTTATTACGATAGCCTTTATTCCGGGTGGTAAAATGTTGATTACAATAACTAAAATACTTATTAAGTATTTACTCAGTAAATCTCAACAAGTTTTTCAAATAGCTACAGTGAAACGATATATAATATGACAGGCCTGTTGGTGTAGTGGTTAGTGACCCTGACTGATAAGCCGGAGGTCGTGGATTCGGTTTCCACCCAGGACAAATACTCACAATACCACCTCACATTACTCGAGTGAACATGGAATTATTGCGTGGAAAGTTTGGTGAGTCGTTAATTTCGAGAAATGGACTGATCTGTTGGCCACTAAGATCGTATGATTTAACATCTTTAGACAATTTTCTTTTGGGTAACGTTCAATCTAAAGTGTACAGCAATAATCCAGCTACAATTCGTGACCTAAAAACCAACATTCGACGAGCCATAGCCGACATACCGGCCGAAATTGTGCACCGCGTCATCGAAAATTGGCGTGAGCGGGTGACCGTCTGCAAAAAGAGCCGTTACGGTCATTTATCTAATTATCTATTAAATAAATCAATCGGATGCATTTTTCATAAAAAATTGTATGTTTTATTCAATTTTTAAACCAGGACGTTCTTATTGGTAGACCCCATATTTGTGTGATGAGCACGACCATTTCTTCTGTGTCTGGGTGTAATTTATCTATAATATGTATGTATTTAGCAATATATAAGTATGTTTATCAGCAGTCTGGTTACCGTGTGTGGTGTGTGAGAAAAAAATATATCTCCCAGCAGCAACGTGCATTCATATCTACTGCAAACTGGTATATCAGACTTCAACCCTCAAAAAACACACGTATTCCGTCACAGGATCCTCATGCAATGCCTTGAACTCACCTGTATGTGGACCTCCTGCCTAATCTAACTCTGACAATTATATTATTGATAATTGTCATTTAATACTTTTTGTTAAGAAAACAGTGTATGTTCTCTAATTTACGCAATGTTAAAGAGATTTCTCTCTCAAGAATTATTTTTATCTAAGTACTGCTCATGTTTATACGCAGCGAGTACTTTTAGGAACGTACGCAAGCCTCAGTCTACAATAATTTTTTAAACAAACATTTGTTGCATGAAACACGGCAGTCAAGTTACTAAACACATTTGTGATAAGTACCTTGATACTTACAAATTTGTCTCTGAACTCGAAGCCTATTTAAAAAGGGAACGTATTCTGATATTTAAAGCTACTGTTTCAAGAATAAAATCGTTTTGCAATCTGCAAATTGCATCTGTTTATTTCGCGTTAAGAGTGGTTCGTTCTAGTACAAGGTAGGTATTTCAAAATACAACCAATTCTTGAATTAACCGGTTATTAAGACTTGAGTCTAGATTGTGCTATAGGATTCATATTTTTACATGCTTTAGTTTGATTCGTTCTTTTAAAGACGTCATACCAATATCATTTACTAGATGTGTCTAATGTAGATTTGTTTATTGTCAGTCTGTTTAAATGCGAACTCCAAAAGTATCAAACGTATTTTCATACGATTTTCAATAATATTTAGAATAGTTTTTGAGAAAAATTTAGGTGTGTTAGGTTGGGGCCGTGGCCACGTTCGTGACGGCGAGGGGTAGTTCGATTGTGGACATCTCGTTCGCATGCCCCTCGCTAGCGCGTCGTGTCCAAGGCTGGCGCGTCGTTGTCGGGGAGGAGACAGGTTCGGATCACCGATATATTCGGTTTGACGTCTCCGCCCCTACAGATGGCGCGCCGGTCAGACCGGCACCACCTGAACCACGTTGGGCGCTCAAGCGCTTAGATCGCGACCTCCTCCTGGAAGCCGCCATCGTACAGGCCTGGGCTCCTGCGCCGGACAGGCCTGTCGACGTCGATGATGAGGCACAGTGGTTCCGGGAGGCCATGACCCGCGTCTGCGATGCGGCGATGCCTAGGGCTCAGCCCAATACTGCGAGGCGCCAGGTCTACTGGTGGTCGCCGGAGATCGCACGGCTGCGTCAAGCCTGCGTAACCGCGCGCCGCCAGTGGTCCAGGTTCCGCAGGAGGCGTCGCCGCCCCGAAGATGCGGCAGCGAGAGAGGCGGAGCTGTTAGCGGGTTACAGGGTTGCCAAGAGGACCCTTCAGGCAGCGATAAAGCGGGCCAAGAGCGAGGCCCGCCGCGAGATGCTGGAGACACTGGAGCGGGATCCGTGGGGACGCCCCTACCGTATGGTTAGGGGCAAGATGCGCCCATGGGCCCCGCCGCTCACACGGTGTCTTCAGCCAGAGCTGCTTGAGAGGGTCGTTGGCTCCCTGTTCCCAACGCGAGTGGTGGAGCATACTCCGCCACAGATGGCTCCGCCTCCGGCGCTTGAGGCGCCTAACGTGGATGACGACGACGTGCCTGAGGTCACTGGGGTGGAACTAAGGGTGGCGGTGTTACGGCTTAAAGCCAAAAACACCGCCCCGGGACCCGATGGCATTCCTGGCCGAGCGTGGGTCCTGGCCTTAGTCGACGAGGCTCTCGAGCCCCGACTGCGAGGGTTCTTCAGCGCATGCCTCGAGCGGGGCCAGTTTCCGAAATTGTGGAGGACGGGGAAACTGGTCCTCATCCGAAAGGAGGGGCGCCCGGCGGACTCACCGTCCGCCTACCGGCCCATAGTGTTGCTTGACGAGGTGTGCAAGCTCTTTGAAAGAGTGATTGCAAGGCGCCTCGTCAAGCATCTCGTGATGGTTGGGCCGGATCTGGCGGACAACCAGTACGGTTTCCGTCAGGGGCGCTCCACCGTGGATGCGATCATGCGCGTGAAGGCTCTGGCGGAGGAAGCAGTCTCCCGGGGCGAAGTGGTGTTGGCGGTGTCCTTGGACATCGCCAACGCGTTCAACACTATGCCCTGGAGCTGCATCAGGGAGGCGCTCGTGTATCACGAAGTGCCTCTCTACCTCCGCCGCATAGTCGGGGCATATTTGTCGGAGAGAGCCGTCGTCTACCCCAGTAGGACCGGTCTCGGTAGGCGTGAAATGTCGTGCGGTGTTCCACAGGGGTCGGTGTTAGGGCCACTCTTGTGGAACATCGGCTACGACTGGGTCCTTCGTGGTGCCTTCTTGGATGGTGTCGCCGTCGTGTGCTACGCGGACGACACACTCGTGACGGCGCGCGGCAAGACGCACCACGAGGCAACCCTGAGGGCCACGGCCGGGGTTGCCCAAGTCGTTGAGCGTATCCGGCGGCTGGGTCTCGAGGTGGCTCTGCACAAGTCCGAGGCCCTGTTCTTTCACGGGCTTCGGAGGAAGCCGCCTGAGGGATCTAGCCTCACGGTAGGAGGCACTCGCATCGGCATCGAGCCCTCGATCAGGTATCTGGGGCTCGTACTCGATGGCCGATGGGACTTCGGATATCATTTCCGAGGTCTGGTCCCCAAGTTGGTTGGGGCAGCGCGTGCGTTGGCGCGGCTGCTGCCCAACATGAAGGGACCCGATGACTCCTGCCGGAGACTCTACTCGGGGGTTGTGCGGTCCATGGCCCTTTACGGGTGCCCAGTATGGGCGGGGGCCCTGAAGGCCAGCAACGTCGCGATACTGCGGCGACCGCAGCGAATGCTGGCCATCAGGATCATAAGGGGGTACCGCACGATCTCCTTCGAGGCGGCGAGTCTCCTGGCCGGAACTCCACCGTTGGACCTGGAGGCGAGAGCCCTTGCAGCACTGTATCAGTGGCGCAAGGAGGCGCAGGAGTTGGGTCGATACCCCGAGATTCGAGAAATCGATGACCGGAAATCCCAACTCCGCCAGGTCATCATAGGGGAGTGGAGGGAACGACTCGGGCAACCGAGCGCCGGGCACGCCGTCATTGCGGCGGTAAGACCCGTTATGGAGGATTGGCTCGAGAGGCGTCACGGGACCCTCTCATACCGATTGACGCAGGTGATCACTGGGAAGGGATGTTTCGGAGATCACCTGTGTCTGATCCGCAAGGAGCCAACGCCTGAGTGCCACCACTGCGATGGCCAGACCGTGGACACGGCTCTCCACACGCTGGCAGAGTGCCCGGCGTGGGTTGAGCAGAGGCGAGACCTCGTGGCGGCCATCGGAGTGGGAGTTCTCTCGCTCGATAGCCTGATTGCGGCTATCGTGCGGAGCGAGAGTGCGTGGAACTCTGCCGTCTCCTTCTGCGAGCAAGTTATGCTCGCGTAGGAGACGGCGGAGCGGGACAGGGAGAGGTTTAGAACTCTCCCGGCCCGCCAGGCCCGGGCACGGGCAAGGCAGCGCAGGCGACTCAGGCGCCGGAGGTCGCAGAACGACCTCCGTCCTCCATAAGCGCAGGCCTGGGGGTGACAGGTGAGGCCATCTGTCACCCTAGCAGAAGCAGGCCGGGGTGGCGGCGAGCGCGTTGCGAAGCGCGCTCGCTTCCAGGGAGCACAGGGAACATGGGGTTCCCACACGGGGCGGGGGTCGTCTACTCGTCTGTAGATGACCCGAGGTATGTCGGGGCACCAGGGCCTTCCTTTCTAGGGTATACCTGGTTCCCCGGCTATTAGTACCCGGCGAAGGCGTGCGGTTTTAGTCGGTTCGAGTCCGACATGCCACCGACAGGTGGTATCCGAGGGGATTTCCGCACGGAAAAAAAAAAAAAAAAAAAAAAAAAAAAAGGTGTGTTAGGTTGTTAAAGGTGTTAAAGATGTAAAATGACTTGCGTGTACCAAAATGAATAATGATGAAAAAGGAAGAAGAAAGGAACACGGAGCAGTAGCCGCAGCCAAACCGCTAGGAGGGGTCCTAGTACCGCGAAGTAATGCTAGCGCGGTCCCATGGTTCTTCGTACAAGAGAGAGGAGGCTTTTAGTGGGTAAGAATACCCCACTACCGGTCTTCGACAACTTGATAGGTGTCTTATGAAGAGTTCCTCCTCTCAAACACCATAAAAAAACTATAACGAATAAATATAGGTAGAAAATATAACAGTGCTTTAACAAGATAAAATCACATTTTATATTTATAAAAATGTACGCCTCCTAAATTAATAAAAAGGGTAATGCTGCGTTTCATTAAAATGCGATGTTGAGACGACATCAGTTTAGTCGTGAGTCGTGACCAAAATTTATCCAGGTGGATCGTCTTAAAATGAAAAGTGTATTTACCACTAGCATTATACGTAATTAACTTCCATTATTTTAAATTTAATATTTATTTGTGCACGAAACGATTTCATAGTTTTTCTCACTTTTAACATTAAATATTTCTTAAGATACTGTAAAAGCTTGTGATTCAATGCCATTTTTAAACAATTTCAAAAAAGGAGGTTCTCAATTCGTTAGAATCTTCTTAAGTTTCAAGTGTCAGACCGTATGTTATGATAGCTTTCTTTGTGATAAACCAAAAGCATTCAAATTGATGAACCAAACAATAAGCCTATTGTTCAAATATGTGCGACAGGCATATAAAAGATTTTGGATTCGTATATTTTAGTTAGCTAAATATTTGACAAAACATAAATTAATGCCATTGCGTGTGTTGACTTGAGAGACTACACAAGAGAAGATTTCAAATAATTATAATATTTTTATGAAATAAAGATATTTTTAGTTTGAGTTTGAGAATTTTCTGTTTATATGTATTGACGTGTACATCGGTACTTAACCGCAATAATATCACTTATCAAGCAAGGCTACATTATCACTTATCTCCGGTGGTAAGATGTTAAAGTTACAGTTATGCAATTACTAGCTGACCTGGCAAACGTTGTTTTGCCATATACATTATTTAAAAAAAAAATAACAGAAAAAAAATATAGGGCTATGAAAAATAGATGTTGGTCGATTCTCGACCAACCCGATATGCACACAAAATTTCACGAAAATCGGTCGAGCCGTTTCGGAGGAGTTCTATCACGCACACCGTGACACGAGAATTTTATATATTAGATTAATAAAAAAATTGTATCCAAATTGTAACCTAGAAAGAAACTACTTTTTATACCATTTTGCAACTTTTAAAATTATGTATAAAATACCAATTTTATTTTACGCCGTATTTCATATATTACTTACCTTTTTTCTTTTGCAATATACTTTTCGGGGTACTAGAAAACAATTTGAACTAAATACACATCACATCACATCAACAGCCTATACTAGTCCACTGCTGGACATAGGCCTCTCCTTAGAAAGGAGGTTTTGGCCTACTATATACGATTAACCGTAAATAATTTAGGTTCAAATTTAAAATTGATAGAGCCATCATATTGTGTTGTATTTGTAGGTGTCAATTTCATTCTACTAAAGATTTTGCAGAAAGTAATATTGTAGGAGATTAAAATATTAATGGTATATTAGGTTATAAATCATTTTAGGGTGAAATCAATTCATTCAACATTCAGTTTTTAATAAATTCTTGGTATTAAAGTTGTCACCTGTTTTTGAGTCAGAAAATTAAAGTGTAACGATACACTTTAATAACTGCCATAGTCTGACAAAATAATATATTTATTAATATACTGAATAAAATTAAGAACAAAAGTATCATAGATTTCAACAGCTTTTCCGCAGTGACAAAGATACGGAGAAATACAAGGCGCACCTATTCGAAGACAAGTGGCAAGACGAAAAGTAATATCCTCAAACAAGGTGCCTATGTTGGGGGATGGAAGTGCCTGAATCCATAAGCCTGATTCGATTTCTCCCACAGCCAATAAAGAGCTTAGCAAAATTTATTGATGTATTAATTATTGTTTCTTATTTTAAAATACATAGTAGCGCATCGTCTTTGCATTGTTATAGTTGATATTTATTTGTCATTCATATATGAGTTCATGATTACGTCTCTATGTAAAATGATGCATTTTGAATTACATATTCAATTTAGATTTAAAATTGTAAAATATATAAATTAACCAGCGCTGTGAATTGTGTTAATTTAATACTTATAGGAAGTCTTTGTCAGGGCAACAGTAACAGTTAGAAAGGCAGAGTTTTTTACTAAGTACTTTTTACAAAGATTTTATTGTTAAACAATACATTCAGGAGTATAAATTAAGGATTGCTTTGAAGAAACCAGAATATCCACTCATTGTTTTCCCTTTTTTTTCCTCTACAAGATCGACACAGGATCTATTATTCACTTAAGTTATGATAAAACAACCTTTTGTTGATTTTAACTGACTTCAAATAAAGAGAAGATTCTCTATTCCCCTTTTTTTTTGCCCGAGAACTCTGTCATTTATGATCTGATTTGAAAACTTATTTTTTTCTTTGAATAGGTACACTTCTCGTTTGGTCTCATTCAAATTCGAAGTAGAATATCCACCCCTATGGGTGAAAATTAAGAAAAAAGGAATACACTTTCTTACAATTCATAATGAAGACGCATTGAAGTCAGTTGTAAATTGAAATATGTTATTCTTTTTGTTTAAAAACGTGTTATGAAAGACATTAAATTTGAAAGCTTTATTTCCATTTCGCATTAGCGAAAATAGCTTACATTTTAGATTTCTTTGCACTGATGAGTTTAACGACCACGGACGCCTCTTAAAATGCAATTTTGCTGATGGAACTCCGTCTATATTTCCTTGCAATAATTGTGTATTTTTAAATGTAATAACAACGTACAGAGCTTACCAAATCTACATTTATGTGAGTTTTTATTTCACAATAACAGAATCTTGACCGCGATGAATCTTAAATACACCCAATGAATCTTTACGCTGTGCTGGACAAAAAAATTAATGTTGATTTTGTAGTTCTGTACTGCGTAATTTGCGCTCAAGTCAAAACCGCACAACCGGGGAATTACCTCTGTCCTTGTTTCTCTAAAACAGCAATTAATCAACAAGCTAGGATATATATACAATTGAACAACAGATAAATGTTTTTATAATATATATTTTTGTTGTGTGTGAACGATAGTAGGTAATTAGATATGGGTGCCAATTCTGTTGTTCGAAAACTTTCCAAACTAAATTAAAAATCACTAAAAACTAGTTTAGTCCTCTCAAGTACTACGTTTTCAGAATACGAAACGTTATTTGACGGGACTTAACAAATTTATAGTGATTTTTAGTTTAGAGAGTTTTCGAACTGCTGTTCGACTTAACACCATTGCATGTTTGGGGTGGGGCAGCAAAAACCCATTTAATAAAAATCGAACGTGCACAAAGGGGGGAGCTTAAGGTTTGCACCTCCTAGCCCTACCGTTTTGTGAATTGAAACTTCATATTGTGAAGTCCTTGATGTGTGTCAAATCTTTATTTTACAGAATTAAAAAAAACCCAGGGACCCAGAGCTTGCCCACTCTTCACACTATTCTCTGACATAGGTACCCGAAAAACTTCTTTTGCACATACATTTTACTACTTTCTCGGAAGACACCTGTACAACAAGCTAAATAACTGGTTACACTTTCACGACGAAAGTAAACACGCGTGAACGAAAATCGTTCAAGACTACCTTCAGAAGCTTACATACGATGAAACGGAGTCGATATCGAATAATAAGATGATACGCCACATGAGCAAAACACACACACCCACCTACACTTACACACAAACACACACACACACACACACACACACACACACACACAAACACACACAAAAACACACACACACACACACACACACATACACACACACTCACGCATATGATGAGATAAATTGTTATTGAACCAGATGAACGAAACTTGTTTTATTTTATACAATACCTAAGCTAACTAAATTCTATTTGAGCAGCTAATAATAATGCTTAAAGCACAGGTTATCCTTTTTTAAGCATTAGTCGATTAAATGTTTTACTAACTAAACTTACGTAAAATAATGAAGCTCACACACATTTGTCGTAAAAAAAATTGAGACGATAAACTTTATTGTTATTATAATGACGTGTATCAGTTGTTCTATAAAGTCATTCAGAACTATACGGAACCTTCCCTCCCATAACATTTTTTTTAACAATTGACTTAGGACTAGCGCCCGCTACACAACGGCGGTCTATAGCCTGTTCAATAGCTCCCTGACTGTCGACCCTCCAATTAAAATATACGGTATAGTATACCAATTCGACGATTCACATTTTAGATATACCAACTCGCCCCCAAGTATTATTAACTCGAAAGTACAGTCAGAAAAGTTGACATGACGTATTTAGAAAAAAGTACGACAGAGATTAAATTTATTTAAATTTTAATTATTTTTTTAAGTTAGGAAGGATACATATATTTTATATGTACTATAATGCTGTTTTAATTATAAATACGCACATATACGCATACATCTTTACATAGTATAAAAGTCGCTTTTTTTTTGTACGCTTAGATCTTTTAAATTTGATATCGGATTTTAATGCGGTTATAATGTGCATATTATAGTAGAAAAATTCCGAGAATGTCAAAGATTTGTACTGTAAACCTTATAGATCAAAATAATGTATATCCTAAAAATATCTACGAAAAAGTCCGCGATGGTATATGTGTATATTCTAAGGATAACCCAGATTAACCATTTTTATCTCATATTACAAAAAATAAAGGCCGGCAAAGCGTTTGTGACTCCTGAGTTGCAGACGTTCATGAACACTTTCCATCAGGTGACCCGTCTGCTCGTCGACACCCTCTAACAAAAAAAAGAAAAGAAATAATTGCGAAGCTATTTTGAATAATACCTTATCATTCCTTATCTGAATAAATATATTAGGTACGTTGTGTATTTAATTAATATCAAAATTTCACATCATCAGACGGGTTAGTATAGGGTTTGTGTTAAGTTTTCCTTCTCTTTGCAGTGCTGCTGTCTTGCATAGTTTGCTCCGTTTTGTTTCCTTCAGAGTATGTTTTTTTTCTACTTGATTAAAAACCTAATTTTATTATATTGATAAAGCCTTTTTTCAAAATTATATAAATAATGGTAAAAATTGCATCAAAATCCGTTGTTTGGATTATTATTTGGATATAGTGGATATGTTTGGATATAGTTATTGGATATACAAATAAAAGCGTAAAGCGACCTTGTTTTATACGAGTACTATGTTAAGAAGGCAAATTCTCTCACACCCGATCGGTACGAAGTTTCTTTCGCTTTATCATAGATGTTTGCTATACAGTATGTTTAAAGTGTCGTATAAATTAAAAAAGAAATCTTTTACACATTTTTTGGTCTCGCTCCTATCCGCTCAGAGCGTGTAATGTGCGATAAGAAACTTAGTTCCAAAAACCTCTCAATTAATTTCAAATAAAATCTACTTCTCTTGCCACGACATTAATTGTCACTATCTTCTAAAAAATACTGACCTTTTTGGTTTTTAAAATTTTACAAAAACCCTTTTTTTTTTTTTTCCCAAAAAAAAAAATTTTTTTTAAAAAAAAAAGGGGAAAAAAAAATTTGGGGGGTTTTTAAAATTTTTCCAAAACCCCCTTTTTAAAAAAAATTTTAAAAAACCCCCCCAAAGGGGTTTAAAAAAACCCCAAAAAAATTTTTCCCCCTTTTAAAAAAAAGGGCCCCCCAAACCTTTGGTTACTCCCCCCCCCTTTTTTTTTTTTTTCCCCCTTTTTTTAACCCCCCTAACCCAAAAAAAAATTTAAATTTTTTCCCCCCCCCTTTTTTTTTTTCCCCCCTTTCTAAAAAAAATTTTTTCCCCCCTTTTTTTTAAAATTTTTTAAAACCCCCCCCCCCCCTTTTTTTTTTTTCCCCCCTTTTTTGGGTTTCCTTCCTTTTTCTCCCCTTTTTTCCTTAATTTTTTTTTTTTTTTTTAAAAAAATTTTTAAAAAACCCCCCCCCTTTTTTTTTTAAAAAAAAAATTTTTTTCCTTTTTTTTTTTTTTTGGGGGGGTTTTTTTTTTCCCCCCCCCAAAAAAACCCCCCCCCCCCCCCCCCCCCCCCCCCCCCCCCCCCCCTTTCCCTTTTTCCCTTTTTTAATTTTTTTTCCCTTTTGGTTTTTTTTTTTTTCCCCCCCCCTTTTTTTTTTTTCCCCTTTTTTCCCCCCCTTTTTTTTTGGGGCCCCCCTTTTTTTTCCTTTTAAAAACCCCCCCCCCCCTTTAATTTCCCCCCCCCCCTTTTTTCCCCCAAACCCCCCCCCCTTTTTTCCCCCCTTTTTTTTTCCCCCTTTTTTTTTTTTTTTTTTTTTGTTTTTTTTTTTTTTTTTTTCAATTTTTCCCCCCCCCCCCTTTTTTTTTTTTTTTAAAATTTTTTTCCCCCCCCCCCTTTTTTTTTCCCCCCCCCTTTTTTTTTAAAAAAAAACCTTCTTTTTTAAAAATTTTTTTTTAAATTTTTTAAAATTTTTTTTTTTGAATTTTCCCCCCCCCTTTTTTCCCCCCCTTTTTCCCCCTTTTTTTTTTCCCCTTTAAAAAAAATTTTTTTTTTTTTCCCCTTTTTTTTTTTTTTTAATTTTTTTCCCCCCCCCTTTTCCCCCTCCCCCTTTTTTCCCCCCCTTTTTTTTTTTTTCCCCCCCCCCCAAAAAAACCCCCCCCCCCAAAAAAAAAAAATTTTTTTAAAACCCCTTTTTTTTTTTTTTTCCCCCCCCTTTTTTAAAAAAAAAACCCCCCCTTTTTTTTTTCCCCCTTTTTTTTTTTTTTTTTTTCCCCTTTTTTTTTTTTTTGAAAAATTTTTTTTTCCCCCCTTCCCCTTTTAAACCCCCCCCTTTTTTCCCCCCCCCCTTTTTTTCCCTTTTTTTTCCCAAAAAATTTTCTTTTAAAAAATTTTTTTTTTTTTTTTTTTTTTTAAATTTAAAAATTTTTTCCCCCCCCCTTTTTTTTTTTTTTCCCCCCCCCTCTTATTTTCCCCCCCCCCCTTTTTTTTAAAATTTTTTTGATCTTTTTCCCTTAACTTTTTAAAAAAATTCCCCAAATTCTTGTCTTCCTTTTCCCCCCCCTTTTCTTTCTAAAAAACCCCCCCCATGTATTTTAAATTTTAAAATCCCCTTAAACCTTTTTTTTAAAAAAAAAATAAACCGGGCCCCCTTTTACCCATTCCTTTTTCTGAAATTTTCCCTCTACCCTTCCCAACCCTCTAACAAAAAAAAGAAAAGAAATAATTGCGAAGCTATTTTGAATAATACCTTATCATTCCTTATCTGAATAAATATATTAGGTACGTTGTGTATTTAATTAATATCAAAATTTCACATCATCAGACGGGTTAGTATAGGGTTTGTGTTAAGTTTTCCTTCTCTTTGCAGTGCTGCTGTCTTGCATAGTTTGCTCCGTTTTGTTTCCTTCAGAGTATGTTTTTTTTCTACTTGATTAAAAACCTAATTTTATTATATTGATAAAGCCTTTTTTCAAAATTATATAAATAATGGTAAAAATTGCATCAAAATCCGTTGTTTGGATTATTATTTGGATATAGTGGATATGTTTGGATATAGTTATTGGATATACAAATAAAAGCGTAAAGCGACCTTGTTTTATACGAGTACTATGTTAAGAAGGCAAATTCTCTCACACCCGATCGGTACGAAGTTTCTTTCGCTTTATCATAGATGTTTGCTATACAGTATGTTTAAAGTGTCGTATAAATTAAAAAAGAAATCTTTTACACATTTTTTGGTCTCGCTCCTATCCGCTCAGAGCGTGTAATGTGCGATAAGAAACTTAGTTCCAAAAACCTCTCAATTAATTTCAAATAAAATCTACTTCTCTTGCACGACATTAATTGTCACTATCTTCTAAAAAATACTGACAAATATGTCGTACCGAATGTGTTCGATATTCGAAACGCCTTGTTTAGGCCGTGTTCTATGTGTAATTTTATGTGTTGTGTATGCCTTTTCAGGCATTTCAAATTAATATGTTCAATGTGACCTAATTATCTACTTAAAATTAAATTATCATAAATCGTAGTTTCATTTAAATATACCTTTTGAATCTATTAATAGAAATATTAGATCATATTAATTAAAAATAACATTCATGTAATTACTTAATAAATTTATGTATTAAATTCCTAAATACATTATATTTATGCGTAAGATTTCAAAACTATGTATTTAATCGCCGAATAACGGTATTTTAACCTTGAAACGATATTTAATAAATTTACGACAGTTATATCTTGATTAAAAGTGACTTTTGCATGTCTACTGCAATATATGATGAATAGTTTATTTTAGACCTTAACCTTTTCTGTTTACCCATCACCTTATCACTCTATCACCGTGACCAACGGGAAAGTGACTATGTTGTAACGACACAGACTAAAAACCACGCACGATAGGAAGGAAAAGGGACAAGAATACGATATATTGACTATAACTTTACAAATTGTTTTCTTTTTTTAAAAAGAAGAAGAAAGAATATATCCTGTGTCTTTACAAACATACATGAAACGGATACAAAGTACACCCAGACTCAGAACAACAATTTGTGGATCACACAAAGTGTCGACCCATGTGGGGATCGAACCCACAACACTCAGCGTAGTAGCAAGCGGCGTGGCGACCGCTTAAACCACTGTGCCATCCGTGCAGTCTAATTGTTTGTTTCTCCAAAAATTAATACATACAGATATGTTATGAATATTATAATTAAGTTAGATTTATCTTAAATTAATAAATTTAATATACATATATAATGTAAATTTTTCTATTTTATTTCTCCACCTACCTCATCATATTTCCACATCACCCGAAGGTTGACTGGAAGAGAATGCCCTGGACCTTAAGTCCGCCTGTGTATAACTCTTGCTTTAAGTTATTGTAAATAAATAAGTAAAAGAAAGCAAGTATAGTGCAGGGTGTTTTTGATTGTTTTAAACGGATTTTGTATTTTCCTTCTTTACATAATATCGACGGGATGGATGAGAAAAAAAACTGTCGTCACTTTTCGTTTAGTCCCATAAACAAACAAAAAATCCCCGAAAACGTGTGTATGTTTCTAAAATACTCCTGAACTGTTTTTCCTATGTTTTTCTCAACCATTTAGTGTGTTGCTCAAATACTTAGGTGGTTTAGATTTAGAAGCACACCTTATAAGCAACTGAGATTGAACTTTTCTAAAGGATTTTAATTTTATTTTAATATGAAATTTTATTTATCTGTATTTGGACCTTGATACACGGCTGTTATCGGTTTCTAGTAATTACTTTTTTTTGGTCAAAGTGTCAATGCTCTTTTTTTAATAATGATCATTTTTTAATGATAAAATTAAAATAATGCTAAAAGAAAACCTATATTCGGGTAGGTCATGTCTGTCGTGTAAGCTAGTAGTCTAGTAAGGAATTAAAAATGGCCCACGTCGAGCCAGTACTAACGGAGGCCAAACCCTTACAGAGACTCTCCAGCCCAGCTCCTGCAGGAAGTGGTTGAGGGCCTTTTCCCACGAAGGGCAGAACAACGGATGATCTCCTTGGAAACGACGGGGAGAACGAGGAGGATGTTCCACCCGTCACTTCTTTGGAGGTAAGGGCGGCTGTTTTACGGATCCTCTCCAAGAACACCGTCCCCGGGCCCGATGAAATACCTGCCCGAGTACCAGCTCGAACTCTCAAACACATGTCAGACCACTTTAAGTAGGTGTTTCAGGCTAGCTTGGCTTCCGAAGGTTTCCAGGACTTCGGGAAACGTTCGGACGAGAGAAACGAAAGAGGTGGGGAGCTGTGGCGGTGTGCTGTTGGCGGTTTTATTGGACATTGGCAACGCCTTCAATAGTCTCTACCATTTAGCTACATCAATAAACACTCCACTATTAGGGGGTGCCAGATTACCCGACCACCGATTACCGATTACCAGATTACCGCGGCTAATCCGTGTGGTGACGGATTAAGAATACAGAGTGTCACCACCCCTATTCATCCCGTGAGTGTCGTAAGAGCCAACTAAGGGAGAAAACTACGCAAAACAACAGCACTGCATAGAGAAGGATAACTTGACACAAACCCTATACCAACCCGTCTGGCCAGCGTGGTATAGTAGGCCAAAACCTCCTTTCTAATGAGAGGCCTAAGTCCAGCAGTGAACTATTAAAGGCTGTTGATGAGGTTACCGCGGCTAATGGCAGACTATTTAGAGGAGTTTACTATCGCGTCGTGTACGAGGACCGAGATGGTAATCTGAGGTGTCGGCCCATGTCATGCGGTGTTCCGCAGGGGTCTGTGCTTGGACCCCTCCTGTGGAACACACAGGATACGAGTGGGCCCTACGAGCAGATTTTCCCCGCGGGCTGAGTGTAATTTGTTTGTTTGTAATTTAAAACATCAATTTCTAACATCATCTATCATCATTTCGACATGCTTTCCATCAAACCCATCTAAACCAATCTTGAGATGAATGAGGAAATACATAATCAGGCTCTGCTATTGATCGAAGACATGTGTTATCTCTTGTGCGGTAGTTTATTAGTCAGGTAAGGAATGCCAGCGCTAAATCGTGAAATGACGCATTTAATTGAGAATTAAAAACGAACGTGAAAATGATCATCAGGAATTAGATTTAGTAGTTCAAACTATTGAATCCCCAACAAAAGGAAGTTTATGATACATTAATGAAGGCAATTGATGATGGAAATGGTGGTTTATATTTCCTTTATGCCCCTGGTAGAACTGGTAAGATATTGCTCATGTCAGTAGTTTTAGCTACTGTTCATGCGAGATCCAACATTGCGGTTGCAGTTGCTTCTTCTGAAATAGCAGCCACATTGTTAGAAGGATGCCGTACGACTCATTCAGCATTAAAATTATCTTCAAAGCTTCAAACTATTGAAGAACCAACATGTAATATTGCAAAACACTTCGCGATGACCAAAGTTTTATCAGCATCGATTTTCAGCGCGATTTTCGTCAACACTATCAGTAATTCCAAGATCAACTGCTGCCAACAAAATAAACGCTTGCCTGAAATCATCGAATCTATGGCGGTATGTGAAGAAACTTGAGCTGACAACAAATATGAGAGTTGCATTGCTGAACGATACATCTGCTGAAGATTTCTCTGAGCAATTGCTGACTATCGGTAATGGTAGAGTACCTGTCGACGAATCAAGCGGATTGAAAGACGAACTCATAAACAAAGTATTACCAAACATCATTACTAACCACAAAAATAATGAATGGTTGAGTGAGCGAGCAATTTTGGTGGCTAAGAATAAATACGTAGATGACTTGAACTACATAATTCAGAATGAGATCATTGGTACACTGCATTCATACAAATCTATTGACAGTGTAACAAATGAAGATGAAGCCACCAACTATCTAATTGAATTTTTAAACTCCTTGGATGTGCCTGGCTCAACACCACACAATTTACGACTAAAGGTTGGCTCCGTAGTTAACATGGTTCGAAACATAAACCAACCAAAACTGTGCAACGGAACGCGTTTGGTGGTAAGTAAATTGATGAACAATGTGAATTACGATACGATACTCAAAGGAAAATTTGGAGGTGAGGAAAGTCTCATTCCGAAGATTCCGATGATCCCAACCGATACATCCGCCTTGCATTCGCCATGACCACTAACAAATCACAAGGCCAATCCTTGAAAGTTTGTGGTCTGAATTTAGAAAATCCATGTTTTTCCCATGGTCAATTTTACTCGTATACGTTCACGGGTCGGAAGACCATCAGCGTTATTTGATCTTTTGGCTGATAATAACACGAAAAATGTCGTCTATCACAAGGTGCTTCACTGAAGACAACCCATGCACCAAAATTCATGGCCAATAAAGGATCATTAAAATACTTGTTTTTTTTCATTTATACCTATTTATTATCCTAATAAAAATAAAATCCAAATTCTGCTTATTCATTGCCTCTAACTAAGTTCGCCGGGTCACCTAGTGTTTGAATAAATTAATGAATTATTCACATTCCAGAAATTTAACAAAGGCATTATTGCTTTAATTAATGACACATGGTTTTAAATTTCTAAAATTTAAAATTAAATATGTCTATTACAGATAATTAGAAGAATTAATGTGAAATTTTAACCTTTGGTAACCATTTCAAAATTCAAAACAATGACAGAATTAAATAAATATAATATTGATTGATTAAATAAATAATTACTAATTGTAACAACAACGACTTAATGTCAGAACATCAAATAGTTATTGCAAAGTGAAGCAACAGTTACAGAGCTAAGTATGATATTAGGTCTTTACCTATGAAATTGCCGTTTTGTATGCAATAAGTGAAAGTACTTATTTTTTCAAACTTTTTTATTTTTGTTATTCAAAGTAATCACCCATGCAATCGACGCATCTTTGCCGACGCATTGGCAGTTTATTGATGCCCTTCTTGTAAAAATCAGCTGGACGGGAGGCAACAAACTCTTCAAAGGCATTTTGTACTGACTCTCGGGAATTGAATTTTTTACCCACTAAAAAGTTGTCTAAATTTAAAAAAAAGTAATAGTCGGTATGTGCAAGGTCAGACAGACAGGACAGACAGACACACCTCAGAGAGGTAACCGGTACAGAGGTAACCTCTTTACGCTTAAACCGCTTAACCAAATTGGATAAAAATTTGGTGTAGAGATTGTCCGAGCCCCGGGAAAGGACATAGGGTTGTTTTTATCCCGTGGAAGTTTGTATGGGCAATCAATAACTGCTAAACCAATTTAGATGAAATTTGGTATGGAGATGTTTTGATTTTTGCTAACCGATATTTACTGGTTGGAACCGCGGGCAATAACTAGTTTTTAATAAATTATAGTTAAAAAAAAACAAAAAAAAGGTTTTGTAGCTAGACGAATTAAAATGTAGAAAATAATTTTCAATAAGCTGAAAAAGAGAAATTATTTTATTTGGGGCTTGATCTCAATTGTACTGTCAAATTTTTTGAACTATAGCCCAACATTCTTTCACATTAGGTAAACCTCCTTTTTATTAGGTAATCTGTAACTATTAAAAAAGAAGAAACACAAAAAACTACCTAAAATCAGCCACAGTTCAGTCAAAAATTAATAATCAGAGTTGAATACGCAAAATTTCATCTCGTAGGTATTTAATTTAATTCTGATCTATATATAACATATTTCTAGAGGTCACTAAAACCAATGACTGTTTGCAAAATCCCCCAAACTGAAAAAAAAAAACAAAATTGAATTTTGGAAACGCAGTAAACATGGTTTTCTACAATACTCAAACTCAAACTCAAACTTTCTTTATTTCATAAAATTTTCAAAATTGTTTGAAATCGTCTTCCATGTAGACTCTAAAGTCATAGATCAACACACACAAAAGCAACAATCTCTGTTTTGTCAAATAGTAACCAAATAAATTTAACAAAAATCAAACCCATACAAAATCTATGATATGCCTGTGCCGTACTTGTAGCAACAAAGAAAACAGAAGACAGGTAACTTTTGACGTCACCAGGGACTTCGTTTCTAGGGTATACCTGGTTCCCCGGCTATTAGTACCCGAGACGCCGTGCGGTTTTAGTCGGTTCTAGTCCGACATGCCACCGACAGGTGGTATCCGAGGGGATTTCCGCACGGAAAAAAAAAAGGTAACTTTTGACGTATCATATAAAACGTAGTAGACCACCAGTACTACTTTATTTGCCTAAAATTAATGTAATATACCATCAATTTATTTAATCGAATAACAGTAATCGTCTAACTATAATTAAAAAAACAAAATATTTTAGGCCAAACGCTCCATAGTACAGGACCTACCGAGCACTGGCCAGACGATTTCGCAGGAGGTTTATGTCAAGTTTTCTTCTTGTGCTTTTGTACTGTAGAGTCTGTTCCCTTAGTTGTCTCTTACGACAGCCACGGGATGAATGTAAGTGGTGACGTTCTGTATTCTTAATCCAATACAGATAATTTGATTAGAATTAGAAATTAAATCGTAATTCACATGGGGTTAAATCACAAACAACTAGCGAACTTTAACAGAAAATTTCGAAATTTTCCGATCTATTATCTACTCAATTTGGATTTAATAGTTAAACGCCGATCAATTGAGTGAGTTTTATACCATACTGGATAAATCAAAAATTCATACGTGACACTACTGTACTTCTACATGAAGGCCGTCATAGTCAGGTAGAAATTACGACAGATGCAATGCATAATATGTTTCAAAATCAACCTTGAATAAATTTGATTCGAAGTAATAAAGACTTGGAATGTCCGAAATCCTTCACTATGTTATCTTCATTGTGAATAACAACTATGGCAACACATAATTCTTAATGACTCCTGATAATTTTATTATTCGCGCATCCGCTATTGTAAACTTTATTGCGTTGGTATTAGGATTATACTCATAAAAATATTCGGCCTTTTCTTCTTTCTTACATTGGTCTAGAAAGAGAAATCTCACAGAACAGGAGAAAAACTCATGGAACTTAGGGTTATGCCGGCTTTTTAAGAGTAGAATTATTTTTTCTGCATACAATAAAATCTGTATTAATAGGACATCCTCGAAAAAAATAGCATGTCCGCTGCAGGGCGCATATTTACGTACATCCTTTTTTAATTTCCTATCTCGGTATTCGTTTTTTTATCTATAAAACAAGAAAGAATGAATAAATGAAGAAGTGTCCTGATTATCAGACTGATTATATATTACACTAGCTTTCACGCACGGCTTCGCTCGTGTAACTGTCAATAAATTTGGACAACTATTTTTTTTATTACTTTTAATAAAGAGCATTTACTGTGAGTTTGAAAACGCTACTACCAAAAATAACGAAGTTTCATATAAATTTCTAACCCCCCCATTTAAATCCCTTCGGGGTGGAATTCAAAAAAAATGCTCTCTTAGTGCACACCTACGTCACTTTAGGAATATTTTTATAAACTATCATGCTTCTGGACTTAGCGATTTCATCTGTGTGTTGATCCATCAGTCAGAGAATCAGTCTGTCAGTTCTTCTTTTACAGATATGGATTTTTAAAAAGGTCACGCTCACAATATGTATTAAGAACACACTTTGACTACCTTTTCGAGGATAAAAGATGTGAATATATACGTATATATTTTTTAATTTAAGCAAAACATCAAAAAAGAAAGAGAGAAAAAATAAACTGCAACCTACTATATAGGTATAACAACGACGATATAGTAACAACGACCTTGAACTTTCTGTCTCTATTTGAATTTTCCCACGCAAAAATCTTATCACATTGTTGAAACAAATCAATTCATTTGTAACGGTCACCACATATACATATAAATAAACAGCCTTTATTACAACATAAGCATTGACCTTAAACAAACTGCTCTTTGTTGTAATATCTCCGGCTATTGATTGTATTGTGATTCGGCTTACTTTGCATATATTTGCTGGCTTTGTTTTACGTGTTTCTTTTCTAGGACAGTTAGTTATTGTCATGGATTGATAAGATGGTTATTGTTTAGTAACACTTCTTCTTATTTTGTCGATGGCAACACTTTAAACGGTTTTGGCTCAGTGCGTTCGACCAAAGTATTTTATTTGTCCTGTGATAAATACATGACAAATACAATAAATGACAAATACATCGATGGGGTAATAACTTTAACAATCAAGGTTCGGAAAAAATTTCTTGTTAAATATTTTTGAACCATGCAATGCAAGACATAGAACGAATGGAATTAAGTGTTGAAAGCATAGATAAATTAAAATTTGTTATTTTACTTTTCTTACGTATTCAAATGTCAATGTCAGCTTAATTCTTTCCGAATCACTTCTGCGGGATTCTTCAAGGAATACTCGCGTCGCCACACATTACATTTTTATAACACAGCGTGGCGACGCAGCATAATGCCAAATTTCGGTCTCACCCTCCTCATATTTCTTTGCAATTGATTCTATTTTGATGAAACTGCATAGTTTAATCACTTTAACCACCTTAAAAACGTTTAGTAGGTATTACTATTTGCAAGTAAAAAATAATCAGTGCAACGGCGCCGTGGGAGAATGTTTTGCAATTTTTCCCAGCCTTTATGATAAATCTGTTGAACAATTGTCAATATGCACTTGGATCGAGAAACCAGTTTTTATGTTTAGTTGGTAACAAATTTCATATAGTACCAATTATAATGCAAAAATTATCAAACCTTAATCCGTCACCATATGGACAAATACAATTACACGCATTTAAATGGACAACAAATTACAAATTGTTTACGTAAGATCGATTATGAACGATGTTTTTTCAGATGTTTACTATACCAGCCATTTTGTGTAAGTGTAAGTGTGTGATGAGCACGATCACTTGTTCTGTGTCCAGGTATAATTTATCTATAATATGTATGTCCGTGTAGTGACGGTTTAAGAATACATAATGTCACTACCCCTAGTCATCCCGTGGGTGTCGTGAGAGACGACTAAGGGCGCTAAACTACGCAGGACAACAGCACTGTAAAACGCGTGGTATGGTAGGCCAAAACGTCCATTCTTAGGAGAGGCCTATGTCCAGCAGTGGACTATTTAAGGCTGTTAATGTGATGTCATGTATGTGTTTAGAAATATTTACGTATGTCTATTACCTGGTTACCATATTAGAGGCTCTGCCTGTTTGGAATGATGCGTGAAGTTATTATTTTCTTTCTTATCACTGTCCTGCAATCTTTAGGGGTGATTTTGCGAAAAGAGACCGCAATGTGTAACAAATCGCGATATTTAATTTGACCAATGAGCGATTCACTTTACGAAAGTCGACCGGTTGGGAGCTTTCATGAATTTTTAAAGAGGTTATTAGTGAAGTGATCTTTTTACAAGAAATTTGTTCTTGTAAAAAGATCACTAAACATATAGGTATAAAGCAAGCATGGTAATTTTCAAAGGTGGATCCCCAAATATTTTGTAAAACATCTTCTGAAAATTTGAAACCTGTTAAACGTTTAAAATATTGGTGTAATCCTTTGTTTTTCTTCTAGGTACTGTACCTAACCGTGTGATGACGGATTAAGAATACGGAGTATCACTACCCCTAAGAGAGCAAACTACGCAGGACAACAGCACTGCAGAGATTGGATTGTGTCCAATCTCTGCACCTTGGCACAGTAAGGTATAGTAGGCCAAAACCTGCTTTCTAACAACCATGTCCAGGATCCAGAACTATTAAAGGCTGTTGTTATGCTAATGGTGATGACTATTATATCTATATGTATCCAAAGAAGGCCATATATTTAATTACAACAGGAAACTTCAACGCGTTTATGTTCAGGTATTTATCACATATATGTTACTACAAAGTAACATAAAGTACAAGCATATATTACAAGTCGTGATGATATTAATCACATCACAGTATATAATCTTCATCTCATTATAAATGCACATATTGCTTTTGAACTGTGAAGTTAAATTACCATATTTCCTTTACCTAGTCTAGGCAGAAATACAACCTTATGTTTTATGCTAGTATTTTCCGGCTTCGCTGGCGTTAAAATGTTCTTTTTGTTACCCTTCTAATTCAATTGGGTACAAAGCCATTAAAAAAAGTAGTGAGATTAAAGACCCAAGGATTTTGAAACAGCATGTGTTAATTTATTCGGAGATACAAAAGTTATTCTTAAAATCTGGATCAATAATATTGCAAGAATATAAACAAAAAATTTGTATTTTTTTTTTGAAAAAGATTCAAAAAATTAACGGGGATTAATCGCGTATTCATTTTTATTGACAATTACTATATTTTACATAACGTGAAAATCTAAAAGTTTGTATCCAATTTGACATTGAAACACACAAAAAAAATCATAAAAAATATTCCTAACAGAACGTGATGCAAGTCTTAAATTACGAACATTCATCAAATTGTATACAATCAATATCAACCATATCACGTTATAACATGATGTTATTAATGCCATTGTAATTGTTATTGAATCCTTTAAAACGAATAAATATATAGTACACAATAGTGATATTTTAGATGTTGGTTACAGCAATCATAACGAGAGGTCGAAAGAGACGAAGACTTTTATTTAATTTTTAATGTTACAAATAATGTTTGGGTTCAAATGTTGCATCGAAATTTAAATATTAAACTAAGTCTAAAATATCAGTTTGTTTGTATTTTTGCATCCTCAAAACGTGCTCTATTCCAAGTCATAGAAAATAAGTAAAGGACGTAAATAATAATTAAGAATTTAGTTTTTTAACTTACTTAACGTTGAAAGCTTAAACGTTACTTAAAGTCGAAACAAAAAGCCAAACTTTCAGTTAGGATATTTATTGTTGGTCAAGTGGTCAGTGACCCTTACTGCGAAACCAGAAATCGTGGGTTCCATTCCTACCCAGGACAAATAATTGTGTGATGAGCACGATCATTTGTTTTGTGTCTGGATGTTGACACACATTCATAATTTCATACAAAAAGTATCTTTGTTTCATAAAAAATTAAAATTGTTTGAAATCGTCTTATATGTAGACTCTAAAGTCGTAGATCAACACACATACAATAGCAACAATCTCTGTTTTGTGAAAATGTAATAAAAAAATTTAAAGGTCTTTTAGCAACTGAAATTACTAGTATTCCCGTTAACCTAGCAATTTAGTTTAGCAGGAGGCTGCTAAGCTAAATTGCTAGTGTTAGGAGTAAAGAGACACGTCAGTAGTGTACTGCTCAGGATTCGAACCCACAACCTCTTCATCGCAAGTCCAATGCCTTAACCACTAGGCTACCGCCTATCTATATATATCTAGAAATGCATATTATAAGTATGTTTATCAGCAGTCTGTCAGCACAGGCCCAGTCTAGTTTGGAATCAAACAGCTGTTGATGAGATGTGTAAAGTTATTATTATTAACGACTAGCTTTTGTTGACTAGCTAGCTCCACTGCTGAAAATTTAGCTTTACATTAGTAAAAGATTTTTTTTTAAATCGGCTTAGTAGTTTAGGCGTGAAAGCGTAACAAATAAACAAACCCACTTTCACATTTAAAATCTAAGTATGGAAGTATGGATTACACTATTGACGCCGTTTAAGTGTGGTTCCGTGTGGTGACGGATTAAGAATACAGAGTGTTATTACCCCTATTCATCCCATGGGTGTCGTAAGAGACGATTAAGGGAGCAAAATATGCAAGACCATAGCACTGCAAAGGGAAGGAAAACTTGAAACCAACCCTATACCAACCCGTCTGGCCAGCGTAGTATAGGAGGCCTAAACCTCCTTTGTAAGGAGAGGCCTATGTCCAGAAGTGGACTATTAAAGGCTATTGATGTTATGTGATGATTGATGGCGCCGTTTAAGTTCTTACATTACCTTAATGATACGAAATATTACGTACCTTTATGAACATCGTGGTACAAATAATAGAATTATTGTTTAGTACTGCCAATAAGTAGTAATAGTATTACATGATTAACCAGCTGGTACCCGCGACTTTGTTCGCGTGGCATTTGAAACGCGCTGCCTTAGTGGTTTCGATTCCCGGACCGGGCAAAGGTTTTTCTAAGAGGAAAAATAGCCTAAGTTACTCCTTATATAGACAAATACCTGGTAGTAAAATATTATCAAATTCAGTTCAGCTAGGATAGGCTATCGTGCAAATAACCGTGTGAACACGAAAAACACCTATTATTTTGACATTACAAACAGACACTTCAATTTTATTTATTTGTATATATAGATAAATCTGTATATCGAATAATCAGCATTAGTAAGCAAGTTGCTCATATAATCAATCAAATGATTATAATTATGAATATATCTGATCACAATCATGAGCAACACCACCAGCTTCATAAAAAAGGCAGTTAAATTGTGATGATTATTCGTATTCAACACTTTGTGTGAATCACGTAATGTGATAGTGTAAAACCAAACGCTTTTTCTTTACATACGTACATCTATACAAATAAATAAAATTGGAGTGTCTGTTTGTAATATTAAAATAACCGCTTTTTACTAAATGCATATGTATGTTTACACGGTACATATGCCAAAATAACATTTTTTACAATTTTTGTCTGTCTGTCTGTTTGTTCCGGGTAATCTCTGGAACGGCTGGACCGATTTCGACGGGACTTTCACTTTCCTTCTTTCCTTTACTTTCCTTTAAAAAAGACAACCCCCGCATTAGGAATACATTCCTGTGTCGCGGGGGACTTTACAAACATACATGAAACGGACACAAAGAACATCCAGACTTAGAACAACAATTTGTGGATCACACAAAGTGTCGTCCCATGTGGGGTTTGAACCCACAACACTCGTGGCGACCGCTTAAACCACTACGCCATCCGTGCATCACTGGCAGATAGTTGATGACATAAGGAGTAACTTAAGCTTCTTTTTTTAGACTAGCTTCGCCCCGCGGCATTGCCCGCGGTTATAACAACAAACGCGGGTAACACCGCGGGTCTCAGCTAGTGATACGTATAAATGAATCATGGCATATTGGTCAACGGCCAATGACTAGCGAATTCTCAGCCAGAGGTTGTGAATTCGATTTCCCACCAGAACAAATATTGTGTGATGAACTCTATCATTAGTTCTATGTCTGGATGTAATTCGTCTACGTATGTATTTAGAAATATATATTTTGTTTTTTTTTTTTTTTAAAAAGACAAGTCCCGCATTAGGAATAAATCCTGTGTCGCGGGGGACTTTACAAACATACATGAAACGGACACAAAGAACACCCAGACTCAGAACAACAATTTGTGGATCACACAAAGTGTCGTCCCATGTGGGGTTTGAACCCACAACACTTTACATATTTTGGAACGAAGTTAATTATCGCGCTTTACACGCTCTGATCGGATGGAAGCGAGGCTAAATAATGTGTAACAAGACTTTTTATCGACACTTCGGTTGGTGCGTATAGGCTCACATTTTTTTTATTCTTTTACATATATATAGCAAACGTCTACCAAAAAACGATAGGAACTTTGTTTCTACCGGGGTCCATAGACCCCTTACGCCGTTTTTTTATACGTACAAGCATATATATATTTTAGTTCGTTTGTAAGCTTTTTAATAATTATGTTACCATTCTTCGATAAACTCACGATATCGAAGTTTTAAGATTGTTGTTGGAGTTGTTAGGACCCAACTAACCGTAACGATTGCTAAAAATGTTCGTATAGCAACCGGGGCCACCAAATTAACGTGCTCTGTGAGCAGTCTCAATGTGTTAAGAATGGTCACCCATCCAGAGACTGACCTGGCTATGATTGCTTAACTTTCCAAAGTGTTAACCTACTCGGTTTCCACTTAGCCACGAACTCCACATAGATACATTACAGATAAATATTCCTCGTGTACAGCTAGTATTTCTAAACTATTTCCATTTTACTTTATTAGGAAAACTCCCTTATGGAATATCGGTATGTTAATGTTACCACAGCTGCATAATAGTAATGAGAATAGGAATGTAATTAATTGTTAGATGATCATTATTTAATTAGTTGCATCATAAAACCGGTAAATCACGTTCATTAACTAATGAAAATAATATGATAACTGCATATAGGACAGGTTTGACGTAATACGTGAGTTGGACTGAACATTCTAGAACATACTAAATATTAATGACATGCGTAAATAAGGGTGTTTTTACACACTGCTTTAGCCCGTGACTCCCCTCGTGTATATGTCGATTATCGCGATAAAAAGTATGCAATGTTACTCGCTGATAATAAGGCCTTCCGTTGGTGTTTTCTTTTTTTAAATCGATTTAGTGGTTTAGGCGGCGTAACAAACAAACAAACGCACAAACTCATTTTCACACATTAAAATCTTATGGATTAATGCATATTTGTTTAACATAATAATAAACATTATAAATTATCTACTAATATTTCATTATTCACTTATTCTCATTTTAAACATCAATATATTAATAATATAATGATAAGCCTATTTATTCTGAAGTTCTAAGTTGAGTCTAAGTGCTAGACGTGCCCTTGTTTGCTACAGTATGTCCCGAAGCTCAGTTTGTCTATTGGCATAGGCCTCCTCTAACAATTTCAGTGGTGGCCAGCCGTTGTTTTAGGTGGTCTTCCCATATTGTTTGTTGGCGTCTTATTCTTCTCTTGCTATCTCTAGAATACCAGTTAGTAACTAACAATTTTGCACCAATATACCGTGTTTTTATAGAAAAACTGAGAAAGCTACATTCTCAGCGAGTAACCAACCCGTCTGGCTAGTGTGGTATAGTAGACCAAAACCTCCTTTATAAGGAGAGGCCTATGTCCAGCAGTGGACTATTAAAGGCTGTTGATGATGATGATGAACATGGACAACTTTTTACCGCAATAACCGACATAAACGCGGGCGGTGCCGCGGGAAAAAGCTAGCTATATTTAAAAAAGGTATTATAAGTGACACTTAGGTCATTTATTGAATTTCTCACTATAAAAGTGTAGTCTCACGCTCGTAAAATAATAATAGCTATTGAAACAGTGACATAGTAATACACACATATTGCTTATAAATACATATAAAACTATTTACATGTATTTGTAATCTATACTAATATTTTAAAGCTGAAAGGTTTGTTTGGTTAAACGTGGTAATCTTAAGAACTACTGGTTTGAATTAAAAAACTCTAAGTGTTTTGATAACCCATTTATCGAGGTTAGCATATAACACCATGCTATAATCAATGAAAAAACATAAAAAGAAAGACCCGTATGGTGACGAATTAAGGATACGGAGTGTCGCCACCCCTATTTATCCCGTATGTCCAGCAGTGGACTATTGAAGGCTGCTGATGTGATGATGATGTGATTACGCGGTAAACAGACGTATATATTGTCCTATAACCATCATTTAAAAAAGACATTTGCAGTGAAATTTTAAATACTGATATTTAAAATTCAGTAATGGAAAGCTACATTATCAGCGAGTAACATAGGCCCCTTTGACTAAAAGACACGCGGGCAGAGCCGCGGCCAAAATTTAGTATATTATAAACTTTCTAACAAACACACTAACTTTTTTATTTATAAAATAAGTATGGATGTGAAAGTACGTTTGTTTGTTTGTTACACTTTAACGCCTAAATGACTAAACCGACTTTAAAAATTCTGTCACCAATAAAAAGCTACATTATCATCGAGTAACACAGACTACTTTTTACCGCGATAACCGAAATACAGGCGGAGCCGCGGGCAAATCTAGTAAAATATAATTATATTACAGAGTCGTAATGGTCGTAATAGTCTACAGAGTAGTAATATATAATTATTTATCAAACATTATGAAAGTAAAGTGCATGTAGAAATTTGGAAAGATTAAAATATAAACTGTGTGACAATATTAAATATTGGGGTATATTTTAATTTAGTAACATTGAAAAAAAAAACAACTATCACTTGGTAACATATTTAATTTAAGTAAGTATTTTTAAACAACAAATAATTATTTTAACTCCATGCAAGCACCTCAATTGGTGTTTTACTGCAAATTTTTGCATGAATTGATCCAATTAAATCCGATCTAAATGCATATAACATATAGCTGATTTTAGTTTGGTCCTCTATCATAAACATTTGCATAAATATGTCGTGACTAAAGTGAATATTTATGAAAATTTAATATTAATGAGAAAATGTATTAAAAAGAACGGTCCAGCTATAATTACACTTTCTATAGTTTGTTACAGATAATTATTGGCAATGATACCTTCATATGACATTGAAATTAAAATAAATTCACATACCTATATAAACGTGAATATATAAATGAGTAAATATACTTAACTAATTAAATATAAGGAATATTTGGACTTTATCACATTCAAACATCTCATTTAATAATAATAAGGATCTAACACGTCTCATAGTCGTCTGATCCCTGTACTATGGTAGCTTATACATTCCTAAATACAGACATATAGATAAATAACACCCAGACAGAGAACAAATGGTCGTGCTTTTTACACAATGCCACTAGACCAACGGGCCCGACAAACCATGAATTCATCTATTTCCTGTCGACGTGTCTATCCAAAGGATTCCTGTAAGAGTTTACTTTTTAACCGACTAAGAAAGGAGGAGGTTATCAATTCCTATGTTTATATTTTTTTATGTATGTTCGGGCATAACTCGATTTATGACGGTTTTCCAAAATTCTTTTTTTTTTTGTTAAAAAGGAGTTTATCCCGAAATTGTGACCATTTCGGGAGAAACCTTTTAACCAAAAAAAAAAAAAAAAATTTCATATCGGAACTCTTCAAAAAATGACAGCAAATCAACTCTCTCTACTCTTCCTCTCCATAATCTTCGTTAGTATTGTTTGAAGTCAGTTCAACTTTTTTAAGAAGGATTTTATTGTATAATAAATAAAATATATAATATTTTAATGTAAGTGAATTAATAATATACATTTATGAAACAATTTAAATAATTATTGGCCAAAAGATTTGTACATGCTCATTAATGTATTTTTGTACAAAATAATTGTTAGTGTAAAATAAAGTTGATTCAGTTCTATTCAATTCAATCCTATTTAAATCCACGCGTTATACATTTTTTATATTTCATTTTTTATTTTTTTATTAACAATAACAAATAAAGTGTAAACAGCGACCTTATGTACCTACAAATAGTACTGTCTACCTTTTGTGCGACTGAACACTGTCTCCCAAGATACAGGCTTCGGCCTGTTTTTAGTTTGGTAGTAAGTATCAGTAAAAATGTAATACATAACCAAAGTCTGTCACATCATCATCAGCCTTTAATAGTCCACTGCTGGACATAGGCCTCTTTTTAGAAATTAGGTTTTGGCTTACTATACCACGCTGGCCAGACGGGTTGGTATAGGATTTGGGGTGCTGGCTAGAAAACCTCCTCGTGGTGCACCCTGGAAACGCTGGCGATGGTACTGTTTCCTCCTTGTCCTCTTGGAGGAGAGGATTATCGCCAGCGGCTAATATTCTAGCAGAAGAGGTAGCCGTTCATCGGCTCTCGGGCAAGGCCTGGTCCAGCAGGGTGGGCGTGTCTGCCGGTTGCCCTGCTGGCTCTTCGCTCTTCGGAGCATGGAGGAGGAAACCTCGGTAAAAAACCTGATGGCGGGGCCCTGTAGGGGCCACAGTTTCTCCGCTGACAGCGGTGGAGAAAGGAGGACGGGCTCGGCGTGTACTCACACTACCACCGAGCAGGCAGGGGGACGTAGTCTCCCTGTCAACCGTCGGCATATCGTAATCCCGAGAAGAGCGCTGTGGTTAAGTCTCGCGGCTCTGATCGGGGGCGAGGGTCTTGGCTTAACCGCCCGGACCGCGAGGAAGATAACCTCTCTAAAAAATTCCCCGAATCCCGTGTTCTGGTGCGTGGCCAGGGGATGCATGGCTGATGGGAAGTTCAGTCGCGAGCGCACTCCAAGCCGAGGTACCTGCGGACCCCTCGGTTGGGTTAAAAACATACGCTTGCCCGGGTAATGGGGGATCTCTGCCCGGGTGGACCTTTAGTTCTCCCCCACTCGTGGGATTATTATGGACAATATGAACAAAAATATTAAAAAACGATCGGAAAACCAATCACAAAAGAAAAAGGCAAGCAAAACGGACTCTGAAATGAAAGAGAAGAGGAGCAGTGGAGTGGATGGGTCATCCACGGAGGGTGAGATAGCGTCGGGAACGCCTATCTCGGTGGGGCTCCCAGAAGTCAGTCTGACGCTGGTCTCTGGGAGCCGAAGAGCATCGGATCGGCTGCTTTCCGGATCCGCCGCGTCGTCGGATGGCGCGGAGGCCATGGAAGCGGAACATCGCAGCGACAGCCGAAAACGCGGACGCTCAGGGGACGTGGAAACCGACACGTCCCAGGAGATGATGCCACCAAAGGTGGCAAGCAGCCGCCGAGGGAGGGCACGCAAACCGGCCTCGGCCTCGGTCTCGACCCCGTCAGGCTCCGCGTTCTCAAACGCGGAGTCATACAGGAATGTACGAGTGGACGGCGAGGCCGTAGCGGAGGAGGAGATCGCGGATCTCCTGCTCAAGGTTCGGGAGCCGGTGGGGGGAAATGCCCCCCAGGCTCCCGTGTCCGTGCAGGAGAGGGCGAAAGCGGCGGTGGCCGTCATCCACAAGGTGGCCACCAAGTCCGTGAACCTTAAGGGCTCGTTTGTGAGGGCCCTTAAGGACTCCTCCTCCGCTTTGTCGGAGGTCGTTGAGGGCCTAGTGGGCGATGTGTCTCGCCTGCAGGTGGCCAACGAGAGGCTGACGGAGCGGGTGAACGAGCTGAGCGCTCAGTTCGCCCGCTTCCAGGCGAACCTCCCCGAGCGGGAAGCCCCGTCCGCGTCCCAGCCTGCCCCTACCACCAACTCAGGGGCATTTGACTCCCAACTGCGAGAAATCCTCATCGCAGTTGGGAATATGCTGGACGGACGCCTGGCTGGCCTGGAGGCGAGACTGCCCCCTGCGCCGGTTGTGCGCCCCCCGCTCGCGTCGACACAGCGGCCTAAGGCCGCCGCTCCGACCGCGCTCCCCGTAGTGGGAGGCCGCGTCTCCTACGCGGCGGCGGCGTCTGCCCCGACTCCATCGGCTCCCCAAAAGCCGAGGAGGGGGGCCAAGGCACCGGCCCAGGCGCCGGCCAAGGCACCGTCCCAGGCGCCGGCCAAGGCGCAGGCCAAAGTGCCGGCCAAGACGGGGCCTAAAACGGCGCCGAGGAGCGGAGTGGCATTCCCTCCGCTCCCCACTCCGACACCCCTGCCGGGCCCCTCCGCACCTGCCCCCTCCAACGAGGGCTGGCAGGAGGCGAGGGGCTCCAAGAAGTCCCGAAGGCGGGCCAGAAGGGCTGCCCAAAAATCAGCCCAAGCCCAGCCTTCGCCACCGGTGGCAACGGCCTCTGCAAAGAGGCCGCGGAAGCTGCAGCCGCCCAAAACTGCGGCTGTAGTGGTGACCGTGTCCCCGGAGGCGGCTGACGGCGGGTTGTCCTACGCGGCCGTTTTTAAAAAGGCCCGGGACAGCCTCGCCAACGACTTTGGGACGGTGGGGGTCAAGATGCGCCTCGCCCAAACGGGAGCTCGAGTTCTCGAGTTCCCAGGGGCTGAAGGCGCCAAGACGGCGGACACTTTCGCTGAGAGGCTGCGGGGTTTATTCGCGGCCACAGATGGTGTCAAGATCGCCAGGCCTACCAAGTGCGCGGAGCTGCGCATCTCGGGCCTGGACGACTCTGTGACGGCCAAAGATGTCCGCGCTGTAATCCGGGAGAAGACGGGGTGCAGCGCGGACAACGTCAGGGTCGGCACCATCCGCCCCGGTCCAGGGGGGCTTGGCGCCGTGTGGGTCAGCTGTCCCGTAGCGTCGGCCAAAGTATTGGCCGACGCCGGCAGGCTGCTCATCGGTTTCGTGAGCGCTAAGATCACAGTCCTGGCGGCGAGACCGATGAGGTGTTACAAATGCCTAGCATCGGGGCACACGCGCGTCAAGTGCCAAAGCTGCTTCGACTGCAGCGGACTATGTTTCCGCTGTGGTCGACCGGGGCATGTGGCGGTGGAATGCTCTGCCGCCCCTCACTGCCCGGTGTGTGCGGCGGGTAACAAGCCCGCCAATCATCAGATGGGGCAGGGGGGCTGCAAGCCTCCCCGCAACTCTCAGCAAGCATCGGGGGCTAGCCAGTCGACCCAGGCTGCCTCCGATGTAGTTCGTGCGTCGACGTTGTCGCCCATGGAGGAGGCTGTAGGGACGATCCAGTAATGGATCGGGTCTCCAGCCTCCTGGTCCAGACGAACCTGAACCACTGTGCCGCGGCGCAGGATCTCTTCCTGCAAACCATGGCACAGTGGTCGATAGGTGTTGCCGTAGTCGCGGAGCCCTATTCTGTCCCTCCCCGTCCAAACTGGATGGGTGACTGGGACGGCTCCGTGGCAGTCGTCGGTTCCACGACGGCTCATTCCCCGCCCTTGTCGCTAAGAGACAAGGGCACCGGATATGTTGCCGTCGAGTGGGGGGGATCACCATATATGGTGTCTATTTCTCCCCCAACCGGAGTTTGAACGACTTCGAGGTTTTCCTAACCAGCTTGGCGACCTCGATACGGCGACTAGCGTCTGGGCACGTCCTTGTGCTGGGGGACTTCAACGCAAAGTCCATTGCGTGGGGTTCCCCCAGGACGGACGCCAGGGGCGAGGCCGTAGAGGAGTGGGCGGCCTCGGTGGGCCTCTGTCTTCTAAACAGAGGCTCCACCAACACGTGCGTGCGACAGCAGGGGGGGTCGATAGTGGACCTTTCGTTCGCTACCCCTGCCCTCGCCGCACGAGTAAGGAACTGGTGTGTCCTGGAAGAGGTTGAGACGCTCTCGGATCACCTGTATATCCGATTTGAGCTCTCCCGGACCCAGGACTCCAGTAGGGGTCACGTGGCGCGGCGTTTATCCCGCTTTCCGCGGTGGGCTGTTGCCAGGCTGAACCGGGACCTACTAGAGGAGGCAGCCATAATTCACTCGTGGCTGTCTCCTCAGGCTCCGACCGAGGAGGTCGACGTGGGGGCTGGCCGCTTTCGCGATGCGATTACGCATGTATGCGATGCGGCCATGCCCCGCGTTCGAGGTCGTCGGCCTCCAAGGAAGGAGGTCTACTGGTGGTCCCAGGAGCTGGCGGACCTCCGTGCGGCCTGTACACGTGCCCGGAGGTCCTACACGCGCAGTCGGCGTTGTCACCGTGGAGACGGTGAGGAGGACCGGCTTCATGAGGAGTACCGACGGGCGCGGAAAACTCTGAAGCTGGCCATTAGCCGCGCCAAAGAAGAAAAAAGACAGGAGATGCTGGAGGGTCTTAATCGTGACCCCTGGGGTCGCCCTTACCGCGCGTTGCGACAAAAGCTCCGCGCGTCGGGCCCCCCCCTTACGGAGACTCTCCAGCCCAGCTTCCTGCGAGAAGTGGTTGAGGGCCTTTTCCCGCAACGAGCGGAACACACTCCCCCGGCGATGGCCTCCTTGGCCGGAGACGACGGGGAGCACGGGGAGGAAAATGTTCCGCCCGTCCGGGATTCGGAGGTAGGGGCGGCTGTTCTACGGATCCGTTCCAAGAACACCGCCCCTGGGCCAGACGGGGTACCGGCCCGAGTGCTGGCCCTGGCCCTCAACCACTTGGCAGACCGCCTCGGGGAGGTGTTCGACGCTAGCTTGGCGTCGGGACGCTTCCCTGAGTGCTGGAAGAGCGGGAAGCTGGTCCTATTGAGGAAGCCGGGACGGCCTGCCGATTCGGTCGCGGCCTATAGGCCCATCGTGCTGCTGGACGAGGCGGGCAAATTGTTTGAGAGGGTTCTTTCTGCCCGCATCGTCCGGCACCTCTGCGAGGTGGGCCCCGATCTGTCGGACGCCCAATTTGGTTTTCCTGTGTTGCGCCTGAGGGCCGTGACCGAAGAGGCCGTGAGCTGTGGCGGCGTGCTGTTGGCGGTGTCATTGGACATCGCCAACGCATTCAATAGTCTGCCATTCAGCTGCATCAGGGAAGCACTCCACTATCATGGGGTGCCAAAGTACCTGAGGCGGCTGGTGGCAGACTATTTAGAGGAGCGTACCGTCGTGTACGAGGACCGAGAAGGTAATTTGAGGAGTCGGCCCATGTCGTGCGGTGTTCCACAGGGGTCTGTTCTTGGACCCCTCTTGTGGAACATAGGGTACGACTGGGCCCTTCGCGCCGATTTCCCCCCCGGGCTGGGTGTAATCTGTTACGCAGACGATACCCTCGTGACAGCCCGGGGGGCAAACTTCCAAGAGGCGGCGCGCCTGGCCACAGGGGGAGTCTCCCTGGTGGTCGGGCGCATTGAGGCGCTGGGCTTACGGGTGGCCCTAGATAAGACGGAGGCCCTGTTATTTCATGGGCCCCGTCGTGGTCCACCCCCTGGCGCCTCAATCGTGGTCAACTCGGTCCTCGTACCGGTTCGGGCCCAGATGAAATATCTGGGCCTGATCCTCGACGGGAGGTGGCTCTTCGACGAGCACTTCCGACAGCTTGCTCCAAAGCTGGTCGGCGCTGCGTCTGCCCTAGGGCGACTTTTGCCCAATATGGGTGGACCCAGCGTCGCGACAAGACGGCTGTACACGGGGGTTGTCCGGTCAATGGCGCTGTACGGTGCACCGGTGTGGGCGGCGGCTCTGACCGCCCAGAATAGGGTACGCCTCTGGCGCCCTCAGAGGGTAATGGCGGTCAGAGCCATACGCGGTTACCGCACCGTTTCTACGGAGGTGGCATGCGCGTTGGCCGGAACTCCCCCGTGGGATTTGGAGGCGGAAGTGCTCGCCGAAGTTTATCGGCGAGTGGCTGACTCCCGGGCGGAGAGCGGATTTCGCCCTCCGCCCGAGGATGTGCGCGAGTGGCGCGAAGCCGCTCGCCGAGCCACGATGGCTCGTTGGTCGTTCCGGCTGGAGACTCCACGCGCTGGCTTCGCCGCCGTGGAGGCTCTCCAGCCGGTCATCGCCGAGTGGGCAGGGCGGCAGCACGGGACCCTTTCCTTCCGACTGACGCAGGTGCTTTCCGGGCACGGTTGCTTCGGAAAGTACCTGCACACGGTCGCTAGGAGGGAACTGAGTCCCGCCTGCCACCACTGCGACTGCAGTGAGGACTCGGCCCAGCACACGCTGGCAGTCTGCCCCGCATGGGCGGCGCAGCGCCGGGCCCTCACTGCAGTCATCGGAGTGGATCTCTCGCTACCGGCCGTAGTACGCTCCATGGCCGGTAGCGACAGTTGTTTTACCGCGGTCGCAACCTTCTGCGAGGTAGTAATCTCGCGGAAGGAGGCGGCGGAGAGGGCCCGGGAGGACGACCTCCACTCGGACCCGCCTACCACAGCCTCATGCCGCCCTGAGTGTGGCCGCGGGTGGACGGGGTGGGTTTCCCCTCTACCCGCATTAGTTTGGCCAGCCGCGAGGGGGCGGCGTCCGCGTGTGCCGGACGTCGCCTATAAAGAGAGGAAAAACATCGAGACGGAGCCCGCACCTGGAGCGGGCTGGCGCTAGGAGGGGTCCGGATGTCTTAACAACAGCTGTTCCCGGATCCCTCCTGTTACAGGCGCAGAGTGACACACCGTGTGGTTTTAGTCGGTCCGAGTCCGACACACCACCCCGCCGCAAACCCCGGAGGGGTGACGGTCCGAGAGGATTTCCACACGTTAAAAAAAAAAAAAAAAAGGATTTGTATCAAGTTTTCCTTCTCCTTGCAGTGCTATTGTCTTGCGTAGTTTGCTCCCTTAGTCGGCTCCTACGACACCCACGGGATGAATAGTTGTGGTGACACTCCGTATTCTTAATCCGTCACCACAAAGTCTGTACTTAACTATAATACTAATAAGTAAGTAAGTAACTTATGTGTCAATTAAAAAATATTAATATTATTATTTTTATATGTTTGGTTATAATCTAGCTTTTACTAGCGGTTGCTCTATCGTCTATTTTAAATCTTTGTTTATCATTTCAATGGCTTCTGTTTAAGTTATTTGTAGAACATTGCTATAAGGTTGTGGAATGTAAATTAGTTTGGAGAAGATGGATTTAATTAATTATAATACAGCGAAATGGGGATATGACGCCACCCTGATTACAAGTCATAACAAAAAATTATTTATTTCATTCAAATATTTTGATGGCAGCCAAACTACTATAATAACTATAAAACATATCAAGCACCGTGGGGAAGAAGTATGATTAGTATTATGTCAAATTCGTCAGCGTTAAATGCATTGCATTCATTTTCTATAAAAGACAACTCCCGTACTAGGAATACATCCTGTATCGCGGAGGAATTCAAACTGACACTCAGAACAATAATTTGTGGATCATACAGAGTGTTGTTCCATGTGGAATTTGAACCTACAACACGAGCGGCGAGTTGACCGCTTAAATAACCACGCAATCCATGCAATGCAACACCGTATGATAGAGATTTTTTCTACCTCTAATGTCATCCATAACAGTAATATATGGCTGGCAGTAACTCTATTTCCGGGTTATCGTGAAATCGTTGTTATTAATGGAACAAAAAATTGGTGGTTACAGTACAAAAAAGACTAAGTCTGAGAGGGTTATTGGCATTTCCTTTCTAGATTACACCAGCGCGGGCTTTAAACCCCGTGACCTTGTCGTTGGCTTGGTAAGATGAGTAAACGGGGTTTCCACACGTCAAGAAAAAAAAACTGATGTTCATTGTGAAATTTGCTTCTTTGAAAAGTCAATTTTGATAAGTCATTTTTAGTTAACATGAAAAGAATACGTTATGTATAAGACCATGACACTATCATTGGGAATTACTGGCGTGTGGGGTCTATTACCACACACAAAAACAAAGTAATTAGTCATGGACGAAGTTGCGGTTTTTTAACAAAAACTATTGCCTTAAGACATTGAATGGTTGAGGAAATGAAAAGAATTGTGGTAAAAAAACGATATTTATAACTTTGAAATAGAACTTAGATTTAATTAGCGCGAAAAGGAGACATACGTCGTAATAGATCTAAGAAGGTAAGCACAACTCCTTGATCATGTTTTTATTTAGAAGATAGTTTAAATATATTTTTATGACACAGGGGGAAAACCAATCGCGGATATACTATTTTTTTGAACCGGGGCAGTTACTTGATAAAAGCGTCCCCTCTCTCCAGCGTTTGAGATAAATAACTTAATAAAAAAACAAATATATGTAATTTTTATTTTAAGACATTTATAGGCATTTTTAACACAACAATATTTACTTGTTTTATTTTTAAACCTTATCATATTATGATTTTGGCGCCCCCTGAAACTGCCGCCTGGGGCGGAGGTGTAGGAGTTAGGTCGGAGTCCTGAGACTCGAAAAATCAAGGATCAGAAATCCCAACTCCGCCAGGTCGTCATGGAGGAGTGGAAGGAACGACGAGTGGTATCCGTGGTGAATTCCGCAAAAAAAAAAAGGGTAACATAGTATCGCCGCCCTTATTTATCCGTACGCAGGACAAAAGCAAAGAGAAGGAAAACTTGAAGAAACCCCTATACCAACGCGTCTGGCCAGCGTGGTATAGTAGGCCGAAACCTCCTTTCTAAGGAGGGACCTATGTCTAGCAGTTTATTAGTCCTTTACTAGTCCACTACTAGACATAGGCCCCTGTTGATGATGATGATATTTTCGAGGTAGTACTGTGTTAGCTAGAACTCGCCACATCTTATTTATTTATTACTTGATTGGGTTAAAACGAACGTTGAGTTTTCGAGTGTATGGATGCATATACTCGCAGGTAGAGCGCGCTCTGTAGCCTAATTGGCTTTGATGGATTTTGACTTGGGAGGTGTCGTTAGATTATTTTTAATTGTGAGAGCGACACTGGGCATATGATTTTTTTTTCTTTCATCATAGTGAATATTTTCTTTAAAACATCTTACTTTAAAAAATGTCGACTGTATCCCCCCCGTTATGTTCATAACCTAAACATTTCATTAGTTATTAATTTTGTTAAAGCAGTTATTTCTTTAAAATAAAAAATAACATTACAAATTCATATAAATCTTCCTCCGAGCCTTTTTACCAAACTAGTTTGAGGTCCCTTAACTACGATACGGCTGCACTTAATTTTTGTAAGTGGAGCGACTTCCATCAGATCTCCACAACCCAAGTATTAGGCGAAGGTAGAATTTACACATGTTCCTAAAATCATTTTTTATTATGAAGGTTTCCTGACTTCAGGTCAGAAATGTCTCTCGAGCAGCTATTTTAACTTAAATTCTGTAAATAGACTGTTCTGACTGCTCCAAGTACCCGTAACGATTGCCATAGATGGTCGTATGTAAATTTATATTCTAAGACTTGAATCAAGTGTCTAAATTACAAATAAATAATTTTTAACATAATTATTATTATTATTAAACAGAAATAGATAACCGTATGATAGCGTATCTGCCTGTGTCAATCTATAAACGCCTGTTTCTAAATGTTTTGAAATTCGGGATTTTTTGTTTAAGTAATAACATTTTATTATTTTGTATATTTGTTGCTTTAAATATTAAAAAGAAAACTAATATAGCTCATTCCTCTAACTTTACAATTTAACATCATTTACAAAATTTTATATATCATGATAGAGTACCATACTATTACGGTTGTAAATATACGCATAAAAATATATGCTCGTGGCTAGTTAGGATAGTTCCATGACGATAAGCCCATTTTCAATAAAATGTTGTGGAATAAAATAATTCGAAACCGAACGCAGAGTTAACTACAACATTTCAAAAGGTCATTAAGTATATCTATAACTATAAATAACCGGTAACATTTCCATAAAAGTCAAAATTGTTGAACTTGATTCAGTGACTAGTATAACAGCTAGTATATTTTAATGACAGAACTTCGATTACTGAATTGTATGCATTCTTAATTGTTTGTTACTGCAATCGTTACGTTACAAGTATAAAAAATTACCGGCATAAAATAAAGAGCCTATGAAACCTGGGCTTGATATAATTTTTTATTTGCGATTTTGATTAACAATGTGTGATATAAATTACAATACTGTAGTCAATTTATGTACATTGAATGCAGTTCGATGTCCACGATCGACTATTATTATTTTAAATCTATAAGAAGAAAAAAAATTGAAACATGGGTCCACAATTTTACTTACAAAATTCTTACAAAGTTTTCAACATTTTTCTTTTTTTTTAAATACAACTCCCGCACTAGGAATATATCCTGTGTCGCGGGGGACTTTACAAATATACACGAAACGGACACAAAGAACACCCAGAATCAGAACATCAATTTGTAGATCACACAAAGTGTTTGTCTCATGTGGGGATCGAACCCACAACACTCAACGCAGTAAGAAGCGGCGAGTTGACCGCTTAATTCTGTTATGAATAAATACGCCATTATGTTTACTTATAAGCTATATAAGCTTACAAAACTTACTTAGTATCAGAAAAGTATGAATCAAACTATTGAGTAAGAACTGAAGGTCTCTTGTAGTCCCAGAGAAACGAAAAACCGGAGTCAAATTTGGCAACTGCAATGCCTTTTGTGTGAGAGTTGCGTAAAGTGTAAACAACCAGTATTTATAAAGCGCTACAAAACGATAAAGATCTTAATTTAATTACTAATAATATAACAATATTAAAAAGTGCGTACGTATATAAATAATTCATTTATTTTTTATTTCACCTATGTTACACTAAAGTAAACGGACGCATATAACCTACAATTTTTAGGTTTTTTTTATAATTTATTTAGTGTCAAATTTATTAAAAAAAAGTTTTATTATTCTTTTAATAACATGTCATATTAAAAATGGCATTAATAACTATTATTGTTATTACACGAACATTTCCTCTCAATGGGTCGCTCAATGGGTTTCCAGAAAAATGTAATCGTTAAGAAATATATGAGGCAATCAATAATTGGTTCTGTTATTAACAAAGGAAATGTGAACATTGGACAAAAAGGTGGAATGCTTTACCCACATAATAAGAGCAAGTTAATCAATCATAATTAACAGGCGGTTGCTCAAAAAATTCCTAAACCAGTAAAAGAAACTAGTTATATATAACAACAATTAAACTAAATACTTACCGTTCATATTGATGTTCGTCAATTCCAACACAAATTGTCCAAACCACAAAATTAATTAATTACACTAATTATAATTAAATAAATTTTAGATTATACACTAACCACATTAAAATTTCAAATATGTGAACAATTCTAAAATTGTATTCATAAATTAATTTTTATATAATTTTAGTTTAAATCTAAAATATTTAAATAACAAATTAAAAAAAAAATCGAAAATGCTTGAGTCCGTGCGGGCAAGCGCGCGTGTTGTAAGATCGCAATAAAATGCAAGGGAGCTGCGCAGGCGGCTGATATAACAAACATACGCCGCGTGCGACTGCGATAAAAAACCAATAGGACCCGTACGTGACGATATGTATTATGTGCTGAAGAATTATATTGACACTTTTAATTCACACATTTATTGACAAATCAAAATTGGTAATTTAGTAAAAAAAAAAAATTTTCAAATATTTAAAAGTTAAAAAATGAATAATAAGGAATTAACGCAAACTTTATAGATAAACTTCACTAAACCAACTAAAAGAAAACGGTGACTTTTCCTATTTTTACGAACTTGTGGAAAATCCAACCCACAAACACACACACATTGTTGTAGGTACAACATTGTTGTACATGGTACGAGTACAACATTGTTGTAGAACTAAACGTTTGATTCATGAGAAATCCTGTTATGATGATTACTGTAATATTCATTTCTAAGAGTAACTGCTTAAACTACTAAACTACTACTCATCTGTGTGATGACAGATTAAGAATACGGAGTGTCCCCAACCCTATTAATCCCGTGGGTGTCGTAAAAGCCGACTAAGGCAGCAAACTACGCAAGAAGAAGGCACTGCAAAAAGAAGGAAAACTTGAAACAAACCCTAAACCCACCAGCGTGTGGTCTAGTAGGCCAAGTCCTTTCTAAGAAGAGGCCGAGGCCTATGTCCAGCATTGGACTATGTTCAGTAATAGGTGTAATCCGATTGGATTCAGCATTAAGTTACCGATAACTTGAGAGTTGTTTAAATTCTCCAATTGTCAATTTTTTTCAAAAAGCAAATGTTACAAAAATTGCATTTTGAGAATGTGAACGAACTATTTAACTATCAATACAAATGAAAATATTGTTTGAGTTAAGTTGTACTTGCAAATATAATTCCGATCCAGGCGGTGGTCAAGCATTACATGACGACACTTGACCTTAAGCACGCGACTTACAGTGTCTAAGTACTAGTACATTAGTATGTAGATTGTACCGTCCTTGTCACGTCTAACTGTTTACTCTAAATAATTGCCCAAAAAAAATGCATTAATAACCCCAAATATATATTTTTATCAAAATGTATATGTTTATATATATGTACTGCACGGATTAAGAATACAGAGTGTCACCACCCCTATTCATCCCGCGGGTGTCGTAAGAGGCGACTAAGGGAGCAAACTACGCAGGACAACAGCACTGCAAAGAGAAGGAAAACTTGACACAAACCCTATACCAACCCGTCTGGCCAGCGTGGTATAGTAGGCCAAAACCTCCTAAGGAGAGGCCTATGTCCAGCAGTGGACTATTAAAGGCTGTTGTTGATGACTGCATGTAATGTATATACAGCTATTAGCTATATTTAAGGTATACATAATTATTTATGTACTTTATAAATCCTTTAAATAAAAAGTTGAACCGATTTCAAGCAATACTGACAAAGAGCACTAAAAATTAAAAACATTACAAATCTAAGTAAAAAACTATAATAAGTACTCTCAACATAAAAGGTAACATTATAATAGCAATAGTCCCTTTTAGTCTGTTTAGGGTTTAGTACCTACCTACCTAAATTAAACAACCCCAAAACTTTAAGTAGGTAGGGAACTTTTTCGAAATACAACGAGATTTGAGATGCGTGAACATGGCACTTTTATTATTGAACAGATTTATTAAAGGTTTAAAATATAGTTAATAAAATAATTTCCTTTCGAGGGTACAGTACCCTAATTATAGTTTCGCCCTGTCAGTCCGCCCATCTCTCTGCGACTTCGCTCATGATCATCATCATCAGCATATCGCAGTCCACTGCTGGACATAGGCCTCTCCTATTGCACGCCACTTCGATCGATTTGCCATCTGCCAGCCTGCCAGTCATCTTACGCAAATCGTCAATCCACCTGGCCTGTGGGCGTCCTACACTAATAAAGTAAAACGTGTAATGTAAAGTATTTTAGTAAAACTTTAAGAAAATAAAAATGTCTTATGAGAGCCAATCTTTGGCACAAATAGGCCAGCTCGACCGGAGTGATAATACGGCCTCACTGATACGACTGGCCTGTTGGCCTGGTGGTTAGTGATCCCAACTGCTAAGCCAGAGGTCGTGGGTGCGATTCCCATCAAAGACAAATAATTGTGTGATGAGCACGGTCATTTGTTCTGTGTCTAGGTACATCTATATTTATCTATAATATGTATGTTTTAAAAATATTTCAGTATGTTTATCAGCAGTCTGGTTACCATAGTCCAGGTTCTGCCTAGTTTGGGATCAAACGGCCGAGTGTCAGATGTGTGAGGTTATTATTATTATTAGTGATGACCGGAGCTGAGCAATTCTTTTAAAGCTTTTCTACTAATCCCATCAGGTGACCCGTATGCTATAAAAAAGACAGCTAATCCTTGCAAATTTGTTACCTATTGGTAAGTGAGTATCGACGCCCACACGATGAAATACCTAACGAAAGCGGCTAACGAAAGAGTTTCTTAGGAACTGTATTCTCTATAAGGTTATAATATGGTTCCTGTCGACCTATATGCCCTAGCACGGCTCTCCCACGCTAATCTGCCAAAGTCAATCTACATTATGAAAGTTTTACCGTCCAGTTTTGTCCCATATTTTAATGCTATGTGACGTTAGCCATTGCAGTTTTTGTAGTAATAAATTAAATTTGATCCGCCTATGACCAAGGCCAGTGCAACTTAGTCGACACCATATCAATATGTACATTATACCCGTCCGAAGCCGGGGCGGGTCGCTAGTGCAATATAAACATGATGATATATAGCATATTGTTTGAATGCAAAACACCATAATATATTTACCTAAGAATATAATTTTTAAACTAAGTTAATGATTTGTATCTCAAAAGAAGTAAGAAGAAGAAAAAAAATCGGACAAGTGCGACTCGGACTCGCCCACCGAAGGTTCAGTACGAATTTTGTAATCTAAAACTATTCATAAATCATGAAAATAATTGTGTGTGTTGTGCCAATAAGGCCTTTTTATACGATAGAAAATTTGGAACGCCGTTCCTTGCATTCAGACCCTGTTTTTTTATGATTTAATTACCAGCTTCTCCCTCTGGACCGCATCCAACGAAGAGCGACTCGAATCGTCGATAGCCAAAAGATTTGCGACCGGCTCGATTCATGGAAAGTGCTCCGAGGAATTGTTCGGACTAATACCCGCCGCAAATTTCCGCCATCGTTCCACACGTCAAAATTTTCATCCTTATTACCTGGATAGTTGGCGCTCCACTACTGTACGCTTTTCGAGACAATTTTTGTCCCGCACAACCAATCTGTGGAACGGGTTATCGTCTGCGGTATTTCCGGACCGATACTACCTTCAAGATAAGAGCGTTCTCCTTCCTAAAAGGCCTTCAACGCATTTGTGACTCCTGAGTTGCAGACGTTCATAGGCAGCGATGGTCACTTTCCATCGGGTGACCCGTTTGCTAGTCTGCCCCCTCAAAAAAAAAAAAACAAATATATGGTTTTCAGATTTTCCCCTGTACTTATAGTATTAGACGGTATTACTTGCCAAATTTCATAGTTAGGTCAGGTTAGGTCAACGGAGAATGCTCTTCGACGAGCACTTCCGACAGCTTGGTCCAAAGCTGGTGGACACTGCCTCCGCCCTAGGGCGACTTTTGCCCAATTTGGGCGGGGCCAGTGTTCCCACGAGGCGGCTGTACGCGGGGGTTGTCCGGTCCATGGCGCTTTATGGTGCACCGGTATGGGTGGCGGCTCTGACCACCCCGAATAGGGCGCGCCTCCGTGTGGTTTTAGTCGGCTCGAGTCCGACACACCGCCCCGCCGAACGAGAGCCCCGGCGGGGTGACGGTCCGAGGGGATTTCCACATGTAAAAAAAAAAAAGGTCAACGGAGAATACCCTTTTTTTTTTTTTTAATTTTAACGGAGAATACCCTAAAAATTTTGATTCCCTTGAGTGTCGAAATATACGTTTTTTGCGGCATAAATAGAAGTTTGATTTTTCATAGATTCAAGAGACTGCAGACCTGAGTATATACGCGTTCCCAAAATAAAGGGTCTTGACAGACAGACAGACGGGCTGACGGACGGGCAACAAAATGGTCCTATAAGGGTTCCGTTTTTTTACTTTTGAGGTACGGAACCCTAAAAATTAATTATTTAAACAAACACTTTTTTTCTCTTCTTTTTTTATCCAGCATAATTTGAAAAACAAATTGATGAAAGACAATGATAAGAAATGTTAGCAATATCATAATGGTCGGTCATTAGTAAACATTTTGTAAATGAAATGCTTTTGTTAAAAAATTAATTTGAATTTTTTACAACTAACGTTTTGTAAATACTAAACGTACGAAGACAAAAAAATTGTAAAGTATACATACATTTAAATTAATTATTCCACTTCATTTCAATATTCTTTCTTATATTATTTTCTGGCACATTTGTTTAGAACGTTTTTGCAATTATTATTTTTTTACATTTGTTTTATTATACAAAATTTAATTAATTTAACTTACTGTGTTAACGTATTGGCGTGCTAAAATTTGACAATGTGGTTAAAAATTAAAATGATTGTTGGATAAAACTAAGAATAATGTATAAACATTTGTAACGAAATATATAAGAAAATGTTACTTCTTACAACAAATTTGTTCATATAAATGTCAAATTGTAACATAATAATATAATAATAATAATATTGTAAAACATTCACACAACGCCATCTAGTCCCAAACTAAGCAGAGCTTGTACTATGGGTACAAGACAACTATATATATAACTAATATAATAAATACATATATACTTTTTTTTTGTAAATACATACATATTATACATAGAAACACCCAGACCAAATCAAACATTAAAAGTTCATTCACACAAATATTTGAACACGCGACCTTTGGAATAGCAGTCCGTTACACAAACCACTACGCCATTGTATTTTCGTTGATTCAATTGTAATCATGACTAATACTTTTAAACACATTAATAACCAGTAAATAAACAGTAATAACTACAGACTGCCACCTAAGTCATATGACTTTTTAATGAGTGTATTCACTAAGGTAAAGCTATTCATACAATATTATAAATAAAATAAATCGCATACAGAAATGATGCCTGAGGATAGTATTAAAATTATATTCGGTTAGTACGAGTATTATAATAATGGCTTCGCTATTATATTAGGTGTGTAACCTGTAATAATAGATGTAAGTTTGGTAACAAATAACAAAACAGCAGCACTCTCGGAGTGCCGACAGAAGTAAAAACTTCAAAATAAAAAAAAAAAAAAACAGGATCATTTTTGATTTTTTTATTCGATTCAAAAAGTTCTGACATGAATATATCTATGTTGTTATTTTCAACGCACTCTCGTGTAAACGGTTCCAATATACGTAGATACTTAAACACAGAGGTGTCGGTAACGGTAACAGTGTCGCGAGTTCAATGGTTTTTCCCATCTCAAAAAATACATTCTTTTGTTTGTTTTCCCTTCAAAAAAGAAGCAAAGCAAACTAGAAGACAGGTTCCCTAATGGGATATCTGTGACTGAGTTGCAGTTGACCAGACAACTACAACTTGATTGAGTTGCAGTTGTCCATACAATTGCTACTCAAAAGTCACAGAATGCATCACTGTCCTTTAGTAGTCCTACTAAAGGCTGTTGTGGTGATGATGGTATAACCGTAATTTAAGGTATGTAAAAAAATTGAAGAGTAAAATTTTGTGATGGAATGACCTCGTTCCTTTTTTTATGCGTAACCTATCGTGCACACCTTTCACATGTGTGTATAACTTGTATACTTGTGTTCAGCCGAATTGTTCTTAACGAGTAAACTCCAGTCGTGCGTCGGAGCTGACACACACTTTTATATAACACTTTTTATAATTTGTAATAATAATAACTTCACGCATTCACACACGGCCGTCTGATCCCAAACTAGGCTAATCAGTACTATTGTATCCAGACCGCTTATAGTTAAATATTTCTAAATGCATACATATTATAGATAAATAGCGATCCGCCCCGGCTTAGCACCGGTGTAGATGCTACTAATACTACCAATGCAGCGTCAGTGTGAGTAATTAATTATACTATTATTATGATAGGACTTTACTACAGGACATCCTGGACATCTTTAAATGCAATATTTATAGGCCCGCTCCGAGCCTGGCGGCCGCTGCCACTGCTGCTGCTGCTGCCACCCGGGACGGCCGTACGGTTCGACGGTCGTTGGGCCCCCGCATTTTAAACCTCTAATATCTTCTAAAATATTTATTTTAATGATATGCTGCAAAGAACAATTTTCATCTACATTAAACCCACAACGGATACGTTTTTAATTGGATAAGGAATAAAAATGTATTGTTTAAAATAGTTTCTAAAAAAATAAAAATGGTTACTATGGGTTATCCTTATACCAAGATAGACATATATAATTGCGGACTTTTTTTTAGATCTTTTTAAAATATGCTATTGCTATATATACTATTTAAGATGTACATTATTTTGGTCTATCTCGTAAGGTTTAGCCAGCGTTTGCAATGTAATCGCACAAAAACATGGTTTAACGACAAATCTTTGAAATTCTGGGATTTTCTCCACTATAATATGCATGTATTATACATATAAACCTTCCTCTTGAATCACTATCTCTATTAGTGTAAACCGCATTAAAATTCGTTGCTTAGTTTAAAAAATCTATGCGTACAACACAAAAAAGCGTTTTTTTTATACTATGTAAAGATTACACCCAGACAAAAACAAATGATCATGATTATTACACAATTATTTTTCCTCGGGGAAATGAGAATCAAACATATTACAAATTATATAATTTATATATATATTAATAATATAATTATATTACAAATTTATTTCAAACTAGCTGAGACCCGCGGTGTTACCCGCGTTTGTTGTTATAACCGCGGGCAACGCCGCGGGGCGAAGCTAGTCTAAAAAAAGTAGCCTAAGTTACTACTTATGTCAACAGCTATCTGCCAGTGAAAGTCAAGTCGAAATCGGTATAGCCGTTCCAGAGATTACCCGGAACAAACAGACAGACAGATAGACAAAAATTGTAAAAAATGTTATTTTGGCATATGTACCGTGTAAACATACATTTGCATTTAGTAAAAAGCGGGTATTTTAATATTACAACAATTTTATTTATTTGTATAGATCAACGCTATCGACTGTGAGCGCGTTCGACGTTGTGATGTTGCAGATTGACGCCATCTATCGCAATATGATGTACCCATTAATATGATACCACAAAATTAGCGTTGCTGTTTCCTCCGATACATGAACAATATCTTCATTGGAGCTGTGTAGCAATATTTTCCCATGAAAGTTCTGTTCACAATAAATTGATCCCGGCTGACATTTGAACGGTGCAACTAGTGAATGGATGTAAACAGTAACAATGACTCAAGGTTCAACTATCTACAAATTTCCACATCTTGTGGGCTTGTCACTTAGCTGTAAATAAAAGTCATAGATGTACACACATGTATGGTATATAACAAGCACATGTCTTGTCGTTTTAAATAAGTAGATAGTACACTGTCTCTATTCATTCTACGCCGTCCTTTCTTCACTAAGTTTGCCATTGAACATTTTATTTTGGTCATGTTTATGATCTCTTCTCCTAGAAAGGAGTTTTCTTTCCTTCTAAATTAATTATTTCTAAGGAGAGGCCTATGTCTAGCAGTGGACTACTAAAAGCTGTTGATGATATGATTTCTTATATTTAATTTGCGTACAATAAAGTTAATCTTAAAGCTAACTTTTGTAGTAGATGAATTAATTTAATTTGGTGTTCTTAGATCACTACTCCATATATACATTCAATACTACAGTTGAAATTATGTAGTAACAGTAGTTAGATTTATGGTATCTGAGTACCATAACCCGTACCATACCGCTGTTCGATAACTGCATCTCGGACACCGGTAACAGTAACCGACGATATAACCTACCAAAAGCAGCTATATGTATGTCGACAGAAAAAAAGGAACGTTTGTGAGATTACTTTTGGTGTAAAAAACAGGTAAAGGAAAAAGAAATGGCATCCTGAAACCATTTATTTAGGCGATTTATTGCTACGAAGCAGTCCAACAAACGTTTAGTTTATTGTTTGTAGTATTTTAATGTCACGAATCAAGTATTGAAGCCTGTAGAATGGTATCAAGTTGGTATCATGGCCTTCCCGTTTATTGAGTTATTTTCTTTTACTATTTTTCATTATACATATAAGCTTTCAGACAGTCTTGATATTCCAAATCAATCAAAGGTTTGTTGCCACTAATACTTAATTTGATACATAGTATTGTATAATACGAGCGTATTCTTATAGGAGACGTAGCCCAATTCACGTTGTTATGTCTAAACGATGACAAGAAGTGGATGTTGGAAAGTGACAGATTAAATACAGGATTAGTGACATTTAATTCTTTCTGAATATATTATTTCTCACCGTCAGGTAAACCACAAATTTTTACTTTAAAACGTAGGGAAGAAAATGGTCTTGATAAACCACAATTGGGCTCTCTATCACTACTGCTTGTGGTGACTTCCGCATATGATGAAACGAAAAAACATACTACAGCGCCATCTAACGAAGGCACCGAACTACAGAGGGGTTCAAAACACTAGTAAATGCTATTAATTACAGAGGTTATTAAATTATTTGATATTATACTATGCCATGATAGCATTTAGTTCTTGGAGGTAAAATTCACTATCGTAACTTGCTGCAGTGATGTTCCTGGAAAACATATAGCCTTGCTTGAAAAAAATATCAAAGTGTATTTTATTTAACTATTTATTTAAAACTTCCTGTACTTAAATTGCAAGAGGCGGACTTAATGCCACATGGCATTATAGATAATGACCATTCGGTCTTAGAAAAAATTAGTGAGTGACGTAGTAGTTGATGGTTTAGGGACGAAACAAACAAACCAGCAGATGAGTCACCTGATGGTGAGTTACCGGAGCCCACACCCCCTCCCCTTATTCTCACTTACTTCCATAAAAATGTTGAATTTGTCTGGATTCCATTAAATACCAGCTCTTGATGTGACAAAACACCGTAGCTGAAAGCGACACATGAACATTTTGATTAAAATATGATATACTTATGTCACGATGTCCTTAAATATCAGGTAAAATAAATAAACAGTATTGATTGTTTTAGCAGTCTCAACAAAATCACTGCATTCATTTTTGCAACCAACTCAAGTTGAACAACTTTTACTACGATTTTTACAAGAGTTCATTAGCTTTATTTGTATAAAACTCCTTATACACTTCCATTTCGTCCTTGAGTTTGAATTAATTTTAATTGCATATGAATATAAAACTGTAGTTTAAGAAAATGGCTTACGTGTTAACCGTCACTTTAATTTTTGCGGAATTTAAAAACTTGGACCCAAACAGCTTTCAAAGATTCTGGAGTACTTACTCTTTTCAAAAATGTTTCCCTGATTCTCAGTCATAAGCATATGACATGAACATCATGTGATTTATTTACTTCTGATTATAACCAGCTCTTCATATCCTAATGATCCACGCGGTGATAATACGGGTTATAATATAAAATAATCAGTCGCCTATCCAAATAATAAATAACCAGAATGAAAAAAAAAGTTACTTGTCATGTCCAAAACAGTTATTTTATTTTCTTGTTAAAAGTATTGAAATCTTTCACCAATTAATAACATACTAATTTAATAGGATGATAGAAACAATAAGAATGAACTGCTGTCCAGCTCATTATAAATAAACTGCGGTCTTCAGCAGATTGATTTGCAGAAAAACAAAACAACATTTTTAAAAACTCAATTCAAAATAAGAAGCAATTTTTTTTCAAAAGGTCTTAACACATAGAGTACAGCTTAATTACTATATAGTAGTAATATACGAATAATAAAAACAGTAACGAGTAGTGCCGACACAGTAACTTATTATTAAACATCGTGTATTTTTGTTCAATACCTACTAATTAAAAACCAGCCTCTAAAAACTACCATTCAAGATCGGATCAAAAACATCATTTACTGAAGACAATTTGTTCCACCTACTGGTTATCATCATCATCAATCACATCAACAGCCTTTAGCCTTAGAAAGGAGGTTTTGGCCTACTATACCACGCTGGCCAAACGGGTTAGTATAGAGGTTGTGTCAAATTTTCCTTCTCTCTAGTACGCTCCCTTAGTCGCCTCTTCCGATACCCACGGTATAAATAGGGGTGGTGACACTCTGTATTCTTAATCCGTCACCACACGAACAGGTATACCTACGGGTTATGCAAGGCCATAAGTTTCTTAAAAAGCTCATATTGGACAATGAGCTGGATGTTGGGGATCGAAACTCTTATCGTGATGATTAAAGGCGGAAAACTGCCCTCTTGAGGTCTTTTCTCATTCACAATCATCGATGTGCTTTACAGTACTTTCTTTGACAGTAGCTTTAAGTAGGACTTCTGCGATATGCATATTCACATTCAGCATAAAATTTCAACGCTGATTTAGATCGTCAACGGGCCTGTTGGTCTAGTGGTTAGTGACTCTAACTGCTGATCCGGAGGTCGTGGGTTTGATTCCCACACAGGGCATATATTGTGTGATGAGCACGATCATATTGTTTTGTATCTGGGTGTAATTTATCTATAGGTATTATCACGTTAATATATAATGCCTCTTTTACCAGTAAAAAAGCATAGTTATTGTAATCAATAACTATGCCTTTTTACTGGTAAAAGGGGCAAAATAACAAGCAGGCCACCCGACATTAAAGGACTATCGCCACCTATGGACATCTACAAATCATGAGTTGCATATGCGGGGAAATAGAACCATACTACAGCGCCATCTAACGAAGACACATCGAACTATGGAGTAACTCCTAAATGAGAATTGCTAATCCTGTATCGCAGTATGAAGAATTCTCTCGCCGATTAGCATATATACAACTTTCCAACTTCAACAGTTGGGCCGCGTCTCGCCAGGCAGGATCACCTCGCCTGGTTGGAGGATCCTCCCTTTGTTTTGAAGGGACATGACACCTGTTTCTCCACAGGTCTTACGGTAATCGACACCTGCTTTAAAATAACTGAAAAAGAAGTTGATGATGTTGATAATAATAATAATAACTTCACACATCTCACACACGGCAGTCTGGTCGCAAATTAGGCAGAGCCTGTTCTATGGTAACCAATCTGCTGATAAACATACTTATATATTTCTACATACATACATATTAGGTATGTCTAGCGCATTAATCTGATTGTAACACCATTTACAATTTACGTATAATTCTGTTATATGAATTACAGTTATAAAGTTTGAGTGGATATTTGATAGTGGATCTTGAAAATGTACATAATTTAAATAAATTGAACTTTACATATTCTTTAAAATCACCATAACGTAATGTTATGTTTACACGCCTTTACAAATGCTTGGATGCCATTTACACCTTTGCGAGTGGGTTAGTGTATACCGAATAGGCAAACCTTTTTTTTTTAATATAACTAACTGATAGAGAAAATGTCCGTATGGATTGAGGAGCCACTTCAGATTTTGGACGGAAACTCACCCCTTGTGTGAGCAAATAATTTTGTAGGACAAATCCTGAAATTTGTAGCAAGATATATTCAATGCTATATCAATGTAAAAGTAGCTCCTCAATCTAAACATCTGGATTGAGGAGACACCTGCAACAGGGAAAGTATTTAAAAAATATTATTGAAAATTTTGTATCATTTAGTAGTAATTGTTTATATTGTTTACTAAAAATCTGAATCTAGTACTGCTAATTTTTAAAATATACAATACTTCAATGTGGCTCCTCAATCCATATTTAAGAGCGTGAATTGCCATGAAAGTAATAAGTCAAAATTTATATTCCCCTCAAAAACATTTAGTACCAAGTGTGTTTGAATTTATAGCATCAGGACAAAGTAGTAAAACCGAATGGATTTAGTAAATAAACGCATGTTATTTATCTCCTCAATCCTGACGTTCTGCATAATAAAAAATCGACTGTACCTACCTGAAATCACAACAGAAACAAAAACCAGCGACGTTGACATTTAATATAAATGTTAACTAAATAAGATATTATTACATATACAACCCTTTTTTTTTTCGTTTTCCGTGCGGAATATATACAACCCTGAGGTTGTATATTTTCGGTATCTGAAAACCTAATTAATTTTTGATCTCCTTATCAGGATGACCATCTCAAAATGTGAAATCACAAGGACTGGTTTTGAAATTTAATTTTCAATAAATCATCAATTATAGAAATGTACAGAAATTCTTCAGTTCTTCAGAATTAATATTGGTTGGTCGGTGCTTTGACGAATTTTACATTGAGAATCACAGTCTTCGTAATAAAACATCTCATCCTTTGTTGGGTAGTGACATGTATAGTTGTCCCATGTCAGCGTTGGTAATTGCAGGCATAAATTCTTAATCACCTATTATTATACTACCTACTACCACCTATTTTTGCAGAGGTTTGCATCGATAAGAATAAATAAATGTGAAAGTAATAATTCACTACTTGTTTCGTGGTGTATAAATAAATATTTTTGAGAGTAGGTAGGTAACCACATTAATTTGCAGTTACCTACAAATAAACTTAAAATATCTTTATTTCATAAAAAAATTAAAATTATTTGAAATCTTCTCTTGTATAGACTCTAAAGTTCTAAATCAACACAAACAATAGCAACAATCACTGTTTTATCAAATATTTAGAAAACTAAATAAATACGTATCGAAAATCTCTTATATGCCTGTGCCGATCGCCCACTTCCAAGGGGTTGAGTTTTTTACTCTCTTTTTTAATTAACAGATACATACAAAGGCATTGTTAAATATACACAACATTGTTTTGATGTGTGCCAGTATGTATGTTTAAAGGACTAAAAGGTAAAAAGGCAATGAACAGAAATCAAGAAATACCAAAATAGATGGAATGAAAAATAAAGTGAAGTAAAACATTAAAAAATGGCAAATTAAAAACAAGACACACTAGACCGCATCACACTTCCACTGCGAAATAGCCTGTGCTAAATTAATCCCAAACATTCTTGTCTTCTATGTAATCTACAATTGAGTAATGGTGATGATGAGTAATAGGCTTTCTGACATAGTTTACGTTTTATTGTGGATTTAAATTTGTTTATACTAAAATCTTGCATATAATTTAATAATCAATTAAAAATAATGTAATAATTAGATCAATTAAAATAAACTAGATTTGTGTAAGAAACGGAACGAAATATACCTTTTATATAAGTTATTGATGGACACCCTACAATAAAAATGTTAGGGAATTAAAGAATAGCCAATAACTTTACTTTTTTATGAGAGGATTTTACGTACATTTAGTATGAATTTATATAAAATATGGATATATGTTATACATTAATTAATATGTTGTAAATTTCATCATAAGTATAGGTACATTAGAGTCCAATCTCTTTACCGAAGCACCTTAACTGAGGAGCCAGTTAGTTAAAATGTGCCCAATATATCTCCCAATTCACTCATTTTTAATTACTGACTCTTTACACTACAATTTTTTTTAAATTGGTATAAGGGGGGCAAATGAGCAGACGGGTCACCTGATGGTAAACAATTACCGCCGCCCATAGACACCTGCAACTCAAAAGTCACAAGTGCGTGGCGCTCTTGGAGGGATTTCGCTCGAGTCAGCGGGAGGAGGGATTTGGGCTCCGGTAACCTCACTCACTCAGTGAAAGGCAACGAAAGGCCGTGGTATCACTCCGGTTGGGTTAAAGAAAATAAATTAATTAATTATTTACTACTAAATGATGAAGAAATTGCGCATCAATTAAAAGACTGCTTCTTTGAAAAATGATAGTCGTATGTATGGTCTGAAGAGCCACATATATAATGTATGGTAACTTTTTTAATTTTAACATTACCGAGCTCAGGTTAATCTACTAACTACTCTCAAATACTACAAAATTATACTAATTTATGATAAATATACATTGACTATGTTCCTACTTCTGACCTGGCTCCTCAATCCAAACCTTTAGATTGATGAGCCACCTTCATGTTCATATAACTTTAAAAGTACTCAACTATAAAATCGAGGACCGAAGCTACAATTTTTTAAATTTACTACTAAATAATAATATTAATTTCGTTATGATGTGACAAGTGGCTTCTCAATCCAAACGGACATAAAAATTGATGGATATTATATTAAAAAAAACCAAACGTACAACCAATTTTCATTAGTCGGATAGAATTAGTGGAAAATGGGTCCAAAATCGTGAAATTGATAACCTCAACCGGAACATTGTTAAAAATATAACAAAAACGGTTTATAACTTCAAATCGTACAAAGAAAGTGTAAATGTACGAAAAATACGCAACATCCGATCCCGTCCCGATTAGTTGAATAGTTTCTATACAAATTGCAAAATACCGCGTTTATAACCATTTAAAAAAAATGTATATAACTCGCATTCTAATCAATACTAAAACCCCAAATTTTGGTAAGAATGTAGGTTTTGTAGCATCCAGTGAGCCGGTACCGGTTACCAAACTATTACAAAGACATCAACGACAGTTGTATCAGTGGCAGTTCAGTGACAAGACTATGGGTCTTACATGCGAGTAGTACGAGTAAAATACGAAAAATGAAAAACTATTCCGACGATAGTCCATCGACAGTCTCTTCGTACAATACCCCGTTCACATGCTTGTGTTTGTGGACACTTTCTGAGACTTACCAAGCGTATAGACGTAGCATAACCTAAATTAAGCGTACCTACCACATGGCAGGCATTTAGCGCGATAAGAGTGCGCACTGAATTTTTTTTATAAGGCTCAGATAAAAGATTCAAGTTTAAAAAGAACATTCCTTCATCTCCTAATTGTATACATATGTATGTACATATGGATTTATGTATGTATAATGTGTATTAATGTGTTTATTATTTAGTTATTAAGACAAAACGTATATTTTCAAATAATATTTTTAGTTTTTGCACCATTACTTACCTAAGTTGTTTGACAAGCTGTTTAATAATTTAAACAGCTTGTCAAACAACGTCCATCTTGTTGTCTATGTCTCTGTCTATTGTCTATAATAGATCGCATACTGCTTTAAGACCTGGGTGGTCTTAAGCGTCTTAAAGCTCGATCTCTTCCTCTTTTGCATTCTTCCTCCTATTTCCCAAAAACTAGGTTGGGGTCGGCTTTATGTCTACTACGATACTGCTGAACTTTGACTTTTTATGTAAAGCTTCTGCACAACCCAACCCAAACTCCACAACAACCCAAGTAATATCGAAGTTCTGTAGAAAGAGTTTTGTCGATCTTTTTACGGCTTTAACTATCCGTAAGTATTGCCACAGATGTTCGTATTGCAACCGGGATAACGTGCTCGCCGAGGCACGGAGGGGTCTCAATGTGCTAAGAATGGTCACCCATCCATAGACTGACCCAGCTAGGATTCCCTAACTTTGCAATGTGTTGACCTACTTGGTTACCACTTAACCACGAGCCCAATCAACAGATATGCTCGTAAGTACTATTTTAGTAGTATTTTACAATAGTTCACCCCTCCCTCCCTAGTATCAGTGAGCTTTGGTTTGAGCTCCGATAACCTAACTTTAGTTAGATTTAGACATACATTTTAACAGTTAAGAAGCCTATCTAGATGATTCAAGCCAAATTCTTTTGCCTTGAATAACACGAATGCAATGTCAAGTTTAAATTACACCACATAGACGAAGGCAGTGAAAGAGTACCACATATTTGGTGGTAACCACATGTGTTATGAACAACGCTGAGATGTTCTTTCTTAGTAACGCGACAAGTAAAACATAAGTTAATAGCAATTATCTTTCAACGGGACGGGCCTATTGGTCTAGTGGTTAGTGACCCTGTCTGCTAAGCCGAAGGTCGTTGGTTCGATTCCCACCCAGGACAAATATTGTGTGATGAGCACGGTCATTTGTTCTATGTCTGGGTGTAATTTATCTGTAGTATGTATCTATTTAAAAATATATAAGTATGTTTATCAGCAGTCTGGTTACCATAGCACAGGCTCTGCCTAGTTTGGGATCAGACGGACGTGTGTGAAATGTGTGAGATATATTATTATATATATTATTATTATAATATCAACCCTTTTTCGATACTGTTGTCAGTGACATCTTACCGTACTCTCTCCACTGATTTATTTTGTTTCTGCTGTTCGATATGTAGTCCATTGGTGATGATTGTGATGAACTAACAACAATTCGAATGAAATTAACCATCATTTTTTGTTAAAGAAAATTTTAGATCGCTTTTAACAAGGAAACAACTTTTATGTTAGAGGGGGCAGACGAGCAGACGGGTCACCTGATCGATCGGAAAGTGACCATCGCCTGCAACTCAAGCGCGTTGCCGGCCTTTTAGGAAGGAGTACGCTCTTTTCTTGAAGGTTTGAAGGTCGTATCGGTCCGGCAATACCGCAGACAATAACCCGTTCTACATATTGGTGTACTTTGTGTCCGTTTCATGTATGTTTGTAAAGTCTCCCGCGACACAGGATTTATTCCTAGTGCGGGAGTTGTATTTAAAAAAAAAATATATAAATAAGTTATGTTAATTTTATTTATTTACTGTTAAAAAAATTATGTTACTAACTACTTACTGTCTATCGGTTCTAATTTCTTCATTAGTCTAAATTTACACTTAATTATTATGGTTGTTAATAATTACTGATAAAATACTTTTTATACTGATTTAGACACGGTTTTTAGTTTTTTATGGATACGGATGGAATAGTGTTTAAAGCGGCTACCTAGCCGCTTTCTTTTGCACTGAGTGTTGTGGGTTCAATCCCACACGGGAAAATACTTTGTGTGATCCACAAATTGTTGTAAATTCCCACGCAACACAGGATATATTCGTAATTTTGTAGTGCGGGAGTTGCCTTTTTTAAGACAAAGAAAAGAAGAAGTGAGATATAGATTGTTGCTCTACAGGTCTCAGAATCATAACTGAGACGTAGTATAATTAAAGATTTTAATAAACACAATTACATGTACAAACATCTGTTCAGTATTTTTAGTAGGCCTATCTATACTAATATTATAAAGCTGAAGAGTTTGTTTGTTTGAACGCTCTAATCTCAGGAACTACTGGTCCGATTTGAAAAATTCTTTCAGTGTTAGATAGCCCATTTATCGAGGAAGGCTATAGGCTATATATCATCACGCTAAGACCAATAGGAGCGGAGCACCAATGAAGAATGTTTCAAAAACGGAATTTTTTTATTACTATTGAGACGCAGACGAAGTTACGCGGGTCAGCTAGTCTTAAATAAAAGGAAAATATTAATTCAAGGCCAGGACAGTAAACGGTAATCGCCTTGGAAGGGTGAAAGCTGTTGCATTCTAAAAGCTCCTTCATATTTTTCTCTGTGGAAGATATCGAGAACGTAATTTTGTATCGCAGATAGTAAAATAAAAGTATTTTTTTTTCAATTTATTGATTCTCATCCCAAACATTGATAAACTAAGCAAACCATCGAGACCAAGTCCTCTGATGACTGTTGATGTGATGTGATGTGAAGTAATAAACACAAAAAATCATAAAGGCAGTAAGTTCAATAAAAAAATACCCAATAGTTTGAGGTTTATCTCAATTTTATAATGTGGCCAAAAAGTTTAGCAAAAATGATTAATTCATAACATCTCAGTAAAATTTGACCATCTTGTAGGTATACGTTCTGTTTTCGTGAATAATTTTGCAGATAACGGATTCATAAGCAATTGAGTGACTTAGGTTGTATTTACCATATTAGGCTTACGTATCATCGGTTTTATTAAGAAAACAAGCTGTACCCTGTCACGGGTTGCTGTGGCATATTGTAGTTGCATTGATGAGAAATAATTAACAAAACTGACACGAAAAATATATAAAAACCATCTGTAAAGCGGATTGTATATCGTGTCAAATTTTGAGTTCAGTTGGTGCAAAATTTTTGAGTTTTTGAAGCGTACACAAACCAACTTAACATTTTTGTATATACTCGTACCTACCACCAGCGCCCTTTCGACTTGACTAGTCGAAGGGGGCTGGTGAAGTTTTATGTAATATTCATTCAATAAATATTAAAAGCTCAAAAGAAGAATACTTACTAACAATAAGAAGGTCTTGTATTGTGGCTTGCTTTTCCTAGTGAGGTCCACTAGAGTTCGTCAGCAGAGTAACAATTATATATAATTATAAGTTGAAGAAATTTTGAAGACTTTATCATTTTAGTCCCAATCGACAATCAACGTAATAATGCATTATGTTACCTTGATTGAGTATTTATATAATATAATAGGTCTTTACCTATGAAATTGCCGTTTTGGATGCAATAAGTGAAAGTACTTATTTTTTCCAACTTTTTTATTTTTGTTATTCGAAGTAATCACCCATGCAATCGACGCATCTTTGCCAACGCATTGGCATTTTATTGATGCCCTACTAGTAAAAATCAGCGGGACGGGAGGCAACAAACTCTTCAAAGGCATTTTGTACTGCCTCTCGGGAATTGAATTTTTTACCCACTAAAAAGTTGTCTAAATTTTGGAAAAAGTAATAGTCGGTAAGTGCAAGGTCTGGTGGTCACATCTGCAACCAGCTTTGGTCAATCGGTCGTCCCCACTGCTCCTTCACGACTACGCGCGACCCCATACTGCGCAACAGACAGTCTCCAAGCTGCAAGAGCTGGGGTTGGAAGCTCTCTCTCATCCGCCATACTCACCAGACCTTGCACCTACCGACTATTACTTTTTCCAAAATTTTGTAACATACCCAATAATATACCATTACAAATTAATGGTATATTATTGGGTATGTTACAAAATATTGATGATATGCCAATAATTATAAATATTTCCTATGCATTAATAACCATATAATATGTTAACGTTGACTTATCAAGGTAATATTCACAAGATATAATATATATATATATGATATTTTCGTGAAGATTTTTTATATTTTTAGTTATGTTAGAGCGGGCCATGACCATCTCCGCCCATGAAAATCTGCAACTTAAGAGTCACAAACACGTTGCCATCCTTTTAGGAAGGAGTACGAGCTTCCTAAAAGGATGGATTTCTTGAAGGTCGTATCGGTCTGGAATACCGCAGACGATAACGCGTTCCACAGATCGGTTGTGCCGGTCAAAAAGTGTCTCGAAAAGTTCTTTTTTAATCAAGTCCGATTTATACATAATTATATATTAAAATTAAATACGTATATGACAAATATGCATGTACATATTATTAGCACAAGAAGTTTAAAAACAATTGAGTGAGTTGCCTGTGCTCAATTTTTTTTTACAATCAAAATAAGTTTTGGCAACTAAATTTTAATACTAAGACAATGGACATAAATGTCAATTGTAAATTTACCTTTCAAGATTGATTTGATTGGTTAATGATAATAAATAATATCCTCACACATTTCACATACGGCTGTCTGATTCCAAATTAGGAGTGCCTGTACCAGACTGCTGATAAACAGAATTAAATATTTCTAAATGCAACCATATTAATATATAAATTACACCTACAGATAGAACTAATGATCGTACTCACGACACAAATAGTTGTCCTGGGTGGGAATCGAACCCATGAGCTTCCACTTACCAGCCAGGGTCACTAACCACTATTTTACTACCTTTGAAACTTTCACGTTCATATTATAATTATTATGCGATTAATGGACATTATATGCTTTTATATCTATACAAATAAATAAAGTTGGAGCGTCTGTTTGTAATATTAAAATAACCGCTTTTTACTAAATGCATATGTATGTTTACACGGTACATATGCCAAAATAACATTTTTTTTCAATTTTTGTCTGTCTGTCTGTTTGTTCGGGTAATCTCTGGAACGGCTGGGCCGATTTCGAGGGGACTTTCACTGGCAGATAGCTGATAACATAAGGAGTAACTTGGGCTACTTTTTTAGGCAAGCTTCGCCCCGCGGCGTTGCCCGCGGTTATAACAACAAACGCGGGTAACACCGCGGGTCTCAGCTAGTTCCAAATAAAAACCAGTTAATGCCAAAAACAGTGTAGAACTTACAAAAAACACTATCCAAGCCCTTGAAAGAATTGGTTAACTTCATAAAAAACAACAATCATCATAGTTGATCGTTAAAAGTAAACCGGGTTATTTATACCTATAAATGAATAACTATGAGAATTGAATTTCCAGAAAAACCACAAACAAAATTAACGTACCAAACGAACTACAGGTCATTCACAACTGATGGTACTTAACAAAAAAATCTAATTATGCGATGACGCAGTCAGCGAGTGATTACCTTGCCGATGATGCCCGGGCATCCTGTGAATTGGCTGTAAGTCCCAGATACAAAATTTATGTGACTCAGAGTTGTTCTAATGTAAATAAGTTAAAATGTTTTGAGGCTTACCTAATAGTAACCTAAGTTTGTTTTATACTCTATCATAAAATTATAGAAATTGTCGATTTCCGCACGAAAAAAAAAAAAAAAACAAAAAAAAGGGGGTTAACAAGAGGACTAACGGGTCATCATCAACAGTCTTTAATAGTCTACTGCTGCACGTAGACCTTGACTTAGAAAGATAGTTTTGAAAGGAGGTACCACGTTGGCCAGGCGGGTTGGTATAGGCGTCGTTACCGCACCGTGTCGACGGAGGTGGCGTGCGCGTTGGCCTCAACTCCCCCGTGGGATTTGGAGGCGGAAGTGCTCGCCGAAGTTTATCGGCGAGTGGCTGACTCCCGGGCGGAGAGCGGATTTCGCCCTCCGCCCGAGGATGTGCGCGAGTGGCGCGAAGCCGCTCGCCGAGCCACGATGGCTCGTTAGTCGTTCCGGCTGGAGACTCCACGCGCTGGCTTCGCCGCCGTGGAGGCTCTCCAGCCGGTCATCGCCGAGTGGGCAGGGCGGCAGCACGGGACCCTTACCTTCCGGCTGACGCAGGTGCTTTCCGGGCACGGTTGCTTCGGAAAGTGCACTCGGTCGCTAGGAGGGAACCGAGTCCCGCCTGCCACCACTGCGACTGCAGTGAGGACTCGGCCCAGCACACGCTGGCGGTCTGCCCCGCATGGGCGACGCAGCGCCGGGCCCTCACTGCAGTCATCGGAGTGGATCTCTCGCTACCGGCCGTAGTACGCTCCATGGCCGGTAGCGACAGTTGTTTTACCGCGGTCGCAACCTTCTGCGAGGAAGTAATCTCGCAGAAGGAGGCGGCGGAGAAGGCCCGGGAGGACGACCTCCACTCGGACCCGATCCGCCGCCGGCGAACCGGGCGGCGGAGGCGCGCTTATCACCGCCTCATGCCGCCCTGAGTGTGACCGCGGGTGGACGGGGTGGGTTTCCCCTCCACCCGCATTAGTTTGGTCAGCCGCGAGGGGGCGGCGTCCGCGTGTGCCGGACGTCGCCTAAAGAGAGGAAAATTTTGAGACGGAGCCCGCACCAGGAGCGGGCTGGCGCTAGGAGGGGTCCGGATGTCTTAATAACAGCTGTTCCCGGATCCCTCCTGTTACAGGCGCAGAGTGGCACACCGTGTGGTTTTAGTCGGTCCGAGTCCGACACACCACCCCGCCGCAAACCAAGGTGGGGTGACGGTCCGAGGGGATTTGCACACGTTAACAAAAAAAAAAAGGTCGTGTAAAATTTAACTTGTTTTATTATAATTTGGCAGATTTTAAGGCTTAGATAATCCTGTAAAAATGCGTCGTCCGTCGTAATATGTCAATTTATCGTTCATATTCATTCAGTGCATTTCAAAACTTGACTTATTTAATATTAATATAATAATATGTTTATTCATTCGCCATTCAACAATGGGTTGTTCACTTAGTTGAAAAGAGTGAGCTTTCTCAAGAATAGTGACTATCACTGATCTAAGATATACTGATATTCTGATACTCACACAGCAACTCACATTCACACACACTTATACACACCCTCATACATACACCCACACATCCAGGAACACACACACACATACACACATCGCGCTGATATTCTTACAATCCATGCTCCTATATCTAAGGCATAATCATGTTATTACTAAAAACTGTAACAGTAAAGTAGTCCATCAAGTCTAGTATTGACAATATTGTCAATAGTGGCCCTAGCAGAAAACTGATGTCCAAAACACAGGTCTGTACCTAGGTTGGATGTTAGGGTTCAAAACTTATGTTATGTATTTTCTTGTATAAATTAATCTCTTTAAATCCTTTAATCCTTAAATATGATAATCTAATTTTAGCTCGAAGCTTCTCTTTTCGCTCATCAATCAAGAAGATAATCAAGTCTTTATTCATCAAACTAATCCAGATCATAGAAGACTACAATCTAAATCTATACTGAATTTCATTTAGATTCTTTCAGCCATTTGGGCAAGATTGATTAACATAACATCGGAGCGGATATGGCACCATATACCACATCCACACAGTGCGGCAGATTATACAGAAGGCCGAAGAATATAATCAGCCCCTGTGTCTAGCATTCGTGGACTATGAGAAAGCCTTTGACTCGATCGAGATCTGGTCTGTTCTGGAGTCCCTGCAGCGTTGCCAAGTAGATTGGCGATACATCCAAGTGATGAGATGTCTCTACGAAGCCGCCACCATGTCCGTCCAAGTACAGAATCAGCAAACAAGGCCCGTACCATTGCATCGAGGAGTGAGACAAGGGGACGTTATTTCCCCGAAATTGTTCACAAATGCAATGGAGGACATGTTCAAGACGCTGCACTGGAAAGGGCGTGGCATCAATATCAATGGCGAATACATCTCTCACTTGCGATTTGCAGATGACATCGTCATCATGGCAGAGACGTTGCAGGACCTACAGCAAATGCTGAATGACTTAGCTGACACTTCTGTACGCATCGGCCTACGGATGAACTTGGATAAAACCAAGGTCATGTTCAACGAACATGTACTACCGGAACCGATTGCGGTACACGGTGCCGTTCTCGAAGTTGTTCAAAATTATGTGTACCTCGGGCAGACATTGCAGTTAGGTAGAAACAACTTCGAGGACGAGGTGAACAGAAGAATTCGGTTGGGTTGGGCAGCGTTTGGGAAGCTACGTCAAGTCTTCTCATCGTCGATCCCACAGTGCCTTAAGACGAAATTCTTTAATGAGTGCGTCCTACCCGTCATGACATACGGAGCTGAAACGTGGACACTTACGGTACGGCTGGTCCACAAGTTCAAAGTCGCTCAACGTGCTATGGAAAGGGCTATGCTCGGCGTTTCTCTAAGGGATCGCATCAGAAATGAGGTGATCCGGCAGAGAACTAAGGTCACCGACATAGCGTACCGGATCAGCAAGCTGAAGTGGCAGTGGGCTGGCCATATTAGCCGCAGAACCGATAACCGTTGGGGAAAACGAGTTCTTGAGTGGAGACCGCGTCTCGGCAAACGTAGTGTAGGACGCCCACAGGCCAGGTGGAGTGACGATTTGCGCAAGATGGCTGGCAGGAGCTGGATGCGAGAAGCCCAAAATCGATCTAAGTGGCGTGCAATGGGAGAGGCCTATGTCCAGCAGTGGACTGCGATAGGCTGATGATGTGATTAACAAAAATGCACTGATCAAAACTTTCAGATTTATAATGGTAAGATGTTAAACTTTGGTATATTCGAACAAAATGAGATTTTGTTTAAGATTGATGAAAAAGAAAGATGTAATTCAACCAAATTAAAAGAGGAGGGATTTTTCAATTCGTTTGATTTTGTTTTGTTTGTTATCTTAGAACTTATAAACCAATTGCGAAAAATCTGTTTTATTTGTGACAGTGATACTTTTCATCAACAAAAGCCTATAACAGTCCACTGCTGGACATAGGCCTCTCCTTAGAAAGGAGGGTTTGGCCTACTGTACCACGCTGGCCAGACTGGTTGGCATAGGATTTGCTTCAAGTTTTTCCTTGTCCTGCGTAGTTCGTTCCCTTAGTCGGCTCTTACGACACCCACAGGATGAATAGGGGTGGTGACATTCCGTATTCTTAATCCGTCACCACACGGTGATACTTTTATAGCTAATATATATAATAATTTATTTGCTATTAAGGTGCAAAACTTCCTCACCTTAAATAATGAGTTACTCATTAATAAACACATATGAACAAGACCACTTCTGAGTACAGAGTAGTAAAGAAGAAACCATTATCCCAAAATTTGTAAGAAGAATCAATCATCAAAGTAATTCGTAAACATTCCACAGACTGCAGTTCCGGTCAGAAAAACCGGTCAGGTGGCGTCATCTTGCTCTCAAGGTTGTTCTGCACACCTTTAAAAATTTGTCCCTTTTGGTATTGGTAATAAAAACTATGATTTTAAATTTCATTCCGTTTGTATGTTTCAATATATTACTAGTTACAGATTCGACATTTTTGATGTAGTTTTACCTTCTTTTACAGGTACTGATCAGCTCCTAAACCTTCTGGCATGGTATTTCACAGCCTATAACTTTCACCAATCAATTTGAGAATCAGTTAGAATTTCTGTCTAACTGATAGTCCCAGATATTAACGCGATAAAAGAAACTATTAGTACACTAGCTTTTCCCTATAATATAGGGGACAAATGAATTATGATGGTAATGACCTAATAGTAAATAACTCATCATCATCTTCATCAACAGCCTTTAAAAGTCCATTGCTGGACATAGGCCTCTCCTTAGAAATGACTACGGAGGATAAAAGAAGTACCTGCCCTCTCTTCTTGAATGTTTAAAATCTGTATCGGTCTGGAAATATCGTAAATGACAGTTCGTTACCAAGATTGATTGTGCGAGGCAAAAAGATCTAGAAACACGCAAAAAACTGAAGTGCTAATTATTATTACCTAAATAAAGAGGATGGTAGTTTTATAACAAATGACGGCTAAATGCATCCTGATTTGGATGTGTAATATAAGCAGCATTGTACCTGGAAATTGGCACTTTGCGGTCTACAAATGACTCGTTATCGACTGAAATTGAATCATTACAGTTCACTGCTGATTTAAGCCTTCTCCTAATGACCGCTATGGTCCTGATATGGTCCGATCTATCCTAGCTACCTTCCTCGGCTCGTGAGTCAAAGTTATTGGGCGAGCTGTATTGGTATTTTTTTGTTATTTTTAAAACATCATAATATATTTAAACTTAAAGATACTTTCGAAGAGAACCCTAAAATGAAATTTATACTAATGATGTGTGGATTGGATTTTTGGGCTCACTCTTCAAAATGTGTTAAATCATATAGGCAGGATCTGTAATGGCATACATATTATTCTTCATTATGAAGATGACACAATCATCGCTAAAATTATAGGTACACCATATGCTTGTTAAGGATAAATTTATGTTAATTTGCAAACCAAACATTTTTAAAAACACAGTCAAAACACATCCCAATCTGGTGGTGGTTTATTTACGATTAAAATGTGGTTTGAAAAGGCTGTCTTTTTAATTTTATATACACCTTTATCAACAACATGTGAGTTTTTTAGGTTAGTTTAATGGATTATGTTTTGTTTTTATTTTTTACGCAAACATTTTATGAAAAATCAGGACAACATCTTTAGTGTTATGTCTTCAAGCGGTAATATTATTTTTAAATTTAAATCCATTATGTAAATCAATTTTTTACGGTAAAAATAAGTTAATAATTTAAAAGCTTTATTTGTAGTTATTTATATTGATATGTTTTTAAAGTTTTGCGTTACACTTACCTGTCTTAAATGTCGTAAATTGTAAAAATATTTATATATTACGCTGATAGATACTAAAATCTTGTTTTTTTTTCTGTAAACAAATATTAGAATTTACAAAGGCTATTTTATAATACTTCCTCTCGACCTAACTGTCTTTGCCAATAATGATGCATGGAAAAATCATAACTTAAAGAATATTAAATTTCCTGATTCAAAGCTCAATACCTCATAAGGAGTCATTTGAAACCCTCAGGGGACGCCTTGACACGCGAACTAAGTGTCAAGGTCGTTTAAGCCATATCTGAATATGGATTGAGGTATCGCGTAATTGTTAATTAAAATTGCTATGTCGACGAGTACGTCGTGCAGTTAAAAACGTCTTAGCATAGATTGGTCGTTAGCGTAACGCTGTTGACAGCGAGCGCGTTCGGTGTTGCGATTGGTCCGCGCTGAACTCTACACCAATAACAGCGCCGAACGCAGTCACCGTGACGATCGAATAGAAGTGAAATAAAGTTACACTAGGCCCTCTGGTTCTAAATGACGCTCATAGACTTAAGTAGAAAGTAAGAATCCTTAAGTAAAGCAATGACAAAGTGGCTAAATAACGGTGAAGCCGTGGTACTGCCGCGGTCGAGTCAGCCCATTCGTGTCCACGGTAGATCAAGTGTTATTTAAATACTAAATTTAACCCCCATGTGTTATGGTGACTACTAGCGACCGGTTAGGTTCAAAAAAAAGGGGCACAAACAGACCGAAAATAAAGTGACAATTTTTTTTTTTTTTTAATTATGTAATTTATATTAATAAAAACTTACTTAACTTAATTAACAGTTCAATAATGACGGCAGTTTCAGTGAACATACATAAACAAACGAACATTGAATTCCTTTTTAAAGTCGGTTAAAATTTAAAGGTAACTCTATCCCCAGATTTCCAACGGTAACCAAAACACTGATCTTAAGTTCGGTAAGCACTTATAGAAAAACAATACGTACTCATACAGTTCATTTATTACTTAAAGTTCCTAAAAATTATTGACCATAAAATAATCCAGTACTTCGAGATATACTCGTACTCGTAAGACAGACCTAAAAGATGAACGCTGCTTGTTTTTTCTCGTGGTGTTCCAAATGTTTAACTCCATATGCATGAAATAACACAGCACTTACTATATACACTATACATTTATCGATTCAGATTGGTACATAGTCGTTTGTGTAATGGTACAGGAAAAGAAATAACAAGTATTTACAGTAGAAATCTGAAATTCGAAGGTCAATACAATGTTCAAAGAATTGTGACTAAAGCGATCGAAAAGTAACTAAATAAGTAAATAATGAGTCTCAAAATAGTTCCCGTTGTCATTGAAATATCTGATAAAACAATGAACTTTCATTTATACTAAATAAAGCTTGCATCTCGGTACTTTTTGTAGATTTTATTCGTTTCAAGTGTCGGGACTCGAGATAGTTGACGGTAATATTGTTTTGTTTTTACACGCTTTATATTAGCTTCACTTGTATGTTTGTTTGTATGTTTGTAACCGACTCCATTGGGCGTGATTTTGACTGACTTTAAACGGTCAGAATTCGTTCAAACTTTGTAGATATATCGAGGACCGATGACAATACACTAATTTAAAAAGAAAATAAAAAAAATATAGTTTAAAAAAACTAAAAAACACGCTTTCTGTAGAAAACCAAACTAAAAAATAGAAAATAAATTTGAAAAAAAGCGTGGGGTGCTTTTTACTATTGACAACAGGCACCCAACGCTTTTTTTCAAATTTATAAAACTATATTTTTTTTTTATTCCAAAATAGATATTAAAATTGATTGATCTTCATATGTTTCTACATCCTTCGCTGTGTTACCAATTAGTTTACCAAATAATTAGAGATGCATTACATGCAAGTGCTTTCACCGAAATATTGTAGATTCAAACTTTTATTATATTATTATATTCAAAGATTCAACTTTTATTATATTCAAAGAATTAAATATACTTTTGTTTGCACACAACTAAACAACACGAGCACACAACAATATTAAAGTAATTTAAAACGTGCTTTCTAAACAAAGCCCGTAATAGTTCTTTAGTTAGTTGGTTCTTTTTTATGTAACTGTAATCACTATTACTCATATGTATTTATTTATTTATATGACGATACCAGTATGCACTTTGGTACATAGGAGACTCAATGCTCAGGGCTTCAAGCCTTCAATCCTTTGGGGGGTGTAGAAAACGTGTAGTTACATAAGTAAGCAATGAAAATGTAATTATGTATTAAATAAAATTATCATTTTCTTTAATTCAACTTGTCAACAACTTAAAACATTACATTAAACAGTACATTTTGAAACTTAGGTTTAAAAAAATATAAATTTTTTAACTCATTCGATATAATATAATCTCAACATTTTATACGGAGATTTATGAGACTTCGGGAATGTGTATTTAGAAACGTTCGGCATTTGAAGTTAGATTTTGAACTTCGGTATTTTTTATCATAGGTGTGCCTATATCTACTTACGAAATTCAAACACGTAGATTTGCAATCTAAAGAAGATGCTTTTAATATTTTAGACAAGTCGCGCGTAGCCTTGCATCTTCGCAATTAAAAGGTCACTTCATCTTATGGTATTTACCCGTCATACCATACATACATGCGGGATTGTCCGGGAATCTAAAGTTTAATGTCCTTGGAACATTCCATGACATAAAACCTTTTTTTTATGTTAGAGGGGACAGACGATCAGACGGGTCACCTGATGGAATGTGACTATCGCCGCCCATGAACGTCTGCAACTCAGGAGTCACAAACGCGTTGCCGGCCTTTTAGGAAGGAGTACGCTCTTTTCTTGAAGGTTTGAAGGTCGTATCGGTCCGGAAATACCGCAGATGATAACCCGCTCCACAGATTGGTTGTGCGTTGCAAAAAGTGTCTCGAAAAGCGCACTGCAGTGGAGCGCCAACTATCCAGGTAATGAGGATGAAAATTTCGCCGTGTGGAACGATGGCGGAAATTTGCGACTTTTATTAGTCTGAACAATTCTTTGGAGCACTCTCCATGACATATGCAATAGAAAATGAAGCCACATCTCTACGTAACGCCAAGGGATCGAGAAGATTGGAGATGTTTGGGCTATGGACGATTCGAATCGCTCTTCGTTGGATGCGGTCCAGAGGGTACCACTACACACAAACTAGTAAAAGTTACCAAATGAATTTATTATCAAAATATCTTACAACTGGCTCATACATTTGTAACTATACCTACTGTAAATCACGGGAAAAAATGATATAACCCCGAGATAAATAAAAAAGGCAAAGAAAAAAACCTTTTGTAATTGTGTACTTTTTAAATATTTACCCATTAGACTTTTGCCTAAAGGAAAAAAAACAATAGTTTTTAAAGTTACCTTTTTGAAACTTAGTCATTAGTGGCTAATGGCGAACCAAACACAGAGCTTAGAGTGTTACGTTAAGGTCGAAATGTCTTAACATACATACGTTAAATGGTTTTACCAGATGGATGAAGTGACGTTTGTGTAACGTGCGGATAAATCATTTCTTTTGGTATTTAGACATGTGTCTTGTATTCTATAATGTGCGTTATTAATGAGCACTGTGAATTCATTATTGCTTTTGTTTATTTTTTCTCTCTCCATCTTCTGAAGGTAGTAAGGTTTTTGTTTATGGCATAGAGGGCAGACGAGCAAACAGGTCGTCTAATGGTAAATAACTACCGGCGCAAATGGACACCTTACTAACATCGTTAAGTGTTTACAGAAAACAAAAATAAATACTCCTTTTAGAACTGAAAGTAATTAAAAAATTTTGTCACCAGTTTTTGCCCGCGGCTTCGCACGCGTGTATTTCGGTTGTCTTAATAGTAACCTATGTTACTCACTGATAATGTAGCTTTCTATTGGTAAAATAATTTTTAAATCGGTTTAGTGGTTTAGGCGTGAAAGCGTAACAAACAAACTCACTTTCACATTGATAATTTAAGTATGGAAGTAAATCGATCGAAGTGGCATGCAATGGAAAAGGCCTATGTCCAGCGCGATAGGCTGATGATGATGATGGAAGTATGGACTTTGTGTCATACCTATTTATGAAAATTATAAAACAAAAAAATGACTCTTTTGAATGATTTACTCAAATTTTGGTTTGGTCACCATGTTGAATTCCTGCGGTTATGCGGTTTGGCATGCTGTACACCAAATTTCTAATACAATGTTGGGGAGTTCCTATCCCTACTAATATTATAATTTCGAAAGGAACTCTGTCTGTTTGTTACGTTTTCATAGCTAAACCGCTGAACCGATTTCAATAAAACTTGCCATGGAGATACTTTGAGAAAAAAGGCCACTGCATCGGTGGTACAGCGGTAGCGTATGCGACTGCTGTGCTGAGGTCTCGGGTTCGATGCCTGCGTCAAACCAAATGTTTGTATGATCTGATGAATATTTGTTTCGGAGCTTGGATGTTTTCTATGTTAAATATGTATGTACAAAAAGAAAAGTATGTAAGTATTCTATCGCTCAATCTAGCTTTCATAGTACAAGCTATGCTTAGTTTGAAACTAGATGGCGTTGTGTTACATGTCTGAAAAATTATTATTATTACTTTTTACCGCGATAACCGACAAACACGCAGGCGGAGAATCGGGCAAAAGCTAATAAGTATTATTAAACATTTAAATCCTTACAGGAGTATGATTTCTTAATCACACGCATTGTTATTTTATGTGACGATGCTTCAAAAGTGTATAGTGCTAACATTGTTGTGAGATGTGATCTTTTGCAACTTGTTACAACAAGTTCAATAATCTATTGGAGACGTCTAGTGACCTGTTAGAACAATGTCGTCATAAACATTGTACGTGGTCGTGCAATACCTAGATGGCTTCTGATTTAGCAATTCTGAATTAAAAGACGAATCCATTAATATACATATATCAGTTAATATTACTTACTACCACAGTAAAGAGCAATTGGTTCTTAGCAAATCTACGCATCTTTAAATTTGAATTTATGTGATTATTTATTCACTTATTCATTTCTAGTTGTCTTCATACAAATAATAATCGTAGGAGAACCATGCTGAGTACCAGGGATTTCCTTTCTAGGGTACACCTGATCCTCCCTACTGGCACCCGAGACGGCGTGCAGTTCTTTGGCACAAGTGTTGAAAAACAGCATAGTGATAATCATAAATGTTTATCATAGTACAGGCCCTGCCTAGTTTAGAATCAGACGTCCGTGTGTGAATGTATTGTAATAAGCTACTATTTAAAAGTAATAGCAACCGAAAATACTAATATAAATATATAGGAAATTTCGATATCTATGCAATGTTGCATGTGAACTAGGTACCTATATGATATTGTTCTACTGTTCCGCAGTTTTTATGTTACAACATACAGCAATGGTGAGGGACCCACTGAAATCCTTACGCCACTCATACAATCAATTTGCATATCCGTTCTCGCACATTGAAAAACTAAAACCTTTAAGGTGAACCTTAAAGCAGTTCCACGGCTACTGATACTCGAGACGGCGAGCGTTTTAGTTGGTTTCAGTTCGACATAACCACCCCACCGGCGGTCGGTATCCGATTGGAAAAAGCATGGTGTTGTTGCTAATTCTTACACACTCCACTCGAAAACCCACCTCCATCCTTTTCCGCTTCGTTTTTGCCTTGCATCTCCCGGGACATATCGCTCTAATCATCCCTGGAGCATCCGCGTTTCCGGCTGTCGCATGGATCCATTTCCATGGGCTCCAGTGCGTCCGTCCTCGTACAGGAGTTACCGCCCGTTCCGATGTTCTTCGTCGTGCTGTGATAGACGTCACGTGCAACAGTTGACGAGGAGTCATCGGGCCTTCCACTTTTCTCCTTTCTGTCCTTCCTTTCTGATTTCTTTATTATTTTATTAGACTGCATAATTGATCCCACGAGTGGGGGAGAAATAAAAGTCGACCCGGGCAGAGATCCCCCAATACTCGGGCAAGCGTAGATTTATATACCCAACCGAGGGGTCCACAGGTGCCCCGGCTGGGAGTACGCCTGCGACTGAACTACCCATCAGCCATGCATTCCCTGGCCACGCACTAGAACATGAGATTCAGAGTTATTTTTTTAAAGAGGTTTTTTTCCTCGCAGTTCGGGGTTCCAAGACCCTCGCCCCTGGTTAGAGTCGCGAGTTGCAAACGGCGGCAAGGAGATCCAGTCCAGTTTCATAGCCCGCTCGGTGACAAAGTAAGTGGTCACTGAGCCCGTCGTCGTTCCTCCACTGTAGGCAATGGAGTCTCCATCTGAGCCAATTTGGCATGAGTGACTCTACCGGCATAGATCAGATAGATCATGCAAGCCCTCCAACCACTATAACGTGAGGATACAGTTGGGAGAGTGGTATAATAGACCAAAATTAACCTTTCTAAGGAGAGTCCTATGTCCAGCAGTGGACTTTTAAATGCTGTTTTTGATCATTACTAGATTAATAGTTTTTTTGGGCATTCAGTTTGACATTTGTGTGTTCCCGTTTTTTAGATACCACAGGCTGCAGTTATATGTAACATCCAATGCTTTTTGGATAATAGCACCGTCTCTGTCTTTTACCGACGAAGTCTAGTTTGAACCCACAAAAAAGACAAAGACAATCTGCGCTCAGAAAATTTCGCTGTCATTAATCGAGTGAAGCTATAATTCATCCTAGGGGAAAAGCCGTCGGCTGCTCCTATCAATCGACCAAATAACTAAGCCTAATCTTCCGCCAGAGATCCCCACTTTCCGACGGCTAGAAGATATTTAATGTAGTAGCTAAACACAATTTATGTGTACAAAAATTTATTACGCACTTTACAAACCATTTTATACTAGTCATTACAAAAAATTCCATAAGGTCTTTTTATTTGGTAATTATTTTTTAATTTAATAGCGTTTAATGGTCCAACAAAAACATGTCAGAATATTCAACACCTTTACGGCCTCTTCATTGTTTTAGGCGATGCACGATACGTTTTTACCTCTTTATAGTTTGGATGTAGAAAGTTTCTACACACATCCACATTAATGCAAAAAAATGCAACGTAATACAGGTTTATGTTAGAGGTATGATTTATGGTTCAAAAACGCATAACAAAAAAAATTAGTTGCTCATTCACGCATTATAAAAATAATAACCTCACACATCTCACACACGGCCGTCTGATGCCAAACTAGGCAGAGGCCATACTATGGTAACCAGACTGCTGATAAACATACTTACTCGTATTTCTACATAAAACATACATATTGGAGAATTTTTTTACCATGGTCGTGCTCATCACACAATTATTCGTCCTGAGTGGGAATGAAACGCACGACCTCTGACTTCGGTCGCAGTCGCACCAGTCGGACTAACTGAAGTGATTTTTTCGTGGATTTTTATGGTAGATGGGGGAGAGGGCATACTTGCAGACGACTCACCTGATAGTAAGTGACTACCGACAACTACAACTCTAGAGTCACAAGTGCGTAACCGGCATTTGGGTGTCCATCTTGAGATGGCGGAACTCACATCCTATTCGATCGATAGCTTCGGTTTAAGTTTTACTATCGTTGTGAGGCCACAGTACTACTTTAGTACATTACCCAACTGTACACTCATTCCTTCCCTCTCTCCTTCATTTCACTACCTTAACTTAATTTGTCGGCTGTCAGCTAAACTGAAACTATTATGTTACCATAAAAAATTGATGCTGCATAATCTAGAACATTCCATTTATCTCTCTATAATAATAAACTCTTGATGGCACGAAAGAGTAACGGCATCCACTGCGAAATTTATTGTAATTAAGTTTTAGACGTCAAAATATCGTTATTAAAGTCATTATCGGTCAAATTAAATATCGTTTAAAACAAATATATAAATATGTCATTTGTATGTTGTAGGTTATTAAAATGTTATTATTATATTGCAGTTATGGATATTTATATTGATAAAATAGTTTTTAAGTACTTCTTTGCCTGAGGCATGGCTCAATCTAGTTCGGGCAAACAACAAATGTATTTTAGTTATAAATTAGTGAAACATTTATTATAAATTATTGTACTTATTATCTAAATAAATAAATATTATTATTTATTATATTATTATTCACAATGACCTTCAATGGGCGACCTTTTTTAAAGTTAAATACATTCCCTATAATACAAAGCAATAAATATCGCCAACTCAAATTTATACATACTATTTGCAACCACTCTAGTTCTCATTGGATTCTACTTGAGATCGACGCGTGGAGGAACGGCTGTTATGTTCTTCCAACACAAAGGAAGGAGACCAGGCGAGGTGATCATGCCTGACGGTTGGTGTTGGGAAGATGTATATTATGGTAATCGGTGTGAAAACTTTGATTTACAGTTACTTCGTAGTTCAGTGTGTCTTCAGCAGATGGCACTGAAGCATGTTTTGTTTCCTTGTACGTAGAAGTCGCCACAAAAGAAACCATTATAGATATGCTCTTAGATGGTGCCTAGACGCCTAACTAAAAACCATGACGCGGTAACAAACTGTGTGCTTTTAGTCGGTCGAAGTTCATCGCTCTCTTCGTATACCATTTCTATACCGTTAAAGTTACCGCGAGCAAAAAACCTTGCAATTTGTAGTCTCGAAACATCTTGTACGGAATGAATAAATACTGCAAATACCTAACGATGTCTAGACACTTTTTGAATTAAAAACTTCTTAACGCACAGTTCAGTGGGTGGACACGGGTACAGCACCTAATAAGTGCGCTAAAGATAACCCATAGGAAGATGATGGTGACTGTCTGGTGGCAAAGCGCCAGACTTGTACATCACAGCTTCTTACACAATGGCACAACAGTGACAGATGTCTATTTCCAAGAATTGCAAACAATGTTCGAGAAGCTCGCAATTTAACAACCACGACTCGTCAATCGCTCTTCCCCATTGCTTCTTCACGTCACACACGAGCTCGCACTGCTCGCCAGTCCATCGGGAAAGCTGCAAAAATTACAGCTAGAAGCACTCCGTCACCCACCGCACTGTTCGGACATTGCACCAACAGATTTCAACGATTTTCGAAATTTAGAAAAATTTTAAATGCGAAAAAATTCAACATCTGAAAGGCAGTACAAAATGTTTTCGCTGACTTCTTCGACTCCCTTCCAGCAGACTTCTACAGTAAACGGATAAACAAACGGCCATCAAAATGGAAAAATTGTATACATAATTTGAGCTAGCAGTACTTTGATCAGGTTAAATAAAAAAAATACTCTCCAACTTCATAGGTAAAGACCTAATACAATAAACCTTAGTTGAGACACTTATCCACTAAGCTACTTTTAAAAGTTGAATGGACATCTGTGAATAGAGGTGACATTATTTGGAGATCATAGCCTAAATTTAAGCTCTCTTTCAATGAACTTGTGCGGGTGAACCATTTTTCTACATTACTGAAGACCTTTGTGTGCCTATGTGTTTAATTGAAAACAATTAATTACTTCTATTCATGATAAATTAAAGCAATCAACTTATATCCAAGATCTTTACACATGGTCGATTTTTTCTTTCTCTTTCTTGTTGATTTCACTTACTTTCAATAGCGATTAATATCAAAATTAAAACAATAGTTAAAACAGTCTTTCTACAGTTTTGTTTATATCCGGTTTTTTGTAATAAAGAATCTTAGATGTTTGAAAAGGATTTTCATTTACAATTTAAGTACGTAATCCTCCTAAATCCATCCATCCATCCTAAACATCCTAAATCTTATATTTACATAAGTATAAGATTTAGGGTGAATTTTGTTCGACGTATCCATATTTTGCCTTTGTAAAATGTCTTCTGGTTACGTAAAACTACAGGCATTTTTACCAAAAGTTTAATAGTACAATATTCACTGTCATTGTCTGCTTACTTAAATTAGAACCTAAATAACTATTCAAGGAGAAAACAGACGATCAAATATTACATCGTCAATTTCATGATCGTCAGCCTATTCATATCATTACTAATATTTTGAATGCGAAAGTGTGTCTGTCTGCCTATATTTCTGTTCCTCTGTAACCACTTCCCGCTTAAAAGGTTAGTAACATTTTTGGGCGACTTTTGCTAAACCACGGGCTTTGGAGTGTGGGCGGCGGCTCTGGCCTCCCAGAATAGGACGTGCTTCTGGTGCCCGTGAAATTTTGAGTTGGTCCCCTTCGGGGTGACGGGCCAAAGGGTTTCCACACGTAAAAAAGGATAACAAGATTATGTTTATAAAAATCATTGTATATCGTGCCGTGCGTGAACCATTGATAATTATTTACGAAGGGCACGATATACAATGATGATACAAAAAATACTTAATAGTACACTATGTTTATATTATTCTTAATTACCCACAAAAAAATGTTTTCAATGCTGTCTATTATACTACAAGTCACGTTTTGTTCAGATAGTCGAATAGAATAGAAAAATAATGATGTTGTACCATCTACACAAATAAATAAAATAGAAGTGTCTGTATGTACTACATCACACGGTTATTTACACGATACCTATGCCTATAAACCAGTTTAAACATTTTAACTAATTATATTAAACTAACATTTTAACTGTTTGTTCGAGTAATCTTCAAAACGGCTTCACCGATTTTCATAATATTTTACTACCAGGTAGCTGTCTATATAAGGAGTTACTTAGACTATTTTTTCTATAAAAAAACCCACATAAGGAAGCGCTTATCAATTTCCACGCTGACGAAGTCGCGGGCACCAGCTAGTGATGACTAAATCCTTATCTTACTAAATTTGAGATTGATTCTGTACTTACGTGTTAATTCCTTTTTCAATGAGTAGTTATGCCGTAACGTAACTTTTTCCAAATACAGGTAAATCCATACACTATTAGGCTGGTAGGAGCTGGATGCGAGAAGCCCATAATCGATGTAAGTGGCGTGCAATGGGAGAGGCCTATGTCCAGCAGTGAACTGCGATAGGCTGATGATGATGATGATACAGGACTAGTCATAATCATACATAGTTCCATACCTATGCTGACTTACATTTTGTTCTGCAATAATCAATTTGAGTCCCGAGTATGCGACCCATGACATGCTTTGCCTTCTTACCTTTTCACCTAACTTTGCTTCCACTTTGGAAATTAAGCTGGGAAAATTAGAAGTGCATTTCTGCGTTATAGTGCTTCAGGTCCCTCTGACCCCATGTACTTTACGGAGTTTGTGTTATCCTATGATCACTGTGTCTTGGTTTCTGATTCATTTAATTCGAATTGTACGATTGTCCTTGGTATCATCTTCAGACGTAATTGATAGAGATGAAATGGACTCAAATGATTTCAGTCCGAGATCGGTTTCTAGCCGAGGAGGCTTTTCTTTGTAGTATCAGGAATGAGTAAACCGACACCGTAATCGAGGGTCCTCCTCATTTCCCTTGCTGGAACAGACTACAGTAGAAACTTTTGACATTCTCAGTTCAGCTTTCTTCGCAGTTCGCTGAGGCTTACCAACTAGCGTATTACAATCATGTATTAAAAGCGTCTCAATTAGATTATTTGGTGCTAGTAAACTACAATTTTTTTGGTTGAAAAACGTTGGATGTCAGTTGGCTGTGTAAACAAATGCGAGGAGTTGACAGTTGACATTGCCTCTTAATTTACACAGCCATATGACGTAATAACGCTACTATTATACACATTAAAAAGATTTAAACTTTCAACAGAACTTTAAAATTTATTTTGTCATTTATTGATTAACTAATACTTATATTTTCCTTTTATGTCCTTTTCTTCATTGCGAAGTTGGAAGGGGTCCGTTAGTATTTACTATTTTTTACTATTTTTACTATTTTTTTGTTAATATTTGTGACGGTCTTCAACTACAGGAGATTTATACCCTATGTGTAAGACAGAAGAGATATATAGCGAGTGGATAAACCGAATTCATAAGCCGTTCATTATCGTCGTAATGACACCGCTTAAACAACGAGATACCTTGTCCTTGTATAACAGATGCCATCAGTCAGTCAGTCAGAAAGATTGATGGTGCAAAAGTACATAATTTAAATAGCATTCAAGGATGCACCTTTCACTTTACAGAGTAAATCTAAGTTTATGTACAAACGTAAACACTTTTTGAACCGACTTAAAAAAATAATGTTATTTCGACTCTTATATGTGTATGAAATATTATGGGCGAACTGTTCGTATGTGTGTATGCTTATATGTTTTTTATTTTTCCACTTGTGTCCCAATTGTAAGCATTCTCTTTATCTTCTGTCATTGAGTTTAAGTTAAGGAACATTAAAGATTTTATTAAAATTGTTTCAATAGTTATTTGTAGTGTATTACCGATGCGACCTACGAGTATAATTATTCGATTAAATTCTAAGCATCTGAGTAAATAATACAATTATTTCGTTATTTTAAGTTCAGAAGTAGTTTATAGTCGTCGTTTTCTTAAATTATATCTAAAATAAGCTATCTTAGACTTTAAACTTAATGCTCTATGTAGAGTTATATACATATTTAAAGTGTGAATACTCTTAAAGGTGAAGTAAGGCCGGATGGCACACAAACCACTACGTTTGTGTGACGGACTGCTATTCTAAAGGACGCGGGTTCTATTCCCGCTCAAGTCAAACATTTGTGTGCTTCATGCACAATTAATGTTTGATTGGGTCTGGGTGTTTCTATGTATAATATGTATGTATTTACAAAAAAAAGTATATATGTATTTGAATCAGTTGTCTAGTACTCACAGTACATGCTCTGCTTAGTTTGGGACTAGATGGCGTTGTGTGAATGTGGTAGAATATTATTATATTAGATATATTATTATACTCTTAAAGGTGATCTTAAGGAGTATTCGGGGGGTTATGGCATGCCGTCCGGGTACCGGGTATTTTGTTTTTAGGTTACACTTGGTTCCCCGACGATTGGTACCCGAGACGGCGTGCGGTTTTAGTCGGTTTGAAACCACCCCACTGGCCATCCGGTAGGGGGTATCCTAGGAAAAGAAAAGCATGGTGCTATTGCTATGTTCTGATATACACTGTTAACACAACGCCATCTATAGCTTATTTTTAAAAATATTGTATATTGTTGTTTAAATGTGTTGTCATGTTGGCTAGATGGCGCTGACTTGAAGTGTTATTGTGGGGAGAGTGTCAGCGTTGTTTATGGTCGCAGTTTTGTAAATATGTTAGGTAGGTATATAATAAAATTAATTTTAAAATTCGAATCTTTATAAAGTAATACAATTTTTATCTTCCTCAGAAGCCGATATTCCTAGTTGGTCATTGTTTCCCGAGACAACTGCACGTACAAACTGTAACATTCACAAAAAACAAAGATACCATAATTATAATAATAATGAAAGACACTTTTTTTTTGTACTTGTATTATTTTAGCTATATATATGCAGTATTTTAAAACCTTTTTCTTTATGGCATAGGGTGCAATCTAATAGACAGGTCACCTGATGGATTAAAACTTTTTTATTAAAAACACTTCCGCTTTGGGAATATATCCTGTGTCGCGAGGGACTTTACAAACATACATGAAACGGACACAAAGAACACCCAGACCCAGAACAATTATTTGTGGATCACATAAAGTGTCGTCCCATGTGGGGATCAAAGCCACAACACTCAGCGCAGTAGGAAGCGGCGTTGACCGCTAAACCACTTCGCCATCCGTGCAGTCGAAATGAACCTTGTCTTTTTAAATAGAAGTAGAATTACTTTTCACCGGTTTTCTATAAGGTCGTGGTATCAGTCCGGTGCTCGACCGTAAACGTATTTGACTTTTCTGTGCGGAAATCCCGACGTATAACACCCACCGGTGGCATTATTATGTCGGACTCGAACCGCCTGAAAACCGCACGCCGTCTCGAAAAAGAAAATTCCTAGTGAGATTTCCCACTGTCAATAAAATTTCAATCTAAAACTTTTATTTAAATGATGATTAGAAGAAAAAAATTTGACGTTTCATTTCGTGTATCAGAGCATCTTGGTGCGAGTTGATATACAGTCTCTTAATATGCGCTTGATCTTAAACAGTTAAAAGTTGTGGTTAGACAAGCACTTATAAGTAGCTACTCAAACTTGACACACAAAAAGATGTTGCCACAGGCTATGAACAAAACCAAACCAACCACAAAACCAACGATTATCTTAAGAACCTTTTTAGAATATTAATAAAAGTAATACACCTTTAATAATAGTTAGTTCAAAAATACAACTCCCGCATTAAGATTATATCCTGTGTCGCGGGGGACTTTACAAACATACATGAAACGGACACAATAAACACCCAGACTCAGAACAACAATTTGTGGATCACACAAAGTGTCGTCCCATGTGGGGATCCCACCCACAACACCCAGCGTAGTAGTAAGCGGTGTGGCGACCGCTTAAACCAACTACCATCCGTAGTAGTATGTATTTTTTATGATATGGGGTAAACAAGTAAACGGGTCACTCGATGGAAAATGACTACTGACGCTCATGAATGCATGCAAATCAGGAGTCACAAGTTGCACTGTGGTAACCACTTCGTTTCTAACAACCCAATTGCCAAAAAAAAAAATGGTAAACAGTAATAATAATCTTTAGTAGGCCAAAACCTCCTTTCTAAGAAAAGGCCTATGTCCAGCAGTAGACTATTAAAACCTGTTGATGTGTGATGAATAATAATATTTCAACACCTAACACACAATGCGTAGCCTTCAAACTAGCAACCTAACAAAGCAGAGCTTGTACTATGAAAGCTAGATTGACCGATAGAATAGTTATATACTTTTCGTCAAAACGTACATATTATACATAGAAAACACCCAAACTCCAAAACAAATATTTGCAGATCATACAAACACCTGGTCCGACCCGGGAATCTATGCCGAGACACACACTCCCACTCACAATCGATATTTATATTTATACCGATGCCAATGGCCACTCGATGGCATCTCAATAGCGTGTCAGTGGTATGACAGTGGCTTGGCGTGAACATAAAATAGCAGAATTGAGGCCCTGAGCAGCCTCTGCCGTAATGACTCGCCAACTCAGTGTTGCCAACCTAGTGGATTTTCCACTAAAACTGGTGGTTTCGACCCCTCTTTTAGTGGCCAAATTTTGCTTTACGTGGCTAGTAGATTTTTTTGTGGTTTGGTAGTGATAGTCAGATAGTAAAGGACTTAGGAAATGCTGTTGAAAGATGAACTATGAGAACTGTTCCTAGAATACCTCAAGAACGTTTTGATAGGAAAGAAAGGCTAACCTATGGATTGGATAGATATGCTCAGGAAAAGAAAAATTAATAAATTATAGACAATAGAATGATGTAGGCTTTGTGCCAGAGGGAGGAAGAGTTTTCGGAGTCAATAATGTGGGCTATAATATCGAGGACGTAATGCAGGATGGTAACTATTATCCTTCGGCTTGCAAATCATTGCGTTACAACAGACAGACAGAATCTTTTTGATGTCCCCAGAAGGCACACAATAAAATTCATAGTTGACAATATTGGTTCTGGACAGACTAGCGATATAATTCGGAGTACGATTCTATGTTTAATGATCCGGTAGAGTAGCAGAAGAGAAATGAAGATTGATATCATTCAAACCAATGAAACTTGGTCCGATGTTGTCTACCAATGCGCAACGTGTTATGGATCTGCCTCATACTAGAGGTATTGCTCTCCAAAGATGTCCCAGGGGCCAAGGGACTTCGACATCTGAAGAATTAGTGACCTTTGGTATTATCCTCTTAATACTGCCTCGTTTCAAGACCGATGTTAAGTTAAGATACTATAGGTGTTAACAGAGGAATAGAATAAAGTTAAATCCATTATCTGCTATGTTAAGAATACGATGTGGTTTGAAACTGGAAGGAGAACGCTGCAACAAATATGAAATTCCAATGAACCTTGTAAAACAAATCGGTACCAAAAAGTCGTATTAATCTGGAACTGACGAGGATGGTGCTGCCAAAAACTATTAGTATCTGTATTAAATTTAAATAATATCAAGGGGACTAGTTATTAATTTACTTATGGTTTTCTTTCGTAATTACTAAAGAGAAATTTAGTAGAAAATTGTGCCGATCTTAATTAGAGGTACAATGAGGTAAAACATACATGAAACGGACACAAACAACACCCAGACTCAGAACAACAATTTGTCGATCACACAAAGTGTTGTCCCATGTGGGGATCAATGATCAATCTTGAATGAAAATGAATAGGTATTGGATGCTTACTACAAACGAAATACATACAATAGGTATATTTTTATTTTAAATGCAAAAAGTTTCTTGTACTAAGTATTAATTTTGAAAATGATGAATATTGAGAAATACTTCAATAATACTCAAAAAATAGAATAGTATAACAGTTTTCTTCGGGTCGATAGGAACTGTTGGAATCTCTAGAGAATCACTGCGACCATATTGATTTCATTACGAGACACAATTGACATAACATATACCAAAAAAGAAACTTGCGGAGATTAGTCGCCGAGTTAGGGATTAAAGTGGTGACTCCCGCTCCGGCTCGTTTCTGGTGCAAAGGATGTCTGTTGCAATTCAGCGAGGCAATGCTGCCAGTATCATGGGCACCTTTGCACCGGGAGTGACGCGGGGCGGGTTATATGATCTGACTTGAATTGTACGTGTTGATTGCAAAAAGAAATACTTTAATAAAAAAAAAAGAAATTGTACGCTTAAATATCTCAAAAAGTTTTGCACCAATTGAACTCAAATTTGGACACAACATACAAACCGCCTCAAAGATGGTTTTTTATCTATTTTTCATCAATGCAACCACAATAGGCCACTACGAAGCATGGCGAGGTACAGTTAGAAAAACACGACTTAATCATGTAATAATCTTTTTTTCTTAAAAAAAATTTTGAAAGAGGAAATAATGTTCACACTATAAAAATCTTTATTTGTAGTTGAAATCTTTTAAAATGTGAAACTAAGATTTACAACAGAGACATCTGTCGTCTTTATTTCGAAGCTCTATCGTACATTTACTACGTCAACTCTCCTTGTCAAGTAAGCGACTTCAAACTTAGTGTAACTTGGCGTAGATGTCGCTAAACTTTATACAGAGACTAATTATTGGTATCGTTTATTGCATTTTTGTTCAAACTAATAGTATTCAACATCGTGACAGTCATTTCTTAGTACAGACGGAATTTGCATCTTTTATTAAGTGCTTAAAAAGTTATTAATTCGCCATATTAAAACCAGTGCATTAAGTTTGTTGTTAGTAAATACATTTATTATTTTTTATACTATTTACGTATTTCTAAAATATTATATTAATTACATTCTTGTATTTATCCCTTAGATTATTTATCTGATTTATCCATACTTATATTGTAAATGTCAAAGTAAATTTGTTTGTTACGCTTTTACGCCTAAACCAATAAACCGATTTAAAACATTCTTTCACCAATGTAAAGCTTCATTATCGGCGAGTAACATAGGCTACTTTTTACCGACAATAACCGACACACACGCGATAGCCTCGGGCAAAAGCTGGTACTTATTAAAGAAACATGGTTGAATTTACTTGAAAAATAAAATCATAATTCAAACTAAACCATACTTAAAATAAAAAATTAATTCGTTAATCAAACTCTAACTTTATTCCATGCCTAATCAATTGAAAGAATTAATTGCAAAGAAAATGAACCGTTTTAAATTTAACGGTGTGTCGATAACCGGTAACCCTCGCTAAACCTTAATTATAGCCCAGCAAAATGTCAATAAACCTGACGTTCGAACATTTTTTCTTCCCCTTTCTAATTTGTTGGCCCTAAAATCGCAACCCTATACAGCCCTATAAATGCCAATATAACAAGAACTCAGCTTGCGAAGATAATTTACTGAGGCAAAAGCAACTCATGGGTCTTGTAAAGCTGGATGCTTGAACATGTATTGAGAAGGGTAGATACAGGGTTGGGACACGCGCTACTCTGTCACCTTTTGTAAATGATTGCAGAAAGAGATGGAGATATTGCTGAGCGTGTTTATAACGTTTCTTTATACGTAGTGCGAACACAAGTTTGACATTTACATTTAGCACATGATGCTATATATTTTTTGAGTTATTATAATATTGAAAAATTATACTACACACCTAAAAAACAATAAATTTACTTGTATTATTTAAAATCTGCATTTTATATAATGTAACACATCTGAAAAAGTTTATATGTAGAAAAAAGGTTTGTTTCAAATATCAAAATAAAAGTGTATTTTGCTCCAGATATTCTTACACCTTATTTGATAGTAAACTTAATTTTGTTGCGATTTATTAAACCCCCTACATGACATTCCTAAACATTTAGTTTAGTCATTTTTTTCTATGGGTTTAAAAATCAAATGCGTTTCAAGTGAGAATGCATATTCTCACATATTAAAATCAAAATGCTTACTTACAAAAATTTAATTACTGCCCATTTTATAACAATAGTTTAAAATTTGAAATGATTTATAGTTAATCATTTAAAACTAAAAATAACACCAAAGACTTCTGTGTACATACAATCAATACCGACCGTATAATGGAACGTGTCTTTGCCGGCCGGGGCTAAAACCCTATCCAGGGGTTCATAACTCAGTCTTGTGCGCGATACGACCGCGCACGCACGCGCGTCGCGTCAAACTCGTCACTACATATTAACAACAAAAAACCAAAAATCTTTACAGCAACACTAGTATGAATAACATTAGTGTTAAAGTGTATCAATAAGTGTTATTTATTAACAAATACAGTGAAATAAATAGTGACTAAGTGGCGATACTAAAAGAACAACAGCGTCGAATCATAATGATATAAAACATTTTCAATGATAAAACCCTGGTTACTATGTTTTAATCGGTAATGTGCTTTCATTGATTCCTGTACTTATATACATTATAATATTTAGTTCATAACCCGCAATGTGGGGGTGAAATCTATGGAATATGCTAATAAGTTGGTTTCTTTTAACCCTCACACAAAAAGCTCTGCACTAGACACTGCAGTGCGATTTGTGTTGCAAATTTACTAGAATTTATATCCACTTCGTCTGTACGTAGTATTTCATCTATTTTCATTACAAAGTTCGCAATCTGCCTTTGTGTAAGTAATTTATGAACCCGGCACTAATACGAATTTTGTATTGTGTTTAATCTTGTTTTAATTAAAGAGAAATTGGTTCCAATGTTCCGACGATTGATGATTTGAATATAAACAGTATTATTTAAACTTACAGATTTACAATGAACCATTTCTGCATCAGTTTCTGCTTCATAATAGAAACGGTTAGTGTCATTTCCTTTGTGCCAATAGTCTATTTGCTGTAATTTCCTGCTATGCCAGTTAGCATCTCTCGATCAGATCTAGGTCCAGATCTATTCAGTATTCAATCGGTCTATTAACTCGAATTGATTATTGTTTTGAATTTGAATTTCAAATTGGATGTTAGTTCTCAAGAGACTAATGTTGTCCTTTTGACAAACGAGCGAGTGATTTATAAACTTTATTGGATAAAGTAACAAGCTAATAAGTATGAGCTGTAAATTAAAGTCCTTCTTTATTAAATTTCATGTTGATTTATTACTTCTGACGTAATTTAAAATAAATGAATTGACGTCAGACTTGGACAGACATTTCGGCGAATTAGAATCGTTGAAATATTATGTTTGATGTGAAACAGTTTTTTGATAACGAATAAATAAATAGTTATTCAAGTCGATGATATAAGAAGTACATTTATGCAAACCCACCTGTGTTGATAAAAGTATCACTACAGAACTTTTATTGTATAATGAAATGAGAATGATCAAAGGATATGTGTATGATTAAAAGAGCCATAAAGTATTCACTTAAAAAAGAACAGGACAGCATACGTCATTCGTTACATATAAATTAAGAACATTAAAGCAGCGAGAGAAAGAGAAAAAGATAGAGCTATAGGCTCCACTATCCAATTTAGCTATTGTTAAGAAGTTACCTGCATACAAGTGCTCGTAGCCTGCATAGAACCACAAAATTTATATGCATCTAATACTGTAACAATAAACGGTAACTACTCGACTGATCCACTTTAAAGAATAGCTACACGGAAAACCGGTATGGCCAACCTACTAGAAGCTATTGAAGACAGAATGTTTTTGTAAATTGAATTAAATAACAATCTTACTTTATATCTTAATGTAGACGAATGTTTTTCTTTTTTATGAATAGTTGTATCTGTATCTTATTAGCCCAAGAACGCAGCTGTAAGAAAAATATCGTCGATATAAAATATAAGTTTTAGGAATATGACCAATGTTTCGATCTGAAAAGAGGTTAAGTCGTGAATAAGTCTCAATAAAAAATAAACAGGTAACAAACTTGACTTTTTACACAGACACAGCTCTGAAAATATCCCCGAAAGGTAAAAAATAAGCAGCTTATACAACTTATAGATTTACTTAGACCTCAATTACGTGGGTCTAAAAATATAGATACGAAAGCCATTGAATTCTGCACTAAAAGAGAATAGAAAAAACGAATAGCAGTAAGTTAAGGACTGGATAAAATCTGGATCGAATGGGGTACGCATCTTCAATTTTCTGAACTACCTGCCGGCCTGTAATCGGTACAGTCCAGTGTAATATAATGTCTGTTTAGTGAGTCTAATTTTTGTGAATGTTAATCAGTATCGGGCACCGCTACTTTCACCATTTGATGGGGCATGCACCTGTTTGCTAACTGCATATAAACGTATATTATTTAAAACAAAATGTATTCAAAAAATGCAGTATTTCATATCATAAGTTCCTAGTTATCGAAGATATCTAGTTCATCTAAATGTTTTTTCTCGTCTACATTTACGGTTGCATCCACATAAATTTATAGTGGTAGATTATTACTTGTACATAAAAAACTGTTCCTCTATCTACCAATAACATTGACCTATGTCTAACGAATTCATCACAGAGCACTACCAGATAATGCAAATACTTTAGAAACATTTAAAACAAATCCGTAGATCTGAATTAAACGCTGTTCTCCCTGAATCAAGACAAATTCTTTAACTTGAAACGTATATGTAACATTGAAAATTCTTACAACTTCTAATTAAAAATGAACAAAGATTAATACAGATTTTGTTAGTCAAACGACTAAAACGGCCAAACTCGCGATGTAATAATGCAGATAAACGTTGTTTTATGCAGTTATTATATTCTGGAGGATTTAAAAAAAAACTGGTGTATGGCTATACATGAGGCTAATTAAAAGTATTTAGTAATTTGTAAATTGAAGTTATAGATTATTGCTAACGCTTGATGAAGATGAGACAATATGAAAATGTGGTGTGTGGTCGTATAGGTTCAAGAATGACAACGCTATAAAAATCGTCATGAAAGGCTTATTTTTTAAACATTATTATTAATTAATATTATACTTTTGACTCGAAAACGAATATATTTGACGAATTCAAAGAATTTATACGTATAGCAGAACTTAAACTAGAAATTTTGTATAATTTTGTTGAAAATTACTTATCAATTTCATTTATGTATACAACCACATAAATCAATAAGAAAGTCCATATGAAAATCTTTGGCATTACAAGCATTTCCGCCGACCACCAGTCACGATACCATTTTTTCTGCTGAAATATATTCTTGAAGTTTGGCCAAATCTAAGTCCTTGACCTTTTAGCCCCTAGCAACAAATATCACATTAATTCCGGCTCTCTTCAGAAAGGCCCGTCAATCGTAATCCACCGAATATAACCGTGAAAAAGAGAGAATTTTCATCGCCTGGTTTCTGAAGTCGACGTGAATGTTAAGGACATAATGTAGTATGCCTGAACTGGCCTGGTATGGATTTATTATTGTATATATAATAGAGTAAATTGGTAAAGACAATATAATAGGATGAGCCACATTAGAAACATGTAAAAAGGTACATTTATTCTTTCTGACCCATCGCACTACCAAATTACACTACCAGTAGAATAAATATTTTTTCCCTTCTGCACTACTAACCAGTTATGTTTTGGGTAATTATGAAATGGTCATACATCGCCCTGACCCATCGCACTACATGATTACAGTACCGGTAGTGTTATGGGGAATATTTTTTCCCTTCTGCACTACTAACCAGTTGTGTTTTGGGTAATTATGAAATGGTCATACATCGCTCTGACCCATTGCACTACATGATTACAGTACCGGTAGTGTCATGGGGAATATTTTTCCCTTCTGCACTACTAACCAGTTGTGTTTTGGGTAATTATGAAATGGTCATACATCGCTCTGACCCATCGCACTACATGGTTACAGTACCGGTAGTGTCATGGGGAATATTTTTCCTTTCTGCACTACTAACCAGTTGTGTTTTGTGTAATTATGAAATGGTCATACATCGCCCTGACCCATCGCACTACATGATTACAGTACCGGTAGTGTTATGGGGAATATTTTTTCCCTTCTGCACTACTAACCAGTTGTGTTTTGGGTAATAATGAAATGGTCATTCATCGCTCCGACCCATCGCACTACATGATTACTGTACCGGTAGTGTTGTGGAGAATATTTTTTCCCTTCTGCACTAGTAACCAGTTGTGTTTTGGGTAACTATGAAATGGTCATACATCGCTCTGACCCATCGCACTACATGATTACAGTACCGGTAGTGTTATCTGGAATAAGTTTTTCCTTCTGCACTACTAAACAGTTGTGTTTTGGGTAGTTATGAAATGGTCATACATCGCTCTGACCCATCGCACTTTCAAATTCCACTACCAGTAGTATCATGGGGCATATTTTTTCCCTTCTGCACTACTAAACAGTTATGTTTTGGGTAATTTTGAAACGGTCATACATCGTTCTGACCCATGCACTATATGATTACAGTACAAGTAGTGTTATGGGGAATATGTTTTTCCTTCTGCACTACTAACAAGTAGTGTAGAGGGTAATTCAAAAAATCTCATACATCTTCATTCTCTTTCTTTCTTCAGAATTTGCCATTCCTTTTCCATTCCTTTTGCATTTCCTTACTTTTATAATTCACTGTACGATATCTATGCAATGTCATGATTTCCCCAGACTCAATCTCAATTTATTAATTCATCCTTGATGCAAATATGAAAGAAACAGCGGATCTATCAAACGTTGCTGTCATATTTATTCCTAAAAGACAAGCTATATGTAAATACAGAACCGCATAAATAGGGTAGCGAAATATGCGGGCCTAAGCGATTACATATTCCATGACCTAGAACTTGTGGCAAATCGATATGAAATAACTCTTTTTTTTGTAAATATACAACGCTGGCAGATTTTTGATTGACTGCACGGATGGCGTAGTGGTTTAAGCGGTCGCCACGCCGCTTCCTACTACGCCGAGTGTTGTGGGTTCAAACCCCACATGGGACGACACTTTGTGTGATCCACAAATTGTTGTTCTGAGTCTAGGTGTTCTTTGTGTCCGTTTCATATATGACTGTAAAGTGAAATCCTTATGCGTAAGTTGTCTTTTTTTAAATTGAAAAAAATTGGAAAAAACAAATTATCTAGATAGAATCGTATTAGAATATAATTGAGTAACTTGATTGTAGGTTATAAGTATTATTTGAACATAACTGCAAAATTTTATGCCGTTCATGTGGTTCATGCACTAAAACGCACTAATCTCTGTAAGTACATGTAAATATATTCTTTTATTATTTAAGCCCAATTTTTGAAGAAAAAGCGAGGTTAAAACTATTGGACCGCTTAGAAGACCACACAGAAAAAAGTAAGCTAGTAAAAGGCTGTGATCTTTGTTTTGTGTATAAAGTGGAGCTAGCATAATTGCTTGCAGACTTGTAATTTAGGGGAGATACGAGTACATCCCGATTTAAAAAGCACCACCACTCTGCAGTAAGCTTAGTGAATACGTGTAAAGATTTACTGGAATATATCTAGTCTAGTCCTTAATCAACGAATAATTTATTAATCAAATACATATGAGGAGAATCTGAAACTCGTCTTTAATTATTACTACGAGAGTTGAATTTTGCTAATCAGTCAAGCCGAATAATAATTGTCTGTTCGTGGATATACTACTACTTAATAAAATACCTATTAACCGGGGTGAAAAGGTCTAGTGTCTACATTTATTAGTGGAAGATTTTAGAGTAGAACCGTATGTGTATCTTGTAACATATTAATCCATATATATTGATATTTAAAGGTTAAGTTGGTCGGCACTTTTTATGTTTTTTAATCATACACAAGTACGATTAAAAAACTCCGCACCAATTGTGCTCAAATTTGAACACAATTTTCAATCCGCTTCAAAGATTGTTTTAATCTATTTTTCGCGTCAGTTTTATTCGATATTTGTCATCCATTTGAGACCACAATGTGTCACAGCAAAACGTGGCAAGGTACAGCTAGTATTTATATCTCCATTTATAAAAGCCGATTATATTGATATTTGATTTTGTTAAGCGGGCTCGTGATACCTTTCGTCTCGGGAGGACATTCCCAACAAAAGCCAAACTGATTATGTCAGGATCGAACCTGTTGCCGAGTGTGGCTGTTTAACTTCCCTGGCCTAACCGAAGAACAAACCATATCACGATTTCTTAGGTTAAGTTCAAGAAAGCGAGGCGTTGTTTCGTAACAAAGATTCTGAGATCGTCAGGAATTGACAACCACAAAATAATGAAACGATGGCAGAAAGCGGATCAACAAGACGAAGAGTATTCTGAACAAACGCTTTATACGATAAACAATAAGATTTAAAAATTAACGTTTTCTAGAAAATTAAGTATGCAACCAAACGAATTTTAGTAAAAAAAAATTTATATCATGGTAAATTTTAATGTCTTTGGCTACATTGTTGTGAGATCTGAACTGAGACGAAAACAGGACAATAGCGGAGTATCCCTGGGCAGTCTACCCTTCGGACACCGTTTTCTATTGTAAAGTTTGAAACTTGGGCCTTTCGTTTATGTTGTCCATGTATGTAACCCAAGCTATAAGCTGTCCGATTGTCAAGATTTTACATTCAATCCATTGTTATAGCCCTGATAGAGGAGCCATCAATCGATATTATAAACTAAGTTCTGATACTACCTGGAAGTAGGGAGTACAATCAAACAATGTTTTTGTCCGACTACGCAATAGCAAATCATTTTGTATTTTACAGCCCTTGAATCTAAGAAAAGGGGAACGGAGGGTAACAAAATATGAAGTGTCTAACGTCGCTGTTATCGTCTGAACCCTTTTTTCTGTGCGGAAATCCCACCGGTGGTTATGTCGGACTCGAACCGACCAAAAACCGCACGCCGTCTCGGTTTCCAGTTGCCGGGGAACTAGGTGTACCCTAGGAAGGAAATTACCAGATACCCCGACTAACCTCGGGCCATCTACGGCGTGTAAATGACCCCTTCCTGTGTGGGAACCCCTATGTAAAGGGCGCGCGCGCTCTGCAGCGCGTCTCGCTACCACCCCGGCCTGCTTCTGCTAGGGTGACAGATGGCCTCACCTACAACCCACAGACCTGCGCTTTCCATAAGCGCAGGTCTGTGGGTAGTAGGTGAGGCGCCGGAGGTCGCAGAACGACCTCCGTCCTCCAGGACGGAGGTCGTTCTGCGACCTCTGGCGCCTGAGTCGTCTGCGGTACCTGGCCCGTTGCCAGGCCTGGCGGGTCGGGAGAGTTCTAAACCTCTCCCGGTCCCGCTCGTGACCCTAACTGCAAAGCCGGAGGTCGATGGTTCGATTCCCATCCAGGACAAATATTGTGTGATGATCACGGTCATTTCTTCTGTGTCTGGGTGTAATTTTTCTATAATATGTGTGTATTTAAAAATATATAAGTATGTTTATCAGCAGTCTCGTTACCATAGTACAGGCTCTGCCTAGTTTGCGATTAGACGGTCAAGTGTGAGATGTGTAAGGTATATTGTTCTCACTATAGACTCTGGGTAGAATTATGAAAATAACCAGGATATTAACTTCGGCAGTTGCGCAGTTTGGAGTATTTGTAAGCCCTGTCGTAGTGGCCTATACGAAAACGTACCACAGCAGCCGTGAGAAACAACATTAGAATATTAACATCAACGAAATTTATATATCACCCCTTGGGACTTAAACGAATCGTGCTCGTCGATACAAATTTTGGAATATCCATTTCTTATCCTCAGGCGTGATCTATAAAACACTGAAATTGCATATTCTTTTTCCTTATATTGTTTTCTTTCACATTTTGTTAGAAGAATAAAAACACATTAGACGTGTAGTGGAAGTAAATATATAAGTTGGCATTCGAACTAATGGTATAACTTTTGTTTTTTTTTTTAAAGACAACTCCTGCATTAGGAATATATCCTGTGTCGCGGGGGACTTTACAAACATACATGAAAACACAAAGAACACCCAGACTCAGAACAACAATTTGTGAATCACACAAAGTGTCGCCCCATGTGGGGTTTGAATCTACAACACTCGGCGTAGTAGGAAGCGGCGTGGTGACCGCTTAAACTACTTCGCCATCCGTGCAGTCAACTAATAAAAAAATGTTTAAAAAGCGTGGGGTGCTAGATCTCAATTGTTGTGAAAATATTTTATTGACAGATTGGTAAAAGTAAAGTTATTATGTTATAAAAAACATTGAAAAGCATCCCATTCTGTTTAACGTTATTGATTGTTTTTTGTTTTTGTACATCTCTATACTAAATTTAATTTGAATCGGTTCAGCGGTTATTTATTCTCCATACAAACTTCCACTTCCCTTTTTACCCCCTTAGAGGAGGATTTCTGGATAAAAACTATCCTATGTCCGGGACTTAAAATGTCTCTACTCACTCAAAATTGACTCAAAATTTCAAATCGGTTCAGCCGTTTAAGAATGAAGAGGTAACAGACAGACATACACTTTCGCATTTATAATATTAGTATGGATATTAATATGGATTATATCCTACTTTTTAATTCGGCTAGCTGCTAAAGCGTGTTTTTGAGTTTAACTAAAATTTATTTTTCCTTTTTTAGTCATTAATGATGATTATTATCTTATTTAGACTAAAAAAGTTTAATCCTGAAGGTCCTAGGATAGGACAATTTATTTAGATTATTGTATTGTCATCGATGCTTAATAAGCGTGCAGTTTCAATTTAATTCGACGTTTTGAAATGGGTTAAAATCAGGTTCGCTTTCGAAGATTTCGTTACATACATACTAACATACCAAGCTAATAAAACCGTGTTAATAAGAGGTCAGAGTAGGTACATTATTATGATCTAATTACTACATTTAAAAATAACACATTTTTAATTCTTATTCCGGTGCAGTAAAAGTTATCTAAAGGAGTCTACTTTTCAGAGATAAGGCGGCCTAGTTCTTATTTACTTAATGTACTTAACGTCAAATTATTTCAATTCTTTTTTAATTTTTACTAAGGGTAAACAATAAATTTAATATCCAAAATAAACATAAACTGATCTTCATAAAGGGATTGGAAAACGGATCAGTTACACCTTCCGATAGTTACGAACCGGTTTCGCGCCACAACAATGGCTCCAATGCCGATGGCTGTTCATTTTATATATGTATGAAATTGTTTTATTTTATTATGACCATATCTTGGGGTAAAATTGACACTTCATTAGTAACCAATAGAGTAGCAACCATTATTAAAATATCTGGATCAACATATTTTAAAGGCTCTGGATAAAATTAAATTTAAAAAGCCCCCCACACACATTTTGGATATCAAATTTGTCATAGTGTATAGTATTCCACTAGTCAAGCCCTTTCATTTGATGATTAAGGGAGTTGTGAAAAAATATGTAATCCGCAATTTTGTGGCGGCGGCCATCTTGGATCGATTTTCATCAAACATAGCTAAGAACACTTCCGACTAATTAACCTTTCAAACAAAAAAACAAACAAAATCAAAATCGATTCACTCGTTCGGGAGCTACGATGCTACAGACAGACACACAAACACACACAGACACGTCAAACTTATAACACCCCGTCGTTTTTGTGTAAAAAAAGTAAATTAAATAAAGTTGAAACATCTCACGAACGGCTGTCTGACTCGAAATTAGTCAGACTCTGTGCTGTGTTAACGAGACTGCTGCTAAGCATACATATGTGTGTAACATATTATAGATAAATTACAACCAGACGTAAAACTAATGATCGTACTCATCACAAAATTATTTGTCCTGGCTGGGCTTCTAACAAATTACTCTGAAGAAGTAATTAAAGTAAAAAAAAAACATTTTATAATGGATGATAACTATAACTAGTGATAAGTATTCCAAGAGAAAGTATTCCGTTTATTTCGAACTCAACCACATACTAACTCCTTATAAATTAGCCTGTAAGTCTTTAAAAAGAAAAAAAAATCTTTATAGGAAACCGTACAAAAAGGTTAATAAAGCATCTCAAAAGCTCCATAAGAATGAAGCCCGTTCTCATTCGTTCGTTTATTTGGATGAATGCGCAAGAGTTCATCAAGTGCCTTTTTTAATTTTGAATGAAGAACAGGTTGCTAGTCAATACAGGCGTTATTCCGTTCTCATAATGTCCAGTGTTCGAAGTTTGAATTGTTCAAATTTTTAGTATTACTGGCCGCTAAGTACAATTATGTCCTGTATGCATAATCAGTGATAAACGTGCATTTTAAGGATTTTATTTAATAAGTGATACATTAAGAAATTAGTTTAAATTATTTACGACTGTCATAGTTATAAATTACTATTAAAATAATTTAAAAGTGTACATACAGGCTTTCTTTTTTAGGGTTTATAATCCTAACAAGGAACCCTTATAGTTTTGCTATGCTCATCCGCTTGTTTGCCCGTACAAAGTTGTTTTTTTTCTTTTATTTAGATTCAGTTATCCAATGGGGTAGATAACTGTCAAGTCAAATCACGTATTAAGTACATTTTTGTATGAAATACTGTTTCGTGACGTCATACCTAGCTATTGTCAAATAATTTATATTTAATGTTGATATCAAGATGACAAATCAATAAAGAGATTATGAAACTGATAATGGAAGACAATTCAAACTCCAGTTTAAGATGTTATATTTAATTATGCAGATTGAATTATTTATTTTAAACCTAGAAAAGTACCCTATTGTGAAATATTTCACTTGTCACTTAAGCGTCAGATTCACCCCCCCCCCCCCCCTACTCCCGTGATTCTTTTATTCTTATAAATGTGTTGTTATTTGTTTTAAACGAGTAGTAATAAACTACAGAATCCTATTTGCACTTATACAGCATGTTTCTAAAACTATGAATAAAATAGATATTCAGATCAAGATCAGTACTATTATTTTATTATATTATATATATGCAGTTATATATATTATATTACATATGCAGTTGCATATAAAGGACACAGCAAATAAAACTGCATATTCTTTTGTACAAAAGCAATAACACCGGTGCAGTCACATGTTTGCTTATTGTCTTTTATCCCACAATTATACCATGCGTACGCATTCACGTATTCGTACCACACAAAGAAATATAACAGAATCAATGTTTATACTAAACCACAGTTAGCTGGTACATACAACAAAGTTCCAAAACAGACAAACAAATGCTCCGCACCCCTATCTAACTCATGCACACCGCATCTAATCAATCATTCATACCCAAATACCTAACCCTACAAAAAACCGATCATGCGAAAAGAGTACGTCTGGTTGTCATTTCCTTACTAAACGGTTAATATCTTCCTGCCACTAAAAAAGCAACCCAATAACGAATGCAATAAGGTTAGTTTCAAAACGGATGTGGCAGATAAGGTTGAGTTCACACAGCACGTGTCAAGCCCTTTAAGCTGGAGTTCGAGATAAAAAATATTTGAGTAAACGATGCGTATAACTTCGTATTCATTTAGTGACATCATGTCGACTATTAATAAGAATGACAAGCTCATGTGAACGAGGGTTTAAGCTTATAAAGTATTTTTTTCCTTTGAACTCATCCCTGATTTTTTCTTTGAAGAAATACCCTATTTAATCATGACTCGATTCTGGCTCTATTAAATTTTCAACTTGGCTAAGTATAAATAGTACAAATTTTCATTCGTCGATTCCCTACAATCGATTTACGGAAGCGAAGAATGAACAGGGCTTATCGTTAAATTGTGCGGAGGAACGATAGAGGCTGTACCACGAAACTAAAACGATATACGATTGTATCTTCCTGTATCACACGTAGTATATGAGCCGAAACATATTACATGAGCCGGTTGAAGTAAAAGCCGCAATGTATTACGTATAAATACTGTAATGTCTTTGTAATAAGTTACGAATGTGTATTTCTAGCGTATTTTAATGACGTCTTACTTTCTCTATCTTAATATTAGACATATATCATGTCTGATGTACTACTATTAAATTTTTTGTCCATGTGGTGACGGATTAATAATACGGACTATGAGTGTCACAAAAGCTGACTAAGGGTGCAAATTACGCAGGACAACAGCACTGCAAAGAGAAGGAAAACTTGAAACAAATCCTATACCAACCCGTCTGGCCAGCGTGGTATATAGACATAGGTCTCCTTTCTATGGAGAGGCCTATGGCTAGCAGTAGACTACTAAAAGCTGTTGATGATGATGACTATTATAACTAAATCATCACACCCTGTATGATCATCACATCACACATTGTTGATAGAAATACGTTAAGAGTGGCTACCAAAACACCAAGTGTAAAGAGCAGTATAGTCTAAAAAAAAATGTTTTTATATTCATAATGAGTTTTATTTCTATAAACAACCACGTACTTTAAAAATGTAATAATATCATGAATATTAAAATATGTTTATAGTAGATAGTAGAGTGGAAGTAATATTTGAGGGCTGACCACATCACCATGTGGGACAAATAGTCGGGGAAGAGAGAGAAGGATATAGTTTTTTTGTGTACCATAAAAACATGTTAAAACTATCTTAGACTCGCTTTCCGCCCTCGTGTATGTCAGTTAAACCGTATGTCCTTCCTCCAAAGTCAAAATTTCTTCATACCAAATAATTCATCTAAATCGGCTCAGCGGTTATTGATTTCCCCCCTTTACAGGATGACTTCTTCTTAAAACTCTGTTATGCAATTTACCAGGATCATAAATCGGTTCAGCAGTTTTAGCGTGAAGAGGTAACGGACAGACACAATATTAGTATGGATACAATGTTTAAAGACTAAAATTAAAATTATTGGCAAATGCTTTTTATTCCCAGGTAGCGTCAGGTTAGCATTAGGGTAAAATGTTTTCCAATGCGCCGACCCTATAATTGGGTACAGACTATACATTTTTTGACATAATAATGACACTTATTTTGTGTTTTTTACAAAGTTATAACAACCAGAGAATTCTTAACATTTACGAGTTTAACGTGACAAATGGTCATTGGAATATTCCACGATTATAATATTAATGACCTTGATATAAATGAACTCCGTCATAAAATCATTCAACTCTACCTTCCCATGATAATTATATGGGGCACTACAGTTACGATAAAAGTTTATTGCACCATGGTTTACCATGGGAGTATCCACTATAACAATTTAATTGAATTATATCATGGTAAAGTTTATGAATAATACTTTTTTTTTAATTTATTTATGACTTCATGCACAAATGTGTACATCGGCGGACTTAATGCCTAAGGCATTCTCCCGATTGGGTGATGCAGAGAAAGAGTGAGGTTGGAACTCTGCCGTCTCCTTCTGCGAGCAAGTTATGCTCGCGAAGGAGACGGCGGAGCGGTACCGGGAGACTCTCCCGGCCCGCCAGGCCCGGGAACGGGCCAGGTACCGCAGGCGACTCAGGCGCCGGAGGTCGCAGAACGACCTCCGTCCTCCATAAGCGCACGCCTGGGGGTGACAGGTGAGGCCATCTGTCACCCTAGCAGAAGCAGGCCGGGTGGTATATATGGAAAAAAAGGTGCATTTATAGGGACAAATGATAGAGTTCTCGTTCAGTACTATTTGTCGTTCGAATAGACGTATACAGGCAATGATATATTATTATATTTATATTATATATACCAGGATAAACACATTTACATATATATATTCATATACACATAGATACAATTATAAAAATATTATAACTGTGGGTGATGAATTAAGAGCCCGTTGATTCTGCCAACTCACTCAGTAACAGCTCCTTTACTTGAATATACTTGAAATAGGAGAAAAGTAAGTATATCTGTGGTTTTAAAAACGAATCATTTGTTTTAAAAAAAGTACATTCGTAGAGTACTTTTAACTATATTTCAATAGTAAATATATTTCATAAACTTGCAATGTTTGTATACAAATGTACCCACAAATAATGTTAGGTGTAATCTAGCAACAGGGATTTAAAGCATTTATTCTCAATCGATAAGGCTGACATTTTACTCCCACGTTTAATTAGGATAACGATATAAATAAATAAAAAAGTTAAATAAAATTTGAAACATAAAAACGTGTTTTTGATACGGATAACGTTAAATTAGACATTTAATTACCCTCAATAAAAAATCGACTTAATATCGCTAAAGAATTATCTATCTATATTAATGAAAGCGTGTTTGTTCAATTCTAATTTATTTTAACAGTAATTTTTGCCCTCGGCTCCGCCCGCATGTATGTCAGTTATCGCAGTAAAGAGTAGCCTATGTTACTCGCTGATAATGTAGCTTTTCATTGGTGAAAGAATTTTTAAAAGCGGTTTAAGCGTGAAAGCGTAACAAACAAACGAACGTTTTAAGTCTTCAATAATTTTTGTTTTCTTTCATCTTTTCATGAAAGAATCACTAAAAGAAGATTTAACTATAATCACATAAAACTATAGAAAATAACGGTGGACATAAAAAAATATGTTCCAGAGATATGATGAATTAATGGATAAAATCGACATTAAAAGTCGCTCAAACTAGTTTTTAAATACTAATATACGCTATGTAATATAATAAGATTTTTAGATACTATTTTAATTAGTATTGAAAAAGTTTATTGGTGGTTGTTTTAACGACTTCAGATTTTTGTTATGAACCTCAAGTCAAGTTATGTTGGAATAACTTAACGAGAAAAAGTAAGTTAAAATAGCGAGGAATTGTTACTATTTATAAGCACAGGTAACATAAAAATCAGTCTGTTGATTGTTCTTACTGATGTAACGATTCGATAAAACATTCAGTAACTACAGTAACCTTCAAGCATTCGTTACGAACTAATTCTAAGTAAAACCTCTTTCTACACTACCCGACATGAATGTAAGGGAGGTATTTAATGGTAATAAAATTGAACATTCACGAGAGGTCCTTTACACAAATAATAGCACAAACAAATTTAGGTTCGACGCTCACAAACTACTCTTTAACGAATGACAACGAAAGTAAATTCTTAGTAGACGCACGTGACCTGTACAGCGATCACAATTAGTCTAACTAGGTATTTAAATAAGTAACTTGGAAAATTCATTACAAGTTCATGAGACTAATAAAATACTTATGAGTAAACTTTTACCTGCAAAGTGTTTAAAGTTAAATGTAAAGTATTTTGTCAAAACATAACGTAATACGTTACGTTACGTGTAGGTGTCACAAAAAAGAAGCCGAAAGTTATAACGAACGAACGCGACATCTTATTAACTTTTGCGTTTATTAATATACAATTAAATGAACTAAAAACACCGCAATGATTTGTGTAGTTTCAAAACCTTATACTAACATACCTTTCTTCTAGACCAACGGTGATCACAGGCTGAATGGCATAACGTGTCTTAACCGCCATGTCACTTTCCGTCCATGTTTCGGAGTTTGGGTGTTTTCTATGTATAATATGTATGTATTTACAAAAAAAAAGTATAAAAGAATTCTATCAGTCTAGCTTTCATGGTAAAAGATCTGCTTAGTTTGAAACGAGATGGCGTTGTGTGTCAGATGTCCGAAATATTATTATTATGTTTCCCGTTTTGTGTAGTAGGTATCTTAAATATTTTTAATAAAGTTTATAACTCTTAATATCTTATTAATTAACACTAACGTTACAAAATAACTATGTATGTCATCTTTCTGTTTATAATTTACCCCGAAACTGGACGAACAAAAAAAAACGATCAACCGAAAATATTTCAATTAACAGTAAACAAAAGTACGTTCGCTGCACATTGTCTAGCTTAGTAACTATCAATTAAATCGTAAAGGAATTCTCTTCTGATCAAAGTGATACCTGTAAGCTGAGCTTAAACGTATACTAGTACAATAAATATTGAGAACAATATACTCATTAGACAATAGCGTTACATCTCTATTCATTGATGAAAATGGCAAAATTTGGTACCCTGTTTGTAACTACCTTGTATTATATATATTAAGATTAGGGTATCCATTATTTGGACAATACTGATGTAAAAATAGGCATTTATAACACATAATAAATTCGGTATTTTGTAATCGTATAAGTGAAATTAGTTATTGATGTTTATTGGTGTTATTTTAAAATGTTTTGTCACATTTTTAACACGATTTGTAATAAAAAGCAGTGGTTTTATAAAAAAAATATGTTTCATCCTATTAATACAATATATATTGCTAACAATGGTAAATACCTACGTTTATGTAATACTAGCTTTTTCCCGAAGCTCCGCCCGCGTTTATGTCAGTTATTGCGATAAAAAGTGGTCTATGTTACTATACAATAACATGGCTACTTTTATATATGTAGCTTTCCATTGCTGAAAGAATTTTTAAAATCCGGTTGTGGGGTAGAATGAGGAGAATACGGAATGTCACTACCCCAATTCATCCCGTGGGTGTCGTAAGAGCCGACTAAGGGCGCAAAACAAGGCAGGTCTCCAGCACTGCAAAAAGAAGGAAAACTTGACACAAACCCTATACCAACCCGCCTGGCCAGCGTGGTATAGTAGGCCAAAACCTTTCTAAGGCCAAGCCTATGTCCAGCAGTGGACTATTAAAGACTGTTGATATGATGTGTGGGGTAGGTGTGAAAGTGTAACAAACAAACCAACTCACTTTCACATTTACAATATAAGATAGACAGATAGGTAGATAGGCACTCTTTATTGCACACCATAATTAGGATACATACAAAAAACAGTGATACAATGGGCGGTTTTCGCAGTCTGCGATCTATTCCAGGCAACCTTTAGATTTAGATGGACCATACTATATAGTACTTGTAAAATATGTAACGTGTGGTGTGCATTTACAATTATAATAATTACAAGTATGAACAGAATCCATGAAACTAAATGTAAAAGTATGGAGAAATCTATCCATATCTATTTTAAAACGCGCGGAGTATTCTTTGTTAGTGTTTTCAGGCAACCGCGCACATGCAGGTATATATGTACACACATCATTCTTACACTCAGAAGGCCAATTCTCGTAATAAAAGTTAGGTCACAATTCAGTATTTCAACGTTCACTCCAATGTGATTATATCGTATTGTAACCGAAAATTGAATCGGTAATCTGCTAGTCTTAGTAATACTTTACTATTTTACTTCGAAAATAACTTTATGACAGATGTGAGATCGATAGTTGATCGGAGTTGAATTGTGAACGAACTTTTATTACGAGAATTGGTCTTCAGGTCTTGTATTCCCAACGGGGTAGACTGAGGCGAGTTAAACGCCAACATTTTGTCGACTATAATTTTAGTCCCACCTACGTACGAGTTTGGAATACTTATATATCTAGAAAAAGTGCAGAAACTGCAGAAACTGGTGGTGTTTCTAACTTTGTGCTGCAACCACAATTTCGCCAGTGTCATGCATCTTGCGAAAAATTTGAATAATAGAAAACAGTTGAGCTTATACTCTCAATGAAATAAAGAAAAACATAAAACGATCTGAATTCGACCGCCAGGCGATGTGTAGCTAAATAAAATATTGCTGGTACTTTGCTTCTTATACAAAGACTACTAACTTATACAAGAACTAAGTAATAACATTAAAATTAATTTAGAAATTATTAGATTATTTTACATAGCAGTCCGTCTTTACTTGACGGTGGAATTTTAAACAAGAGGTGCTTTTAAAAGAGGCAGGACAAAGTTAATTTCCTGTTAAATTAAATTTTCAATTATTACGACTACTTTAATATCTAATAGATAATGTGCCTCGCCTTTTAAATCTCTAAAGACGCATTTACATTAGAAAATACAACATGATTGTTCAATATTTAAAATTCTATAATTCATCATCTTCAATTCAATAGTCCACTGCTGAACATAGGCCTTTCACTAAAATGGAGATTGTTGTCTACTATAACATTCTGGCCAAACAGGTTGGTATAGGATTTTTTCAAGTTTTTCTTCTCTTTGCAGTGATGTTGTCCTGCGTAGTTTGCTTGCTTAGTCGGCCCTTATGATGACACTCTGTTTTCTTAATACGTCACCACAGGGATTCTACAATAACCTTAGATAATAATATCATCTCCTTTGCCTTTACAAAATTATTCACTCCACCAACTATGCGCCAGATCTGTGTTCTCTATTAACACCAGACAGGTCACGCTGTCTCAACGTATTTGAAACTTACAAAAATAACACGTCTTCTATAAACCTATCGTAAGGATGTGTCTAGAGGATTCGATCCCGGTCGATTTTTATAATCCCGGGATTTCGGGATTATCTACAGTTAATCTCGGGATCCCGATAGTCCCGGGATTGTATTGGCAATGGAAAGTGGTAACAAAAAGACAGTGAAACATATCAAAATATTTTTTTTGTTTATCATTTAGTTTTGTGAGGACATAGAATATTTAAGTTTTAAATCTCCAAAAAGGCGGTTAACCAAAATTATACTTTCTTCTTATAAAATAAACAAACTAGTGCCTAGTTTGTCTTGTGTTTCGGTAAATATTTTATGAAACTAACAATAAACTTCAAAAAATCAACTTCATTAGACTTATTTAGATAAACTATAAAAAAAAAACTATATGCTAAGAGACCAATGTTTATAGATACCTACTCATATTTTTTAATTAAATTGCCCAGAAACTTTATAAATTACACACTTTTACGCATAATCCAGAACCGGTCATTAGCAAAAACAAATGAATTCAGCTGTGTAGACAAGATGGCTGTCAAAACATCAAATCAAGGCAAGTGCGTTTCTTTTTACGCAAATTTTTATTGACTTATGTAAAAAATGTATCAATCCCGAAAATCCCGGGATTCATTAAATTTAATCCCGAAAATTTCGGGACTAAAATATGACCGGGATCCCGGGATCCCGAGATCCGGGATCCTGGAATCGAATCCTCTAGATGTGTCGCACATGTAACGAATTGAATCGGAGTGGAGTTGTAATGTATTTAATGGAAGATTCTCCCAGTACAAGAGAGTCATAACACATTATAAATGCTCAATGTTCGTAGTAAAGTACTTCTCTCTTCTTTTCTTTTAACAAACAACTTTAAATTAACGTGTGCTATAAATACATGCACTTGAGTGGCTTTTTTTTTAATTAAGCGTAACAAGTATGTGCATTTTATTTTGCCTGTTCATGTTTTGTATGCTAACTTTGGATCACTGTCTAGATTTTTAAATACCTATCTCTTTATATTTCCTGTAACATGTAATGGCAGTAATCTGTAAGCGTGCCTTTTAGAAAAAAATAAATAAAATGACGACCTTCAAACGTTCAAGAAACTCCTTCCTAAAAGACCGGCAACGTATTTGTGAATCCTGAGTTGCAGACGTTTATAGGCGGAGATAGTCACTTTCCATCAGATGACCCGTTTGCTCGTCTGCCCCCTCTTCCATTAAAAAAAATAAAAAAACAATTTATGGTAGGGGGTAAACGAGCAGACGAGTGAGCTGATTGTAAGTGACTACCCTCGCCCATTGAGTAAAACTTCTTAAAATAAATATTATATTTTTATTATTTTTTATCAGAAAAACCCTATAAAATTATTCCCGCGGCCCGGGAATCGAACCTACCAAGACAAATTCCACGCGTCGAAGTCGCAGGTACCAGCTAGTATTTAATAAAAAGATATAGATATTCACACTGTCAAAATATTATATTAAAACCAATGTGTAATGTATTCTATCTCATTCTCTCGCCGACTTAATCCTATACATTTACGAGTATGTGTTTGCTTCTTTATCGTGACGCATTTTCGTTTCATCGAGTTTCAAATTACAACGATTCTAAAGGTTTCACTTCAAAAAAAGTTAAACCGGAAGGTAGTTAAAAAGTCAAAAAGTCAAACAATACTAACAAAGACCACCAAAATCTAGCAATCGCAGTTGATTTGCTGTCATTTTTGAAGAGTTCCGTTGTCTGTCTCCGAAACTCATCATCAGATCTATATGAAATTTAAATCTGACCATTTCGGAATATATCCCTATGGAAAAAAAAGAATTTTGCATATTCGTCTATGTATGATGGAGCTATGCCCGAACATATGTAAAAAAGATATAAAACCATCCGAATTGATAACCACCTCCTTTTTGAAGTCGATTAAAAAGCTTCAGTGAAAGTATAAGTCATATGTAACACAAGAATTGTTGCAAAAGGGCATGTTTTTATTTGCAGAAAAAATGATTAAATAATTTCGTATCTCGAACACAATTCCTCTCCCATTCCCCTCACTGCTAGTTTGATTGACGTGCGGATGCTGCCGCAGTTGCGTCTCAGTTGATAGCTGTCAGAGTCACGTGGTGTCACGAGAAGGGGCCTCCTATAACTAAAACGTGCGATTCATCTTCTAAAATGTATGATATACACATGACGTTTACATCGTTTTGGTTTTAATATCATTTTGACGCGTATGATGAGTCGGGTCCTCCGGCTTCTGTTAATATAGTTGAGCTTGAAGATGGCTGACGCTGGTGTCATGCTCTTGAACAACTGAGCTGATCATGACCATCTTCACACTGTTATCGTTCAAAAAATTGAATGGTAATTTACCCGATTGTTCATATTCTAGAGCATATATTAATCAAACACTGAACATGAATGTAACAATTGGTAAAGAGTATCCTTTGAAGGTCTTCTCTGTTCTTCTCCATAAGATCTGGTTATTGGAACAGACATCTACCTCCACAATACACACATCAGACTCGCACACCTGACAATTCAAAAATACCTATAAATATATATATTAAAATACAATTGGCTCAATTGAAACAAATGATTTAAATTTTATATCCAATACTAATACTACTTGTGATAACTTCGATATCCCCTAAAACTTGGGTTGATGGTCGTAGTAGACTTAAAACCGACTCCAACCTAGGAAAAAGGCTTGAAGGAAGACTTCTTATAATAGTTAATAGTTAAATTTTAGTTCCGTTTCACTATATCCAGGACAATAGACAGACGTTATTGCTCCCCACTATGTCAATTTGTTCGCAGCAAACAGACTGTGGATGAAGTTTTCGCTGAACATCGATCTGACTTCGTTATTTTATCGTATGAGAGATATATATATATAAGTACTTAAATAAACCAGCTAAACCCTGGTTCGCTGTGGCACATTTTAGTTGTATCGGTCAAAAATCAGAATCAAAAGTGCCACGAAAAATTTATAAAAGCTATCTTTGAAGCGGCTTGTAAAAAGTGTCAAGCTCAATCGGTGCCGAACTTTTCGAGTATTTGAAGCGTACACAAAACCAACATAACATTTTGATATATACATATATATATATATATTACCCATACTACATATAAAAGGTGAATATATATTATAAAAGGTGTGTCTGTCTGTCTATCGGTCTATCTGTTACCTCTTCACGCTTAAAGCGCTGAACCGATTTAGATTAAATTTGGTTTAGAGATAGTTTGAGTCCCTGGAAAGGACCTAAGATAGTTTTTATCTCACAAACCATAGTTTAAGGGAGTGAAAGGGGGGGTGGAAGATTGTAAGCGAATTGATTTCCATTACAATCTTCCACCACTGAACCGATGTTGTTGAAATTTGGTATGGAGATAATTTGATTTTTGAGTCGGCTACTTTTTACCGCGGTAAGCGACATACACGCGCACAAAAGCTAGTAGGTTATACTTATAAAACAAACTCTTAATAGTAACCTCGACTAAAAACTATAGCATGTTTATGGTGATAAATAGTGTATAACAGCGGGGATGCGTTTTACTAGACATATTTTATGATGAGTCTAGTTTTATAACTAACGATTTTGTTAAATTATATGTTTTTACATTATAATACAGCTGTGATCTTTATTGCGCTGTAAACTATTTACATAATTTTATTCGTTTTGTTAATAAAGCGTGTTCTTTTTTCGTTTTTAACTAAAATTTTGTTAGTTTTCTTACTTTCTTTAAATTGGTGAAAACTACGGTGAATTTGATTTTTACAACTAATATTAATAATTACTTAATACAACTTATGCGTTGCCGTCTGATCCAAAACTAGTCAAAGTATCTACTATAATAAACACACTTATACTTTTTAAATACGTACAGTACTGTCAATTATTTTGTCCTGATGGGAATCGAACCTCTAGCAGTCAGGGACATAATAAAATTGAAGAGTTTGTTTGAAATGTCAAAATAATAGCTGTCTATATAAGGAGTAACTTAGGCTATTTTTCCTTTCAGAAAACCCTTATAAAATTTTGCCCGGTCCGGGAATCGATCCCGAGGCCTCATTTTCTGCAGTCGCGTACCGTACTGCACCACTAAGGTATCGCTATTCAAATTCCACTCGCACTAAGTCGCGGGTACCACCCAGTATAATATATTATTAAAGATAAAGATCTACAGTAAGAATACAGACAATATTAATAATTGTATGGATGTTATCAGTGAGTTAGCCATTAACTTATTACGATCGATCTTCGAGGCTAAAGTGGAACACTAGAGTTAACAAATAATATCATTATATTGACATCTTTGACTCAAAGACTGAATGATAATGTTGCAATAAGATTGAGTGGTTTCTGTGTATGGAGGACAGCGCAATCTAGTGTCAAGTGGGCCACACGCTACGAATTGAGATTATGGTTCTTGCTTGCTTGCACTTTCATCTAGTGTTAAATATCGGGTGAATATAGAAATTTGTAGATTGTAGGTGGTTCTGTCTGGAACATTCCATCGGATATTCGGGATTATTCTACTAATTTCTATAGCACTATAAAAGCGGAGCGTACGGGACAGTATTGTTTTACCACACAGCGAATTAATATCTAGCGATTTTATGTATAGTAATTTCTTGTGTGTAATGTGAGTGGTTGTAAATACATTGCAATGAAAGTAAATAACCGACAACTTTTATTTTTTGTCTACCCCGCTCGTAACAATAACATGTGAAATCATTTTTATATGTTCCAATTCCATTTTAAATTATGAAAAAGTTAGGATCATGATAAAAATACTGATGAGAAAGACATCCCCTCAAGTGGCGTTACTTTAAGTTATAGAATAATTAGTACCACGAATGCTTACTTTATCAAGATGCTTATAGTACAACAGAAAATTTACTTAAACAAGACGTTTATGTGAAAAGCAGCTCTCACATCAATTAAATTAAAGTTCAGTATTGATCGGCCACTAGATAAATATTCCTAGAGACGGACAAACTGATATGTATTTAATTACCACGCTCGGAAGCGCTGTATACAGGGATTGCTAACGACCGACAGTTAGAACGTGCTCCCTTTTGAATGAGTGACCGAGCCACGGGGACCGAATTTTCCGTGTACATATGAAAAATCGGATGTTGATTTTAATTCTCTATTGTTTCTGATGACGATCGGCATCGGGGATTTATTGGAGATCAAAAATTTCCATACGGAAATGCATAAACCAAAGACATACAGGCATTTGCAGACAAAAGGGCAGTCCTGGTCATCCACATTACGTGATGTTTGTGCTGTGGTAGAGCCCAGACGAAACTCGTAAAAGTTGAAAATATCGCTCAATAGTGATTATGCGTTATTTGCGAGTTTAACAGAGTTAAGATTATGTGGTATCAGATTTTTTGTCAAATTAAACAGGAAGAGTCTGATAGTGTTTGTACAAAAGAGATTCCCGTAAAATTCTAATTTTAAACATAAATGTATACAACTAAGGCAACAAAGAAGTTAGTACTTAACAATTTGGGGACAAGTAAAAATAAATTGATTAATTTGAGTCCCATAAGCAACATATTGTAAGACACAAACATACAGCTTATAAAAAATCTTGATTAATACTGAACACTGATGATTTATCAACATCAACTGTGCCTTTATAACAAAGTACATAATTGCAATTAAAAAAACCATGAAATTTGTACTAATGAAGTACAATCATAAATACATATATCAATACCTTCAACAGTAGCTTGGAGACATTAATATGCTGCTGTCAGCCAATATGTAGACAGTTCTATTTAACCCTGATGTTCTATCGATACATCCAATCCCCTCCGCTCTGACCGAGTTACTTCCAAACGGATTGAGACCCCAGTGCACTCAATGTGCAATAAAAGCTGCCTTTTTCCCTCCCTAATGAATTTCTTTATTGCTCCTTTTAACGGCGGTATTCTGTTGTTAGAATGAGATGGAATGTGAAGACAAAACGAGGATTTGTTTGTTGTTTGAGGTTAAGCGATATTGCTGCCTTTGACGGACAGATGTGCCGTTCAGTACGGACATAATTGATGTTTGGAATAATCCAGCGTATAATATAGTACAGCGTTCAATACCTTTTATTCAAGCAATTTGCTGTTAAATATAGGAATATGAGAATTCTTTGTACGTATTTTTAAGAATATTTCGCGAATGGAAGAACATTAACTTTAGTATAATTAAAGTTAGAGGGTCGAATATCCATACTTATAAATGTGAAAGTGAATTTGTTTGTTTGTTTGGTACGCTTTCACGTCTAAACCATATAACTGATTTTAATAATTCCCACCAACAGCAAGCTACATTATCGGCGATTAACATAGTCTACATTTTACCGCGATAACCAACACCCGAACAGCGGCGAAAAGCTAGTATTATAATATTTAACGGGCCTGTTGGTCTAGTGGTTAATGACCCTGACTGCTAAGCTGGGTTCGATTCCCACCCAGGACAAATAATTGTGTGATGAGTACGATGATTTGTTCTGTGTCTGGGTGTAAGTAATCTATATGTATGTATTTAGAAATATATAAGTATGTTTATCAGCAGCATAGTACTGGATTTTGCCGAGTTTGGAATCAGACGGCCGTGTGTGAGATGTAGGAAGTTATTATTATTATTCCTTCAGTACTTGGATAAGGGATTCGTTCTCTCACGCATCGTCTGAACTTGCCCCAAGTTAGCTCAATCGGGTGAAGATCCGGTCTGCGTGCTGGCCGCTCCATATAGTAAATGTTTAAGTCTTAAAGGTTTCTCTTGGTGACTCATTAACAATAAACCCAGAAATATTGCTCTCAAGTGTATCAGAACGTGGTAGTTGAAAGGAATAGATCAAAAAATGTTAGCCTTATTATTTAATGTCTTGAAGTCATCGCTTCCTTCCCTCTAACGAATACATAACAAAGTTATCGAGAAGACATTGGCTCATTATCTTAAGCATTAACCGCTCATTACAATCTCATTATGTAAACAAAACTCACGTTCTTCACGACTGTCGTCCCTTTGTACGTCTGCTCAACAGAATATTAAATTATGAGATTGAAATCTAATCACGATACAACTTTGCTATTTGCAGACAATAATAAGTGCATTTATGTCATTGGTATGCATAAACACACCTAGTGTTTATTTTAATATTGGCACAAGTCCAATATTTAATAATTGAACGGAAGGAAGTTAGGACGGTCTGAGTTTGTGTCATTGTAGATTGTAACATAACCATTTGGACTTAAATACTATTTTTAAATATCAATCTTCCGTATCTTAGTTCAAGTAATTTTAATTTTTTCATCCTTTGGGAATCGTAGTTTTTCTGCTGTATCCCCAATAAAACGTAGGTAGAATTTCGTGTCATGACGGATTTAGAGTACGGATTGTCACGACCTCTATTCATCATACCTAGTCGGTGACGTAAGAGCCGACTATGGCAGCAAACTACGCAGGATAACAGCACTGCAAAAGAGAAGGAAAACTTAATACAAACACTATACTAACGGATCTGGCCAGCGTGGTATGGTAGGCCAAAACCTCCTTTCTAAGGAGAGGCCTATGTCTAGCAGTGAATGATGATGAAAATTTTGTAATTATCGATAAACGGCGAATAACAAACATCGATATATATACCGATAGTATCGACTATCCCAATAATCACCTTACATTTTTACATTACATATACATTTTTAAACATTAACGTTTAGTTACCAGTACTGGGTTATCCTCGAGGCACTTCTCTTTAGTTCCAAAATATAAAATCAAATCGTCGTAAGGTAAAATACTCGTAAATTCCCCATAACCCAAAAACATAAAAAACAAACTGACCGACGAAACACCTGCCTAAAGTTAACCTAACGTTCATACTTAACTAAAGGTGCATTCCAACCGGATCGATATGAATCAGCAGGATTAGTAGTCTGACAGTTTTATGGTATATTTATATATATTCGAAATGTTTATTAACTGTATATATGATAATTTATAAGCAGATTGGGTATAGAACGCGCTATGTAGATACTTTAACGCTGATTGTAGAAAACGGTGGAATACATTTTGATATTGCTGAGATGATTTTGGTGATTTAAATTTCGAACATAACATAATAAAATTACGAATTATCAGATTACTGACGTCGAAAGTAAACACTACAAACGATGGTATCTGGTATTTTATTTCATTTCTGGTATTTTATAAATTTTGGTATCGATGGAATTAATAAAGATGATAGATTCATCTATAATGAATATATGAGGATAACAGTAATCGAATATTGATCTCAAATATGTTAAAATCTATATTTTATTTTATTTAGTTACAGTACAAGTACATTAGTAATGTTGTTAACGAAATGCCAATAAGAAGCTTCCACAGATACACAAAAAACATTCTAATTAATTTACATTCTAGGTAAATAATTTAAAATGAAAATACATGCAGAGCCAAGAGTCATAATCTGATAATTCGCAATGTAGTAGTAAAGGTAACACTATCAACAAATCTGTCAGTTAATGTCATAATAATAACCGGTCACACCTCACACGCGGCCGCCTGATCCCAAACTAGGCAGAGCCTGTACTATGGTAATCAGACTGCTGATGAACATGCTTATACATTTACAAATAAATAGAAATAATACATTGATAAATTATACCCGGATACCCTGCAAATTACGCTTGTTAAAAACAAATTAAACAATTGTTTGTCCTGGAACGTCCCGCGTCGCCGTAGTCAGGGTCACTGATCACTGTACCAAATCTTCATCCTCGTCAGGATGTCATATGTAAATTAAAAATTTAAAAACCCCCGACGCACTTCTTGGATTTGAAATTAGTCATAGTGTATAGTATTCTACTAGTCAAGCCCTTTAATTTAATAACCATTATTGAGAAAGTTGTGAAAAAATACATAATCCGCTATTTTGTGGCGGCGGCCATCTTGAACCGATTTTCATCAAACATAGCTAAGACCACTCCCGACTACTTCACCTTTCAAACCAAATAAACAAAACCAAAATCGGTTCATCCGTTTGGGAGCTACGATGCTACAGACAGACACACACACAGACACGTCAAACTTATATCACCCCGTCGTTTTTGCGTCAGGGTTTAAAATTAAGCCCGACTGATACCGAGATTAGCCGAAACAAACAAATAGAAAATTTCAAAAGTAAATGATTTTGTTGTAAGCACCGTGAAAAATCCTTACATAATATATTACATAAAAATCTGATACTTTGATACCACAAACAGACATTTCAGTTTCATTTATGTGCATAAATGTATTTCATTTCATGTATGTAATTGTAGTTTTTTGGACTGAAACTCAATCACATTTATTATTTAACGTTCAGTATTCATGATAAAAAAAATTGTACGAATGATAAATTAATACTGCAAGCCCAAACGCTTGACAGGTGTTTCTTTCAAACTTTACAAACCGACTAAATAAAAAAGCTGCATAGAAATGTGGTCGGTATTTCGAGGTATTTTTCAACAAACAATTTTGAACAATCATGCTTTGGGTAACATCGGTGAAGTTGTCAGTTTGAGTCCGATCGTTTTCGGTATCATAATAGTTTTTTTTTTCAAAACGTGCTTACAAAGTCATAGTGCGGCATTAATCGCTGAATCACAACAGCTGAGTTTAATAAAGATCCATTTATTCAGTTCATTGTGTAAGTATTCATCTGTTTATTTTGCTTTTCAACCTTCTTTTATGATATTAGTACTTCATGTTATATTACTTATGGCAGATATCAGAGTCGTACATGCATAAAATAACAATGTTTTCTAATATTCTTAGTAAAAAAAAGAAAGAACCGAATGGTAAGTTTTGATTTTACTTTCAATTTCTGATCCAGTGAGCCATTAAGTCCTTTGAGCTATCAAGACAAGGCGTATATGGTTCTACGAAAATTGGTTTAGCTTAACAAAAAAAAAGCTTTCATGTCAAACTAAATTGAAATGTAAAAAACAGTTCCACTTTCATGGATCCATTATCAGACCATCGTTACTAAGCCTGGTGGCCTCATCAAAACGAATCACGAGCCTTAACTCTTAAAGGTTTAGATTATAATTTTGTCATTCAAACCTATATTTATATATTTGTTTTTTTTTTCTTAACTAAAAGATAACTCCCGCATTAGTAATATATTCGTGGTCACAAAAAACACCCAAACTCAGAACAACAATTTGTGGATCATACAAAGTGTCGTCCCATGTGGGGGTTGAACCCACAACACTCAGCGCAGTAGGAAGCGCTAACCACTACGCCATCAGTCATCACATAGTTTCATTTAAATACCACAATTATCAGAAGTCGTTCAAGATTTGTTAATGTAGTTATTTAGTGACAAGTAAAGCTAATAAAAGCGTGTTAGAAAATAAAATGAGCCTATTTGGAAATGGGTTAAACATTTAAACATATGCATAAAATCTCATAGCAGACTAACTTCTGTTCTAAAATATCTTTTCAATCCCTGTTGTTCGATTCCCATTACATTTCGAATCCCTCTACACGAACATTAAACCCAATGCAGTCTAATTTCAGCCACTAAAATAGCAGTAAAGAATAAAACACTCGATCAGCGCGACATTCCAGACAATGGCAACACGATAACTCACTATGGTACAAACTTTTGTGATAAAAGAACTTCTCTTTAGCGCTCGAATTTCAACCTTAACGTAAAAGGAATAAGATTGAGGGTAAATGAAAAGTGAAAGTTGCTAGAATTAGCCCCCGTCACGCAACGACCTTATTGGTGAACAAAAATAACATTATTAGACATCGAACCACGTTCAAAATTACGGGCACGATGTGTTCAATCATATTACTATTATGGCAATAAATTTTAGGGCGTGCGCGAGTTTGTAGGTTATTTGGCGACGTATGATTGTTCCGCTCCTTAAAGAATTATCGCAAGCGTTTTATGCAAGAATGTGACAATAACACGTAAGTTAAAAAAGTCAGACAAATACGAATTTTGACTAGAGCAGCGAGGATTATTTAGAAACTTGTATTTGCATATCTTGTCCAATCTTGTAAATCAATTTTTGAAGATGTTTGAAATTGCAAAAATACTCCTCCTGTTCCCTATCGCACAGATTGTACGCCAAATCAGCTTAAGAAAAAAATATACTACTGTGGTTTTTTTTATAGGACCGTGACTGAACTCAAAAAGAGTGAAGCAAAAATAGTCATGTAAATCCTCATCTAAAATCTATAATACAATATTAAGTCTATATAATGATAGTTCAAGCTGTACTAGAGAGTGACACAAAGCAGAAAAATTTACATATAATGAATTATGTTTGTAATTCAGCCCCAGTCTCTATTTTTCATAAATTCTTAAACCTAATTTTTCACTCAAATTCGCAACAAATAACACAATGTGTTCGTAGTTCTGGGAAATTACAACTGTCTACCTGCATGTCACATCCTTTAAAATTAAATTATGACAATAAGAGAGTACTGTGTCTGTTATTATTAAAATTACAATAACAAGCACGACAATTTGCTACAACTCGTTGCTGCCTTGTTAAATAAATTACATACACAAGCTCTGCTGCTTTTCATACATGAATACAATGTAAGATTTATCTGACAGGCTGATATTGCATACCCGTAACTTGACCTGCTTAAGCTCTCTAAGATTATACATAGTTATTATCTTCATCATTAACAGCCTGTAATAGTCCACTGCTGGACATGGGCCTCTCCTAAGAAAAGGGGGTTTTGGTCGTCTGTACCACGCTGGCCAGACGGATTTGTTTCAAGTTTTCCTTTTCTTTGCAGTGTTGTTGTTATAGTTATTATCATAATCATTTTCTTGTCCAATTCCCTATTTCATTTGGAGTCGGCGCAATGTGTAATATTGCAAAAGGTTTTAGCTGATTTCTTTTATAGCTGGCTGCTTGCCTGATCTCATTTCACCTTGAAAATGTAATTTTCTTTAGACGGGACAAATGATTAAAGTACATTGAAGTAAGGAACAATTGCCTAGGGCAAGAAAGCAAGTAACTGTAGCAAGTTGTCTTAAATGTAGAAACAGGACCAAGAATACAGGAGCTCGAAAACGCTAGCAGCTGTCTACCCGTCGATCCTGTAATAGAAGACGCTGCTAAGACAGGGACATTAACTGACAAATGTATACATTTTTAGTATAATATGTTCACCCGTGTTCTGGAATCCCTAGCACAAGTTAAGCTTAGTTTTGAGTCTGTGTAATATGTCCCAGATTATTAAATTAGAACGTTGTGCATTTGAGAACTACTCTAGGAAAGTTTATACACAAGACAGATGCAAGCTGTCGCTGCAGTAGAGATTTATATAATAATTGTAAATGCGAAATTATGTTTGTTTCTTGGATACTTTTAAATACTCTAATGGCTTAAATCTGTAGATATAAGATACCTTTCATCTAGAAGATAATATCCGTTTCAAAGGCATAAAAAATGTAGTTATTTAAATAATTAAGGTGTGAAAAGTAACAGAGAATCAACTGACTTTAAATTAGAATACTCAGACTTACTTCCCTTGTCTAACTGTTGTGATGGTTTTCTCTCATAATTCAACGACTTAAGGATATTCAAAGTACAATACGTTTCAGATATCCATAACGAGTTTCAGGTCTAGGTAACTCGTAAGTAACTAAGGTAGAGTTGAAAGTTACTTACCAGTAACTTACGAATCGACACCCTTAATTTCAATAGCTATGTTTAAAGATACTACTAGTATTTCTTTAATATAATTTAAGTTACTAGAAGGCCAATTAAGATTGACAGCACAAAATATACAGTATTATTATTGCGTGGTACCAAGCATAGAGTTTGTACAGTACTCAAAAACATGCCATAAAGTATCTTAAACAGAAAGTGTAAATAATTAAGATACTTTGTTGCTCGTCTATATCTACAGAGGCGTGGCAAGGGGCAGCAACGGAAACAGAACTTGCAGGTCGATTTCCGCAAAAAACTGTTGTTCCGTTGTAAAACAAACTTATACTTAGTACTATTACGTTGTTTAGAGGGAAGTAAAATGTTTTTCTTGAAGAAATTTGTAGAGTTCTTTAGCAAATTCTTAAATCGTTCCAGAAATCTCGAAGAAGCTACAAAAAATACATATCGAACAGGCAACGCTTTTGAAGCCCGTTGAAAAGATTATATAATGAAATCAAATTATCCGATGAACAGTAAACGAACGAATAGGTTGAAAAAAACTATGAAAAGCTATTACAGTAGACAAAGAATTTCCAGTAAAGAAGTTTTTTGAGAGAGAAGAGAAAGTTTTGACTTAGGTGCGTGCTCAAATATGACATTTTTATTAATTGTATTCAAAAATTAAGAGGCTTTCATTAGAAGCATTGGACAGCGTAACAATATAGAATTTTTGATGCGTTTGTGACTCCTGTGTTGCAGACGGTCATGGGCATGATCACTTTCCATCAGGTCTTCCACCCGTCTGTTCGTCTGCCCCCTGTAACATAAAAAAAATAACCAGGATATAATCTATACATATAAAATTCCTTGTCATGACCGATTGATTGATTTATCAGAGTGTAGAGCCTAAACCGCTGGGCCAATAAAGTTGAAACGGCATCTGATGCTTTTTATGTTGTAAGCCCACTAAGAAAAGATTTTGGAAATTTTACCTCCAAGAGGTTAAAATAAGGGAAGAAAGGCCATTTGGAAGTTCATCATTTTCAAAGTTAGAAACACGAAATAAAAAATAATCAGACGAGCAAAGCTTATATAATTTTGTAGCTAAAACTCTAAATCAAACTAAAGATTTATATTGCGGCTTTTTTCTTAACTAGTCATTTCTTATCGGCATCACATCTCCAATATTGAAACCGTCTCTTGTCAATAGTAATCCGCAAAAGTATCTTTAGGATAATCCTTACTCCATAACCTTCTACTGGTCCCGTTCCCGATAACCGCACTTAAATCAACATTCAGAAAATTAATAACAAAAAGGAAGTTTGATCAAACAAAAACCTATTTTTTTCTCTCTATCCAATGTTTTATGGTGCGGAACTCGGATAGGAATCAGAAGGTTATGTCTTAAAAGGCCCCTTATCTGCAGATCTGTTTTAGCTTTTTGATTTATTAAGGTCAGAAGCTCGATAAAGCACGTCGGTTGTTCATTGTGAATTATGTGGAAAGGTACGTGTAATAATCTTGCCACTAAGTAATGTATGAAGTGTTTTGGATGCCACTGTGTGTTATGAGCTCTCATACCGTCTTAATGATGTGTTCTGTTTTTGTGTGCTTTTATTTAGTGGCATCAAAAGGTTTAAGCGCAGCTGTAAGGAGTGAGGAGAACATTACATGGCATCAAACAACTGACAACGATTGACTTTCCTAACTTCAATGACTATTCCATTGATTTGATATTCAGCAATTATTATAATTTAATTAGAAACACTTTTAGACAATGGTAATGGAATATAGTATTTATAACACTTATGTAGTACAGGTCTGTGTGGTGACGGATTAAGAATACAGAGTGTCACCATTCCTATTACTCCCGTGGGTGTCGTAAGAGCCGACTAAAGGAAAAAACTACGCAGATCAACAACACTTCAGAGAGAAGGAAAACTTGACACAAACCTTATACCAACCTGTCTGGCCAGCGTGGTATAGTAGGCCAAAACCACTATTAAAGGCTGTCGATGATGTACTACAACATAAAACTATTATGATATTGAATCTGCAAAAATTTACATTACGAGATGACGTCGTTACGAATGAGCAGACTATTCTGCTCATTCGTAACGTCGAGCACTTTTTGTAATTTTTTAAATTTAATTATTGATTAACTAAAATTTATTAAGTTTTCTTATTGTAAAATAATTAAAAAGTATTGTACTCTGCTGGTTTTTTTCCATCTCGTGTCTCCTAATACTACCGAGATACTAAGGCAATAGATTTAGTTGAGGTCTATCTGTACAAATAAATGAAATTGGAGTGTCTGTTTGTAATATTAAAAAACCGCTTTGTACTAAATGCATATGTATGTTTACACGGTACATATGCCAAAATATTTTTTTTTTCAATTTTTGTCTGTCTGTCTATCTGTCTGTCTGTCTGTCTGTCTGTTTGTTCCGGGTAATCTCTGGAACGGCTTGACCGATTTCGACGGGACTTTCACTGGCTGATAGCTGATGACATAAGGAGTAACTTAGGCTACTTTTTTAGACTAGCTTCACCCCGCGGCGTTGTCCGCGGTTATAACAACAAACGCGGGTCTCAGCTAGTCTTGTATAAATCCAGTTCATCATCATCTTAGAATTTTCAGAACTACCTGCTCTTTCTACTACTTACTAACTGAATATTTGTTTGAATCCAGATATACCATGTGAGCGGATCAATGGTCTCACAGTCACCATGGCGGCACCGCGGGCGGAACCCACGGTCAGGCACTTCCATAACCAGCCTGAGTTACGCCGAGGCCTCATGCTGAGGTGGATTCTCTTCGTGTGGTTCGCTAGCTGCGGCCCGCTTGGGAACACTGTCAAGCAAGATGGTGAGTTGAACTTGTATTGATGTCGGAATTACAGTTCATCATCATCATCATCAACAGCCTTTAACAGTCCACTGCTGGACATAGGCCTCTCCTTAGAAAGGAGGTTTTGGCCTACTATACCACGCTGGCCAGACGGGTTGGTTTAGGGTTTGTGTCAAGTTTTCCTTCTCTCTGCAGTGCTGGTGGTATTTCGCTCCCTTAGTCGCCTCTTACGACACCCACGGGATGAATAGGGGTGGTGACGGAATTATAGTTGAAATTACCCAATTCAAGAAATTGCAATAGTACCTTGCCAAGAAGGTACGACGTTCTCGTCTCTTGGGAATGGTGGCACATCTATATTTTCGCATAAACCTTGTGGTAACGACGACTATTGAAAATTCAACACGAACTTCTGTCCATATACTCACTTATAATGTTGTCCATAAGTGGAGACTTGTCATTGGCTGACGCGTTGTTATATGGTTCACTAAAATATTATTTTAGCTGTAAGTCTTCTCAGTTTGTTAAATAAATAAATAAACTTTCCGAGAAAAGGATCTACACAGATCCAGTTCTTTTGGTAGTGTTAACTAGAAGTTTTAAAAAAAAAAAGATACCCAGACTCGGATAAAACTTGAAACGAACCCTATGCCAACCCGTCTGACCAGCGTGGTATAGTAGGCCAAAACCTCCTTTCTAAGGAGGGGCTTATGTCCAGCACTGGACTATTATAGGCTGTTGATGTGATGATTGATGATGTGATGATATAATGCATTGGATTTTTCCTTAATATTTGACAAAACAGATTGTGTGTGTTTAAGGTCTAAGACGATTTCATTTAATTGACTATTATTGTATTTCTCAAAGCCACGTACAAGCATAAACATTTTAACTGAAATGAAAGTACAATCGAAGCTTCAAACATCAGAACTTTATGATATTACAAACGATATTTGCTATGTAACTATCGTGAAAGCTTTTTCAAGTTAAAATGTCGTCGTAACAATCGAAGACGACACGAAACAGTTGATAGCGTTTGACAATTAAAGTGAAAGTTACATACGTGTGATAGTTTTTAAATTACTATTTTTTTTAAGTGACATTGTGAGCCTATACATGAATGTCGCTGACGGGTAAACAGAGGTATATCACACTATCACTATTATTATAGACTGTTCCAGAGTACGATACCGAATTGATCCCTGGGCAGCTCCAAAACAAAAGGAAATTTGTTACCCAAAAAAGGCACGATTTATCGCATTAAATTATCCTATAGTTAACCAAAAATGTTAAAAAAGAGTAATTTATGTTTGTACGGCTGTTTTAAGCAAATTTCACGCGAGGAGTGTAAAATTTGAAATGTTTTATTGTATGGGGAATATATCTATATTATTTATTTAACTTTCTTTCTATTATTTGTTGAGCGCCTGCCTAGATTGTATTACATAATTATAATTAATTTGTATCTGTATTTTTTATAGTATTTAATTTTAACTTTGGAACAATTTTTATAAATACTTAACATTAAAAAAAAGAACTCGTAAATAGATACCGAATTTAAATCAAACCAGTGTTATTGTGTTCGCAACCGCAAACAAATCCTAACCCTGTTACAAAGGTGAGGGCACATCGCAGCCGCGTACAGGTTACGTTCGCATTCTGTTTGTGTAGACCGAGCCCATTAGTTGCGGTCTTGTTACCTTACTCGTAATACACGATTAGCTATGTAGTCGGCTTATCTCTTGAATTAACACTATAGGGCTGCGATTTTGCAAAGCTACAGTCTTACAACTAGGGAATTTGCGTTTTAATTTTTACAATTGACCGCAGATTGAATTAACTTATTTTAATGATTAAAAGAATGAAGTAAATTATTTCAAATATTGTATAAATTTAATTTAAAATAACGGAATTGACAAATTTGACAGACTATTACTTTTTTGAAATGCATCTCGAGAATCTCAAGTGCGTTACCGCCCTTAAAAAAAATTGATAAATAAAATAGTGGCATAAAAAATAAACCTAATAAAATAACACCTTCTCAAAGGAAAGCAGCCAGCAACAATATAAAAAAAAAGATTCAAAATAGGAACACGTATCTGGATCAGGGTTGCTTCAAAGACATAATCGCGCTATAAAATACCGTTTAGCGTTTATGCCGTGCTATAAAAATGTTGAGGACCACTTGACATTTATTGGACAGCCCTACCGTGATGGTAAGCAGATAAATACTGCTATTTTGGACGTTTGCACAATTTCTATTGGAGATTATTTATTAAAACACTGTCACCGACATATGACATATTTATGATTTAAATAACTTTATAACTGTCAGTATTTTTCTTTACATGTAAGATAAAGAAATAAGACAGGGTTGTGTTAGTGCCTGTTGAATATTATAATCACCGAAATAAGAAGCAATGAATAATAGAAAAAGAGTCTGCGTATAGCTGCGTACGCGCAGGAAAAAAATTACAACCCCTGATTTTTTCGTATATATTATTATCGTGTGTCATAACATTTATTTCTCTGATTTTGCACGATCCTAAACCAAATCCCGAATCCAACCCACAGCAGCGGACATCCATTGCTCACACAATCTATATCTCTATATCTAACAGAAGATTTATCTGTAATATCGACCACTAATATCGATCTCTGACTATAGAAATAGTGGTAGATTATTGGTCATAGACTATAGTCCCTACTAATAAAGAAATAATTGTTAATTATTTATTGGTACTTCCGGACCGATACGACCTTCAAACCTTCAAGAAAAGAGCGTACTCCTTCCTAAAAGGCCGGCAACGCGTTTGTGACTCCCGAGTCGCAGACGTTCATGGGCGGCGATAGTCACTTTCCATCAGGTGACCCGTCTGCTCGTCTGCCCCTCTAATATAAAAATAAAAAGAATAAATTAAACTTTAATGACTCACATTTCTCTCTTTAAGCTAATATTATTCTGAGAATTTATCGATGTTTCAAAATTGTTTTCACTTTTTATTTTTAGTATAGTGTACCATAGGAAGTAGTTCAAAGAACCTGCTTAAAATAACCTTGAAACACACAAAACTGAATTAACACAAGACAATACAGGGTTCATTTTCATCCACTTAAATAAAACTAAGTAATAAGAACATTATTAAACAACACAATTAATTATAATAAACATGAATTGTTAGTTTGTCGTGTTGTAGTGACGAATTATGAATACACCATCCGTGTTCATCTTGCGGGTGTCGTAAAAGCCGAGTAGTCGTATAGTACGCAAAACCCTTATTTCTAAGGAGAAGCCTACGTCCAGCACTGGACTACTAAAATGATGATGTTAGGTTGGGTCAGAAAATTTTAATAGTTACATAGCGTAATGATTTGGTCAGGTCGATTAATATTTAGTTATGATTGCCTTTCCTTCTTATCTGCCTTTCCTTTTGTACTCCTAATTTGCCTATTTAATCCCTGAAATGCCCGAGAGCAATAGACTTTTCCCCAATTACGAAAGGGACTCTAAAAGAAACGGCTTAAAGGTTTTACGGAACCCCGATCGGAACGAAGGTCCTTCGCTTTTCGGTAGAGGTTTGCTACACTTATATATGAAATATGAAAAGATGTGACCGTTGACGCACCAACTGAAGTGTTGGAAAAAAGTCTTGTTACACATTTTTCGGTATCGCTCCCATTCGCTGAGTGTGTAACGTGCTATAAAGAACTAAACTAAACTCCTAGAATAAAATTATAGTTGATAAAATGTTGTTTTAATACGCCATTGCTTGTAAGCACCTACACCTATGGAATGTAGGCGTAAGTATATTTGTTATACGCACTACGACAAAGTTATCTACGTATATTAAAATAGTTTCGTGGGTAGATGATATACTCACGATTACTTGATAATAGTTTGAATATTCCCAAGAAGACAAACCGTTAACTGTAGTAGAACGCGGCACTTTATTTATTTGTAAAGACTTTCTAATACTGACAAGACAACTTACAATTTTGAAAAGAAGCACCGGTAACCCATCTGTGTAATTTAAGTGTAAAGAGTTCTTTTGATGTCAACATTACACTGTTCTAACCTAACCCAAATGATTCAATAAAAGGCATTGGTATCTGACTCAGAAGTCAAAAGTACTATTGCCAAATGCCGGCTCAAAATACTTTTCACTGGTTAAGAGTTCTGGCTTTTATTGGGACTAATCCCTCCCGCACGCCCGCTACTGTAACTCATGTACACCAGGATCAACAGCAGTGACCCACGAACACACCGAGTTATGACAATCGGGAAGTCTTAGGAGAATATAAACTGTCTTGGAACCCGCAACGAAATTAATCAGAAGAAAATTGGAAATATAATAAATCCACTGCCCTCCTTAGCAAAATAAAGCTAAACCCTTTTAAACATGGAAGCGGCCACAAGATATTATGGGTCTTAAGCTATATTTGATTTCTGGAACATGTATGGCAGAATCGCCTAACGCACGGAAATTCACCCTAGTTGACATAAGATCCCCATAGTATACCGCCGCAGATCATCTGTAGGCTATTCAGCATTATATTACGTTCATTAGGAGTTCTGGCTATAACATATTATATGAATGCTACCTCAGTCGTACACACTTCACTGGTGCGGCAACTTAGGTACTGTATAAACGTGATGGGTTGCCGTGTGTGTTAGCTAATACATTTGTTCATGAAGCACTGACAATCATGTGCCCAACTACAGGAGGACGAGACAATGATATAACTGTAGTATTATAAAAACGCACAGACACTACAACCTATTCTATCATTTTGGGTATTTAGTGCTAGCTATCCTTTTTTCTTCCTGTGCGGAAATCCCCTCGGATATCACCCATCGGTCGGGTGGTTATGTCGGACTCGAACCGACGCAAAAACCGCCTCGGGTACCAGTTGCTGGGGAACCAGGTGTACCGTAGAAAGTAAATCTCTAGTACCCCGACGTACCTCGGGCCGTCTACGGCGTAGATGACCCCCTCCTGTGTGGGAAACCCTATGTCCCCTTTGTGCTCTGGAAAAGCCCGGCCTGCTTGTGCTAGGGTGACAGATGGCCTCACCTACCACCCCTTGCCTGCGCTTATGGAGGACGGAGATCGTTCTACGATCTCCGGCGCTTCTCCAGGTCCTGCTTCGCCATCTCCTTCTCTCATTCTCCCCAAGCATAACTTGCTCCCAAAAGGAGTCGGCGGAGTGTCACGCACTCTCGCTCCGTACCATAGCGGCAATCATATTACCGAGCGAGAGAATTCCCACTCCGATGGCCGCCACGAGGTCGCTCCTCAGCTCAACCCACGCCGGGCATTCTGCGCCGTGTCCACGCCATCGCAGTGGTGGCAGTGCTAGCTACCCTATGCATTACAATAGAGTTGCAAATGCTCAATTGACACTTATTGTACCTAATCTAGTATGTGTATATATTACAACGAGTTATTAATTAGCCGTGACCGGTGTATTATTTGCCTGCTTATTCCTTAAAGTCTTTGGGCCATTGGGGCCGGCTTTTAAGTCTACTACGACCCGGCTGAACTTTGATTTTTACGTGGAGCTACTGCTATTAGATCTCCACAACCCAAGTACTAGGCGATATCGAAGTTCTCTCAAAAGACTAAAAGACGATTGGCACAGATGTTCGTATGGCTACCGGGACCGACAAATTAAACTGCTCTCCAAGGTACAGAGGGCTTTGGATATGTTAACAATTATTACCCATGTCCTGGCTTCCTTAACTTTGCAATGAGTTAATCTACTTGGTTTTCACTTCATCATCAACTACGAGCTTTAGTTGCTTACTTAATAAAATTCAAAAGCGGTCCCGTCCCACCTGCTGTCTTTCTCAACGTTCACAGTTTTCCGTCACACGGTTCTACGGAGTTTTACGGAGTCTCCGAGGTATTCGAGAAAGAAAAGATTGAGCAGTCTACACTATAATGTGACGTCAGTCGCAATTCAATGCATTATATTTAATATAGCAATAACGAAAAATAAAACTGCGTACTTAAGGCCTGCTCCACTAAAGAACCCTATTTTATACCACCGCAATCCAACCAATAAAGCTGAACAATAAAAATATGCCTCAAACATTTCCGTTCAACGGTATCGACATAATTCCCTGTACAATACTTATTATATATAATATATATATATATAACTATCGGCCTGGCCAATCTGACAGTCACAAAAAGGTTGTAAATTTCTCTTGAAGTCGTAAACACGTCACACACAATGCTAGCGCCGTTGTCAAACAGCTAGGGATGGCGTACATAGTATTTTATACTCGAGTATTTTTGAATTTAGTATGCTTTTAACTCTTATTTGCCAAATCTCAAAGGGTTAAGAGTATTTCCTTACAATGTTATCGGTGTATAATGTTGTACTATAAGCTTTTACTACTGGTGCCTAAACAATCTTATTTAAGTGTGACTCTTGAGGTGACGGTAGTCGCCTACCATAACTACGATTTGCCCCATATACCATAAAATGATACTAAATTTCTTGTACAATAAAAATAATATTTTCGCACATTAACACAACGCCATCTAGTTTTAAACTAAGCAGAGCTTGTACTATCAAAACTAGAATGACTGATAGAATACTTATAAACTTTTTGTAAATACATACATTTTATACATAGAAAACATCCAAACCAAAATATTTTCAGATAATAAAAACATTTGGTATCCCCTAAAATCGAACCCGAGACCTCAGCACAGCAGTCGCATATGTTATTACTGCACCACCGAGGGAGTCAAGTCACAATGTTAGTTATGAATCTATCGAGACCAGTATTTTTTTCTAAATGAATTATGCATTAGGTTCTGAATTCACAACCTGTGTATACAAAATATCGCTGTTTTTTGTTGTTAAGGCGTCACAAATAAACAAACACACTCCTCCACACGCTTATAATACTGGTACCGATAAAGTTGTATGAAACATTTAAACACAAAATAAAGAATTTTACATATTCCTAACACAAAAATATCGATCAACAATTTTTCAACGAACCAAAGTTGTCTCCGAACCGTAACGGAGGGTCCCGAACATACAATAGTTACGAAAAAACAAGCCTTTTGTCTCGCCCCTCAGTCTGACAGCAATTAATGTTTTATTTCACCTTTGTACACTGTCGCCCAGCGATATATACCCACCATCGCGGTTTAATGGAAAAAAGGACGTGTGCTTTCAAGAATCAATTAAATTCTATGAAGATTTTCATTGTATTTTTTGTATGGGAATTGTAAAGCTGTTTGAAGGACAAATTGATTTATTCCTTCAACGGTAAAGTGTTAACTTCCGTATATGTATTGTGTACGTTGTGAGAAAGTACTCGGCTTTTTAACGATTTAGGTAGATTCTTGTCTAAATACTTCACCTTTTAAAATTTATTATACCTTTGTTGCAAGCGATAGAAAAAGTTTACAAGAATGTATTTACTATGATAGTATTTTAGTATTTATAAAAAGAAAACTGCCATGATAAACTAAATTGATATTTCTTATAAAATTAGTAGTAGACAAGTTCTTAAAGCTTACACTGTTAGACTACTAAGCTGAATTCTTTGTTTACTAAGGCTCCTTATGCTCGCATATGTAAATTCCTTGTTCACACACATTTTACCAGGTGAATTATTATGTTGCCCAGGTCACATAGGTCGGTTATAATGCGGTCCTCGGCAAGAGTAAAAAAAAGCAAATACTTGTTTCGGAACATAGTTTGATTCAATTCGGTTCCTGTCTTTCCTGCTAATGTATTTAATGAATACTTCTGCCTTGTTAAAAAGGTAAAATACCTAGATATAAAATGTGTTCTGTGTATGACAAGTTATGGCTAAAAAGAGAGGAAGCAATATGAAGAAAAATGATGGAGAAAAATTATAGAAGAAAAGCACCCCAAAAACTTTGAAGACAATAGCAGGTAGATGATGAAGTGGTAGACCTGCTTGATCTTGCGGTATCTGTCTATTATCGCTTGTGCTCATTAGTCCATCATCGCATGTTAATGAACAGCCTTTAATAGTCCACTGCTGGACATAGGCCTCTCCTTTAAAAGGTTTTGTGTCAAGTTTTCCTTCTCTTTATAGTGCTGTTGTCTTGCGTAGTTTGCTCCCTTAGGGGTGGTGACACCCCAGGCCCAAGAACGGGCCAGGTACCGCAGGCGACTCAGGCGCCGGAGGTCGCAGAACAACCTCCTTCCTCCATAAGCGCAGGCCTGGGGGTGACATGTGAGGCTATCTGTCACCCTAACAGAAGCAGGCCGGGGTTCGCAACGCGCTCGCTTCCAGGGAGCAGAGGGAACATGGGGTTCCCACATGGGGGGGGGAGGGTCGTCTACTTGTTGTAGATGGCCCGAGGCATGTCGGGGCACCAGGTATTTCCTTTCTAGGGTATACCTGGTTCCCCGGCTATTAGTACCCGAGACGGCGTGCGGTTTTAGTCGGTTCGAGTCGGACATGCCACCGATAGGTGGATTCGAGGGGATTTCGAAATTAAAAAAAAGGGGTGTTGACACCACACTGAATACGGATCGTTTGGGTTATGAATAAAGAATTCGTGTATGAACTAAGTTTAACGTCAGGATATAGCCAAAACGTGCGTCATGAAATATGATCGTAACAATTACGGTGACCCACACGAAAAATCACTGCAGGTGAAACAATGAACCTATAAAATTCAACATGTTCTGTCAAATGTGTTCAATTATATAATAATGTATGTATTATACGATATTTAGTGATTTAATTAAATGAGCTTTCAGATTACTACTGCCTAAGAAGAAAGGAGGAAGTGAGCAAATTAATACTCGCTAAGCTCTCATTAAGACGGGATGTATAACATATCCTGTCGTGGGAATTCCTAGCTAATTAATTTTATTTAACTTATTGAAGAAAAATACGAAGGCTACATACATTCTTATTCATTAGATAGATTTACAGTTTGTCTCTTCAGATAAGAAAAGGACAGAGGATTGAAAAACAAGCATTAAAATGTAAAAACAGGTATTTCAAAAAAAAAGAAATTTACTATTAGTGGTTTTAGTGAATGTTTCATATAAAAATTTAAGATGTAGGTTTTCTAGTTTCTAAATAAACGCTGTATGTAACAGGTGTCACAGTGTATATTAGTTCAAACTTAATTGCACGGTTTAATAAACCTTTTTTATCAACAGTTCATTTACATTTTTTTTTGAAATATTTTATTGAAAACACTTAATAGGATATTCGAATAACTTCGCAATAATCTACCCATTGTCAAGTACCAAACAAAAGATGGATTTACCCTCACCCTTTCTCGTTCGTGCCTTATTACTTCCTATGGAAAAGATTTGGGATGGTTTTAGGCAAACCTTTTTGTATACGACTTCAACCATATTAGACAACGCTATGGAAAAACGATATTTTTAATATGTAAGTTATAATATGGTTAATGACGGGATATGAAATCCTCTAATTCTTAAAGGAGCGTAGTAAAGTCAGCCTTCTTTCTGAATAACCTACGCTTAGCCATCGGTCTGGTCAGTAGCACTATAGTCCATCTAATCTAAGAGGTACCGTTTGACGTTTCATACTTTTAAAGACGAAACAAGTTTGCATAGGCGTAACTCACACAATTCCAATAACCTTTTCCGTAAAACCATGGAGTTATGTAGCTATTTTTATTTTGTCGTAAAATATACAATTTTTAATTACTACATTTAAATCTCTGAAATAAAGCAAAAAATCAATTTAGGTATACACAATAGATGTTTTTTCAAACTTTATTTCAAAGACACGTAGTTGGGCCCTTTAATGTGTTGTTGCGGCTCTTTAAATTCATTTGAATACGAATAATCGTTAAAATGTACGATTCATTAATAACGAGTAATCTTCAGTCCAGGCGTCTCAAAGTGTTTAATAATACTTAAAATTCACCTGACATCCAAATCTCAACGCACACGCAGAATTACAATTAAAAGTATGTAAGATAATGACATTTTTATAAGTCTTTATAGGCAAAGACACAAGTCTAGTTCATACTAAGATTTGCTAGTAAAACCTATGATGTGCCATTACACGGGTTTTTATAGTAACATACATAAATCTGTAAAACTGTAATCGATTCGTATATACGAAGAAATGATATCGAAATCTCTTAAGAATCAGATATTTAATAATCAATTTCTTTGAACCATTCCCTATACTTAAATCTGTCAGAACTGTCAAACGGTACCTCTTAGGTTAGATTGACTACCTCGTACCGCTATTGCAACTGACTAAGACTGTTATTTATGTTCACTCATGTATTTAGTGCCGGCAGCACATAAGCTAGGTACATAGAAGAGATTTTAAAGACCACAATCACAACGAATTGATTGTGATTGTGGTCCTTAAGATAATACTAACTAACTTTACAGATATTGCCATTGCTAATCTGACTACAACAGCTCAATGTTTGTATAACGTTCAATATTATATTTAGCAAATGGGTCTTTTAATAGATTGTTTGATTGTTTAAACAGCATTAATCTGTGGGACTACCTGTTAGATTCCTCAATCGAAAACTTATTTTTGTACTAAGAATATGTAGAGTATTAATTGAAGATGTTTATAGGACTATGTAAGTTCACGCTACACCTTAGGAACGAGGAAGTTTCTAAGGTGTAGCTGAATAGTTGGCGCTCCACCACTGTGCGCTTTTCGAGACACTTTTTGCCCCGCACAACCAATCTGTGGAACAGGTTATCGTCTGCGGTATTTCCGGACCGATGCGACCTTCAAACCTTCAAGAAAAGAGCGAACTCCTTCCTAAAAGGCCGGCAGACGTTCATGGGCGGAGATGGTCACTTTCCATCAGATGACCCGTCTGCTCGTCTGCCTCCTCTGACATAAAAAAAAGTTCCCAATAATGCAGGTGAAACTGCAAGTCTGATAGTCTTTCATATTTTATTTCTCTATTCAGTTATTTTAGCATTTAATAAAGAACAAAAGTATTAACTCTCTAAAATATATTCAAAAACACTGATACGTTTCTCTGCCCGTAAGTGTACTATAATATAGCTATAACTATTCTTACCTGCTGTCGAGTGGAACCCCAAAACGGGATAGTTCGAAAATTGTATTTAAAAAAGAGGGATATTCATTTTTAATTGCCGCACACCCTGTTTCATTAGTATTTCCGCTATCGCTCGTGCCCTTTTTAAATACAGTTGATGCATCTGTTGATGACTGTTAATTAATACACGTATTTATAGTTTTGGCTCGTCATGTATGAAATTTTTACTTAATTCGAATTTCATACAAATTGATGAGTTAATTATGAGAATCTAGTGGTAGTTATTAAATATGGCCGTTATGTCTGTCGTAGTGGCGTCTCAAATGATAGGATGGACTTACCGGTAAGTAACCCAACGTCACACATATTAAAGGTAAGAAAAAAGGGTTACAAAATGACGAATGACAGAATGACAATTATGATGAACGTACTAGATAACTCCACTTATGCAACTGTTTAGTTCTTCTGTCGCATATTTTTCTGAATGTTTCCTAATATTCGAAACAAAAATTTATATAGATAAAGTAAACTCAACAACAGTACAATGTTAAAAAGCTCTGTTTTGTCACGACGCGTCCTCAAAATGAGAGATAATTTCTCAAAAAAGACCTCAAAAAGAATTATCTTATAAAAGGATCTATTCCATAATCATCTACTAATAGTAGTAACGAAGTTATTAATATTAATACTACGTAATTAACTAGCCAATAACTCAACCTGTATTTCTAAATAATTAAATTCTCTGTTCTGCTCCCCCTGCTTCAGTTAACTCCACTCCCTTTATTAAATCTCATTATTTATAAATATAGTCACTACGTTATAATTTTTATATTCTATGTTCTTTTAATTCAGGGCTTTTAATTAAGTGTTAGTAATAAAAAAAAGGAGCTGGATGCGAGAAGCCCAAAATCGATCTAAGTGGCGTGCAATGGGTGAGGCCTATGTCCGGCCGTGGACTGCGATGGGCTGATGATGATGATGATGAATAAAAAAAAGTTAGAATCCCTTATGTAGTTTCGCCATGAAGAAATGGCGCAGTGGTTTATATGCTCTTTGTAGAGGTTGTGGGCTCCGATTTCCGCATTTAGACTAGAGAATAGTCTTTTATGTGTCGAGGCAAGGTGAGTCAATCAAGCTCCTTCCAGAAGCGCAGAAGCCTCCTGAGGCGTTCACAAGCTTCTAGGAGCGATTTTGTATCAGATATGATACTTGCCCGTTCTGTGGTCACTCCCTCGCATTCCAGGATTACGTAGGCGGCCGTTTAGTGCTTTCAGACATCCTCTGCAAGGAGGCCGTAATGGTGAATAGCTGTCGGTTTAGGGCTAGGTGTTCTGTTATAGTTCCTACAGCTATTTGGATATCTTGTTTGTTGAGACTGATCAGTCTGCAAGTAAGTCGTGGTGAGATTTCAGTCAGCACCAGTTTGGACTGTCTGCAGCCGCGGTTGTGCGGTACACGAGTACGTTGTCTAGCCTAGGATCGAAGTTGGTTAAAAGGCAGTGGCAGGAGTATGGTTGGGCTGGCCGCCGGAGTTGCTGAACTCCTCCTGGCCAGCTCATCCCCGTCTGAATTACCTGTTCTTTCTCTACGAAATATTATGAATTTGATTACCTCAAGAATGAAATCAATCAAAGGACAACAAGTGACTAGTTTAATTGGTATTAAAAATAATAGGCCTCTAGTAGCATATTAGCTAAAAGTGTTGGACTTGGAACCAAGAGGTTTCGAGTTCGATTATTATCGATGTAAAGCCGCTTTTAACACAAACATTTCATCTTAGCTTGGGTTTAAAATAATAAAACTAATAGTAATCTTATTAAAATTTATATTCCCTAGTTTTAGTTAGAGGGGGTAGAAACATTACGACAGGGAAAACTGGCTTGCGACATCTAAGCACTCATAGCGACGTAGTTTTTTAATACTTAGTTGCCGACTGTATACATAAGTATATTACAATAGGAAATAAAATAATTAATCAGTAGGCAGTGTTCAGTGTCTGAAGCTTGTTTTTTTCTTAAAGTTTACTTAAATTTCCATATAAAGTGACTACGAAAGAATACATTAAACCCTCAGTTTAACCACAAAGATAGGACTTAAATTACAAAAGTTATACATTGAAAGACTTAAATACCTTTGTCTAACTTTATATAACTAAGAACTGCTTTCAACTTTTTAATTTCTTATTATGACACATCGTAAAGAAATTGTATAATAGGTCTTTACCTATGAAATTGCCTGGTATATGAAAAGGTCTGGTGGTCACATCTGCAACCAGCTTTGGTCAATCGGTCGTCCCCACTGCTCCTTCACGACAACGCGCGACCCCATATTGCGCAACAGACAGTCTCCAAGCTGCAAGAGCTGGGGTTGAAAGCTCTTCCTCATCCGCCATACTCACCAGACCTTGCACCTACCGACTATTACTTTTTCCAAAATTTAGACAACTTTTTAGTGGGTAAAAAATTCAATTCCCGAGAGGCAGTACAAAATGCCTTTGAAGAGTTTGTTGCCTCCCGTCCAGCTGATTTTTACAAGAAGGGCATCAATAAACTGCCAATGCGTTGGCAAAGATGCGTCGATTGAATGGTTGATTACTTCGAATAACAGAAATAAAAAAGTTTGAAAAAATGAGTACTTTCACTTATTGCATACAAAATGGCAATTTCATAGGTAAAGACCTAATTTTATTGACGTTTGGTTGTGAGAACAGCGTCATGCAAAGGGTTTAAACATTCGGCATTTAGCCGTCGTGAAACATCTTAGCACTGTTTTGTAGTGTCCATCTTACCTTGTGAAGTGTGTCCATGTGGGTGGTATTTATTTAAGACTAGCTTATGCCCGCGGTTCTGCCCACGTGTATATCGATTATCGCGGTAAAAAGTAGCCTATGTTACTCGTTGATAATGTAGCTTTCAATTGGTGTTTTACAACGAATTTTTTTAAATCGGTTCAGTGGTTAAGGTGTGAAGCTGTCACAAACAAACAAACTCACTTTTACATTAAATTTGAAGGTATACATTTTATGAAATATGAAGAATGGCTTTTATTTGCGTTTGTAGGATGGGTCTTGGGCAATGAGTGAAACGTCCGGCCGAGTCGATGACGCCTGATTCAACTTATGATCTAAATCTGGCCGTCAGTTCGGAAACTAGTCGGGTATCAAGCTAATAAGTCAACCATAGCAGCAGCTGTCGCCTATACAAGAGAAAACACAGAGATTTTTTTCTTAAACTTTTTTTGAACAAAATATTCCACAATGCTTTATATGCACGCAAGTTGTTTTATATGTTATTCTAATTAAGTTTTATCATAATGCTTTCAGACGTTTTTATGGGTAAGAGTAACCACCCATCTATACTCAAAACATTGAAGTTCATAACAGCTGTAGGATATCTTTAAATATGAATAGTACGCCATCGAAATGATGAAAACGGGCTTTTATTATTTGTATCTCTTTGTATCTCAACAGTTGTCACAATCAACCTCTTTGTATTGTTTGTGAAATCCGACAGATAGTCTGTCGTTGTGAAGGAATTTTTGATGTGGAATTCAAGTGCATCTAGATTCAGAATAGCATTCTGTGATTTATTCCCAATTCTCCTGGGTTTACGGTAGCATATTCAAAATGTTAAAGAAAGGCATTTTGAAATTTAAGAGTCGTTCAGTAGAACCCGTAAATAACGGGAAGAGCTAACAATTTTAGGAAAATTCTTGGTTTTTATTACAGAAATCCTGTTTTAAAAGAAACAAATTTAACTTGAAAATTTATTCTCAATAACTAATATTTCCTGCAAGGGAGGGCTGCTACGGGTATATGCTGAAAATGTCTGCCTAAAAATAACAAAACTAAAAACCAAGTACATTCCTTGGTTAATCAATATCCTAGGTTTTAAAAATTCATTTCTATCAATTTTCAAATATAATTTGTTTGTAAGAAGTTGAACATACTACCACAAAACGACCCTAAATATAATAATACCTTGTTGTAACATTCTACATAGATAATTAAATAGTAAGTAGATAATCTTAGTGAGAGGCGGACCCAATTTTAAACGAGCACTATCTCCTGTTTAATTAGTAGCCACAATTAAGGACACAGGGCCTAATTAAACTATGACCTCAAATTGTTAATGCCTACAACTCATGGTTTAGTTGTGGGTTACAATTACAGAAGGTGACAAAGAGAAATGTGACAACAATGTTATAACTCAATTGGAGTTATATTTATTTAGTCTGGCAATTCGAATGAATTATTCTTTTTTTAAACGTCAAAACATGAACTTCCATTCAATTTTTAATATAACGTAAATCAAAATGATTTATGACATCATATCTGTAAAAAAATAATAAGAAAGGTTTTTTTTTTTCATAATTTTATATCTTCTTAATTTTATGAGATTTGCAACAACTCATCAGAAGATATAGGTACCCTCTTCTTAAATTCATATAGATTTGCCGACGTAGACATAAACAAGACAGAACCATATAACGACAAATCATAACATAGAAATGTGCCAAAATCCTGAAACAGATTTATTTACAGCCATCATATTTCTATATATTGTACACAAGACACATTTGGGATTTCGTGGCTGTCCTAACTTACAGCTAACCTCAATGATATTTCCAAGTGTGCCTCCTTTCCCCGGGGCACCATTCATTGATATTAGTAGTCGAAGCTCCGTATATCATAGCTCTATTATGCCGTACAAGTTCGGCGATGGCTTATTTGTTATAAAGATATAACATATTTCAATGGAAGTAACATTGTTGAGTTATTTTTTGTCATTTGTTAGATATTTTCTGTTTTTTTTCTGAAGATACTCAATTTTTAACGTAGAAAATTTAATTTTGCCAGATGTTGAAGATATATAATATTTAAATAAAACACTTACAACGTTTTGACTGCAGAAGAACCGTTTTCGGCATTTTAGACCTGCTCGGTCGTTGTGGTACCGCAACCACACGTTAAACTAGTGTTAAGAAACTATTTAGTTTCATTTACCTAGTAAGTATAGAAAAATACAGAAACAAATTATAACCAAAATATAACCAATCCATGAGGTAACTCTTGCGGTTTGCGTACCTTATTTATGTATTCAAACGAATATTATAAGAGAAACATTTTCTACGATTAAAATTTAACCTTTAAGTATCTGTTATGTAATTTTAATAATATTATATTACATATAATTTATTTCCCAAAATTGCTATGAAAATTGACTAATTTACTGACAATGAGATGCTATACTCTTTAGCAAAACAGTTCTAAAAGTATTGTCATCTCTATTTACTCTGCAAATAGGTATACGAACGTTATACATTAAAATACAAAGTGATTAATTGTGTCGTATATCAATTATAAATGTCAGGTGCAACTTGCTTTTTGTCGGGAACTTTTCCGAGGGGTTCCTTAATGGTGCTCGAGACTTGTACATGGAACTATTGCTGGTTGTATCTGAGCAGTACTAAAGATAGATCGGCAGGGAATTATGTTCCATTGATGTAAAAGTAAATACTTGTATGTTCTCGGGAGAAGAATTTGAAATAACAATAATGAACTTGCTAGTTTAACACACACTTACACTTAAAGCAGTCGGATTTTGTCTTACACATTTTCAAAAATAAAAAAAATATTTGTCTAAATTAACACTAACGCAAAACCATTAAAACAAATTCAACAGTAATAAAATGGGTAATTTTTATAAAAAATAAATAAAAACATAATTAAAATAAATAAACCAAGCCAAGAATATTTATAGTACCTAAGTCATATCAAGACACAGCATGTTTTTTATTTAAGAAATGTCACTCTGTACTGATAACCAGAGCTAGATACAGAGCATTTATAACAGCCCCGGGCTCACTCATCTCCGTCTTGCTGTCTTCGGACATCGAACCCAAGACCTCAGCACAGCAGTCGCATACGCTACCACTGCACCACCGAGGCAGTAATAAAAATAAATGTAATGAAAGACGCGGATGGAATGAGTGCTCTGATGAAAGATGTGGTGTAAAATAAAGGTCTCTAGGAATAAGGTGAGCTTTAACAATTTAACATTTTATTTTCGTAACCCTGTGTGCATTAATTTTTACAAGTTAAAAAAAAAGGTGTAATTAAAGAAAGCTCTGAGCTTTCGTCAGAAGGTTTTCATTCTGGTTGGCGAGGTATCTGAACAATCGCGTAGTATATCGGCTTAGATAAGGAGGAAATATTAAAAATGATAAAACTAGTTCGAAAATTGAAAATTTAAAAAAAATGGGAAATTTAAAATGTCTCAATTTTTCGAAGATAATGTGAATTCAAATTAAAAATAACTTAAGCACGATTAGAAGCAATTCTTAGAGAACTGCTACTTTTGTTACTACTCACAATTGATCTCCTTTTCTACTGTTACTACCTAACTATCGTACTGTCCATAATATTTTTAACATTAAAAAAATGTGTAAAGAAAATCATTACATAACAATACATACAACAGAAATTTACCTACAATATAGTGAAAAGTAAAATCTAAATATCGTATAAGTGTAAAACCGCTTACCGAACCTAAACTACCGTGAAAAACTTCAATAAATTGAGTTATCACGCTCCTGAGCTCCTCTACTAAAGCGCTACGCTTTAAAAAGCACACTGTTATTCTTTTCTGAAAGACTTTTAATAAGAATTACTTTTCACCGTGTGAGTGAAATTAGCGGAGGCTCTTTAATAGGGGATAGAGCCTCCGTCCTAAATTTGGAGCGGGAGGGAACTCAAAGGGTTGACTGCACGGATGGCGTAGTGGTTTAAGCGGTCGCCACTCCGCTTACTACTAACACACTTTGTGTGATCTACAAATTGTTTTTCTGAGCCTTAGTGTTCTTTGTGTCCGTTTCATGTGTTTGTAAAGATATATTCCTATTGCAGGAGTTGTCTTTTAAAAAGAAAAGAAGGAAGAGAGGAATGAGGGAAGGAGAGAAGAAAAGTAGGGGGCAAGCCATTGTGTCTCTTAAATTGCAAGTGTCCGTTACGGTTACTCGTTTCCCACCTATTTTATAAAAAATTGTCACTACTGATGCCCTGGTTCGTTAAAAATTAGAATCTAGATCCACGAATATGAACTTTCTTAGGTTTGTTCGTTAATGCCTATACGCGTGACCTTGAAAACACATTTGACTTTGACTTATTTAGATTCTGATTTCTTCATAAAGAAAAAAAAACCATTATACATTTTGATGTTTAACTTAAGCAAAGTAAATATAAAATGTCAACGTAAAAGATTTTTTGAAATCCGACAAAAGGTACAGATAAGGAATCGCATACAGATATTTTGCACATTGCAAAATTATTAAAATTTCCCACTTACGTACTTATAGAAATGTATATGAATTAACTAAATTGGTAACTAAACACCCCGCTAAGAATAATAATAGGCCAGTTTACCGCAAAGTGCTTTGCTGTGTCACCATTCATCATCCAACTTAACAACTACATTAATATTAAGACGGATCGTATTTTGTTCGCTCGCTTCCACCTACCGAGGTCCTTTTCTCTTATTATCAGTTTGACAGCTTCCCGTGGATGAGATATCGCTACATTTTAATGGACTATATTTTTGGTAGATTAATAATAGAAAATGAGGGTAGTCTCTTAAATAACTTCGGATCTTTCGGATATTCGGATATCGTGTGAGCTATGTGTTGATAAGAAATAAAAGACAGAGTCAATTTCTAAATGGCTTTTAAATGATAACAAAAATTAAAACGCTGAATCGTTGGAGAGGTTTTTCAAAGTGACATTTAATGAGATTTAACCATACACACATCACACAAAAAAGTTCTCTATAAGTATCCAATGTCTTATTTCAAGTAATTTTTTTTCACACGTCTCACACACGGCCGTCTGATGACAAACAAGGCAGAGCCTGTGCTATTGTATCCAGACTGGTGATAAACATACTTATTATATTACTAAATACATACATATCACAGACTATACCGTGCTCATAACACAATTATTTGTCCTGGGTGGAAATCAAACCCTGGCTTACCAATCAATATCAGTAACCATTAGACCAACAGGCCCGTCATTGACATAAATGTAATATTATGACTTTATTGAACACTAACGTTTACCCGCGGCTCCGACCACGTGTATGTTGGTTCTGTAAAAAGTAGTCTACTCACTAGCACTCAGGGATAACATACATTTCTATCAGTGAAAGAAGTTTGAAAATCGGATCAGTAGTACCGGAGATTACCCGTAACATACAAACTTTACCGCTTTATACTATTAATATGGATATAGGATTACTTGTGTATTTCAGAGATACTCGACTACTTTTGGATTTGACGGAGGTAGTATTTCAGGGTGTGAATCGTCGTGCCGCGACAATCTCAGGCGTCCACTCCAATTGACTGAAAGTTGAAACTGACTAAATGTTAAACAACTTTTGATAAGTAAAAATACATCGCAAAAAGATTTTAGTCTAGTATTACGTGTGCATAAAATATAAATACAGTTGAAGGTACCTATCAAAAGTTATTACATCTACAAACTTGGAACAGAAGTTACCTCATACGTTGACAATTCTGTTCCTCCGTTTAACTTGAACCAATTTCTACTCATTAACTGAACGTTCTTATTTAAGATACGCCCAGGTCTGTATCAAAAGTATGTCCTTGTTAATTTACTCTTAAGAACTTCTCCCATTATGGAAGTCTCAAAATGTTTACGTCACATATTATGAATACTTATATTACTTGAAAATTATTTTGTCGCTGAAATAAACGAATCTTGAGTAAAGGTTGTATAACGAGAGCGTTGTATCGAGTGTTCGCATTAGTATTCGAGCCTCGGGTCGAATGTGCCATGAGATTGTTATCGCCTGCTGCGCTCCGTTTTGCTACTCTAAATAAAGCCAAATAGATGGTGTGAGTAGATTGGATCGCTTTTGACGTTGGTCTGTGCATATTGGATACATCTGATAACTTCATATTTTGGTCATTAAACACGAAAATCCAATAATACGTAAAGAAATGCATTCAACTCATTAACACTGTCTTACAGACGTTATTACTATGCACCATGCATGTTCAATAGTAGCCTAGTGAATAGTTGTAGTACACTACAACTAACAAAGTCGTTTAATTATAACTCTATGAACGTTCAACACAAAGTGCAGTCAGATTCCCCAATAAACCAACCCTCACACCGGTTTGAGTTGGTAACGTGACTATTTAAACTGCTTCGCCATCAGTGCATTATGAAAATGATTTCAACCTTAAAATCTTAATTGTTTAGACATTTACTTAACAAAGCAATCAATCTTGTCTAAGTTTCATTGAGACAAATCCCACGATCAATTTCTATTAAATCCCAAAGAGGGCGTACACAAAAGTTGTAAGCGGAAAACACATTGTTTCCTCTCCTCGTTAACAAACTCCATGGCACTTTTTTGACGTCTGCTCTAGGGCGTCTCTGGTGGTTCGAGTGTTTACCCATACAAAGATACATTTTACTTCTCAAAAATATTTTACCCTCCCTTTACACTTTAAACAATAAGAACGAAATTCCAATGAAATTTCAGGTCGCCAAATTTACAAGAAATTTGATATTGCAAGGTTATATTTGCAGATTTGTTCCTGACTGTTTGCCTTTAAAATATGTATCTTAAAGTTCAAATTCAATTGTTTCTTTTTTCCATGGTTTCGCTTCGTTTATTCGCGTTACGTTTTGTTCGTGCATTCTGTCTTGACTGACTCTTGAAACGAGTATCTGAAACCTTTTTGAGTTTAGGGTCCTTTACAAATATTTTTTAATGTTGATTGTAACCCATTTTAATTTACCAACAAAAAAAAATTAATACGTTTTTTGCATCATGCAATAATTTTAGTCATTGTCAGCATCTTCTTGATTCTCTTTAGTAAAAAATTTTGTGGAGACGGCGTAAAATATAACATGCAATCGATTTTACCCCCTTTTTTTTAACGTGTGGAAATCCCCTCGGACCGTCACCCCGCCGGGGTTCTCTATTCGGCGGGGCTGTGTGTCGGACTCGAACCGACTATAACCACACGGTGTGCCCTCTTTGCGCTTCTATTTTAGGGGGGGGGTCCTTCTGGACCCCTCCCAGCGCCCGCTCCTGGTGCGGGCTCCGTCTCAAATTTTTCCTCTCTTTAGGCGACGTCCGGCACACGTGGACGCCGCCCCCTCGCGGAATCGATTTTACCCTAAGCTAAGGTTAGCTTAGGTTGTAGCCTGACACCTACTAGAACCATTCTTGAGAATATAACCCATTTCAGACGGGATAAAGGCCGAAAGTGAACTGGGATAAAGATAAACGGATAAGGCTAGGGAACTTTGGTATAAAATACTGCAAGTCTCGGATAGGAAACACTACTAAAACTGAAAGAGAAAAGCATATTAATCGAATTCTTTATTGTAATATTTCTCAGTAGTATATGACTCACTTCAGGACTCCCCTTTTGTAATACAGCAACGTTGCCTCCATTCAATCACATCGTAATCCTTTGGCAACGACATCCAAACTATTAAAAAAATAAAGGAAGTGAATGTGATCACTCTGTTGCCAAATTTTGCGAGGGGTGTGTATGATTCACATAGTTTTGGCAATGTTTCCAAAAATAATATTATCTTGCAATCAATATTTATTATGTTAAGTTTACGGAGAGACTTATTCGGGGACTGTCACTATGATATGATTACCTTTGTAGCGTGACGGTATTATTGCATTCGACTGTACAACCGAACGACGGAATTCGCAGGGTCAATACCGAAAACCGTGCAAATTTTTTACATGGTTTTCCGTGTTCTGGTAGCCATGTTACAAGCTCTGCTTAGTTTCGGTCTATAAATGGCGATGTGTTACATGCCCCAAGATAATGTTATAGCTATTTTTTGTATTATATTTATATTCACACAACACTTGTTAAAAAATTATTAAAATAAAAATAAAAATAATGTGATATAATATGATTATTTTTAAAGGAAAATGAAACTTACGTTTAATATAAAAAATATATATATATTTAAGTTACTAAAATGTTACTTTGTTTAGCGGTATTGTTAATTAAAAAAAAAGTGGTCTACTAACATATCTTCCTTCAGTAAATCTAGCCATTGGCTTTAGAATTTTGCACTTTTTGCGGGTAAATTTAACATAAATTTATGAATCGAAATAAAGATATAACCTGTACCCCAAATCATAACTCCCGTGTCACACAAGATTTCAATCGCAACCCTTTTCAAAAAAACCAAATACACGGTTTATAATATTCCATTGAGAACAATAAAAGCTTAAGCCGTGGGGCACTACGGGCCATGGTAACACCTGCTTATATCCGGCAGGGCCTCACCCTCAGGCAGGGCCCTTATTTTAGCAATAAATTAGAGACCACATCACCCATGCTCATTCTTACCTGTCTCGGTAAGACCTTTCCAATTATTGGGGTTCGGTTTTCACAAACAATTTGTAGTTCGTTTTACGGCAGTGCAGAACAAATTTTGGCTATTACTTCAAACTGAAGTTTTCTATTTATCAATGTTATTTATACATGTACTTAGAACTTTTGGTCTCAATCAAAATGATGGTACTTGTTTCATATCACTTGTACTATAAATAGTAAAATGGGATATACATCCTGTATATCTGAAAGTATACGACAATTATTGGTCTGATTTCTGTACCTAAAGTAACGAATTCGTATTCATTTTTTAATATTCAATTTCATAGGATTCGGTTGAAAATCTGAATCTCTGACTAACAATAGTTTGTGTCTCTGGTAATCAAGAGAAAACTATATATTTCAATGGACAACATTGCATTAAAATAGAGTATTAAAGCATTTAGTTACATCTATGGGCCAACGGTACCGCTTTATCACGACATCAAAGATCCAAAACTTCCTCACCGATTGTCTCAACAATTTCTTTGAAGTTATTTATCGCATACGAACCATATACCTACAATACCGTATAACAATAACATACTACACACAATACCGTGTAATATTAATAGAAACTGCCTAAAATCGCAATCGTGTCGTCCCCGTATCGCGATAGCCAACGTACCAACTGCCAATCGAAAGCGGCGTGACAAATTGATTGGTTTAATCGCGTTCACTACTGACTAACGCACGGAACCCGGTGATAATTAAACGAGAGACCTGTATTGGACGTGTCCCGATTTACACTAGTTTGCGATAAACAGTCAGGTTGACCGTCTGTGAAATTAAATTTGACTTTTCCTTAAGGCTAAGGAAAGTAGTGCAAAATAGTTGAATTGAAAATTTAGTTGCCGCGTTTAGTTATAAACATTGATTTTTATTGCGAAACCGTTTCAATGTAATCCCCGTATTCTGTTATTCAGTTCCTTTGGATTTCTTAATGTTATTTTATGTTATTCCAAATTTCTTTGAATCTATTCTATTAAGGTTTATGACAAGCTATTACATGAAATAAAATTGTTGTTTGTTTTTAAATTGTTTCAAAGAATGCCTATAGGACTATTTCATGAAATCTTATACCAATTTGTTTCAAAAATGTACAGATGTTTTGTTCTTTATTGTAACAATTTTTAGCGCAATCAATTTGAAATCTGGATGCTTTTTTCCTGTTTCTATTTGATTCACCCTAAGAGTGTATAGATATAGTGTATTTATAGGTCACTCCGGAATATTTTCCCTTTTTATCCTCAAAACGACTGTTGTCATGATATGCCTTTCATATCCGCTTCAACAAACAATATAATAATGTAATTGAAGTACTTATATCTTGCCCGAAAACAGTACTTGGGTAGATTCTTTGAATTCATTTTTTTTTTAACTGTAGATAGTTTATTAAATAGAAAGTTATTTTGGAAAACTTTTTATTTTGTCTTTCTTTATATTTTTTATGATGTTTAAGAAACTTGTTTAATTATTCTTAGGAATAAACAACAATAAATAAAACACAAATCATAAATAACAGTTAATGTTCTTCTTTTTTTTAGTTTAGCGATGCCTACAAGGACTCGTACCTACAGCGACATGTTATTAAAAATAAATTATGAAAATAGTCATCTTTGTTTTATAATAGTTCATTTATGCTTAATAAATAAAAAATTGTGAATTTATATTTTACCTTTTTAAAACTATCAAGAAAAAAATGAAAAGGTCAGGTACGAGTCGAACTCGCCGAGGGTTCCGTACCTACCCAGATTTGACGTAGATTTTCGCGTAGTACCAAAATTTACCTTAATTTTCATTAAGGAATTATTCCTTTATTTGTACTGTAAGACGTTACGTTTCTTTTTGCCAAATTTCGTGATTCTAGGTCAACGGGAACTACCATATAGGTTTTCAACCCAAAACCTATAGGGTACTTCCAGTTGACCTAGAATTGTCAATTTTGGTTAAAAGCAAGGTCTTACAGCACAAGTAAAGAGAAAATTCTGAAAAATGAAAAAAAGTTGAAATTCTTGAGTCAACGCGATACAAAGATATGGGCAAATCTTTTTAACGCGTTGACTCAAGAACTTGATTTTTATACACCTAATAGACCTTAGACCATAGACTTCAGTACCTGTTATAAATTTTAACTTGCTAGGTCTACCCGTTCCTGAGAAAATCGGTGGTGACACACGGACAGACGGGATAAGGGTTCCTTTTTTACCTTTTGAGGTACGGAACCCTAAAAATATGTAAAAAGAAACGAGAACCATATTTAATTTCTCCTGTATAAAAAATGATTCATATAGTACTATGATAGGTCCCTTAAAATTCTGCCCTTCTCTCGACTAAAGGAAACACGAAGATATTTCACTGGCAACTTCCAGATATGGATTACATTCGAAACAAATGCCTCCTTTCCGTAATTCAAGCCATCAATAACAGAAACCTTGCCGTTTTTAGCATCTAAATTGTATACGTATTTATTATGGGATTTGGGGCACATTTCTTAGAGGATAATATTATCTATCACAGTAAAGAATACGCTAATGTAAGGTGGTTCGAATTTAGTAGTACGCAAAACTGTCTTAAACGAAATGTCTCTCGTTAACTTTTATTCCAGTTTAGATCTTGTGTATAGTACCTCCATATTCTAAATTAATCATTTTAGTTTTAAACATGTACAGAACTTGTGTTTCTGTACATAACCAACTTTTAACTTTTCACGTTCAATGATATACCTATTTATCAATTTAAACCAATTTTTTTTAAACCAGCACAGGGCACAGAAACATATCAAATTTGGCAAAATGTTTATATACAGAAAAGATGCCGAAATGTGTCCGGCAATTCAAAGGTATTTAGCACCTTATGGTGTTTCTATGTATAATATGTATGTATTTACAAAAAAAAAAGTATATATGTATTTATATCAGTTGTCTAGTACCCATAGTACAAGCTCTGCTTAGTTTGGGACTAGATGGCGTTGTGTGTATGTGGTAGAATATATTATTATTATTATATTAATTCCTGTATTAATAATTTTGTACATATAACAATACCTACCTACATACGCCATTTTACGTCTAAAATATAACACCGGAATTCTAATCAATGCGTTGCAAACTAAGGCTACCCTTCCGAAGGCTGCAGAAAAGATAAAAACTCCAGGATTAACTTATCGTTACTACCCAGCCCCGGGCATCTACCACACACCACACATACATACATACATAGTTGGTGACGTCACTGCGAGAGGAACAATTTGTGAGATTGTGGATAGTGGCATTGCTTTAGGCGTTTTAGATGATTTACGACTTTTAGTGGTGTTTAGGGGTGTTTAATATTCCTATTATCAATGAGAAAATCTTTAAATTCGTTTAATAGACCCATTAATATGTCTTTTGGACAAGGATTTGGCTGCAAAAATAACTGAATGTATCAACACAAGGCTGTCTGATTCCAAATTAGGAGAGCCTGATCTATGGTAAATTAAGTTGATTTCCTATTTTTTCTTTTTTAAAAAGACAACTCCCGCACTAGAAATATATCCTGTGTCGCGGGGGACTTTACAAGCATACATGAAACGGACACAAAAAACATCCAGACTCAGAACAACAATATGTGGATCACACAAAGTGTCGTCCCATGTGGGGATCGAACCAACAACACTCACCGTAGTAGTAAGCGGCGTGGCGACCGCTTTAACCACTACGCTTAATCCATTTGATTCACAAATTGTTTAAAACATAAAATTATCCAACTTTTGCTTCTTTAGAGTTAAGAGTCGTCTAATAGAATTCGTCACCCCTCTATATAATGCCAGTGTGAATACGTATCATAGAAATCACAATATAACAACGCTCGTATCAAAAATAAATTAATAACTTAGAATATTAATATTGGTGTTTACCAGTAAAATTTTCATATAATTCGTTAAAAAAACAATAACAGTGTACATGAGGCGATGAACGCAAGAAAATATTTGACGATAGCGATACCGGGGCTTACAACTGATGGTACGTTTCCATTATAAAAGACGACAAGGAAATTTTATTATTTATAAACACTTTACTATAATTGTTAAAGAATTTCTCCCTTGATTAAAGGGGTTTACTATTATTAGTTCACTAGAATAACTAGTGATACTAAAATCTATACAAATAAATAAAATTGAAGTGTCTATTTGTAATGTTAAAATAATAGTTTTTTTTCATGCTCACGCGGTTATTTACACGATACCTATGCCTAAAAACCAGTTTGAACATTTTTCGTCTGTCTGTTTGTTTCGGGTAATCTTAAAAATGGCTTGACCGATTTTGATAATATTTTACTACCACGTAGCTGTCTATATAAGGAGTAACTTAGGCTAGGTTTTTTCCATGAAAAGCCCTAAAAAATTTTGCAAAGTTCAGGAATCGAACCCGCTAAGGCAGCGCTTTTCAAAACGAAGTCGTGGGCACCAGCTAGTCTTTCATAAATTGGAATGACACTCAAAAGATAAACTGAAAGGTATCTTATTCCGTCTTGCAGTACTACTATTCTGGTATAGACAAGACAGACAACAAGTTGTTGTCTTTGGTATTCGATAATACTAAGTAAACGTACATACCCACATCTTTTATCAACAAAGGGGTAGACGGAGGCAATGCTAAAATTTTGCTGACTGTAATTTTAGTTCCCCTTCCGTAATACAAGCCAAGACTATTGGCGCAAACCGGGCACATGTATACATATTTCTAGATAAACATATTGATATATTTAAATACATACATATTATGGAGGAATAATATAATATGGTACCACATTCACACAACGCTAGCTAGACCCAAATTAGGCAGAGCTCGTACTATGGGTACTAGACAACTAATATAAATACATATATTTTGTTATATATTTTACTTAGAAATACCCAGACCAAATCAAACATTAAATGTTCATGCCCACAAATGTTTGACTTGAGCGGGAATTGAACCCGTAACCTTTGGTGTGGCAGTTCGTTGCACAAACCACTAGACCATCCCATGTCCCTATTCTGGTGTTTTCAGATTGCTTTTATTACTGGATTCCTCGCTGTAGATAATATAAAACCATCTCCGCGAATAATTTTTTTTATATTTTTTAATTTCAATCATTTTACATTTGAGTAAAAGTGACTTTTGGTACAGAGGACCGGCGTTCTACCAAAATTCAATCCAGTGATTGGTAACCAGTATAATTATGTAGTTGTAAAAAACTTAAATAAATCTGTGGAACAAGTTATCGGCTGCCGTACTTCCGGACCGATACGACCTTCAAACCTTCAAGAAAAGAGTGTACTCCTTCCTCAAAGGCTGGCAACGCGCTTGTGACTCCTGAGTTGCAGGCGTTCATGGGCCGTGGTAGTCGCTTTCCATCAGGTGACCCGTCTGCTCGTTTGCCTCCTATTCCATAAAAAAAACTACTTTTCTTTCATCAATGAAGATGCGCCACACGCTTTACAATAATATACGCAAATAAGGTTAACTATTACAAACGACACATTGTAGACACAAACATGATCATGCCACCGTAATTGTTGTGTATGGTGTCACAAATTCAGGAGTGGATGCCATGAATCTATTAGTCTCCTCACACGGCACCCTCGGGAAATTACAGTGTTGACATTTTCTGGACGAAATCCATCTTTAGTTAAGGCAAGATTTGCCAAGTGTAATGTTACACTATCCTAATCATCCAGCTTTATCCGAAGATTTTGAATTGAATCCAGTCTTATACTGTATTGCTTGTATTTGCTACTGAGATGGTGTCATATCACTGTAAACAATTAATATGATATACGAACATAAGTTTGTTTGTTGCACTTGTATGCCTTTAATATTCAACTGATCAGCATGACATTATTCATACCATTCTTGTCAAGGTGCTTCGTACAAAAAAGGGACCATTTTCTCTTTTCATATCTAAATTGGTTGATATTATACATTAACGTGAGTGACGCTGCAGGCAAAAGTCAGACTCTAAAGGAAATAACGACTGGCAACAGATATCTCATCAACATTACCTATGTGCGCTTTGAAAACCATTCCTCATGAAGCTCAGACTATCTGACTGCACCTCCTAAGACCCTAAGATCCCTAAGACCCCTAGGTCTGACTCAGGGTAGAGGTATGTCCCCAGTCAAGCCTCCTCTATTTGCAATTAAAAAAAGGAAGTTCCTACTACCTACCTTTTTCTAATTCGTTTTTGATCCTAACAAATTCCACTTTGCTTAATAAAATATATGAAAATATAAATATTGTCTGCCTGGAACATGAGACTCATGTTGCCAATTCAAAACCAACATAATAGTTTTTATTAATATCTACGTGCTCCTTTAAAATGGGGTACTTACGGTAATTTGAATTCATGTGACACCTCATAACGACGTGTATAGCTGCTGGTATGACCTTAATCTTGTCCGATTGCTTTTTTTTTCAACATAACAGTAATTCTATGTAGCATTTGTTGATCGTGACATTTCTTTTTACGTAGGATGCCATTTTTAAAAACAAAATTGATGAATTCAAATATGTGTTATAAAGTCAGTGCAGGTGAATGAGACTTAATCCAGATAACTAACAAATTAAGGAAAAAATTTAAAGAAGTATAAATTCAAAATTTTAATGCTATTAATATAAACATTACCTAGCTATTAAGAAAAAATAATTTAAATTAAACAAGGCTCAACATGCTCCAATGTTATTAAGTATAAATATGTAAATAATCAAGTCCAGTCAATAAAAAGCCGTAAAATAACGAACACCAACTGTCATCAAAGCGTGTAGGTGTCTAAACCAATATCAGAGAAGGGACCGACCGGTTCCACAAATATCAAGTTCCGATCTCCACGGATTAGATGAATTTGTCGACCGCCTCGAGTTTTTAACCTACACTGTGAAATTAAAAAGAAATTCATTTCAGTTCCAATACTGTTCTACTCGTATACGGTTCGACGAAATTGGAATTGAATTTGTTTTTTTTTACACAGCAGTTTAATAGTGGCAACTTGTAAAACTTGTTGTTACAATCTTTGTGTTGTCAAATGTTTTCAACAATTCAAAGAAACATTTTTTTTTTCATTTGTTTCATTTTAAACAAAAATCTAAAAAAAGAACTTCGATTTTGAAGACGACTTGTTTGAATGATTCTGTGGATTGACTAAATTTACAGGTGGACCCGGATGCATTATAATCCGGTTCTAGATTGGTACCTGACTTTTTCATACGTAAATATGGAAGTTCACAGTTAGTAGCAACAATAAACCTAATTAATTATTCTCTGATCAAGTAAGATTATAATTATTATTGTGTTAGGTAACTAATTAACGTGACTAAATTTTGTCGTGGTGCAATGGATACATTTCAATGTAACTAAAATAATTTTGTCTTTATAATCCGTGTGGTGACGGATTAGGCATACGGAATGTCACCACCCATATTCATCCCGTGGCTGTCGTAAGAGCCGACTAAGGGAGCAAACTACGCAGGACAACAGCACTGCAAAGAGAAGGAAAACTTGAAACAAACCCTATACCAACCCGTCTGGCCAGCGAGGTATAGTAGGCCAAAACCTCCTTTCTAAGGAGAGGCCTACGTCCAACAGTGGACTGTTATAGGCTGTTGATGATGATGATGATGAATTAAAATAGAGTTTTTTACGCCGGTTTTAGTTATAACATACTAAACTACTTAATTTATCTGGTAAACGCAATGTTATTTAATAAGCAGTCTTCTTTTTATCAAATCTCTAATACGAATATATATATGTACGTGTAATATAAAAGATAAGAATCTATCTGTTTGTATTGTATGAGGTGCGGATGATATCATGCGATATCACAATGAAATTTTGCACCCACATTGTCAGGGATACAGCAGGAGAAAAAGGAACCCTTCCTATGAAAAATCTATCTAGCTTATATGGATGAACAGGTCGAGCAGGTTAGGGTCGATGTAACTAGACCTGACCGTTATTGAGAGGTTCTCTAATAATTTACTGGAGGCTACCTCCTCCCCTGAGTCATTGAGTGATTCAAACGCATTTGTGACTCTTTAGTTGCCACTAACCTTCAAATTACCCGTCTATTCTTTTGCCCAAAAAAAATTAAATGTAATTTGTAGCTCAGAGAATCTTAGTAAGACACTATAAAACTGTTCATATTATGGTTGTAAAATTCAATTCATGACATTTTAAGTTAAATTATCTAATATGTTAAATTATATATGTGTTAAATTATATGATATAAGGATTTTTCGGATTTTGAATGACTATCATCGACACAAATTGATACTCAAAAAAGTTTGACAGTATGAAAAAAAAAAACAAAAACAATTGTCTCTCAACATTAAGATGTTCCACATCAGGTAATAGAATGTTCAATAGCTTTCAATTGAGCTTTCTCCGAGGCTCCTTGCCCCGAGCTAGTGTAACGGCAGGCACGTGACCAACCCATTCACGCCAATATATAATACCAACGTATAAAACCAGTAAGAAGAAATATCCGTTTTATTATTTGCTGAATTTCTAAGCATTTTGATGTGAATAGTGTTGAAAAACTTTGTATTACGTAAAGAAAGCAAAGTCTTTACACGCTTTTTAGGGTTATGTTTCTTCAAAGGAAAATCATAAGTAAGTCAAGTAAGTTAAGTACTTATCATTTGGTTGTTCATCTACCTGTTTGTTTGTCGCCCTAAGATATGTGTGTATGTCCAGAGCCTTTTATCTAAAACAGGTGTAGATGACACATTAAAATTGACAATGAAAACTTTGTGTCAACTATGTTAAGCTTCTGAGTAGATTCAATTAAAATATATTTAAAACATAGTTAAAACCTTAAATTGACTATAATTTCATGATTATATCATAATATTTAACGCAAACGGCAAGGGTTTGTGTCACCACCCCTATTCGTCCCGTGGGTGTCGTAAGAGCCGACTAAGGGAAAAACTACACAGAACAACAGCACTGCAGAGTGAAGGAAAAGTTGACACAAACCCTATACCAACCTGTCTAGCCAGCTTGGTATAGTAGGCCAAAACCTCCTTTCTAAGGAGAGGCTTATGTCCAGCAGTAGACTGTTGAAGACTATTGATGTGATGTGATGTAACGCGAAAAAATAACTTACTTCTAAATATATTTTAAAAACTTAAATTTTATAAAAATTTTTAAATTTTAAGAATTAATTTATAATTATTTATAAATTTTAAGAACTTAAAGCAAAAGTAAAGAAAAAAAGTGTTTTGAATCGCTTCGATGTCAGTCATATTGCTGACGTCAAAAAACTAATATTATGTGCTAATATTGCGATTTCGTACAAAGAGAGCAAATGAAAAATTTAATAATTTTACATAAATAACTTCTTTTTATGATATTCTAACTCACCGCGATTTTCGCGGTCTAAAATGGCTGCTATTTTATTTTCTCCAACATTATTACAGAAATAATGCAATATAGGCTTTGTACGCGATACGCTAGCCTTAGTCCATTATTTACAAAAAATATCCTATCTATTCACAAAATACCTATTTACAATGTAGAAAACTAAAATTACCTATAGCTACTCTATAATTAAACTTCTTATTAACAACTCATATTTAATTGTTAATTCATAATTAGCAGTTAGCAAATTAATTGTAGTCGAGCAATTTCGTGAACGTAAACGAACGAAAAATCTTAAATTAAGTCTTATATCTACTTCTTCATGTCCAAGTCAAGTCAAGCCAGACACGAACAGTTTCTTCGAGAGCAATAAATTAAACCGCAGTTTCTGTCAGAATCTGGTCCAGATTAAAATAAAATATTTCTTTCAAAAAACTTTTCCACTTATTTAACGCGAGACTTAGAAATATTTTTGCTAAGTATCCGTACGTTTTGAGGTTAGATTTACAGCTGACAAATAATGGGGCCGACCCAAAAGTGGAACAACCGACCACACTTCACTTTATCCCTTAATCCTTGTCTCAAAGTAAACTTTCCTGTACTAAGACAATATAGTCTAACATAATCTAAGTAAGAGGATTTGTACAGTTCGTGTATTATAAATGAAAAGTAGGTTACACAATGTTAGGGACCATCTGCTGACGTGCCTCTCATTAGGATGTTTCAAGACCTTCAAACTAAATCGTTTGAAAATTACTTGTACAATTAGAATTTTATAAAACATTGCTGACAAAAGTGCTTGGTAAAATTATTTTAGGTGTGATAAAGAGTCCTGAATTTAGTAGAATAAAAACGCCATCTAGTTTCATACTAAGCAGAACTTGTACTATGAAAACTAGATTGACTGATAGAATAATAATAATAATAACCTCACACATCTCACACACAGCTGTCTGATCCCAAACTAGGCAGAGCCTGTGCTATGGTAACCAGACTGCTGATAAACATACTTATATATTTCTAAATACATACATATTATACATAAATTACAGATATACAAACATACACCAACGAAATAATTTCTGAAACACACAAAAATCCTTTCTTACCAAATAAAATATGCGTTAGATGCACATCTTTAATGATCTACTTTAATACCAGAGACCGACCTATGTAAATACCAGTCCGCAAATGTCACTTTGTAACGCTGATCGACATCGCTTTATTGTATCTTTGACATTCATATAACGTGTGTTTTAGGAACACAATGGATTCTTCTGTCTGGTTTGTCTCTCTATTGCTTCGGCCTTTATCCTTTTCTGTGAGAGACTTTAAGAGACGAATCTCCCTAAGGCTATATTACTGTAGAACGCTTGTATACTAGGTTGGTAACTAATAAATATGAGCTTCAACTAAGGAATTTAAACTCACCACAAACAACTGTATGTCAATTTTTCAACGTAACCATAATTAAAACCATTTATGTTTATATTCATAATCGCAGTCTTATAAAACAATGACTTCTTCTAAAGACTGAAGGAGAACGATTCTGAACTGTCAATAATCGTCAAATGAAAATAATAAAAAGTTCCTTTTAAATTCACAAATACTAGTACACTATGCATCCGATAATACGAGTATACGTTTTCACGTATACCACACGAAAATAACAACAGTGCACTGACCGTCCTTTAAAGTGTTACACGTTATAACAATGGTAGCAATTGGTGGAGTCCGATTGCTGTCGATATCTCGACGACTCGCATCTGCATAACAAAATTGTAACAATCCGTGTAACATTGGACTGTGAGATCCCCTACTAATGTTGATGTTTTATTTACAAACTATCAGGACTATCGACAGGACAGCAGGAGTTCAAATAAGATTCCATGTTTGAAATGATAATGTTGGAATCATACCTGGAAAAACATTTGACTGGTCAATATCAAGGGAGGAAAGATAGTGAGTGATAGGGAGATAGATAGGAAAGAGGAAAGTGGATTTATTATATTTCCAACTCCTCCAATTTACTTCTGATTAAGTTCGTTACGGGTTCCAAGATAGTTTAACTTTTCCTGAGACTGTTCGAGTGATATAACTGAGTTATTGCTATTGATTTTAGTGTACAGTAATACTTATAGTGGGCGTGTGGGAATGATTTGTCCCATGGTCAATGTCAAAAGTTGAAGCACGTTGATGTTGCCAATAATTGCACAAATGCGCAGTGACCCGCACAATCATTTTAAACTAAAAACCACAAAAATATTATATTACAATTGGTTATGCTTAAATTAATTTTCATTACATTACGAGTATACATAAAACACATATACATAATCACAAGTAACTAAATATTCTGGAAGTTCGTGCTTCAGTAGTAAAGAGCTTTAAGTTTCCTCTTCAAAATTGTGGTGCAACTAAGCAAACTCCAGAATTGTTTAATAATCATTCCGATAACTTCGTGATGCTGATCGTTCGAGTGCAAAAACTTGATCCTTGAGTAAGGGTATAGAGAATACTGTATCGTGAGTGTAGGCAGATAGCTGACCCCAAATAGACATTTGCATTTTATCAGCTTAGTTTCATACTAGATTTGAGTGCTGTCAGAAGTGGTACAGTGCAAACTTCTATGACCCAGCTCTTTTATTACGTCAAGATAGTCATTGTTTTACACTTACAGCTTTGAGTACTAACTTAACTAAATGTAGAATATTTTTCCAGATTTAGTTATGTTTAATGTAGAATATTTTTTAGCTTTTAGTTTAGTGGTGGTGTATTAAAAACACGAAGTGTCACCAACCCTAATCATCCCGTGAGTTGACTAAGGGAATAAACTACGCAGTACAACAGCACTGCAAAGAAAAGGAAAACTTGAAACCAACCCTATACCAACCCTATTTTTTTTCTGTGAAATCCCCTCGGATACCACCTATCGGCTATGTCGGACCGCAACCGACTAAAAACCGCCATCGTTCTATAGTAGGCCAAAACTTCCTTTCTAAGGAGAGGCCTATGTCCAGCCGTGGACCATTAAAGGCTGTTGATAATGATGATGATGAATATTTACATCGCGGGTGACAGCACGACCTAAGCCTTACCTTTATATTACACAGAATATTAAAAAATGAAGAACCTCATAAATAAAAGACGCAACCGATAAGAAATCGATTGTAAATCGACTTCGAACTGTGGTCCGTTGAAGTTTGGTTAATCCCCGCGAGATGAAAAAGTTCAAAGGATCGAAATAAAAGCCGGTGGCGGATGGAATCGATCCCGGATGGAGCTCGAATACCAACTGCGACGATTGTGGCCGAAGCGAGCGGTGCCAGCGGCCACTTGACACGACAAAAGACTCTTTAAAAACGGGACTTTGGAACTAATAATTTGATTTTTGAAAGTAGAATTTAACTGTCTGGTAGAAGCGATACTTTATTACTAAGGGTAATATCGACAATTGGGGTAACTTTGATTTTATCTTCAAGTATTAATATAGTAGCTGTTGCCCTGTACTTGCTATTTTTGTGATTATTTCTCATTTCTAACTTTAAAAATGACGAACTTCCAAACAATTCTTCATCTTTTATTTTACCCCCTTAGGGGTGAAATTTCCAAAAATCCTTTCTTAGTGAGTGCTCACAATATGAAAAGCATCAGCTGCCAAAATTTCAAGTATCTAGTCCTAGTGGCTTAGGCTCTGCGTTGATGAATCAGCCAGTTAGGCAGGGCAAGTAATTTTAAATGTGTTAGGTAATATAACCTCCTTTCTAAGAAGAGGCCTATGTCATGCAGTGGACTACTAAAGGCTGTTGATGATGATAACAATTATTTAAAAGCTTTTAAGTAAAAGTAAGTTAATTGGTAGGGTAATTGCACATTTTACTTTACGTGTAAGAAGACCGGCAGTTAAATACTTTCAGGGTGCACGATATACGTATGGTATGACTTTGAATTGCTTGGCGTTTCAACCAGAAGTAAAATAGACCAGAAATAAAATATTAAAGTATTACTAAGACTAACAGAATACCGATTAAATTTTTGGTTCTAATGCGATATAATCACATTACAGTCAACGTTGGATGTTTAATCATTTATTACGAAAATACCTTTTATGACAGTTGTGAGATCGAAAATTGATCGGAACTGAATTGAGACCTTTCACTTTTATTACGAGAATTAGCCTTCAGGTTGCACTGGCTTTGATCCCAAAAAGACAGCCTATCAAAATCAGCTTGTTACGTCGGGAGGATACAGCGCTTGTTTGCCAACATTGTAGTAAGTGTATAATGATAACAGAGCAGCTTCGGCATATTGCCTGCTATACGAGTACAAATATGTTTTTATCTAATCAATGTAGTCCGAGAATTTTAGTGTTTTGCAATTAGATAAGTTTGCGTAAATAAAACCGTGACAGAAAGAGGTCTGATAGAGGAGATAGAGGTCGATAACAATTGTCCAGCTTCAAATTTTTATTTAATTATTCCTAAAAACGATTTGAGGAAGGAAAAATCAGATGAAACTTTTACAAACTTGCCGGCGCCAGCTGTGTTTCATAGTGGCTTTCTTGTACCATTTCTTATTTATAAAGAAAATTACATGCTTGTGTTAAGATACAATAAATGAGTAGAAAATATTAAGACTCTTAAAAGATTTAATTGCAAAACTTTACATACATTGAACAGTAGTAAAAACTTTGAGAAGTTATTCGAAGCGTATTAATTAAAAACCTTCGCGACCAAAACGTGTCTAAACTGTACAAAGGCAATAGTCGGATTTCATTTATTATTGTACCAACACTTGAATAAACAACTAGGCTAGATGCATCTCTTTCTAGATTAATGTGATAGAAAGAGTCAAATAGTTGTCGTAAATTTTATAGCCGTTTAACGAGCTTTTCCCATCATAATATTCTTTCTTCATTATTTTAAACATTTTATGTTCAATTTTTTTTTTATTTTGTGTTTATTGATAATTAAACGGACAAAGTTTTTATTGCAGACTTATGTTATTTACTTAAGTACTCGCTTGAGGAAAGTTAATTTTTGTCCTGCTTATATTATTGATTTATGCATAAAATAATTGTTTGAAGTAAAATTACTTCATTTGTTTTAGAATATGATCTGTATATGTAAACTGTAAACAGTTTTTTACATTTTTACTTCATTAACACACAATTGTAGAGGTCAAAAGTATATAATAAAAATCAATACATATAAAACAAAATCCCACGTTGCTTCCACCTGACTCGCATATAAACACAATAAACTACAACAGTAGTTTTAATAGAAGTTTGATTTTTATACGGTTTTATTATATTAATTGACAGGCCTGTTGGTCGGTCGGTTGGTCTTGTGGTTAATGACCTGGACTGGTAAGCTGGAGGTCGTGGGTTCGATTCCCACCCAGGATAAATATTGTGTGTGTGATGAGCATTTGTTCTATGTCTGGGTGTAATTTATCTATAATATGTATGTATTTAGAAATATACTAGCTGACCCGGCAAACGTTGTATTGCAAAACAAAAAAAAATTAGGGATGGGTCACCCTTACCATTTAGGGGTATGAAAAATAGATGTTGGCCGATTCTCAGACCTACCCGATGTGCACACAAAATTTCATGAGAATCGGTCAAGCCGTTTCGGAGGAGTACGGGAACGAACATTGTGACACGAGAATTTTATATATAAGATTACATATAAGATAAGTATGTTTATCAGCAGTCTCGTCAGCGGGGTCTGCCTAGTTTGGAATCAGACGGCCATGTGTGATATATATATTATATAATTATTTATTTCAGACTTTCGCCATATTTTACACGTTTATTTTACAGTTACTTAATAATTTATACTAGGCAATTTAGGAAAATAAAAACAAATGAAATTAATATAAAATAAAAATCACAACATAAAACCAAAAAAACAGTTACTATTCAACCAAGAGTTGTATACTAGATTAAATATTGATTTATAATTAGATTATTTATAATTATATTAGATTAAATATTGTATAAATTTACTGATATGTACGACAACTCCAGGTGTAAGATAAAATCATGTCGAATGGAAGCTTTGCTGACTTGCGCACCATAAAGTTATAGAGTTTTATGCAAATAATGTGCTACAGATGTTTTTTATGGAAGATCGGGCAATTATTTCTCTAAACAGGTCTAACAACTATGTCTGAAAAGAATAGAGGCATATATGCTCTGAAAACCACGAAATTAGGGCCATATTGCCTGATATATAGGTATGCAAAACTTTGATAAGGCATGGATTTTTCAAATGAAACATTCTAAGAACACCAAATACACTCAGAATCTCTCACACAAACAATTGTAAAACCTTGCAGTAAAAGAAGAATTATTCACAAGTCACAATGTATGTTCGGGCAAATCCGCTACCTCTTATGTACTTAGAACAAGAGCTCGTTGGAGTCTGACTTAGAACTGTGAAGTTAGCGTCGCAAAACTCTCCGGAGACCAAGGCAGATGGATCGAACAAATTATAGAATTAATTTAAACATTTATCAAGTTACAACACCTCAGCTTGGGGACGACTATGATCAATATCGAGAACTATATCAGTAATCGTTTTGATACTTCTCGATGAAGTGAACTAAAATAAGAATTCTCTTTCAAAAGAACTGAGAATGTGTATACAGTTGTATGGTTCGTGCTATATACGGACTCCAATGTTTAGAAAATTTGGACAATTTTAATACATCCAAAATAAAAAGATTAAAAATATATAATATAAATATATACCCTCAAAGATTTTTACTGAAACCGTCATTACGCGTGACGCTAAGCAGTTTAAAAGTGTGTAAAACTTTCCAACTAACTGTGAGTCTCGGTGAATGAAATCCAGGAACATTGCAATAGTAGAAAATGTTTCATCATTTAAATAAAAAGCAACCGAATAACTTATACACTAGTCATTACAGCTGATCTCCTAAGGGTCATAGCGTGATGTTTCTTACCTTGTTTTAAACTGATCTATCAAATTTAAAAAATTGTCAAACCTGACTTTGATCTGAGAGATTGAATACAAAAAACCACACACTTATAATAAATGACCATTATGATTAAAACCTCTGAGAGGCCCCTGTCCAGCAGTGGTCTATTAAGGGCTGATGATGATGATGATGATAACAATAATAATTATTATATTTTTCGGATATCTAACAGACAATGCCATCTAGTTTTAAACTAAACATATTTTGTACTATGAATGCTAGATTGACTAATAGAATACTTTTATAATCTTTGAAGAGAAACTTCTTTTTTTTTTGTAAAGACAACTCCCGCATTAGGAATATATCCTGTGTGATTTAACAAACATACATAAATAACATCCAGACTCAGAACAACAATTTGTGGATCACACAAGTGTCGTTCCATGTGGGGATCGGACCCATAACACTCAGCGTAGTAGTAAGCGGCGTGACGACCTCTTAAACCACTACGCCATCCGTGCAGTCAATTCAAGTCAAGTCTTTAGAATCGTTGTGATTTGAAACTCAACAAAGAAACAAACACATAAATCTATAGGATTAAGTTGGCGAGAGAATGAGATAAAATACATTACACATTATTTTTAGTATAATATTTTGTCAGTGTGAATATTTTTATCTATTCATTTAATACTAGCTGGTACCCGTGACTTTGAAAAACGCTGCCTTAGTAGGTGCGAATTCCAGGCCGTAAAGAAAAAAGATAACTTAAGTTACTCTTTATATAGACAAATTTTTTTCAGAAGTTTCACTTCCTCCGTGTGTGAATTGCACACACACACACACCACTTTTTTTTTGTAAATACATATTATAGATAGAAAACACCCCAAACTATGAAACAAATAATAATCAATGGTTGTATGACATCAATCATCATCAACAGCCTTTAATAGTCCACTGCTGGACATAAGCCTCGCCTTAGAAAGGAGGTTTTGGCCTACTATACCACGCTGGCCAGATGGGTTGGTAAAGGGTTTGTGTCAAGTTTTCCTTCTCTCTGCAGTGCTGTTGTTCTGTGTAGTTTTCTCCCTTAGTCGGCTCTTACGACACCCTCGTGATGAATAGGGGTAGTGATACTCTGTATTCTTAATCCGTCACCACACGGACAAATTCTACATATCATTAATTTTCATTCTTCATTCAATTTCTTCATAAATTGAACAGAATTGAAGACCAATGTTCGTAATTAAACAAACAAAACAAATTAAAAATTAGTAGTTTTTATAAGTCTCAACTACAAACAACAGTTTTGAAGTCCCTCCTTATTAAAGTACAAATATTTTAAGATATAAATTTCGATATAAGTATTCTCATTGACGCATCTGTTTATGTATAATTTACTGAAGAAGTTCACTGTTAAATTGTAGAACACATACATACATATATAAACACATACATATATAAACTTCTGTAAAGTCAGTTCAGTTTAAAACAATACGTGGCCATTAATTTTATCAACAGTATTTTATTTTATATCCATTAATTTTCAGTTCAAAGCAAACGACTAAAAGAATTTTAAAAGCTAGAATCCACTATAAAAATGCCAACAAAGGACACCCGGACTAAATTTAACCCTATTATTAAAAAGATAGAGACAAAACCATTTCACTACAGGTGTCATAGCTACTGGGGTTCCCACATTATGTTTTTTGTTTCTCCGTGTCGTGGTCCAAAGCACTTAAAGTAAAATTCATGACTTTAAACCCAGAAGACTTTGGTCACTTACTGAAGTGAATTTTAAGAAAAAAAAATGACTTCAGTTTTGAATGTTCAGTTGTTTTTTATGGTGTTGATTTATTTTTGTGTTCGAAAATATAAGTTCTCAACTCATATTATGTTAACTAATATTATACTAATAAGTAACTAATATCATAAATTCTAATTTGAGTCTGTTTGTTTCGATGCTCATTTTGTCAGTTTCAAACAGTTTCAACTAACTAGTGAAGCCAGCATCGGTTTGAAGAAAAATGAATAATATATATAATTATTACACAGTACACTATTGCATTATAAACAATAACTTCTTTAACAATAATTTTAAAATTGACTTCTAAAGTTGTTAATTGATATTAACAGTACTTACGTAACTTTTAACATTTGTTTCATATTTTATTGTAGAATTAAGCCCAACTCGATAGCTATAAATATTGTACATTTAAACATATTCCATTTCATATTTATTCTGACGAGCAGTTTCGGCTAAAATCAGACAAATAATATACATACATTTAATGCACCTTTTGTGAAATTCCATCTGTTCTAATCGTATGATTCCATAAATTCGAAAAAACAAATAGAACCCAAAAATTAATGAAGATGGTTTTTACATTTGCCTTTATAAGTTATAAATATCTGCTTCCGTTTGAATTTGGATATTCTCCGACATGATAACATTTCAATATATCACCTTGGCAGTTAGATCAGACCCTTTAGAATGTTTAAAGTCTTGAATGCTAAGATCGACCTAGATCTGTGAGATTGCTGCTGATATTGAAGGTATTTGCTGGCATAAACTTCAGGACTTTGCAATAAGCATTTTGAGAAAAACTTTCTTATAGATTTTATGTAAAAGGACTCCTATAGCATCATTATTTTGTAAGCCGTAAGAGACGCTGCTGGTTTTAAAGACATAATTATATTACACTAAATATTGAGATGGTATAAGGTATGGTATAAGGGGGCAAACGAGCAGACGGATCACCTGATGGTAAGCAACTACCGCCGCCCATGGACATCTGCAACTCAAAAGTCACAAGTGCGTTGCCGCCCTTGGAGTCCCTCCCACTCGAGTCAGCGGGAGAGGGATTTGGGATCCGCTAACCTCACTCACTCAGTGAAAGGCAAGGAAAGAATTGCTTAACGTTTTCTGTGAGGCCGTGGCATCAATCCGGTCGAGCCGGCCCCATTCGTGCCGAAGCATGGCTCTCCCACTTAATGTTTTCTTTAAATGAAGTATGAAAATATAGCTACTCGAATGAAGCTGTTATCTAAAAAGTTTTCAGTAAACTATAAATCGTACCACATGATATATATAGGAATAAATATATTTATTTCATACTCACACAGTCGCAAATAACAGATATTGTTACTAGTTGTAACTACAAGTATACATATACTTACTTTGTTTGAGCCAATGTCAGCTCAGCCTTGTACAATTTTGTATTTTAAACCATTCGCCCCAAATTTAATTACACCAGTTAAAAATGTGTCTAGTTTTCCACCTCAGTAGACGTAATTATTCATTCAAGAGCAACATTTACTCGCTCAAAGTACGTTACCAAACTTTCAACCACCCCACTTCCTACCAAACAGAAAGTCTGTAAAGTAAAATACAGTTAATATATTAACTTATAAATATACCCATGTTGGGAACTATTTAGCACAAATTACACACCGGGGGAGGTGACTCGATCATTCCACCAGCACATCTATCAATTAACTCTTTGAACAATTACCGCAAGTTTGTCGTTTACTTGGAATAAGGTGCTTCTAGATTAAAGTAAATTGCAAACGCTTCTTGGAAATTGTCGCGGAATAGTTCTTTTACTTTTTTACTGTGAATATTTAGATGTTCTAATTTGAGATAAAAACGTTTGAGGATGGTAGTTTTGAGCAGGACATCAAACCGACAACGTAGACAGTTAACTTTATGGAGATCATAACTCAATGGCAGTTGCGGGGTGCTTCGAATCGGTCTTCTTGAAAGTCATTAGGAGAGGCCTCTGTCCAGCAGGAGATATCTTATGGCTGAAATTAGCACTGAAACAGTTGTGAGCTCCGGGATAAGTAGGGTGTAGAACAAACGGGAATCAAACAAGTTTCAAAATATTGTATTGGTAATTATTACTATTATAGTGTTGTATTTCTGCTGTTGTGTAGGATCCGGACATTCTATGGAGGAAGGATTTTAAAAATACATATGACAAATATGTTGTTGTAAGCGACGCAGATACAACACACGCGTCAGGTGATAAATGTGTTTTTTTGTCACTAAATATTTCATTCAGTGATGAGCACCCACACGCGATAAGATTCTATGTAGCTTCTGCAGCAATGTAAATATAGCAGACGGTTTTGTGCTGTAAATTAAAGCATCAGATTTTATTTTCATTTGAATCAATCAGAGAGAGTTCGTTCGTTCACGTATCGCACTGATAAGAGAACGCTTGCAGTAATTTTACTTTTCGTAATTTTATACAATTCTTAAAAATGCTAAACAAAAATTAACCATTTACGGTTTAAAAAGGCAGAATGTAAGCGGTAATAGTAAGGTACAGTCGCTTACAACACCAAACGTAGTACTCAAGGGTTACCATTACCAAGCCGTAACCAATAAACTAACTATTGGTTAATAAATCGAAAATCAAAAGTTCAAAAATCATTATTCAAATTAGGAAAACAATAAATTCTAGTTTTGTTTTGTTGTTTTTTATTTTTAGATCTATTAAATCCAACCGCGTACCAACTACTAATCCCCCTATAGATAATTAGTCTGACGCACAAGCTCACTGAAAAATTAACAATAGAATTAGAAATGGGTAAACAACTAGCTTCAAACAAAATACATGACTACTTAATTTAAATATATGATAGAGGGTATATTTAAATTTCAATTGTACTGAAGTGCTTTGTTATTATAATCAGCAGAAATTTTTAAATTTCTTAATAATTTCGTTTCTTTTAAAGACAAAATTAAAATAGGTTTTTTTTACAATGTCTAAGTTTATCATAGTAATAATTATATCCCTTTAAATTGTACTCTATCTTTTCATATTACCATATTAATATTAAACCAAAAAAGCGTAGATTAGTTTGAATAATAATAACAATAACTTCCTACATCTCATACACGGCCGTCTGCTCCCAAACTAGGCAGAGCCTGTACTATGGTAACCAGACTGCTGATAAACGTACTTGTAAATCTCTAAATACATGCATATCTATACTAATATTATAAAACTGAAGAGTTTGTTTGTTTGCTTGAACGCGCTCATCTTAGGAACAACTGGTCTGATTTGAAAAATTATTTCACTGTTAGATAGCCCATTTATCGAGGAAGGCTATTTATCACCAATAGGGGCGCAGCACCAATAAAGAATGTAACAATAACGGAGAAAATTTATTCCTTTTAAAAGACGCAGACGGAAGTTGCGCAAGTCAGCTAGTTGTAGATAAATTACAACCAAACACAGTGAAAATGATCGTGCTCATCACACAATTATTTGTCCTGGGTTGAAATCGAACCCAATCCTTTGGCTTAGCAGTCAAGGTCACTAATCACTGAACTAGTCAGGCAGCCGATGACTTACATCAACAAGAATGAAGCTAAGAATAGTTGGTAACTCTTTCGCAAAGCAGGGCGTTCAAAACGACCATTACATAAGGCTAACATTTTTATAAAATTTTGTACAGAAAAGAAGGATCTTAAGTATAGACTTAAGATCCTTGAATTCAAGGATCTTTCTATATGCAAGATTCAAGGGAATTTCTAGATGTATAAGACAGCTTTTGCATCTAGATATTCCCTACCGAACGTCTCTAGAGGTGTTCATCATATAGAGAAGGAACTAGTCCTTATAAAACATTCCTAGTGTAATTAAAGCATAGATATTGGTGCTACAAGTTGCTAACTACTTCAAACTTTCCCAATGTATTAGTTAGTTAAGCTTTCCCTTCCTTACATGCCATGGAGTTAGTTGCATTAGTGTTGTGTTGTGTAGTCAAATTCGTTAAACAATGCGGATAGACTTAGCAGCGTTCATCTTATGAATATTTTGATGATCCTTTGTAGTTTAGTCCACATTCTCATGGAGCTCTTTGCTTCTTATCTACGTCTTAAGGGATGATTATTGCTATTTGAGTGTGACATGACTTACTGAGTGTAAATTTGTTATGTTAAGTGATTTTGATCTAAATTAAAATTGTGTTGTTTGTGTGACTCTTTTTATTTAGTTTTATTTGTATACATTTTGTGTGCACGGATGGCGTAGAGGTTTAAGCGGGCGCTACGCCGCTCGCTGAGTGTTGTCTGTCCCACATGGGACGACACTTTGCGTGATCCACAAATTGTTGTTCTGAGTATGGGTGTTCTTTGTGTCCGTTTCTTGTATGTTTGTAAAGTTCAACGATACATAGGATATATATATATTCCTAATGCGGGAATTGTCTTTAAAAAAAAAACATTTCTGAATTTAAATTAATTGAAATACTAAAAGGAGTATACCGAGGCCTATTTAAAAATATTTTTTGCCCACACCAAATATTATATTAATCAAGGCCAGAAGCATACGCATTAAAACCATACTAAATTATTTCTTTTTTTTAATGAAGTTGTTTAAAAAATAAAAGTCTTAATATAGCTATCACAATCATCATTTTTACATATATGTATAATGTAAGTTTGTTTGCATCTAGTTTAAATTTCAGTCAGAACTTATCTGCCTTACACCTCAGCTTAATCGAAATTACAGGATACATTTATGGATTTCGCAAAGAAAACTATATCACAATAGAATACAGTACAAAAAGAAGAATACCGAGGCCTATTTAAAAATATTTTTTGCCTACGCCAAATGTTTATATCATGCTAGGCCAAAAGCATACGCATTAAAACCATAATTAAACCTATATAGTATAAGTTCAACTTAAAATGTTCTATGTTAAATAGAGGCTCAGTTAGAAGCAAGGTCAAATCCCACCTGGCCTTATAAGACGTTCCTGAACGAAAAATTAAACGCTCTAAGCTGAGTATAAAATCCGTACCACATCGGGAACGAACAGAAATCCCAGGATTGTCGCGGTAAATATATTTTTATTAAATAACTTCACCCGCAGATGGGCGAGCTGCGATGGTAACTTTTTAAATCGATTTGGTATTGGTGCTGTTATCATTCTGCCTTGTTTCAAACGTTTTATTTCCATACTGTTTTTTTTTAGATGGAGTTATGCGAAGCCGAAACTTTTCGGAATACTCGGATTTTTTTTTTTTTTATAAAAGAAAAGGCGTGTTAAGTTTAAAAAGGACATATACTTTTGGTTTTTAATTTCTTAATTTTCTTAGTTAAAGATACTTATATGAATAAAATTTAATAATATATTAAATGAACACGTATACATTATTTATTATGCTAATATATAGGTACACACATGCTGTAGGTAAGTTACACCCATACACAGAACTGAAGATGCTCATTTTTGTATAATTGTTATTTGTCTCGGATAGAAACCGAACCCGCGACCTCTAACTTATCAGTAAAATCTAAAAAGTATGGTGAAAATAACGTAACGTATACGAAATTTTATGATATACATAACATATACAGTCATTTTTAGGGTTCTATACCTCAAAAGGAAAAAAACGGCAGCCTTATAGGATCACTTTATTGTCCTTCTGTCTGTCTGTCAAGACCCTTTCCCGTTGAGCTATAACTGTGGAAGTTGGCCAATAACATCGTCTTATACTACAAGTACAGGGAAAATTCTGAAAACTATACATTTGTAAATACATCATAAAAATATGTTTTATTTAAAGTACGTAATCAATCATCGAGGTACTATTTCTCTTATAAAACTCAAGAATATAAGTAATTATAGGTTTTGGAAATTGAATTTCAGGAAAAGCCCGGCAAAAACTGCGAGACTCGATTCCTGAACTATTTAAAATATGTACCACTTGTCCGGATTCTTTTTAATTTATAGTCTACGCCACGTCTAAAGAATTATTGTACATAAAGTTCATCCAAACAAACTCTCGGTCACAGGTAAGCCCACATTAATCAGAATTCTCCTGAACCCGCAATAGCCAAGATATTCATCTCATAAACGCTCTTTATCGGTCATCAAAAAATAGGCTGCACCGTTTTAGAAGTAAAATAAAACTGACATGCTGTTTATAAAGCCATAAATTTTCATGTGCCCAAATTACTTCACAACCTCATTCCGAACCTTATAGTATTGGAATAAAGTTTAAAGTATTACTTACGTAACTTGTATATTAGTATGATTGCCTCATTAGCTAGCGACATTTCTTGCGTTTGATCGAAATGCAAGATAGACCACCGCGCTAAGAAGTTCTTTACAACATCCGATACGACTGGAACGATACGATTAAAAAAATGCTATGAACAGACGTTATGTAATTAGTACGTTAGCTAGTGTTTCATACTTGGACAGTTTGCATTACAGAGTGTTTATATTTGAACTATTAATACTGAGTAGTAATGGGCATTAATGCTAATTAGATTTAATTTAATTCATTGCGAATTCTTATTTATTAGCATGTTAATTGCTAATACTAAAATTGCAATTTCATACAAAGAGAGCAAATAAAAAACGATTTAAGTGTATTAATTTTACATAAATAACTTGTTTTTATTATATTTTAAGTTACCGCGTAAACGTGGCTGCTACTTTATTTTGCTCTAACATTATTACAAAAATAATGCAACATAGGGTTTGTTCGCGATAAGCTTGTCTTTGTCAATTCGTCACTTAACACTATTTACAAAAAAATATCAATATCTATTCACACGTCACAAAACTGAAATTACCTAAACCTACTCTATAATTAAACTCCTTATTAACATTTACAATTTATAATTAACAGTTAACAAATTAATTGTAGTCGTGAAATTTTGTGTACGAATTATCCGTTTAGCTGTTCTGGTGAGATTTCATATTTTTCAAACAACACCAACTCAAACTTACGAATTCATAACAGTAATAACATATACGAAAAAATTTTGCACCAAATGATCTCCATTATTTTTTAGGAACTGAAATTAATACCTTTAATGTGACTATCGCTGGGCTTTCTCCAGAACATAGAAAAACAAACATTTGACAAATAAGGCCACCATTTGTTTCTAAATCCCGTAAGGTGTAAACAAACCGACATGTCTCCATAGCGAACTGAAAGGTAATTTTCCGGTGTTGTTAAAAGCGTACAATAAATTGTTCTGACGCGACAACGTCAGCCTATCTATACTGCTTGGCTATGAGGTGTTGGAATGCGATGTATGTATATATAACTAAAAGATATGGTAATACTATCTTAATTAAGTATTTGCTACATATCGGGTTCTGTATAAAAAAAAGCCGTGTGGTGTCGTGGGACACCTGATAGGAACGAAGTTGTGACGATCGAGTAAAACTGATTTGACACGATTTTAATTACAACGCCATCTATGAAAGCGGCTATTACCTACATATTAAAAACAATTAAAACAATTTATACATTGGTAAAATCTCCTTGCGAAATGATTTCCTATCTATTCGATAGATGGCGCTGAATGTCTGACAAGATGACACGAAAATAAAGAGCAAAAAGCCAACATCACGTGGTATTCCTAGGCGGTCACCCATCCAAGTACTAACCACGCCCGATGTTGCTTAACTTCGGTGATCGGACGAGAACCGGTGTATTCAACATGGTATGGACGTTGGCGAACGTTAAAGCAAATTTAATGTATGGTATCCACAGTTAGACGTCAATTTATATTAAAAGTGTCGTGACAAATTTTCGTACGATTTTTTTCCGTCTAGCCCCCTTTCACAACGCGCGATAAGGAACTTCGTTCCAAAAACTTTATCGACATCCTTCATACGTCCATGTTGCATACGTTCATTTTGCTTTCATCGGGAGAGCCATGCTTCGGCACAGGGATAGCTCACCGAGAATCTGTGGTAACGAGATCCCTACAGTTACCCCAAACCCTTAATTCTAGACTTGGGGATTCGGGAACGTACTGGTGGCGGTAGTCACTAGAACACAAGTTTGCCAGCATTTTAGTCGATGTAATCCCAGAAATTCCACAGTTTTTTTTTAGGAAATTTCAAATCCATACTTTTATACTTATATTTTGTTTTTTACACTTACACGCCTAAACCACTAAACTGATTTTTAAAAATTCTTTCATCAATGGAAAGCTGCATTATCAGCGAGTAACTTAGGCTATTTTTTTAACGCGCGGTTAAAATTTGTATATAATAATTATAAAGAGATTTTTTTAAAAAGATTTTATTTACATCATTAGTACAGGCTACGATCGATTCAATGTAAAAATACCGTTTCAAGTTTACATTATTCACCGTTGAACCAATTCTAGATAGAGAATCCATTCCATTCCATAATATTAGTAAATAGTTTTAGTATAACTCTCAAGATTTGACTCCAAAATACAATCCATCCGTCCTATACCAAAAAAAGTTTTGTGTTGTCTTATCAACAATAAATCGATACACTGTTTAAATAACTTTTATAATATAACAATTAAATTTAAGATGTTGTTTAGATGATGAGAACATAACTATTGTCCTAATATTCTCAAATGCGAGACAATGGCACAGTATACAACGCCAACCAGACTACAGAGACCGGCTCTATTCAAACAATACTCCCTGTACATAACACGACCGATTTCGTATGACGATCAAAAGCTGCCAAAGATTTCGGGAACTATTTTGACAAGGGATACGATCGTTGATAGTCATAAGACAGTATCGCTATAGACTGTAAGGTTTTCATATCCTCTTTTCATGATAGTAGAAGCATTAAGTTTTCAAATATATCACCACTGATACATTTGTGACCTTAACTTTTGCGATATCTATAGGCTTGAAGAAGGCTGTTGAAGCTAGCTCAGCTATGAGTTTTAATTGATTTTTAAACAAGTGTATTTCAAGTAACGATGAAAATTTGGTATGTATGTTTGAAAATGTGAACAAACGCAAGTAACTTCATCCAATGAAATGAATGTAAGTCTGCTTTTCTGTTATTGTAGATATCTATTATTAAAGATTCTTTTAGCTCAATTGCCTGTCGCTCCAATTTAGAACGCTTTCTTAAATGTAAGTTGACAGTATAAGGAATATCCTACTGAATCTCTTAGACAATAAATCCCACATCAGGGTACGTATATTTTATATACACCTAAACAAAAACACGAATCCACATTCACATATTTCACAAAAGACAAAATGAAACATTTGTATGTATTGAAATAGAAAAAAAATCCAATTTATTTTTAAATGGAACTCGTTATACGAATCGTTGGTAAATGTAAAAAGTTTAATGGAGCGCGATCATTTCTATAATAAACAAATATTTTGGAGGCAATGTTGTTGGGTTCATTACACAGATGGCATTCAGTTTATGTAAGAAAGAAAATAAGATAAAAACCAAGAAAGATTAGCTAGTCTTTATGTTTTAGCTAACTTTAAGTTTGAAGCTAACTTGAAACATTTCAGACCAGTTGGTTAAGTGGGCACTGATCCTGCCTCACAAGCCAAAGGTCGTGGGTTCGATTCCCACCCAGGATAAATAATTGTGTGCCGAGCACGATCATTTGTTCCATGTCTGGTTGTAATTTATCTATAATTATTTTTTGTTTGTTTTTTATAACAATGTCAGTGAAAGCTGCACTAGGCGAAGCCTGTATCACGGCTTTCGAACAAAGGCGATTTACAGTAGGCCTCATTTATGCAAAATAAAGATTGAATGCATTATCAATTTTCGAAATTTGTCTGGTGTTGGAAGTAGTGAATGACTGTATCTAATGCGTGTTAGTGTAGTACTCGTATGTGTGAGTTATGTGATAGTGTATAATAGAAATATATAAGTATGGTTTATCAGCAGTATGGATTCTATATTAAGGGCTCGGTCTAGTTTGGGATCAGACGGCCGTGTCTGAGATGTGTGAGGGTTTGAAATTATTATTATTTCTTTAAATCACAAAGAACGGCTTGCACTCTTTGACAATGACGGACTAATAGTAGGGGAGCCCTGGAAGGGATTTCGGGATTTACTCGAGCGTGTCAGATTAAGATAGGAGGAATACCTTACACCCAGTTGAGTACCTCTACCATACATGAGCTCTACATATAGGGGGGAACGTCTTGGGCAGCCCATCAGATTAGTTGAAAAAAAATCGATGGCCAGAAATACTTGAGCGTGAAAGATTAAGGTAAGTTGAGTCAATTACATACACATTAGTGTGTATTTAAAAAAATCTGACGATTTGAGGGTAACATAAAGCAGTGGGACAAGTTTCCAAAAAAAAAAAACTCATGACCTGATATATATTCTATTTTTATTTTGAAGCAAACAAGAAATGCCTTTTTAAATGTCTACATAATTTTTCGTGCCTTACAAAATACTTCTAATCATCAGATTTAAAATACCTTGCAAAATTATCGTCAGATTTTTAGCCAGTATGAGAGGAACATCAAGCTGAACCGTCTGTATAAAATCTAACACGTATTTCGAAATGGCGATTTTTCGAATTTGCAGTTTACATTTTCGATAATTCGCTACCAGCTACTTTAAAATCGTTAGACCTTATAATGGGAGCATTTTACACGTCCAAATAACATATCACCAAAATATCTGATGCGTGTGAATTTTTCTTTCGATTTCTTCCCCTTACATTTTTTGAAAACCTGTAGAAGCTTTTCCCACCGCTGAAAGTGGATACGTTATATACCTTTTATCCATTTTATTACCTAATCTTTCAAATTCAATAGGTCCCCATGACGCTCGAGCAAATCCCCATTTAGCATTATGGGCTCCATTACTATAACAAGATAGAGTATGACTCGAGCCTTCATTCCTTGCTTTTAACTAATGATGACCTTCAATCCAGCTATCTACACAAATTACATTGTTTTTTTCTCTTCTTATCACATAAAATATTAATACTATAAATATTAATATCTCAAAAACATTTCGTGTATTCCTTTTAAGTTGATTTCGCGCCGGAGAAATGTTGTAATTGTAATACTTACTTAAACTTTGTATGTCGAAGATACTTCGTATATCTTGACCTTGCATATCACGGGAAGTCTGTATAATAACAGTTCAAGTTATGCTAGTGATGAAACAAAACGAAACGTTTAAAATTTGATGAGTTACGGTCTGAATTCGACCACTAGTTCCTATAATGTTACTTTTAACATAAAGCTCTTTGGAGGAAGTTTATAATAACTACAGGAAGTTTATTGAGGAATTGCGTACCGAGTCCCGCGGATGAATTATTATAGAAAGTTAAACCGTTCATTTAATTTGCATAACTGTTTTAGATAGTTGCTTGATAATAAAGAAAAGTTTTTTGTGCAAATACTCGCATAGCGACTCAAGTACTACCCAACTAAAATACTATATCATGTAAAAAAATACATAAAAAGGACTGATTTGATAAAATTCGATCATACTATAGCATAAATAAGAACATAGAAATAAATAAAGTCTAGAATAATTGTACTTCAAGATGTGTGCCAAGTCGCGAATCTTGCCAGACCAAAAAAAAAAAATATTCATTGTCTTCAGCAAAGTATTCAAGGCAGAGAATGAATCTAATTCCTTTTGCGCTTTCTTTTGAGGAACAGAACCCTAAAGAAAAAAATATTTGTGAAAATACAAACAAAGCGTGGGACACACTAAGAGATTGGCTTCCTGTCTGACCTGCGCTTTGTCCAATAATGACCTGTGAACAATAAACCAAGTTCAATTTGAGTGTCAGAAAGTACACAACTTTAATGTATACAAATGAGTGTGAAAATAAATTCTTCTTACTTCTTGCTTTTCAAAAGACAACTCACGCATTAGGAATATAATTATATCCTGTCACGGGGGAAATGAAAGAACACAAAACAACAATTTGTGGATCACACATAGTGGTGTCCCATGTGGGGGTCGAACCCACAACACTGAGCGCAGTTCTACGTGGGGACCGCTTTAACCACTACGCCATCCGTGCAATTAACTTGTTAGAGTGGGGAGAATGACAGTAAATCCGTTTATATAGGAAGCTGTGAACCCAGTTGATATATCTGTTAAGACGGGTGTCTTGTCTGTCTAATGTTTTTTCAAACTGATTACCATGTTATAGACACAATACTCTGAAAAGTGTTCATGTCTGTTACATATTTCTAAATACGGACGTGTGGTGACGGAGTCAGTGTGGTGACGGATTAAGAATACAAATTGTCACCACCCCAATTCATCCCGTGGGTGTCGTAAGAGCCGACTAAGGGAGCAAACTAAGCAGGACAACAGCACTGCAAAGAGAAGGAAAACTTGAAACAAACCCTATACCAACCCGTCTGGCCAGCGTGGTAAAGTAGGCCAAAACCTCCTTTTTAAGGAGAGGCCTATGTCCAGCAGTGGACTAGTATAGGCTGTTGATGATGATGAAAGATAAATCACACCCAGACACAGAACAAATGGACGAGCTCCTCACACAATTATTTATCCTGGATGGGAATCGAATCCACGACCTCTGGATTAGCGGTCAGAGTCAGGCCAGTATGCAATATTAGTCCTACGTACTAATAATAAATATGCAATTACAAACTTAAAAAAACTATTAATTTTAACCTTAAACGAGTACTTTAGCCCACCTTATTTAATAGATATTATTATTCTTATAAATTAAAATTTATTACATATTAAATCAACAATGTTTTGTTTACAGCATCAACAAATGTTGATACACAAATCTAAACGCGAACCAACTAATCGTTTTTAAGTAGAAGCAAACGTATATACAGATTTTATGCGAACATTAATGACTACAGAAGAGGCCATTCTATCACGCTCCTGCCATTATCTACAGGGTGCTCTGACAATAACACGACTCAAATTACCACCACAAATTTATTGTTATTACTTATCTAAACACACCTTTCGCGTGTCTGCCTATTTTGACAGTTATTTTGTTTATTTTAGTGTTTTTAATGTTTTTTGTTTTTGTTCACGGCTCGTTAGATCGCACGTGTAAATTATCAGAAAATATTTTGATGATGATGTAAGAAGTGTATATAGAGGGTGAGTTTTTACATTTAACTCATATTATTACAACACGTTAATTGAACACACACGCAAATTGTGGTTGTGGTTACTTTTAACAGTCGTTTGCTGTTTGCCACTGTTGTCATCGAATTTAATTAAAAGTTATCAAAGCATTTCTTTGAAATAATTTCTTTTACTGAAGGAACATTTATTTTTTTATTTTCTATTCGTTTTGTCAGTTTGTTTGTGACTCCTGAGTTGCAGACGTTCATGGGCGGCGATAGTCACTTTACATTAGGTGACCCGTCTGCTCGTCTGCCCCCTCTAACATAAAAAAAGTCATCTATTAATCTTCTGTGCTAATAATCAGGTACTGTCCAAACATATCAAGCGTGTGTTACATTAAGACCTCAACTCTTTATTGAATAGATTTCTGAGACCTTTTTAGGTTTATTAACAAACAAATCAAACTATAAAATTCCAACTTCCAACAACTTTCATCTGAATGTCGTTGGTATTGTTAGTCAAGAAATAAAAATCATTAATTCAAAAAATGATAATGAAATCTTAATGATTCCTTGTCGTTTCTGAATGCTTTGAATAAGTCAAATTATTAATGTACTCCTAATAAACTCGAGAGCTTTTACAAAAGTAATTAAAAATATTACTGCACTCCATTTTGAACCTAACCTTCTGACAATAAAATGCACATTTAAATATCAAGTTGCCATGCAGCTTGGGGCCCCTAGACATAATAGCTTTTAATTTTCAAATTGGAATAACGCTCAATTAACGGTACTTGGCAAAACATCCAAAAAATGCAGAGTGAAAGAGGGAGAGGATCCTTGAATATATAGACAGAAAAGATTTAGCATTAATTAATAAGTATGGCTCTCATTTACATAACAATCTGGGCAAGCAGTCAGTATAAAACACTATAAGTGAAAGTGAAGTTAGTTAATAAAATGGTAATAATAAAAATACTGATATTAATTATAATTCATATCGCTTGAATTAAAAAAAATACATACATTGAGTTATAAACGATAACACAGTGGCGGCCACGGGGCGATTTGCGAGTAGATCAATGCGAGGCCCCTGTCTTTTTGAAATTAGTTTTAATGATGATACTTGGAACAAAGAATGCAATGCAACACATAGTGCTGCTGAAACACAAAAGCGTAAGCCATGTCAACTGTCGTCAGCTGACACTGGCAGCCTGTCAAAATGACAGGCAAATTGAAACACGGGAAATCCCCGAACGTAAATCTAACGTGACGTAAGTCTTATAACGCGAGGCGTAAGGCGCGAAATTCAAACAAACATATTTTTCTATTTGGGTTGTGTCGCGAGTGCGCGAGGCCCTTGCATGAGCGAGGCCCCGGCGGTTGTCCTGCTCGCCACCCCCAAAGGCAACCCCTGCCAATACAAAACTATCTTAATAAGACAAACCAATCACACACATACACAAGAACCATGAAGTGTGCTCATACACATATCGTTTAAATTTTTACCAACTTTTAAGTTTCTTTGTCACGACCTGTGGCTAAAACTGCTTGACTGATTTTGGCTTTGGAGGTGTCATTAGATCCATCTTGATTTTGTGAGAGTGCAAGCGTTATATTTATATTGTAAAAATTAAAATCGGCGGTTTGTTAATTTTTAGGTACTTTTACATTATCACACATTTTTAAAACTAAGGAGAAACAGTTGCCTATATTTTTTATTTGAAACTTCACTTTCTGCATCGCGTTTCGTTTCGTAAAAATTTGTGAACTGCAGGCAAACTACTTCATCCCGTAATAAACATTTCTCAAAAATCCAACTAGTGCCGTTCAAAGTTAAAGCCGATATGCAATCCTTTCTACTTTTACATTTCACATATTGCTTCCAGGAAGTTTTTGAAGCTAGAGCCTGCAAATAAGATCAATGCTTATAATAGCTATTAATTCTGTAATTTTATACCTGTCAAGTTTTCTCATTTTTTTATGGGGGTTGCGATCAGTGCAACATCGTAGAGGAATTTGTTTTTTTTTTTTTTGGTTTTATTGCCGGCTGCTTGCCTAATGCCAACGCTCCTTAGGAATATTGTCGTTTTCAGACTTGATACAAGAGAAAAATGGTAGTTTGTATACTTACAAACTACCATTTTTCTCTTTGTAAGAGCCGACTAAGAGAGCAAACTGTGTAGGATAACAGCACAGCAAAGAAAAGGAAAACTTGAAACAAACTGTATACCAACCCGTATAGCCAGCGTGGTATATTAGACCAAAACCTCCTTTCTAAGGGAAGAGATACTACTACGTATACGTACTATATATACTATATGGTAGCTCTACTGTGGTCGTATACTGACATGTTAGTCCTGTAGTAGGTAAGACATACATACATACACTCACGCCTAGTATCCCCAAAGGGGTGATCATAGAAATATTAACCGCCTATATTTTGCCAAATATAATTTTAGTCCTGCTTAAGTAATAGCTGTCAAGCTTGTTGCCGACACCTGACTCTAACTGTGAACAGTCTGCTAATCATATCCTCTGGGAATTTGGTCTTTGGTACAATGAACGTAATATAATGCTCTATAGCTTACAGGTCACATATGGGGACACACATATTGTAGAAATCAAATATAGCTCACTTAGGACCCATAATATTTTGTGGTGTTTTTACTTCATTTTATCTCCCGCTTTGCTAAGGAGGGTTAATATAAACTCCTCCAATTTTCTTCTGATTAATTTCGTCGTGGGTTCCCAGACAGTTTAATTTTTTCTTGGGATTTTTAAAGTGTCATTACTCGGTGTGTTTGTGGGTCACTGCTTTTGATCCTGATGTACAGGAGTTATAGTGGTGGGCGTGTGGGAGGGATTAGTGACGTAAAGCCTATTGCCATCAAACGAACACGCATATTTCTGAGTAAATATCCTTATATGTTCCTGAACATATGCATGATCATCATCATCAGCCCAGTCCACTGCTGGACATTGGCTTCGTCCATTTGATTGATGGTGAATTTCAACCAAAATTCACTTTTAGTTAACTTCATTGTCCAATGTAACTTGTATTATAACATTTATAACCTTATAAGGACTTATATACTGGACGCGTAAAGTTCCATGAAGTAGCTATTACAGATTTTTCTGAATTGCTTTAAGCTTTCGCAGTCCACTGCTGGACATAGGTCTCTCCCATTGCACGCCACTTAGATTGATTTTGGGCATGTCGCATCCAGCTCTTGTCAATTTTGCGCAAATCGTCACTGCACTTTGCCTGTGGGCATCCTACACTATAAACAGTTTTTTTGTAACATATTTTATAATATAGATAAATAACACCCAGATACACAACATATGAACATACTCGTCACACATTATTTGTCCAAAGTGGGAATCGAACCCATTGCCTCTGACTTAGGAGTCAGGACCACTCATCACTGGACCAACAAATTTGAATTCGCTTTAAGTAATTCTTTGGGTCTACTATTCGACTCTAAAATATGGCCAATATTTCTACACAGCCTGTAGATATTATACCAAAGCTTTTTAATTACATCAGTGTGCATTACAGATAAACGAATTTGGCACTAGCCACGAGTCACACAATTCGATATTGGTTTACGTACTAAATAAGATTAGCCTGTGTTCACACATCACTCCGTTATCAGCTCACCCAGTTTAATCTTCCAGGTCATTGGCGGCAGCTGATCCGAATGACGTGTTTCGTAAATAGGGAACAGGTTTGCATATCGAATACTGACACCTGGGGTACTTTAAGGTTTTTTTTTCATTTATAAGTGTAGAGCCAGCGTACGTAACAAAACTGATACATTTTCATTGTATTTTGTCATATTGGGAACAGGTAAGTATTTACCACCGGTCATAGACACATGTAACTCAGGATTTTCAAGTGCATTACCGGTGTTCTAGATGGAAGGTTCACACTTTACTTGAAGATTTGGAAGTTGTATCACATACATATTCTGTCAACGTGTTTCTCGCGAGAATAACTCAAAAAAACATAAAAAATAATGTGATTTATAAAGAATATGCGGTTTAACTGGCATGTGTATGCAGCGTCTGACGCCGACGCGGAGCTTAACCTCTTGATAAAGGTCCCCTACTTGTCCAAAACTAGTCTAGCATGGGCAGGTACACACGTATATCCGTAGTACGTATCCCGTACCATCATCATCAGCCTATCGCAGTCCACTGCTGGACATAAGCCTCTCCCATTGCATGCAGTTATGAAAGATTTATTCTAATATAATATTTTTACGGGCTGCTGAACTAAACTTGCACGGATGGCGTAGTGGTTTAAGCGGTCAGCTCGCTGCTTCCTCCTTAGTATTGGATGGTCGATCCCCACATGGAACAACGCTTTGTGTGATCCACAAATTGTTGTTCTAAGTCTCGGTATTCTTTGTAACCGTTACATGTATGTTTGTACCCCGCGACACTGTGTATGTTCCTAGTTCAGAAGTTGACTTTCTGATATATATATATATATATTTCGATATATATATATTTCGTCTGATATATAATAGATGATAAAAAAAATGTCGCACATTAGACTATCCAGATTACCATAATAGATACAAGTAATATTTTTTTAATTTTATGTTGACTCTGTTATCTAAAGAGGGGATCTACCAGAAATAGAAGATGTTTACATTTTGTTAGGGATCTTAGGAATCAAATTTTTATTTTTATATGTATCTTGCGTATGTTTAGTAAACTAAGGCTAGTACCTTTAATTAAAATTACATAAGCGAAATACGAGGAAAACAGTTACGACGGCAAAAATTACCTACATTATTAAATTTATTTTCATAAAATAGGTAATTGTTGGAAAGGAGAGCTCACCTCGTACCTTTTTTCACTTTCACATTAAATAACACACATTCTGAATTCTGAAGATATTTGTTCATTTTCCATCTTACAAGTAAGATTTCATATTCAAAGACTTCAAAGTGTTAAAGAAAATAAAAAAAATTCGACATCACGTTGTTTAAGATAATTTAATGAATTGAATCATAAAATTCAAGGTGGTTTTATGTAGTTTTCTACCTAAAGTAAATCCACATTTTTAGTAATGCAATAGCTATTTCTATCATATTAATTTACATTTCTATATTTTGTTTCAGGTACGGGTTTGTACTTTTCTTTTTGCGTAAGTGAATACATTAGCCAAAGCTAGAAAGAACACGATGGAAACGCACGTGAGTCGCCAAAGTCTACTTAACTATCCTCAATAACCTGAAAAAAGGATGATTTTCGTGTAAAAGAAGCTCATATCCACCCTGGTCCTCTGAAATAATGAGTACTTTGGTATATAAATGGAAAATAAAGTGTTATAGTTCTACTTGTTAGCTCTAGTAATGACACTCTAGCGAGAGAATGACAAAGGTCCCATTAATCCCCGACATTCCTAACCATAAACTAAAACGAAGAGGATAGACCTTGTTCTCCGGCCTTCTTCTATCACTCAGCTACTGATTGTACATTTTTTTGTAATTGCTACCTGGATAAGCCTTTAAGCTGGCTTTAAGCAAACAAGTATGCCATAGCCTATACAGTGACCTATTCTTAGAATTTATTGCAGCAATTCGTACAACATATTATAGTCTGTAAGTAAATATTAAATTATAACATCAAATAGACACAGATCTCACGTATGAAGAATTAAGGTTGTTTTTGGAGCTCTGTTATAGAATACTCGTACTCCAAAATAGGTATATAACAATTAGGTTATCTTGATATGAACATGTCATGCAAAGGGAAGAGGAAAATGTGACGAAGAAAGTTTCAGGTATAGGAGTTTAAGGGTACAAGAGAAGAGGAAAACCAAAAAAATGGTGGATGGACTGTCTGAGTGAGGATATGGAAAAATAAAATAAATAAATAAATTGGGATAAGGGTAGGCAGAGGATGGTGAGATATGCAAACGTGCAAACTTTCTATTATCGTTATTCAATGTGGCATCAAGTGAGTCGCTAATATGTCTTACACTAAGAGTGTAATTCTTTTAATTTTTTGTCTAATTTTTCTAAAATGAAAGCTCGTTAACAACTACAAAACAAACAATGCGCAAGTTAAATAAAAGCTTTGAAAAACACTCTGCACAAAAAAAGGTATAATGGTAGAACTATATCATTCACATGTAATGCAGAAATTAGTACAAATGCATACTAAATTAAGGTAATAAGAGGATATATTCCTGCCGTTGTATTGTTTTTTTTTATTTTTAAACTAGAAAAAATAACACACATACATATATTTGCTTATCGACATGCATATATTTAAATGTTGTGATGACTCAACTAGGTTTTTTTTTATGTCAGAGGGGGCAGACGAGCAGACGGGTCACCTGATGGAAAATGACTATCGCCGCTCATGAACGCCTGTAACTCAGGGGTCACAAACGGGTTGCCGGCCTTTTAAGGTTTGAAGGCCGTATCGGTCCGGAAATACCGGACCTAATAGGTTATGCAAAATCTGAGCTTACACTTTCGTCTTACACAAAAGGCGGCTTTTCTGATTATCAGAGGTATAACGTTCCACAAGAAAAAAGTTTAAATAACTAAATAACGATGCTATAGTGGATGTTTGCGCATGTGTGAATAGACTTGTATTAAGATAATAGTAACTACATCTCACATATGGCAGTCTGATCCCAAACTAGGCCAAGCCTGTGCCAGATACCTGCACGTAGCATATAGCTTACGCAGGTAATTATTTTAAAATAAGAATGAAATTGCAAAAATCTGTAAGTGAATACTGTACAAACCTCTATTTATTACAAAATGCCTATTCAACTATTGTTTTCTTAATTATTTTATTTGATTTCTATCTGAAATACACGAGTAAACTGTTTAGAAAGCTTCGGTTCTTAATAATTTTAAAAGAAATATCGCACTTATGAGCATTTCTCTTTATTTTTTTAATATAAAGTTATTTATAAATAATTTCACTGGCACTGGCACTCACAACTGGCACATTTTTTTAGCTTACACGGTTGCGTACTGCGATAACAAACAAAGATTCGGCTCGCGGCTCAAATTGTCGAATAACCTGCCGTGACTCTGAAAATTCTACAAGGGCTAAGGGCTTAAGGGCTTTACAGAAATAGAAAAAATGCGAAACACCCCTAATGCTGTAAACAGTTTATCATCATGCTTGTTTATCACCCTAGTGGCAGAAAAGCATACTTAAAGTAACTACTGACCTTGTAGTTGTGATATCCAAGATATCAAACATGGAATTAAAGAGAAAAAGCAAAATTTTTACTTTTAATACTTTTATTGACAGCGTAGTGTAGTTGTTTTGTTTTATATCCTGGACCAGTTAAAATTGACCTGTCATTTGATAGACTGCCTACATAATATGCATGGTGGAGTCCTACAGCTATTTGTTTTAATTAAATAACTTCAAACCTTCAAGATGCTTCAAGACCTTCGCTCTTTTCTTGAAGGCCTAAAGGGGCGGCAACGCGCTTGTGAGTCCTGAGTTGCAGGCGTTCATGGATGGCGGTGGGTAGGTCATACTTCCATTCTTATATTAAAATGTGAAAGTAAGTTTGTTTGTTTCTTTGTTATCCTTTCACTCCTAAATAACTAAACCGATTTAAAAAAATATTTTTTTTTTATTTTCACCTATGGAAAGACCGATTAACATATTCGTTTAATAGACCCTTTTAGGTTAATACCGTTAATATGTGTCTTGTGGACAATCCTTTTGGCTGCAAAAAAAACTCAATGTATCAACATAAGGCTGTCTGATTCCAAATTAGGAGAGCCTGATCCATGGTAAATTAAATTGATTTCCTATTTTTTCTTTCTTTTCTTTTCTTTTTTAAAAAGACTCCCGCATTAGGAACTTATCCTGTGTCGCGGGGGACTTTACAAACATACATGAAACGGACACAAAGAACACCCAGACTCAGAACAACAATTTGTGGATCACATAAAGTGTCGTCCCATGTGGGGATCGAATCCACAACACTCAGCGCAGTAGTAACTAGTAAGTGTCGTGGCGACCGCCTAAACCACTACGCCATCTGTGCAGTCATATTGATAATATCTTATAATTACCGCGGTCGTTCTCGGTGCCTTTCAATATCATGACATCAGTAACATCTACATAAATCATAGATTACATGATACCTATACATTTAAGAAAGATATTCATCAAAACTGAATAAGCTAGAAATGAATCACGATGGATATGAAATGCCAATAAAAACAAGCTATTTGTACTTCTATAGTTTTGTTTTTGTTTGTTTATAATGAATAGGCTCCGAAACAACTGGACCGATTTTTAAATTTCTTTTGCCTATAGAAAGCTAGATTATTAGCGAGTTACATAGGCTAAAATATTTTTAAAATATTAATTTCCCATATAAATGACGATAATTTGATGCCAGGTATAAACAATTGCCAAAAAATATTTAAAAAGTCCGCCATGAGGTATTATAGTTTAGCTATAATAACCATTTTGTGTTGAACTCAGTGAACTAAAATATGGACCAAGACAAAAAGTGAGTATATCAGGATCATTAGATTAATCGTTATATAAATAATGTAATTAGTAATTTCAGCTATATATTTAAGTGCAAATTACTTTTTGAATTGTTCAAATCGGTCAATTCGTTTGGAAGTTATGATAAGTTGTAAGAAAAAAGTGAAATTGTCGTAATATTGCATACCACTGCAGAACAATGCATCTACACGAGATCTTCACATACAAATAAAATAAAATAATGTCGCTGCCCGACCGGTTAATTAATATTTTAATGCAGTTTTCATCACTTCGTATTATTTATCTAATTAAACTGACATTTATAGCATATCATTAAAATAAATATCTCAGAAGATATCAGCGTCCGTCCCGGGTGCCAACTATCGGCGAGCGCGACGCTTGGAAGAGTGACCTATAGAAAATATATTTAATTCTTTTATTTATTTGGGAACTTAACAGCTATATCTCATGGGTAAATTTAATTTTGGCTTTTAGCCAATGGTAAATTAGTAAGTGAGACAATAGTATTGTCTCATTAAAATACAGCTGTATTTGAAGATATTATGTAGTAAGTATGTACAATAATAACGTAATGATCGAAGATAAAATCGGTTTTGAAAAAATACGAAATTCAGTTTTTACCATATTCAAGGAAAAATATAATTTTTCCTTGAATATGTATGTTAAATTATTTAATGTTTGTTTGATAGGCGCTCGAAGTGAAATGAAGCATGGGATTTTTCTAGAAAATGTTAAAATTATTAGTTTGTTATTTTTATTGCATTTTAAAACAAACCCATTTTTCATTTGCATGCCAATTTTAATAATTACAGATTTAGATTTAAAAAAGTTATGTTAAAAAAATAACATAATTATTTGAAATGGCTGCCCTGTAAAGTTTAATAAATGTCAGATCTGACACTATTACTATGACACTACGACTATGACGATATATTGTTAATAATTCGACACTGACACCCTACACCATGCACTGCACCCGTGCGAAGCCGGGGCGGGTCGCTAGTACTAAATAAATTCATTCTATTTGTTCTGTGCCTGGGTGTAATTTATCTATGATATGTACATACAGTAAAGACTATTAAATATAATCTAAATACATATTTAGATATATTTAAGTATTTTTATCAGCAGTCTAGTAACTATAGTATAGGTTCTGTCTAGTTTGGGATTAGATGGCCGTAAGAGAGATGTGTGAAGGTGGGTAGATAGAATACCAGACATGTAATGTACAAAGTGCAGCCTTATTGCTAAGAGCAATCTCTTCCAGGTAACCTTAGGATGAATTAAAATGTTTTCTAGAGACAGTAGTACTAATGAACATAAAAGAGGTAAAATTAAATAGATATTTATTTTATTTATATACATACGATATACATACATATATATGTTTATAAATGTATGTATATCGTAGAAGTTATTGTTATTATAATAAGTTAGGTACTTTGTTTCTTTCAAACTGACTAATCTTTAAAACTATCAATCAGATCCGATTGATTCTTTATATAAAAGACGGAGAGCATACCAGTATTTAAAACTGCAAATAATGTTAGTTATATATCATCCAATTCGAAACTTTAAAGTTTCATCATCATCTTCAACAGCCTTTAGCAGTCCACTGCTGGACGTAGCCCTCTCCTAAGAAAGTGGATTTTGATGCACGGTCATAGAACGTGAAAACTTACAAGTTAGTGTCAACAGTATGTTTTTGTTCGATCGCTTTCTTAAAATGCTTTTATGCCTATTGAAGTTACCTTTCTGACTTTTTAAATATTCTTATACGGTATTTTGTATATCAAACAAATCAACGCAAACAACCATTAACTTGTGCTGGACAAATTATAAACAAAAACTTCTTACATTAAGTCAAAGTTTGTCTACAGAATACAGTATATCGATTTCAAAATTACTGTTATTATATAGTTATTAATCTTTGTTCGTGACCTATACTTTAATTTTACGCCTTTCACATGACATGTCAAAACTAGTTTCAACCCTACTGATTTCAACATACATAAATTATCTACTTAATCTATTGTGATTCATAGAGTTGATTAGGAACCCTGTACTGAAGTTTTTTCTGTTTGAAGCTTTGAAATGGCGCACACTTTAATACGATTGGTCACCTACCCTGTTAAAAATTTACCTCAACGCCTTTCAATAAACTCTTCCCAATCAAAGCAACCTAGTAAGGTGGGGAAAAGCTACAAAGAAATGGCTTGTAAGATGTGCAGTGCGGAAATAGGTACAGTCAGGCACTTACTGACAGGTTGTAAGGCGCTATTAGACCGGGGTCATTATTCACGTCGCCATGATAGGGTATTACAAATCATACGCGAAGTTATAAGTTTATTACTGGCGAGAGCGAAAAAAGGAATAACAACAAACATAAGCACTAACATCAAGTTTGTAAAGGAAGGCTCAACAAAAAAGACTTCACAAAAGCCGTACTCATTTATAAATACCGCCAGTGACTAGACATTATTAGTGGACACGTACGAAAATCATTACAGAATACCAGAGGATATCTGTGCCTCTTCGTCTAGACCAGACATATTTCTTAATGCAATTTCAATCAACCGTGTAGTACTAGTAGAACTCACGGTGCCGTGGGAAATGAACATCCCTAAAGACCACGCTTTAAAAATAAACTAGTACTTTGACTTAACCAATGAAATAACTAAAAATGGTTATGTCTTTGCGTTGTACGCCGTGAAAGTGGGGGCGAGGGGTACACCAGCTAAATCCCTCTATAAAATGTTTAAAGACCGTGGATTGCCAAGAGCTTCAGTAAGCTCTTTTCTTGAACGAATATCCAAAGCGGCATTGCTAGGCTCGTATCAAATATGGTTAGGGGGTAACACAGACATTGGAGGTGACCGCTGACGCGTCGCAAGGAGTACTGAACCTATACCTGGCTCGCAAGTCCCAGGCGCTGTTGACGTCGCATGTGTTGCCCCATCTATCACGCGATGGACCCACCACCCGCACGGTGAATCCATGGAACGCTAAGAAATTGGTCAATGAACTATTTCTTATTTAATTTTATTACTGAAGTGGTAATTAAACCTTTAAATTTTAAGTAGGAACTATTCCCTGTCAATTGTTTTGCCCAATACGAGTATACTACTCATAAAAATAATAACAGACCTTACTGCGCTCCTTAACCTTTTAAAGTCAATAGTATTTGACGGCCATGGATTCCCCCCCCCCCCCCCCCAATTTTCTAAAGAGGTCTTTGTTCCATATAGACATGGAAATTATTGCTACTTTTCAATCATATATATTTGATGAAGTGATTGGTTTTAGTTACAGCGATTTCACATGTGATTGTGATTTCGTTATAGACAAAGATAAATGTCATTAAAATCAATCAAAATCATTTTTATCAAAGATTACGACCTTTTTTTTTATTTTAACATTTCGCGAGTCTTGCGAAAGCGTATAATTAAGTAGCAGTGGTAAACCAGTTACAGGCGCTACTATATGATTTATAAATAATATGACTTATAACATGTGATTGTGATTTTATTCCATACCTAGTTCCGTGTGTGTTCTTAGCTGTCATTTATATAAAAGTACATATAAAATGAATTACCCATACTAATTGACTGATCCACCAACGCAGAGTCAAAACAGTTGGTCCTACAAACTTGAAATTTACAACTTGTTTCAAGCACTCACTAAGAAAGTATTTTTGGAAATTTTACCCCTAAGGCGGTAAAATAAGGTATGATCGGTTGTATGGAAGTTCGTCATTTTCAAAGTTATAAACACGACACAAGGAGAACGACCCGAGCGAACTCGCAGACAATAGTGAGTTAATAAAATTAAATATAGATTTGTCGGCAGTCTGGTTACCATAGTACAGATTCTATCTAGTTTGAGGTCAGACAGCCTTGTGTGAGACGTCTCCAGTTATTATTATCATTGAAGACAAATATCAGTTCATCGTCCTATAAGTGGCAGGTTATCAAATAAATCGACGCTCGGACCCGACCGCCTATAATGAAAACTGCCCCTACAGTTACCGTCATTTAGTCTAAAAAAAGTATCAGCCCTTTTGAGATTGCTACGTATTTGTGTTTTGCTGACGAGGTTCTCTAAGAAATATCAGTTATGAGGATGAGAAATAAATGTAATAGGGTCTTATTTTTATTGTAGTGCTTTTACGTATTGAAGGTTAAACGCCAAATTGATTATATTATTATTTGAATTATATAGCTTAGAAACATTTTATACACTACTGAATACTAATTGAAAATATTTGATTTTGAAGAGAGGTCAGTTTTGATTTCGTTTCGTTTTTATATAATATACATATATGTACATACGTCTCGATTGGAAAAAAATTACACCCTTAAAATAGCAAAATATATTATTTTTAAATATTTTAAAAGGTCTGAAAATCTTAATGTAATTACTTATTGCGTTTGAGTTTGTTGTACCGTTTTTAAGACTCAAAACATGTCTAGCCTAGTTCTTTGGGGATAAAAACTTGATGGGTATCACAACTGTACATTTGTCTGATCGAATTGATAATAGATATTGTGTGTGTGAGTTTCATAGCTCTCCTTCAACCTCTTTAGATACAATCATACGCTACGCTACGCCTACATACCCGAAGGGATAAGCAGAGGCGTGTTAAACGCCCACATTTTTAATAGGGAGCCCCAAATTTTAACATAATGCTGTCACCAGGTACGTTAGTCAAATCACCTTTGAAAGTGTAAGTATAAGTTTTGTGTACTCAGTAATAGAGTACATTACTATGAAAAGTTTATGACGTTATTACTTTCTTGTCCTGAATTTACTTGGCCATTAAGCCCACCACTTTTGTCCATACACGATACGAAACCCAACTCATTACATTCCCAACTTTATCATAATTTGAGTTGGAAAGTAAAACATCCGTGCAGTGGTTGTCGTTAAGTCGAAATTTGTTTTCAAATTAAAATTAAAACCGGCCGCATTACGCGGAATCGTTAGTCTTAATTTGAGTCGGTCGGAGTCGGTTGATGGATGAGGCCCGTGCACACGATGTGCGATAAGATATGTCTACTAATTGTTCCCTCGTTAGCTATTTTGATGACCTCACTTCAAGTAGGTCTGTATTTTTATGAAAGAAATAATAATTTTGTTGATAAACCAAAAAACTAAAAGGACAAAAGGAATCATTAATACTAAAAGTATTGGCTATACCATTTACCCTTTTTTTTTTCGTTGTCTTTCACTGAGTGAGTGAGGTTACCGTAGCCCAAATCCCTAATGCAGACTCGAGCGGGAGGGACTCCAAGGGCGCCAACGCACTTGTGACTTTTGAGTTGCAGGTGTCCATGGGCGGCGGTAGTTGCTTACCATCAGGTGACCCGTCTGCTCGTTTGCCCCCCTTATACCATAAAATAAAATAAATAAGTATAATTTACCCGTGTCGTATCTAGAAATGTACAATTTGAAAAAAAAACACCTTATTTCTAAATATGATACTTGAGTGAGATTTTAAACTCAAACAGAATATTGGCTACAAAGTGTATCGAGGCGTTAAACAGCTGGTGGGTGTGCGCATGCTTTAAATTGAAATGCACAGTCAGCCCGCGCGTGATTGACGAGCGGGAGCGGTAAGCAAATACGATGAGTGCATTTACACCACACGACTATGTACGCTTGTTATCCTACTATTGCTTGACTCATCATCATCATCAACAGTCTTTACTAGTCCACTGCTGGACATAGGCCTCTCCTTAGAAAGGATGTTTTGGCCATTTGTAGGCATAAACCTTACAACAAGAAATGCGCCGTAGTAATCAACATTAAACTAAAACCAGACTGGCTGGAACAGCTATTTGTCGATGTTTATTCTCAATTATTGTGTACTACATAATATTTATTACAATATTTTTAGTAAGAAAATATACTTATAAATTTATTAATTATTATCTGTTATCGAATTAATAGAAACCTAAGAATGCAACGTGAAGGAGAGGAAGGAATGGATATTACTAACCCTTACGAGTCATGCACACATAGGCACCAATAATTTATAATAATGGTTTGCCATTAGATAAAGCTTACATTTGTTTAATTTGTAGTATAAAAATTCTTGTTCTTGTAAATTAAAAAGTATTAAATGAAGGACCTCTTATGTGACTTATAATCAAACAACTTTAGTATTCTTCTTTTCCTTTTTTTTCTCTGTACCACCCAAAGGGTAACTGGTAGGTAATGCCTGAGGCATTAAGTCTGCCTATATAATGTAATGAGCGAAAGACCTTTTCAAGAGAGGATCATAAATAAGTATATGATAAATGTACACCCCAAACCGCCATACTGTGTCTCCCACCCCGTTAGCTGGTCGTGTCGTACCCGTAAACGATAAATCTAAGCCGTCGAACGTCGAGTTATTAAATTTGCACACGGGTCGTAATTATCGGACTCAGAAATTCTTCTATTTATTTGTGAGCATACATTGTTCATTATGCTTAGTAATAAAGGGTTGAGGTTATCGCTATTGTACTAAGTGGTCTGTTGGAAAAATATATGTTAGAAATGATTAATGTAGGTGACTGGAAAACCTGGTTTCCTTGTTCGGATACATCAGACAGTACCCAGTGATGTTACTAAATGTTAGCTTAATAAGTTCGATGCTCCATTTAGAGAACCACAAAACTATTTTTGCAATTAATAGCTATATGCATGTATTAGCGTTTGTCGTATCACCTCGGTTTGAGAGAACTTCCCTAACTGCCTCAGCCAGTACCGGCATCCTAGGCAAAGTCCCGTTTCGGGATCACTTAGAGGGTAAGGTCAAATTGGCCTCGAAGAAGCTCGGTGTGCTGAACAGATCGAGGCAGTATTTCACTCCGGTCCACCGCCTTCAACTCTATAAGGTGCAAGTCCGGCCGCATATAAATTACTGTTCTCATCTCTATGCAGAGGCACCCCAGTACCAGCTTCTCCCTCTGAACCGTATCTTACGAAGAGGGACCTGAAATGTCGATAGCTAAAATATCTCCGACCGGCCGATCTCTTGACGTTACGTAGAGTTGTAGATTCACTCTGCATTTCCTATCGTATACATCATGGAGGGTGTATTATTACATATGTGTACATAATTAGGGTTTGTCAACTAATAAAAAAAAATAAACTCTAAGGCCAAAGACCAAAAATACATTTTAGAGTGTTCCTAGTTTAGCCAAACATCCCGCAATTACCAGGGCCCCCGAAAACATCATCATACAAGTACATACATGTCACGCCGATCGTAAAGCGTTTACACCCAATACGTTACTCTGTGGGGACCAACCACTGTTTACGACCTCTTCACACCACAAATCCGAAAAGGTACACAAATAAAACTATCAAAACAGTACCTACCCGTTTTATTCTATGACCTAAGTCCCTATTTCCATATGCATGAGTGGCAGACGAACAAGCTAGCGCTGTTATTTATATATTCTTACCATCATTATATTTTCCACTCTATAACATAGACATAAGGCGGTTTATTCAACGGGTAAAGTCTCGAGAGTCCATTTGACTAGCACACATTAGTAAAAGTTCCCCGGGCTTTCGATGTACGGCGGCCATAAGGGAGAGATTTGAAGGACTCTCCGAGTTTGTTGGAAGTAAAATATAGTGGCGACTACGTGAGTAAAGGCTTCTAGTTTATTAATAAACTAAGTAATGCTGTAAAGGAAAGTTAGTTGCATTCGAGTAAGGGTTTTTAAGTTTTAATACTTTAGACCAAGTTACTTTAGGTTTCTGTAAGAAAAGGAACATTTAAAATTGTTAAGAGATTTTTAAAACCTCCTTTCTAAGGAGAGGCCTATGTCCAGCAGTGGACTATTAAATGTTGTTGATGATGATGATGATGAAGATTTTTTTCTTGGTGTAAAATATTTTTCGCTTTTCGTACTTGATTTTATCTATTACATACATATACAGTGGCAAGAGTTGAGCTTAAAAATATAAAAAAAAATAACACAGCTATGTTAAAAAACAATTATAATAGTGGGAGTATATTTATTATCAAGAGCCAGCTTCAATCAGGATCGAATTTTGATATAAGAATAAATATTTGTGAAATAATGTAGATATATAACATATTATAACACTTTGCACTGAACACTTCCAACCGACCTTCAAGAAATAACTAAAACTTAAATTGAAACATAAAAGCCGAGAGCAACTCGCGAAGGTCGGACAGTAAAGTTTCTATTACCTCTCTCATGGCTACCCTACTTCTCACTATCCGAAATAAAATATTTATAGAACTGAGAGCACTTTTTCTCTTTGATTCAGTGGTTTTATTGGCTTGGCCGTTTCGCGGTAATAAATGCGTTAGGGGTGCCTCACCATAAATAAAATTAGTCACAATGAATGATTCTTTTAAGTTGATTCGACCGTCATATTACTGATATCTTTTTATGGTGTTACGTTATTTTTATCGCCGACGATAATATAGATAATTTTTATTGGGAATATCTGTGTCTGTCCCGATTTATGGTCACTTTATTCTGGTATAGTTCCAGATAAGCCATTGTGTTAATAAAAACAAAATAACACAATTGTTTGTATGTATTAGTTAAAAATCGAACAAAACTCAGTTTATTTTAAGAACCGGTTTACTTATGAAATATTTACAAGGAAGAAATAGATAACATAAAACCAAGAGTATAATAAACGCGTAAATACATATTAAAGTACATATGTATCTAAATGCTTTCTAAATTCAGATTTGAAATGTTAGTAATGAAGGTATTAAACAATTTTATATATTACAATATTAATAAATTATATAAAGTAAAGTTGCTGCTTGGGTAAATAAAAATATTATGGTGTACCCCACAGGACAGTTAAGGGAGGTAACTATTCTATACTGTGGTGTTCTGTACCCTTAGTCTAGCATTATCACTTGATTTCATGATTTCTGGCCTTTGGGTCTTATTTTTTCTCAAACTGAAATTCTAACTATTTTTATATAATTATATAAATGTATTTTAATTAACGCGATTACGTAATTACCATTATGTAACTTTGATTTGCCTGACGTTTCAACCTGGTTGCACTGAGCGTGGTCTTAGGCTGATTGCATTAATTTACGTATGTAAACATAGGTATATATCATACCACGCGAAATATTAAATCTGCATGTAGGCATTACTATTGGAACATCAAACCACGGTATAAACACAAATCCTGTATCGCATAAATTTCGGATCAAGTTTTAAACAAACTGTGATGCAGTTTGAAAGAAGTATGATATTTCGGTAATGTTATTATATGTAATTATGTTGCTTAATTTTTTTTATTACACATACAACTTGCCTAAATCAATAATTGAGTCTCGGTCCGCTAGTCATCATCACATCTGGACATCACGTCTCCTTGGAAAGGAGGTTTTGACCTATTATACCATGCGGGCCAGACGTTTTGGTCCGCTAGGATCTTCCATCCTAATCGGTGGATGAATTACTATTATAAATTATAGGGATACACTTTTAACCGACTAAAAAGTTTGAAAAGGAGGATGTCCTCATTTCGGTTGAACGTTTTTTAATGTTTGTTGCCTCTAAACTCAGTCATTAATAAGCCGATTTGGATTTTTTTAATTTTGTATTTTATTTATATACCTACGTAGATTTGTTCCAAAAGGGCAAGTTATCAGAGAAACAGACACATAAGTAAGTAATACCTAGTCTATATCTGTAAAAGGACTTGCGATCAAGAGGTCGTGGGTTCGGATCCTGACCAGTACACTACCGACGTGACCCACTCCCAACACAAGCAATTTAGCTTAGCGGGAGGGGTTAACGGGAATACTAGTAATTTCGGTTGCTAGTAGACCTTTAAAAAAATAAAATGTGCGGACGTGTCTCAACTGTCGTTCAAAGCAACTCTTTAGATCCGGTGTATCTAAATCTTGAATACCCTTGTCGATTGTGCTCTTTATCTTCATTTATGCTTTAATATCTTAAAGCCTTAATCCGTACATGCGTTTTAGTGATGCACGTCTTGCTAGGGCCACTTGGCTTTACTTACTATAGAAGTTTAAGAGGTTGGCAGCACTCAAAGCATCTATATAACCAGCGCTTAATGTCACTCGAGATGGATTTACGGGTCTGACAGCACAGTGGCATGTGTCGACATGTCTAACACATTACACATGTGCGCTGTTCGTTATTAACGTGTGACTGTCTTGAATTGATTGTTTCCTTGTATATGACGTCGTAAACATATTTTAGAGATTTTCTAAAAACAATATTTTATTAAAGAGTCATTTTAACGTACGGTTCTACTGTTTTCTATCATCTGAAATGAATATTTCTATCATTACTCATCATCATTTCTTTGACTTAATGAAATTTTTAGGAGTCGTCGTAATCTTTGCAAAAAGTTTAGGCTGGATTCTTTTGGACGAAACCACTTTTTGTAAATGATATCTTTTTCAGATGGGACAAAAGGAGGAGGTAAATTAATGGTAGGGAAAGCCGATAAGGTACCATAAATCTCGGATGGGAAGAGGGACCGAAACTGAAGCAGCTCGTAGAGACCACAGCTGCCTGTTTACTTTTTGAATTAAATCATTTTAACATTTATCTTTAAACGTAAGGCTAAGGCTAAAATTCAATAGCATCTTTTTTATTAATTAAGATGATTTTTCGAACGAGCTTCGAACGAATTCTCTTGACGTATTTAAATACAGAAAATACCATATCAGCGCATTGACTCCTGTAGCCCACGAGCTCCCCGGTAAGTTAGGTAAACTTGTGTATGTTTATACAGAATGTAAGTTGGTATACACACCATAACGACTAATTTAACGCAGGGTTTACCTTGAATCACAACACGCGACCCGTGATGGATTGGTTAAAGTAGGCTATTTATAAAAACCTCTGGGTCCGCTAGAATTTGTTTTTAAACTTGTTTATTTGCATTTAATAACATGGAAATAAAATCCGTCAACTACAGTGAAAATGCGATCGTTGAAAGCATCTCAAATTGCTTATTATTTTATGTGCGGCAGATCTCGTCCCTCCCCCAACTACGAATTCGTGAACTCTTCTTTCTTTGTTCAAGAAGTACTACTCGGGAATGCGCTCGCACTCGAAATCAGGATGTCCACAAACCGTTTTATATTAAAAAAGACGGTGATCAAAAGAACCATGATCTCCTTCGGACGAAATGGCAGAATTATCTGATCCATAGTACACTTTATTTTCCGGTATTCATAGTGTACGAATATAATGTAAATGTGTGTGTATGTCTATACATGTGTATTTATGATGTGTTGTGTTGTATGTATGCATATGTGTAAATGTAAGTTTATGTATGTAGTGAACTGTGTATATTTTTATTGATTACATAACTACAACTTACAAGATTTCTACACCACCCAAAAGGTCGACTGAAAGAGAATGCCCTAATTATTAAGTCCGCAGATTTACTAAAATGCATAAAGCATAAAATAAAATAGTTAACTTGAGAGAAAAGTAAAAAAAAGTGACACGAACTTCCCAACTCCGGGTGTCTTTCTTCAAACTGAAATATGATCAAATAGGAAATATACCTATATATCTCTTGTGTTCCATACTTGTACAAGTAACATAGGCTACTTTTTACCGCGAAAACCGACATACACGCAGGCAGATCCGGCGTCAAAACCTAGTAAAGAATAAAGCAATTGTGAAATAGTATAGATACAAAGTGTATATCAGTAACTTCTTGTGTGGAAGTTCTAAACATTTTTCATCGGCTGCCTATTGTCTACTGCGGAAAATGAGTGTGGCTAACTTCTAGCCTCAAAGTGCTGTTTCAAATAGCTAATTAATCTCTGGATTTAATCACTGCAGCGGTTGAGGACCATACACACTATCCACATTTAAACATTACTGGAAGGTATTTGTTACTAAGTCAGTGATTCTTGCATACGCACATACACGTTTTTAACCCAAAAGGGCTAGTACAGAAGTGTGTAAAACGCTCATTTTGAGTGGACTAAAACTTTAGTCCCACTTAATTATATATTTCTAAATACATATGTACATATTATAGATAAATTACATACAGATATAGGACAAAAATGATCAAGATCAACACAATATTTGTCCTAGGTGGGAACCGAACCCACAACCTCTGGCTTTGCAGTCAATATTGCTAACCGCTATGCCATCAAATAGCACATTCACAGTCCAAGGTGATGATTGCCACCAGATATATAAAACATAAATAATAACAATTTATTTCTAGAAATCACATAAAGACAATATTAAATAAAACGTATAAATATAATATAAACGTGACATAAATGGTCTATACCTATAGTACAGTATATAGTATCCTGCCTCTAATAATATAAGAAACCTGTATATATATATATACCTATATATATATATGTGTGTGTGTGTGTGTGTGTGTAACTAAAAGCCCGAACTACGACTAATCCTAAGATTTACCGACAGCAGTTTCTAAATGTAAGTATTAATAAATTGGATTAATTTTTCGGACTTTTACCATTAGAAACTGGTAAATTTTGGTTTTGGGAAGGAAACAATAAGTACTTTAAAGTTAAATTTGGCCCGCGGCAGAGGCCACTGAGAGCCAGATCCTCTCTATTGTTGGTGAAACATGTCTGTTTATCAACATTTACCGTGTATTTGAAGTAAATCTTAACATTTACCAAGTGAATGGTGTAAATGTATGTGAATGGTGTAAGTGTAAATGCTCGAAATTCAGATTTTTATCGTTACTTGTTGGTAAATCTTAGGTTTTTACCGGTAAATCTTAGGATTTACCGTAGTTCGGGCTTTTACAGAATATATATAAATATATATAATTGTAATCATCAAATTTATCTGCGTTCGTTTGCTACCTTAGTTGTATCAAAACAACATTGTAGTAAAGAAACAAAGCCTCACGATGATATACCCTGTAATTTATGCGGGCAGATCATAACAAAAAAATGATTAATGAACGGAATTTAATATCATAACCATACCTTAAAAGCACCTATAAATCATACCTACCCCACATCAAGTCGAAACCCACTTTTAATTCCCATCTTAAACGTTTAAATACACCACTTAAAAGCGAAAAAATGCCATTGTAACAACCCCTTTAAACCCCATCGCTATTATTTTAGTTTTTTCTTCACATTATGACTTGAATAATAGCTATTTTATTTTTAATACACACTGGCTAACCAAGTTGAAATCTTTATTAACGATGCGACATTTCAGCCAATCTCTGTTTCCAAATGAAAGTAAACCCTGAAATAACACTGTTAGGATCGTTTTGCGAACAGCAGGGTACTTTCACAGGGAAATAAAAAGGATTATTGTTAATGGGCATGAAGCTTAAAGCGTTCGTATTCGTTTACACGTGTTTATAGTTTGTATTTACGGAAGTCTATATCTGTGAACATGTGGCTTCTAAAACAGCGGTTGTTAAAAAAACAAGTCATAGTTAATGACAAACTAAAGGTATTACATGAAAAAATAACTATGTACAAAGAAAAATGACTCCGAATTCAACGACTTCCACGAAAAATACACATGGTGGTCTCATTCATTAGAAATATGGGATATATTGGAATTGTTTGAATTCGTAAATTAATTTCAAAATTGTTCTTATTTGGTAGCGAAAATATCACGTCAAAATATTAACCTATGGAGTTATTATTAACATACTGCGAAGGAACATAAAGGAACTGAAGGAGTACACTATTAAAAAAACTGTGTGTGTTATATGTACTTTTGTGTATATCCTTTGTTGGAGATCCAATAAATAAATAAATAAAACATATTTATGCAAAACCTGTTTAGATGTCTGTTAAAAAACAATTGATTCAAGGAAACCGCCTAAGCAAAGCCAAGCCAAGTTTTTACTTGCAATAAATTTAACACACAATAAAACAATAAATTATATCCTAGATCAAAAAAATTGTGAACGTGATCAAAACTTACCTCAAAAAGTTATCCTGTATATTTTTGAGGTACGTACGTATATATGTTTTTTCGCAAATCTAAATTAACATTTTAACATTCTTGCGCAGTTTACTTACTAGTTAACTATCATTATCTTCCATTTTTTTATGTTCGACATAGGATCTAGGTGCACGCCAGTATATACGCCAAATCAAGCAAAAAATTAAACATCGCTCAACTCAGATATCCGTGACAGAGGCAGGCAACAACAAATGAACAAAAAAAAAATGAACAAGCAGGCATGAACAAATATAAAGCCTAATCTTATTACAACTTCAAGTCAACGTCCTCTAGAGTAAAAAATCTCACTGCAAAAAATTATAGCTTGGTGATATCGACCTCTTAATATCAACCCACATAACTAAAATTATCAGATTTTTTAATAGTCTCAAGTAATTATGTTATTTGAATGAAACCGTTGTGCTTTTGACTCCGCAAAGCAAGTCTCGTAATGATTTTTAGCTTGTCATAGGTTGATGACCCGCTTATTGAGTGCGAATTCTTAAGAGCATCTGTTCTTTGGTTTCTATGTGAAATAGCTTAGAACTATGTAGACAAGAATAAACGGACTTAAATATCATGAGGCAATTATAGTTGTAGTGGTGGTCCAGTGGATTAAGAATACGTAGTGTCATAAGCTCTATTCATCCCGTAGATGTCGTAAAAGCCGACTACGAGAGCAAGCTACGCAAGAAAACAGCACGTCAAAATATACCACGGATCGACACCGCGCCAAGCCAGGCGCTGTCCCGGGGGAAGCAGGCTTCTCCCCGCCTATCAGCCCAATTAACATATTGCGGCCAGGCCAACCTATCGCCAGCAACTGATCTGCCAACAGAGACCTGTCAACGGCTAATATCGCCGCCGACCTCCTTACGCTCGGGATCGGCCCTCTCCCGATCCCGTTCAGCGGTCTCTTTCTAGAGCATTACAGCTTTGCAGAAAGAAACCACTGCGTAACAGCCCGCCTTACCCGAAGACTGGTAGACCTACCATGTCTTTCACTGGTATAAGGCACTGAATAGATTACACTGCTTGTATTTTGGAAGATACATATGTAAACGCGAAAAACGATGTGCAGAAGAATATCTACTCCTGCGGACATACCAGTTACATAAATAAACTCGTACTTATAAATATATAAATTGTTACCAACTACAAAAAATATTGATCTTAATACCGGTTCATCTACAACTGCCTACTCGATACAGTTTTTATTCGTATCATTATCTTAAAGTTGATTACGGTTATTTTACCTCTTAAAGAGCTCTCGTTGATCGTATAGCAGGTATTTGTTCCGCTCTTGAACATACATGATTCCATGATAGGATTAAGTGGTACTTGTCTCTTTATCGCTTCCTTCGGATATTAAGTTTACTATCTTATATTGAGGATATTGAGAAACCAGTTTTAGATGAAGTACCTGACACTATTCGATAACTGCGTCGATTTGATCTCGATAGACTTTTTTATTCTAATGACAATCAAGTGTGAGACTTATTTGCATAGGATTCGGAATATAGAAACATTTTAATAGCTTGATATATGCGCTATGCGCTATGACAACTAAACTGCAGATAAATATACTTATGTATTACTAAACACACTCATACATTTTATAGATAAATTACGCCCAGACACAACAAAATAATGATCGTGCTCATCATTTAATTATTTGTCCGGGTTGGGAATCAAAATCTTACCTCTCACTTAGCACTTTGAAATTCCAACCACTAGACCAACAGACTAGTAGCAACAACACTGGTCAAAGGTCCAAGTGTGATTCTATTTGATATTAACTCGCTCTCGACGGCGTGCGCGTTTGGCGTCGCGATTGGTGCAAATTTCAGTGCGGGCCAATCACAACGCCGAACGCGCTCGCTGTCGAAAGCGAGTTGATGTAAAATAAACTTACACTAGGTCCTCAGAATGTCTTTGTCAATCACAAATATCATTAAAATTGATATTTGTGCAACAAATATGTCTCCTCTACTCTTATTATGAGTTTAGTTAAGTTATGGTCCTGTTTTCTAAGGGGAGGCCTATGTTCAGCAGTGAACTATTAAAAGCTATTGATTGAGCCCTCGCTTTTTTTTACGTGTGGAAAGTTTTACCCTCGAACCGTCACCCCACCGGGGCTTGCGGCGAGGTGGTGTGTCGGAATCGGACCGACTAAAACCACACAGTGTGCAACTCTGCGCCTGTAATATAGGAGGGATCCGGGGACTGCTGTTATTACAACGTCCGGACCACAGCCCTGGACGCTATTCTAGCGTATGGCATTCCATACCTATTACCATAATAATAGGTATGGGTTTTCAGACTGTAAATACCGAGAGAACCGTAATATATTTTAAGGCGTGCGATAACATACTTTTTATTTACCTCCAGAATAAGGTGATGATGACTCACAATAAAAGATCTCGATCAAATCAAATAATTTGTACATTAACTTCTTTGAAAGTCAGAGGTGCGTGGCCGGAGATCGATCTTGTAGGTCCGGCCGTTTGATACCAATGGTTATAACATTCAATTGTCATTGCTTCGATTTAATTCTCGTTTAAAGCTAGCGCTTACGAGTATATTACACTAGAGACCCGCCCCGGCTCCGCACGGGAGCTAATTTGGTGTCAGTGTGGAGTAATTAAATTTATTGTTCATCAATGCCTTTATCACAGCCTTTATTAGTCCACTGCTGGACATAGGCCTCTCTTTAGAAAAGAGGTTTTGGCCTACTATACCACGATGGCCAGACGGGTTGGTATAGGGTTTGTTTCAAGTTTTCCTTCTCTTTGCAGTGCTGTTGTCCTGCGTAGTTAGTTCCCTTAGTCGCCTCTTACGACACCCACCGGATGAATAGGGTTGGTGACACTGTGTATTCTTAATCCGTCACCACACGGACAAAATTTATTGTTATTATGATTAAACTATACTACAGGATATCTTTATATACAACATTTATCCCATTTAGAGAAAATTTTAAAGAATTTCAGGACATTCCGTCCCAGGTGGCGCCGTGCCTGCCGACCGCTGCCACCTGGGACGGAATGTCCTGAAATTCTTTAAAATTTTCTCTACTATAATATGCATCATGCTTGCATATATCCGTGTGATGACGGATTGAGAATGCAGAGTATCAACACCCCTATTCATCCTAAGGGTGTTGTAAGAGCCGACTAAGGACAGCAAACTACGTAAAACAACAGCACTGCAAAGAGACGGAAAACTTGAAACAACCCCTATACCAACAGCGACTTCATTTTATAAATTTAAAGAAATTGGGTTTAATGTGGAAAGGGTTATCGTCTGCGAAATTTCCGGACAGATACGACCTTTAAACCTTCAAGAAAAGAGCGTGCCCCTTCCTAAAAAGCCGGCAATGCGTTTGTGACTCCTGAGTTGCAGACGTTCATGGGCGGTGATGGTCACTTTCCATCAGGTGACCCGTCTGCTGGTCTGCCCCCTCTAGCATAAAAAAAAACACAACGCAACTCCTTCAAAATTTGTCTACAAGTTATAAAACATATATTAAAACAGAACATTCAAGAGTCAAGGTAATATAAAACATTAAAAACGAATAATTAAATAATTTTCCTTATCGTCTTTCGTTTTATAATATAATCAGATCATCATATTATCAAATAATATAATCTTTGTACATATTTTGCTTGCTTGCTCCTGTCTCGGTGTTTCTACGAATAATTTATGAGTATTTCCAAAAAAAATGCGTATCAAAGTATGTTCATTCATGTTATAAAAGAAGTATTTACACAAATATAAGCTATGTTCTGTTTACATCTTAATGGCGCTAAATACACTATGTATCCTAGAATCTACGAGTAGGATATACAGAGCGTACGAGTACATGGTTTGCTGTTTAATTCTAATCCCAAAACTCAAATAGCAAACTAAGTAGAAATGCATCATTTGAACACTTCTGTAAATAGTCTTAACCAAATGAAGGGTATGTCTATGCGATTGTCCTACTACTAGTCGTGTGACGGCCGTAAGTTACTGCTTACGTCAGGCGGGTGGTCTAATTGCTTGTCAGATTCATGTTAGTAAATAAATTTAAATATAAAACTTGAAGTTGACAATCTTTCCATAAAGGCTGGAGAAACAACTAAGGATAAATCAACACTGGACGTGAATTTAATTATTATATCACATCACCTGCCTTTAATAGTCCACTGCTGGACATAGGCCTTTCCTTAGAAAGGAGGTTTTGGCCTATTATACCATCATATATCTTTTTTTTATTATTTCATGTCTAACATATCTCAATAATTATAGGTATATGTTTCGGTTTTCTATTATGTATTTTTAAAACAAAATCCTACTGACAATTTGTCTGATCCCATACTGTTCTTTAGGAAGGAAAAAATAACCTAAAAATTTATTTATTAATATTAAACAGACCTGTGTATTTAAAAAAAGAACATTACTCATATTTCACTTCATGGTACATATCTGAAATTCAGATTTATAACCTCCAAAAATAACTGGAATACCACAGATCTCCAGGACAAATTCAACTGAAGGAGCAAGAAAAGTTATGAACGACAGATAGACGAACGTATGGTTCAATTCATACAATCCTATTAGAGATCTATATATACCAGCTAAAACAGAAACAAACCTTCAATTCTTCTCTGACTTGCTCCACTTTTATGCCAGTGTACAATCAGTATACTTCACATCTCCTTAATTTAGATTATGCAATTCGTCTGTAACGGTGTGTTATTATACTTTATATGGATTTCCCTTTTGAGTAGGTACTTTTAAACTTACTTTTAAGCTTTTGCGATGCATGATATATAATGGGTGGCCTCTGATTACGCCGAGTGCTGCTAATAATTTTATGCTAATACTACGAGCTTGTCCGTGTGGTGACGGATTAAGAATACAGAGTGTCACCCCCCCCTATTCATCCCGTGGGCGTCGTAAGTGCCGACTGGGGGAGAAAACTACGCAGAACAACAACTACAGAGAAGGCAAACTTGACACAAACCCTATACCAACCCGTCTGGCCAGCGTGGTATAGTAGGCCAAAACCTCCTTTCTAAGGAGAGGCCTATGTCCAGCAGTGGACTATTAAAGGCTGTTGATGTGATAAGATGTGACTACAAGCTTCAGATTTTAAATTAGCCGTGTTGTCATTATCTCTTTAAATAATCTCTTTTCGTTTGTAGAACAACTTCTTGTAAATCTTTTTAACAGATTTTAAAAAGGAGGAGGTTTTGTACGACTTAATATTTTTGTGAATGTATGTAAAGGGAGAGATTCGCTATTTATGAACTAATTTCAATCATTATTTTTAATGGAATTCATTGTATTCAAAGTTAACACCATTTAAATTTGAAATAAATATTCCACTTCTAGCTGTTAAGAACTAAGAAGTGAATAATACATGACTCTGGCGAATAGAAGTCGCAAAATTGTTTTTAAGTTTAGTATTTTAAGTGGTCTATAAGTAAGACTAAGGCGTAACTAAAGAACAGTGATTTTTCACAATAGTGTTGCCCGATTCGATTATTAGTACAACATACGATAAGCAAATATGTGTTTTGTACCTAAAATATAAACATTTATAAAATGGTTGCCATGTAGGTGTAATTATGTAGTCTCTTACTCTCTGTGTAATTGGGATATTTACTGACGTGAAGATTAATATAATGTAATATAGTTTAATATTCAAAGAACATACACAACTAATTAAATTCATAACTAGTAAATTATATTAAACATATTATTTGTGCATTTAAAAACTGTTCGTCGCGATATCTTTTAATTATGATAGGACAAAGACCTTTTAAGTGAGAGTTGTTGTTTTTTTTTAATATTCATACGATAATGCTCTCTACAAAGAGGAGACGTCACATACTAGAGGGGTCACGTGACTCTGCGATTTGGTGTGTTTATATAGTAAATATGTAGTTTGAAAAGTTTTTTTTATAAAACGCATCATTCTTTTTGTGTTTGTATTAACTCCAATTAAATTTGAAAGAGATATCATGAAAAATCTACCTGCCATGACATACCGAAAAAGAAAAACACCTATAGGTATGAGTGGTCAGAAAAGGAGTTTTACCCAAATCTGAGTATAGTTTGCAATTACGTTAATATGTAACGGAAATCGTTACTATAGGAAACTCGTAAGTTATATTACAAGTAAGGTTAGTACTCAGTAGTTCTTACTACTGCACGGATGGCGTACTGGAGTGTTGTGGGTTCGATCCCCACATGGGACGACACTTTGTGTGATCCTCAAATTGCTGTTCAATTGCGCCAACGCACGGGATATATTCCTAACTAGCTGAGACCCGCGGTGTCACCCGCGTTTGTTGTTATAACCGAGGGCAACGCCGCGGGCGAAGCTAGTCCAAAAAAAGTATCCTAAGTTACTTCTTATGTCATCAGCTATCTGCCAGTGAAAGTCCCGTCGAAATCGGTCCAGCCGTTCCAGAGATTACCCGGAACAAACAGACAGACAGACAGACAAAAGTTGTAAAATATGTTATTTTGGCATATGTACCGTGTAAACATACATATTATTATGCATTTAGTAAAAAGCGGTTATTTTAATATTACAAACAGACACTCCAATTTTATTTATTTGTAGAGATGCGGGAGTTGTCTTTTTTAATAAAAAAGTTCAATTTCTTCTAAAAATATTGTTCAAGTCTAACCATAAACTAGTTTAATACCTAAAAACAAGAAAGAAATGAGATGAAAAACAACACTTATAAAATTACAACCTGAGAGCGGTAATTCTCAGTCGTGTTGTCTTACTGAAACTGCTTAGCATAAGGTGGACTCAGCATTCTCCTTTTTTTTAAACCTGTAACTCGACATGCACTTAAGGGCCAACGCGCACTAGTGATTTTTAATCGGACGATAGTCGCCATCTGCCGAAGACCATGATCAACCCATTGGTACCGTGGTAACTGATGTTCTTTTATTAAAATTAGAATATAAATAGTTTATTCTTGAAGTTGTGTAGTTAAGTATAGAATCGTTAGTGTAGGCCAGGAACAGACAGTAAATATTTTATAAACTAGTAGCATTAATCTCCGGAATATCTCCCAAACTAGAACTGTTAATCTGTTAATCAACTGTTGCTGTACTGTCGTATCTATCGACAGTTCGGCGATAATTTAGTTGAAGGAAAGGGGCTACTTGCATCATACTTTACATATGTTATGCAATTATAAATAAATATTTCGGAAATTTGATATACAAGGCCATCTAGTTTCTTAGCTTGTACTATGAGAGCTAGATTAACAGATAGAATACGTTTATACTTTTTTGGAAATACACACATATTAGACATAGATAACACCCAAACTAAGAAACAAATATTTACAGATCATGCAAACATTTGGTCCGACCCGGGAATCGAACCCGCACAGCAATCGCATACGCTACCACTAAAACACCGACCCATTATTTGCCAATAGTTCTTCGATTAAAAAAGGAACTTATATTCAATAGTTTTAACAACTGACTTTAAATCGTTAGCGCACTACCATATAGCTTCATACTGATTACTATACCTATGAAACTGGAAGTGTACGAGTACTACTTCGTCAGAGATGGGCCGGCTCGACAAAAGAAGTGGCCTCAGAAAAAAATCAGTGTTAAAAAAATATTTCGTTGCATATTACCGAGTGCCCCGAGTGGTTACTGGAGGCCCAGTTTGGGCCTTCTTGACCCTAATTCTGCCGAGGGCACTCAAAGGCGTGGCAACGCAGTTGTGACTTTTAGTATTCATAGGGAGCTCCTTTTTTTTTCTGTGCAGAAATCCCCTCGGATCTTATATTGGATTCGAACCGAACAAAACCCGCGCGCCGTTTCTGGTACTAATAGCCGGGGAAGCAGGTGTACAATAGAAAGGAAATCCCTGGTACTCATGGGTAGCCCCTATCATCATCAGCCTATCACAGTCCACAGCTGGACATAGGCCTCTCTAATTGCACGCGACTTAGACTTTTGCTTCTCGCATCGACATAAAAAAAACAGAAATATCGCTCGATTCAAATTCTCTAGTGCGCGGCGGGTCTTAGGGTTCGACAAATACTCTGTTATTTCGCTGTCTTCTAGGCCTCTTACAAGCAGTTATTCCAAATCGACTACACTTAAATAAACATTGATGTCTCGAAGTTAATTCGTTGCGTCAAGTGATTTGTTTCCACAAACCCAGTCCACAGCTGGACATAGGCCTCTCTAATTGCACGCGACTTAGACTTTTGCTTCTCGCATCGACATAAAAAAAACAGAAATATCGCTCGATTCAAATTCTCTAGTGCGCGGCGGGTCTTAGGGTTCGACAAATACTCTGTTATTTCGCTGTCTTCGAGGCCTCTTACAAGCAGTTATTCCAAATCGACTACACTTAAATAAACATTGATGTCTCGAAGTTAATTCGTTGCGTCAAGTGATTTGTTTCCACAAACCCAGTCCACAGCTGGACATAGGCCTCTCTAATTGCACGCGACTTAGACTTTTGCTTCTCGCATCGACATAAAAAAACAGAAATATCGCTCGATTCAAATTCTCTAGTGCGCGGCGGGTCTTAGGGTTCGACAAATACTCTGTTATTTCGCTGTCTTCGAGGCCTCTTACAAGCAGTTATTCCAAATCGACTACACTTAAATAAACATTGATGTCTCGAAGTTAATTCGTTGCGTCAAGTGATTTGTTTCCACAAACCCAGTCCACAGCTGGACATAGGCCTCTCTAATTGCACGCGACTTAGACTTTTGCTTCTCGCATCGACATAAAAAAAAACAGAAATATCGCTCGATTCAAATTCTCTAGTGCGCGGCGGGTCTTAGGGTTCGACAAATACTCTGTTATTTCGCTGTCTTCGAGGCCTCTTACAAGCAGTTATTCCAAATCGACTACACTTAAATAAACATTGATGTCTCGAAGTTAATTCGTTGCGTCAAGTGATTTGTTTCCACAAACCCAGTCCACAGCTGGACATAGGCCTCTCTAATTGCACGCGACTTAGACTTTTGCTTCTCGCATCGACATAAAAAAAACAGAAATATCGCTCGATTCAAATTCTCTAGTGCGCGGCGGGTCTTAGGGTTCGACAAATACTCTGTTATTTCGCTGTCTTCGAGGCCTCTTACAAGCAGTTATTCCAAATCGACTACACTTAAATAAACATTGATGTCTCGAAGTTAATTCGTTGCGTCAAGTGATTTGTTTCCACAAACCCAAGTGCATTTCACGTCAGACGTGTGGTTTTGAGTGAACAGACAATTTTTCGTTTATTTTTCGTTCTATTGATGGAACAACGTTCTCGGAGTTGGTACGTAAAAGTTTCTTCACTTCCCGTTTGGTTAACGTGTTTTACATTTGAACATATTGAGTGTCAAGAAATTTGTACAGATTTCATGCTAACATTGCGTTTGTTTAACTTGTTTTACAAGTTTAATTAAAGTATTTACGTACAATTTGTGTTTACTTTTTCTTTATTCTTTTTCATGTCTTCGTGTTAAGTCGATTGTCTGTTTCTGTTGTCTTGTCGTCCTTTTTATCTAAGAATTTGTATTAAAAAGAATTAATTTTCTTGCGTTGAAGTTTTTCACTAGGAGTATGGGCGACATAATTTTCTCAGTTTTATGTAATTGTTGCATGTAATATTTTTTCGCTAAACAGTACTTATGGATTTACTCTTTAATCTTGAAAAATCATTTTGCAGTTTTGATTATGAAGTCCAACAAGCCAGCTATCATATTAGGAAAGCGACCTATCGCCTTGACATCAGAAGCTAATACTATTTTAAAGATGATAACAGTCATAATGGTGGCATTATTTAGTCATAATGGTGGAATTATTTTAAATATCCCTTCCCCTTCCATTTATTTTCATTCTGCAATGTCTCCCTAACTTTCAAGTGTCTGTACAAAACATTTGTTTTCATATTTCCATCTCTGATTTAGGAACACCATGCAGGTACAGTGAGGACACAGAACGCCCACGTATATGAAATATTACCGAGACCACAGCCTGCCATACATGAAAATATATTTCAAGCCCAACCTGTTGGCGTAGGTTTGACAAACATTTGATACAGTACACTCCATTTGTTATTCTCACTTTAGAAAGGCTATATATCAAAACGCCGTATGTAATTTGAGTCCGTTGTTTCAAAATCATAAATACAAATACTGGTTGGGATTTATTATTAGAAAATTATGCGTACTTTACAATATGTCCTGGGGTGAGTGATGTATGAAACGTGAAGCATCGGGGGACGACGTTTTGACCCAATGGGAAAATGAAATCTAATTTTTATAATCTGCCTTTTTGTGTCAATGTTTTGAATATTGTTTTGGTAATATAATCACGCTTATATGATTCGAAAGGGTTCACATTTAGACGTGGTTTGTACGTTTTTAATCCTCAAGGCTTGAAATATTAGGTTTGTGGCAACCAAGCATGTTTTTTGGTGATACTCGTAGCTAATGATCGACGCTTATTTTTCTCCAAAAGGATGTGGTTTATTACTATCACATGTGTAATAAATACTAATTATTACACATAATAATATGCTGCTAGTGAGCACTATTTTTTTCTAATAAACAATTTGCGTTTGAATTTTGCCACTGCAAAGCACTAGTTTTTGGGAACAGCACGAGTAAATACTGATTTTAACGATACGTATTTTTTGAAATAAAATATGTTATTATCATCATTATTTTAATATCCTTTACCCAAATTTATTTAGGATCGGCGTTTAATTTTTTTTCTCTAGCACTCGTCAGATCACCGATTTCTTTCTTTCATTCTAGCCATATCTCATTCATCATTTCATTAAAAAAATTTTTTTTTTTAAATTTGTGTATTGTCATCGGTCCTCGATATATCTACAAAGTTAGAACGAATTCTGACCGTTTAAAGTCAGTCAAAATCACGCCCAAAGGAGTCGGTTACAAACATACAAACAAACATACAAGTGAAGCTAATATAAAGCGTGTAATGACTTTTTACTTACCTTTTATATAAAAGATACACTTGTGTAATATTAAACACTTGTGTAATATTAAACACCCACCCGGTTATTTAATACTAGAGTATTACAACAATATTATATAGAAGTGTGTATAAACTGCTTTAGTAAGGATTCTCAATTCCAAAAGTGTTACAAATTTTGTTCATAAAACTTCAGGGAATTAAATTTAAGAAGCTGAGCTTGTACCCGTTTGTCATGCAAACATCTGGCGCTGGTATTGCTACGGTCTGCCTTTAGAACATTTTGACAAGTGGGCTAAACTAAGGTGACCAGAATCCCAATGCTTAAATGAAAAATATAACCGTATTAAAAAATATATGAAATAGCATGTCGTAGGGTTGTTACATATACGTGGAGTTCTCAGAAGTGGTGGTGATAGTTTTAGGATAGTTATAAATGGGCAAACATTATAAATAACAAATCAATGTAGATTTTATTAAAGAAATTGCCTTTTTTTTACTTATCCTAAAGAATAATGTAATAACCTATTAATTTCTTTTTATTAATATTCTTTATACCATAAACTAACTTTTAAATTTTCTCAAGGATAAAAGCATTATAGGTATACATTACGGCCAGATCATCCTGGTCGGCAAAAGTCAGACAATCCAAAGGTATTTAAGGTACCTTTTAATCACATTACCTCCCATTCATTTTTCAAATTTATATCCTTTTTATCGAGTCTCTTATTCCTTATGAATTATATGGTAGGACGGGAGGTAGAATTATTTTCCAAAGTAAAACACAGTTGACACTATTCAACAACCCAAATGTTCCCAAACAGTAAATACGAAACCCGCAATTGCCACTTCTTTCGTAATTCGTCCAATTGTCCGGGTCGATGTGACCGCACCACTAACGGGTTAAAATGTTTTCCGTGTTCACGTCATGATTGTCACCTGGACGAAACCCATTTAACATAAACTATTGCTGATTCTGTGGTGGCCGGCCGTGCTAACGTCCTTTGAAAAGCGGTAATGGATCTATTGTTGTGTGTATTTGTCGTTCAAGTGTTTGTAAAGTTAGTCGATAAATGAATATGGTACGTTTTGGGATTGAATTTAGAATAGAATCGAAATTGTTAAAATAGTTGTGAGAAAGAGGGAGAGTGAGTCCTTAACCTGTAACAGTTTAACGGCTTTGCCATTTTGTGTTGTTGTTGTTTATGTTTCTTCTACGGTGTCTACTAGTCGTACACTAGTAAATATTGATTTATCTATTTCGTGGAGCGCTACTAATTACTCGTAAAACTTTTTCGTTACCTGCAAACACGTAGTATTTACCCAGTATTCAATTTTGATTTCTTAGTTCAATGTTGAGTAATATTTTTTTAAAACTTAGCACTTTAAATGCAGAATATAACTCCTGCTGCATCTTTGAATCTTCTTTAGCCTACAAATGAGGGATGGCAAAATTGAAAAAACTAATAGTACAATGGATGTTCACATCACATTATCATCACATCAACAGCCTTTAACTCAAATGTTGGCCTCCCCTTAGAAAGGAGGTTTTGGCCTTCTAATACTTACTGGCCAGACGGGTTGGAATGGGACAGAGGATGTGTCAAGTATTCCTTCTCTTAGTCCTTCTCAGTCCTGCATAGTTTGATCTCTTAGTCGGCTCTTACGACACCCACAGGAGGAATAAAGGTAGTGACACTCCGTATTCTAAATCCGTCACTACACGGATATGTCTGTTGGTTGTACACAAATGGAATTTTCGATTACGGTATTTTGAAAAAAAAATGTGCTTAAGTAATCATTTCTGGACTACCTGGCTTCTCATAATTTAGGGTTAAAAGGTGAAGGTCGTTTCATCCTTTTGCGTTGTAAAACAAAATAAAATCTTATTTATGCACACTGCAAATTCGACTTCCTCTCGTCTTGTACACGTTATTCGATAAATTCATTAGTAAAGTCTTACCATAACATATTCACATATATAGAATTAAAGCTCTAAATTAGAGTAATTTTACACGGATAATAAATAACAGGAACACACCCAATAGTCCCTCAGGGCATATTTGAATAACGGCATATAAATCTATAATACAGAATACATATCAGCTTTGCCAGATAATAAAACGCTCAACGAGATTACAATCGAATAAAAGCTTTACCCTCTTAGCGTGAGGATCGAGAATACATAAACACTATTTAACTTCTATATCATGACTTACTGTGACTTATACTTAATTCTTGAATAAGAGTGAAGACACCTACGCACCCAATTCATCCCGTCTTATTATTACTGCTTTTTATTTGCAAAACTTCTGAGCGCAATTTTTCGACCGGTCAAAATGATGATTTAAATGTGTGTGACACATCATTAACAGCCTTCCACTGCTGGACATAGGCCTCTCCTTACAAAGAAGGTTTTTGACCTATTTACCACGCTGGCCAGACTGTTTTCCTTCTTTTTGCAGTGCTGGTGTCCTGCGTTGTTTTGCGCCCTAAGTCGGCTCTTACGACACCCACGGGATGAATTGGAGTAGTGGCATTCCGTATTCTTAATCCGTCACTACACGAAAAAAATGTACTAACATAGTTTTTTTTTTATTTCTATACTTTTTAGGTTTTATCTAACAGCTAGATCAATGATAATAATTTAGAACATGATTCTCGTAATACGTACATAAAAGTGAACCAAGGAACTAAGATATACAGGTAATCATAAAACTAGCATAGAAACCATAAAATTTATCTGTAACATGGCCTAGGTAGATAAAGCTGGCTATAACCTGCCGTGATTCAGGCGTTCAAACAATACGCCCACTTCGTATCTTACCGATTTACTACTGCATTAATTTTGCCCGCGGCTCCGCCCGTAATGTCGGTCATCGCGGTAATAGTAGCTTATGTTACTCAAGGATAATGTAGCCATTCCATTGGTGAAAGAATTTTTAAAATCGGTTTAGGCGTGAAAGCGTAACAAAAGAACAAAATCAATTTCACATTTATAATACTTACAAGTGATTTTAGCGATGTTTAAGTGTTTTTTTTTTTTCTTTTTTTTAATGTTAGAGGGGCCAGACGAGCAGGCGGGTCACCTGATGGAAACGTGACAACTCAGTAACCCATGAACGTCTGCAACTCAGGAGTCACAAACGCGTTGCCGGCCCTTTAGAAAGGAGTACGCTCTTTTCTTGAAGGTTTGAAGATCGTATCGGTCCGGAAATACCGCAGACGATAACCCGTTCCACAGATTGGTTGTGCGGGGCAAAAAGTTAATAAAGAACTTATTAATATGTGGTGAAAGGTACTTAATCAACTGCATCAATCAATGTAGTTGGTTGAATTTAGAGGAAGTCACGCTAAGAACACAGAGCTTTGCGTTATTTTATTGGATTTACTACATATTTGTATTTTAGCAAACGTTTTTCTGCTCACAGTTTGCTATCATATTTTTATGAGGATGTTAAACTGTCTGAATGGATGCTTTTTAGCATTCTTTTAGACAGCCTTAACCGTTTCGCATTTTAGAATTTGGAATTTTAGAATATAAGTTACTTTTGAGAGTCTCATAATATACGATAGATAGAGCTGGTCAAATGATGAATCGTAAAACTTTTAGTCAATTTACCACCGACTTTAAAACTGCACGGATGACGTACGTTCAAACCCCATATGTGACGACACTTTTTGTGATCCACAAATTGTTGTTCTGATTCTGGGTGTTCTTTGTGTCCGTTTCATGTATGTTTGTAAAGTCCCCCGCGACAAAGGATATATTCCTAATGGGAGTTTTCTTTTTAAAAACAAAACAAAATAAATAAAAGCTAAATTGATATAATTTCATTCTTTAATCTTCCATCAATAATTTTTCTTCAAACCCACCCACCCACATGGGACCTGTGTCTAAAACCTTACTCTAGTGGGACACGTTACGTTCAACCTGTCTCATTAGAATTATAGAAAACCACTGACCTGACACTGTTCACTGACCGTTACACCACAGAATAAAAAAACTTAACCGATACTAAATACATAGAACTCTCAATATATCACATTTACATAGCTACGTATGTATATCGAGGCAATAGCGGCGGTCAAGATTCTTTACAAGCTACCCCGAGTCGTGTCACGTCGTTTCAGCCAGCCGAAAATATTAATATTCGATGCCCGGTAGGGTTGAATTTAGATCTTTTAACTATTTCTGTGTCGAACTTTGTTTGAAATTGGGTTTTATAGTTTGTGTACTATATTTTATCTGTAAAAGAGAAAAAATGTAGAGTAACATTTCTTTGTAATTTCTTTTTTATTAATCAGAAGTTCAATAAAATTATTGTTTTCATTATATCATTATTTGGAAAGATTATCTAACGTAAGTCATAAATGCTATCTTCTAACTCTTAAGCTAAAAAAAAAATCTAAAAAAAAAATTCGAGGTACCGAGGCCGATAAAGTATCAGAAGCTTAATAATAATTATCGTAATAAACGAACGAATTTTTATAGCAAACAATATACCTACAGACTTTTACATTTAAACAGAATAGACCGAATATTAAATTTTCCACGCAAATACTCTTAGAATAAGCTATATTTTAGGGTTTATACGATACATTATGTTAACACACATTCTTAAAATCCTCATTTATTTAGTTTACGCAAATGACGAGGTTAGGGCGAAACACGGCTGTAAATTTACATGAAGGGACTACCCCTGATGATTGTATAACATACCACGGGTCAGGACAACCAAAAAACTAATTAAACATTTTGCCAAAAAAGTGAACTTGTGTTATATATTCTGTTCTGCATGGTGCCAATACACATTTATTTTCATAAACATAACCCACACAATCCTTACATGAAAACCCAATGTGATTCATCATTATCAACAGCCTTTACTAGTCCACTGCTGGACATAGGCCTCTCCTTAGAAAGGAGGTTTTGGCCTACTATACCACACTGGCCAGATGGGTTGGTACAGGGTTTGTGTCACGTTTTCCTTCTCTTTGCAATGCTGTTGTCCTGCGTAGTATTTTCCCTTAGTAAGCTTTTACGACACCCACGGGATAAATAGGGGTGGTGACACTCCGTATTCACCTCGCGGACAACTAATATTAAACTAATTTAACACATTATTATATAATTTCAAATAACTAAATTAGCACTAAAAAAAATAATTAAATCAAAACATGGAAAGTAATAGGATACTACTACTACATTTAACATAACTTTGCAAACACACTCCATTTACCCGAGAGTATATCAATTCTAGAGCTAACCTCGTTCATTTTACGGATTGCTCGAGTAAGTGGCATTTTCGCTGGTAAGTTGGTTCTGGCCGCGCAGGGACGACTAGCAGCGGTGGATGTCGCCTCCACACATAGCAAGAGACTCAGGCGCTCCAGCACACTTGTTACACACCTGACTCCTCAAGATTTTAGCTACATACATAGCAAGTGAGAACTCCCGACGCACGCTTAGCTCATTGAACCCGACCATGCCAACCACGTATAAAACCTCGTCTTTCCTCTTCTAGGTACGTGGATGTAGAGATGACAACCTGCCGCTTACTTCTATCTTATTAGCATTATCTATTGCCATCAACTCTTATTTACAAACCCGCCAGTTTTGGGAACTTCTGACCTGCCCGTTCCTCAGAACATCACCTATATATTCAGCGTGTTTTCTGTGCGGTCGAACCCTACAGGTGGTCCTATTAACATTTGTTTTATATTACAAGGTAATTATATTATCGTTAGTTATAGACTCATATCATAAACAAGTCTATATCATTTAAAAAAAAAACTGCGAAAAGACAATTTAAAAGTAATGCACTAAAAAGACTAAGAAACAACACAAGATCCGACACAAACAGGGCCCATTTTTACGCTATCAAAAACTTTTTAAACCACTTTATTTTTCCCTATTAAATTATATAACTTATATATATTTGTAATCCCCTTTTAATTTTCTTGATTTTTAAGCTATTACTATTTTGCGCCAAAAATCCGCCATTTTGGTTTTCCTTTCAAAAATCCAGCTAAGGACACGTGGATTTATGAGAACGATACAACAATACCTTACTTAGCAATCGAAATCCATCCAGCCATTTGGAAAATACGTAAAGTACTAAATAAATTTTTAAACAAACACAAGACACGCTTAAAACCATAACCCTTACTTGGAAGTCGGGTATAAATACAGTGATTCTCCATTACTTTGAAAACTTACCTTACCGTAAACAACATTTTTCATTTACGAATCAATTAACAAAACCCCATAAATATGGGGTATAGTGCTGTAATTACTGGCTCGTAAACCATCAACCTGGTCTAGATTACCCTACAGTTGTATCACTATTTGTTTACATCGCTTTTCGGCGGTAAGTATACGGTGCGGGCAATTTATAACCAAACGTTAAAGCACAATTCTGACCCGTTCGAGATAAAGTCAAAGGCGATATATTTCATGTAATGTGTTTTTATGTTTCACGTAATAATAATAGCAGCCAATCTCGACAATAACATACATGCGTACTTTTTAGTTATGAATAAGTCGTAAAACCAGAAAAACTAGAAAATATTAATAATGTATTCGACGATTGTCACGGGTTTTTGGTTGAGCTATTATAAAAATGCCTTGGAAAATAAGTGTAAGTATTCCTAAATTACAATGTTTATGTATTATTTCAATCATGTCTTCAATAGTAGGGAGTTCGACATAATCTTCAATGTACTCACTCCAATGTGTATGAATTCACCTCTCAGTGGCAAAATTTGTAAAAAATAATTTGCAATTCAAGGTTGTTGTGATCTAAATTCGTGTTGTTAAGGCATTATCATGATGTAATGGAACTGGCAAATAGATTTAGTGCACTGCATTTAAAGTAGTGAGGTTTCATTCCGCCGTAAAACCGTTGGTAATAGGATCGTGTTCTAGGTTGCTGTTTATTTCGTTTCGTGAAGTATCAAGAAGTAACAACCGCTTTCTTAAAAAAAAACAAAAGATTTTTTTTTTAACTGCTCTACTTTAAAAGCCCTATATTCTGATAAAAAATTAAAGAAACTTAGAAATATTACACAAATGAATTATTGGAAGCGGTACACCGATCAGTTGGTGATCGGCAAAATTCGCAATTTTTGTCTATGTCTCACATCACATCACATCAACAGCCTTTACTAGTCCACTGCTGGACATAGGCCTCTCCTTAGAACGGAGGTTTTGGCCCACTATACCACGCTGGCGAGACTGGTTGGTATAGGATTTGTTTCAAGTTTTCCTACACTCTGCAGTGCTGTTATCCTGCGTAGTTTGTCTATGTCTATGTGTGTCTAAATAAAGTGTTATAAGGGTATAAAGTGGTATAAGCATTTGTTTTAAGATTATTAAATAAAGCTTAAGCTGGTAAGCACTATAATGTCCGTATGATGAAGGAATAAGAATACGGAGTGTCACATATTCATCCCGTGGGTGTCGTAAGAGCCGACTAAGGGAGTAAACACTGCAGGATAACAGCACCGCAAAGAGAAGGAAAACTTGAAACAAACTATAGACCAACCCGTCCGGCCATCGTTGTATAGTAGGTCGAAACCGAATAATATTACGAGCTTTTGAGTGCGGCTTGAATTATATTTTCTATCAGTCGTCATTTCATCGTCATTGGCTATTATTTTGTTTCTGAATTTTTTTTTAGAGTATCTTGAACGCGACTTGAGGATGATGATTTTAATCCTTCTATGATAGATTTCACATAATTCTTTTCCAATTTTCTATTTAATAAAAATTACTTTTCAATTCCAATGTTTTGACAGTATAGGCACTTTTAGGGTTAAGTCACAAACGCACAGTCGGACATTTGCTTATGACAAATCCCTGTATTTTTCGATCTGATGATCTATCAATGTGTAAAAACGCATCAGGTACGCAGGCAAACAGGAGTAATTTCATATTTATAACGTATAAGTATTAACAACTTGGGATGCTTAAATAAACTTTCTGAATCTCAAAAATTTTCAAGAGCATAGTCGCATTAGAATATTTGATCTACTTTTATTTTACTTCCTCCAGCGACAAAGCATAACAAACAATCAGCATCTTTTATGATTTATGTAAATGGCTGTCAATGTCCATTAAATAAAAAATGAAAAGTACCAGATCAGCTTTTTTAATCTTATTATTATTACATATGACAAGGCCTACATATCCTTACATATTCACATTTCACCTTATTTACCCTAAACATCATATTTTCACATTTTTACACACATAAATTCGTCGGATTTGTCCATCCAAAGGTTGCCTGTAAGAAATTTAATATTGGCAGTAAGGCTGCCAGTTATATTTGTTTATTAATTTGATGTACTCTTATAAAGTTTGTTCTTTTTTGACGTAAATTTATTGGTATGTATGTACATATACATAAGCATATACATTTGCAGCCATGAAATAAAAGAAAAACCCTCTCCTTACTGAGAGTCAGGTAAACACAACAAACAAATGGTACTAAATATTAATTCACAGAGCGATGTTACAAAATATGAACATTTGCGCGTAAATCATGTTCACAGTAAAGCGTTTGTAAGTATCTCTTACGCCTAATGTGAGACGATTTTTTATGAAGACCGGGTGAATATATCAAGTGATCCCTCCGGACTTAGTGGGAGTGCTAAAACATTGTTAAACATACTCGATAAAGATGTGTCAGTGAAATATGGCGGTGTTTTCGTACGGTGTTGTGTTATTGTAACGATTATTTCGATTTGTGGCTTTTTTGGCTGTTGTATCGAATGTGCGTTGTGATTTTTTAAAATACAAGCGCAGGTATTTGATTTAAGACCATTGTGAGACTTTGTTTATTACGTAATATTATGCGAAATGTAAGTCCTCTAAAGTGTAACCGGAGGTATTTTAAGTAAGTTATTTTAATTATCATTATAGCATGCTGAGTTCTTATTAGCGTAGGTCTATTTTTAGGATCAGTCTATTGATAACCCATATTGATGCCCTGGCTCCGTGCTCTTACTAAGAACTTCCTTATAAAAAAATAAATTATATATTCAAAACTTGGGATTTTAGGATTGCAAGTATATACTTAGAACCGTAGCTTGAAAAAATCAACGTTGTCCAGTTAAAACATTGTACTTCGGTAGTGGTTGAAATGAATTTGGTATCACATCACACACTTCAACAGCCTTTAATAGTCCACTGCTGGACATAGGCCTCTCCTTAGAAAGGAGGTTTTGGCCTACTATACCACGCTGTCCAGACGGGTTGGTATAGGGCTTGTGTCAAGTTTTCCTTCTCTTTGCCATACTGGTTGTCCTACGTTAGCTCCCTTAGTCGCCTCTTACTACATCCACGGGATGAATAGGAATTCCCGTGGAATTTGGTACACATAGTGGTAAATCTAGTGCTACCTACTCACTCATTTCGACGCCTTTCTTAAATAAACTGACAGAAAATGCCTATGGCATTTAGTCCGTCTTTATGCACATGCATAAATAAATTCAAAAAAACATGTAACACAATTATTTGTGAATAACCAAGGGAATATATAGTAGCGTTAAACTACATCATACTATAAAAAAGGCTCAGCATGTTTCCATTAGCCTTAAAACCTAGTAGCAAATAAATAAAAAACTGAGCCCAGTTCAGTGTTTTTTTATATTAACAATAGATGTCGCCGTTTATAAAACATAAAGACGGCATTAGCGTAAGCGTCGTAAACCACTCAAAGAGCGTCTATAAAAAAAATAGAAATAAAATGGCGCCCCACTTTCGCAAAGTCAGGTGGTCCGGGGCAGCCATCATTAATTTCCATTCAGTGTCGAATAGCCGGAATATATCGTGGCTGAATCGCTACCAACCTACTGGGTGTAAGAACACACTTAGTCTTGAGTACGCCCTCGTTCTTTATTTTAAGTTGGCAATTGATTTTATGTTACCAGCAAGAATTTTCTATTTTAAAATAAATATGTATGCGAGTTGCAGACACTGGTCTCTTAGTCTTGTGTTTAAAATTCTAAATGCTAAGCCATAGGTCGTGAGTTCGTTTTATACCGTGTTTATACCTTGGTATAATCACGAGTACTCTTTCCCACTTCCTTCTTACAAGGGCAAATGTAAGTCATTAGGTCGGCGTGTCGTCGGGTCCAGTATGTCCAATATGCCGATAGGTCCTTAGTAGGATATTTATCCTACTTTTTAACTTTCGTGTTCCTTAGTATATTATTATATACTTTATTATAAGAATCCTTGAGTCAAATGCCGCACACGTTCGAAAGGCAGTCTGGTTGGTTACCATAGTACACGGTATACCTTTTTTTTTCTGTACGGAAATTCCCTCGGATACCACTTACCGGTGGCAATGTTGGACTCGAACCGACTAAAACCGCACGCCGTCTCAGGTACCAGTTGTCGGGGAACCAGGTGTACTCTAGAAAGGAAATCCCTGGTGCCCTGACGTACCTCGGGCCATCTACGGCGGGTAGACGACCCCCATGTGGGAACCCCCATGGTCCCTCTGTGCTCCTGGAAGGGCGCGCGCGTTTCGCAAAGCGCTCGCCGAGTACACGGTATACCTAGTTTAGGATCAGAGTTACATGGAGAGACAGAGGAATCAAGTGTAAAAACTATCTACCGTTTTGTTACATAACTACCACGTTAGTTTCTTTAACAGATGACTCAGCAACTGTTGGGTAGTCCAATTAAAACATCTAACTAAAAACAACTCATAAAATTTATGAGTTGTTTTTAACAACTCATAAATTTTTACAATTGATAAAAATAAACAAAACACGTCTTGCATGAAATATTCTTGTTGTGTTTAGTTAATTTGAGCATCAAAAACACAGTAGTGTTGTACTTAGTATGAAAATAAACATACCACTTTTAAAATTATAAAAAAATACTATTAGCCAAATGTAATTTAAAAAACTTATTGCTTTCGTAAGAACTTTCCGAATCTAACGGTTGTACGGGGTGAAGGGTGCGTGTATGTCATTAATCATTGCGAAGACAAGTTGTCAAGTCTCGTAAATGGATCTAATTTCTTCAACGTACGCTGTGGAGCTTATTCCCACCGACAGAAGTTTTGAATTGAAGTTTCTTACATTGAATAAAAATAAGTGAAAATCTAACGTAACACATTAACCATTAAATTAAAGTCAAAAATGATGATGACCTTGTATGTAAAGAAAATAATATTAAGTCTAAATTGAGTATAAACAAATGTTTTGTTTGTTTATACTCAATTTAGACTTAATATTATTTTTAATTCTTAAAAACATATAGAAGCGAAAGTAGAAGACTACACAGCACCGATTCTTGAAAACTTATCGTGGTTTTAGAAATAGCATTGAAGCCATATTTACAAATTTATTTTACTTAGTAGACGAGGATCTGGTTAGATATAAAAAGTATAAAACTCACAACCAGCAACTAATAGGTGATTTTTAACATCATAACGATTACAATAATTACAGTGATTCCGAACATCTTCTAGTCGCAGGTCTGAGAGTTCATCTGAGAATCTCAGAGTTATACATAACTCTCGAGTACAAAAGCATTTTTTAACTTCATATAACGCTATTTAGTGCTTTCACTTGTTTTTAAATATCTTTGTTGCTCTCCTTATATGACAATTAATGTGACACTTGGCTAACTTTATAGGCCGTTTTAAATAAAAATAAAAACGTAGCGAGTTTTTTACAATTCTAATTTTTTTACTAATGACACATGTTCGATTTCGACGTCCATTAAGTAACTACTTTGTTTTTTTTTATGGTATAAGAGGATAAACGAGCAGACGGTTCACCTGAAGCAACCACCGCCGCCCATGGGCACCCGCAACTCAAAAGTCACAAGTGCGTTGCCGCCCTTGGAGTCCCTCCCGCTCGAGTCGGCGGGAGGGTGGATTTGAGCTCCGGTAACCTCACTCGCAGGGAAAGGCAACGAAAGAATTGCTTAACACCGGTTTTCTGTGAGGTCGTGGTATCACTCCGGTCGAGCCGGCCCATTCGTGCCGAAGCATGGCTATGGCAAACCCTAACTAAAACCTTTCCTAATGATGGTAAGATAAATAAACCGAATGAAGTTAACCAGTTCAATCATTGAACTCGTAAAGATGGCACGATATTAAGGTTATTACTACTATGTTCACGAGCAACCAACAAAATGTTGCGTCTTAAGGCTTGATTTAAACAAATTAAGCCCAGGGTGGTGAGTTTGGATGCGTTTAATGATAGCGACACGATTCCGATCACATCCCAAACAGCTTATAAGTAACTATATAACTGTGTAGACAAACCTTAAGAGGCGTTTTGTTACTAACGAAGTACATACATACACATACATGCACAGTTTTACTAACTTTGAAAATATCGTGTACATTAATAGACTTTTACAATTAGTTTTACGAAAGTTATTATCGATCATCATAAAGTACATACCTTCAGCATGCAACGTTACACAGCATGGGCCACATATGGGCCGGCCTCGACCGGAGTTATACCCGTGAATCCTCCTTCCATCAGATTCTGGAGGCATGGGTTTTTACTCTTGAGTTGCTGGTATCTATGAGTGGCGGTAGTCACTTACCATCAGATGACTTGTCTGCTCGTTTGCCCTTATATACCAAAAAAAAACACAAATAAATCTGAACATTACTACTCATATTCCTTAATATCCTCAGGATAGCAATAAGAAATATTTGTTACAGTTGCAATAGACATTGTTTTAATTATTTGAAGTAATTTGATTATTAAATAACTTATTCAAGTTTTAACTTACTCAAATAATTGTGTAATGTTCTGGATAAAGCCTATTAGAATTATTACGATTTCTTCAGGTATTTTTATATGTTAAATCAAATTTTACTTCAATCAAATTGTGGTTGCATCGCCATCTGCTGGGGGTTTGCGTAAAAAAAATATATTAGTAAAATAAGTCATCTTAAGGTATGTTAAATTCATTAATATGTTTATCTTGAATATTGAGCTATATTCAGGAATTACTTTTTAATGTGATAATTTATTTGTTGATAAAAGATACTGTAGTTGCTATAACCGTTGTAGAAATTATAAATACAGGATGTCATAGTGTAACGACACATTAGACTAGCGATCGCATAAGAACAAACAAGTAATTGAAGCGTGTTTTATTGACATGAATTCCGAAAGTGGTAACTGTTACCTAGCGCCGACATACACATTATGAAATCAATGTGTGTCATTTAGGCCGTAATTTCGTTTTTAAATTACATCGACCTCTTAGAGGATAAAACTTATTTCCGTGATTTGTCTCTTTTGTGCCGGTAATGGTGTCTCTCCTATCCTATAAAAAGTTATCCAAATATCTTTTTGAACCGTATTATAGACACATACATATATGTGTTTAAACGTGTAAACCTTTTCTATTTTCAGAATGCGATCGCAACCTCATAAATGGAGTTTTTTATCCATTATTCTTTGAGGCAGACGTTCCACGTTCTATTTTGAAAATTAATTTATTAAAAGGATTTAGCACATTAATTAACACAATAATTGTAAATGATTATATTCACTAAAATGGTGGTAGGTAAAAATTTATTTCTTAATACTAATCAACAGATAAATAGGCAAAGGGGCCGTTCGCTTTATGCATCTTCTTTAATTGCGTGGCAAGCCTTCTAATATTTAAAAAAATTAAATCTAATACTTATTCCACGCATGTCTTCAGAGGTTCCTATATTTTTTTTAAATGTATGACATATTTAAGTTATCCTTAATGCCACAAAGTAAATTTACTTCCGATTGTGCTGAGATTATATTATTTTCAAAATTAATATTTTGGAAATTTGAATATTATGTTTTGGTACAGTTGGATAAAATAAAAATTTAAATCAGAGAGATAATTAAATTGGATTAGAATCCAGAAGGCTTGCACTTTTAGACAACAGATATTGATTTATAGGTATACGAAGCTGACCTCCTCTAGGTTATGATTACATTCCCCAACACGGCTTCTGGCTTAGCAATCAAGACCGCTAACCATCCGAATTATGTGAAACTTAATAACCCAGTAAAATTAAGAATGATTCTCGCAATGAAATAAGAGTCACATTACACTGACATATAATTATGTACTCCTATAAATATTGATCCACATTCTACATTGTTGAGATTGCATCCAAATGAGGCGCAGTTTGCTAGCAAATGATTGGCCTCCTGGCGTTTGCAGGAATTAACGCGCCAACGTAATTTTACTCTCACCAAATTGTGGTCTGTCAAAATGTTGTCATATTTCCTCATTACCGTCAGTAAGATAGGGTACAACTCAAGCGACGAGCGACAATACTTTTTAATCTTCTAGACGCAAGGAGTTTTTATGTTTTTTAACTCAAAACTCGATCATTTTTTAACTGGTTTGTAAAATTACACTATTATTTAACAGTTCGTTTTATTCATGTTTGAAGAAAAATATCACTCCTAAAGATAATAAAGGAATCAAGGATACTTTTTTAAAGTTAATTATTTCTGAATGTAAATTGATTTGTATAGTCCCGGGAGGGACTCTAGTGTAGTTTTTATTTATTGTTGGAGTAGTGTACCAATGTTCACTCGTACAAATATTCGTAGTTTTAATATATAATAATGACATAGTCTGAAATACATTAGCTATTTAATCTGCCGTGTGTTTCTAGGTAGTATTTTTGAAGACTCTTGCTATATTAAAACTGTATCTAAAACTCCATATGTTATTAAGTTATTACCAGCTAACTGACCCGCGCAACTTCGTATTTTTCTTTTTCGACAACACTACCATGATCTGTGTTCCTTTTGTATCGGTTATACGAATACAGCCTCGGTACGTTTTCTAGTTCACCGTGTTTCATTTCTTTATAATTTCCATGTTAGTAATTATAATATTGCATCTCATTAATTACCTACAAAAGGAATAAATTTTCCCGTTTTCGCAAAAATTTTCATTGATACGCGGCTCCTATTGGTCGTATGACTTTATATATCCCTCCTCGATAAAAGGGCTATCCAACGCTAAAAGATTTTTTCAAGTCGAACCAGTAGCTCCTGAATTTACCCCGATCATAAAAACTCATAAATTTTACATCTTTATAATGTTAGTATAGATTTGGTATGGCATTATTTGGCAGGAGAATGGACAACGGCAATTTCTAAAATAACGCTCCCGAAACAATTCGATTCAATTTAGTTACATATATTATCACTTTTCTTTCATTAACATTGTTTTATACTTTTACTTTTTTCCTTTATTAATTTATTAAAGTAGGGATTTCTTCTATAACTTGAGTTTTTTTTTTTCTTTTTTAAAAAGACAACTCCCGCATTAGGAATATATCCCGTGTCGCGGGGGGCTTTACAAACATACATGAAACGGACACAAAGAACACCCAGACTCAGAACAACAATTTGTGGATCACACAAAGTGTCGTCCCATGTGGGGTTTGAACCCACAACCCTCGGCGCAGTAGGAAGCGGCGTGGCGACCACTTAAACCACTGCGCTATCTGTGCAGTTGGACCAAATGATATGATAACAAACATTTTCAAAAATCATATCCAACTCACTGAAAACGACCTTGATCCGATCTAAAGTCGTACACTCTAAAGGCCTATTAACCGAACCTCTTCATGAGAAATTAGCCAAGTTCCCGGGTGTCGGGGCAATTTCGTTGGCACTGGCTTGTTGCGTGCTATATTGATGTAGTCTTATTATCTACAGTAACCTTGCACAGAGGAATCGCGTGGGACTCTTACGGTGATTTACTGCTTAACAACCTTGTATAGGCTGTATGTTATACATTTTTTCTTGAAAGGATATTCGAACTCTGTATAAAAGGATAGGTTCCCAACAAGTTTCAGACCTAATAGCTCTTTGTCAAGTGGTGAGGCGACTTTCCGAGTCGGTGTTACACTATACTGGCGCTACACTATACACATCACGTCATCACATCAACAGGATTTAATAGTCCACTGCTGGACATAAGCCTCTCCTTGGAAATGAGATTTTGGCCTACGGGTTTGTGTCAAGTGTTGTCTTGCGTAGTTTGCTCCCTTAGTCGGCACTTACGACACTCACGGAATGAATAGCATAACTATATATAACACTCCATATTCTTAATCAGTCACCACACGAATGCCATATACCACTTTACACATAGTAAATTAAATTATTATTGGAAGTGAATTATTAATTTCAATTAATATGCAGTCATTGAAGATGAACTTTTCACAAAACAGGAACGACAGAACACTGTTGGACCAATTAATTCCAATTTGTCATTTTTAATTGTAATTATTGGAGAATGATATCGAATGAAGTGAATGACAAGTAATTACATTATTGCAGAGCTCTGGAAATTATTTCATTTATTGATACCTTCAATCATATAGATTTCATCTGTGCGTCTAAAAATTGCTTCAAGTAACTGTGCTCAAATGCAATTGTAAACACAGTTGTACTATTAGATGTATGTTATTGAAAATGCATATTATATATATTTGCAATTGAAATGTTCCTAGTGATATTTGTATTATTAAAATTAATTTAACCACGCAAATCGCTTAAAATGATCGAGCTCTTTAGAAGACATATACCTGAAACCCTTATTAAGCTTTGCTGTAACCAAACAAACATATGGTTAAATTTGACCTATTGGCAATAATATTTAATTATGTTTTATTTCATTTTGATAATTTTATTCTAAAAATTGACTCTTGCACAGAAGAACGAACGATACTGACAATGTAAGCATAATAACAATTCACATTCAAACGCCATCTAAGCAGAGCTAAATTCTAAACAGAGTTTGTAATGTGAAAGCTAGATTTACTGATAGAATACATACATACGAGTAATATATAAACAACATAAACAACGTAAACAACATAAAAAACAACGTAACAACCTCTTGCGTGAACCACAAAAAGAATCATGGTGCTCCTATCAGGGACAGGAAACCACACCGACAGGCATAAATTTAACATGTAAATTCTCATTCACAATATTCCTGACAAAAGAACAAAATGACACAATTATTTTATTTTTAGCAACAACTTAACATGCAAGCCGAATAATTTGATCAATTGTACAGACAGATACGTTGGCCGACAAAAAATACGACGTCCTGTACTGATTCATTTATTATTGTTAAGGTACAGGTAACAAGTCAATTTATATGTGCGCCCCTCCAACTGTACTGGAATGGCATACAGAATGAATTGTGGCGCTCTGGGGTTGGAAAATAGTTTTCTATTTTTCGGTTGAGGTACAATTAACAAACCCGAGCATATCGCTGGTATTGTTGAAGAAGAAGTTGATAATAGCATAGGCCATAGTGAATTTTTACAACGATGATTTTTGGAGTGTTTCATTCTTCCGGTGGTGTTGTGTTCGTTTCGAAATGTCTAATCTGAATGTGATTTCTTGCTATATTTTGATCCAAATAAATTCAGAGTTTTGTGAGAGTTATCTTATTTATTTTGTGTAATCCCCGACTATCTGACCAAAAATGGGATCGATTTCATGATGACGGACAAAAACCACAAATTCAGAGACGTCTCCGTGATCGATAGGTTTAATACTGGTAGCGATCACCGACTTGTCCGAGGCTCCCGGAATATCATTTTTAAATATCATACATTTTTTGACTGCGTAAAAATCTAAGCGTACTTCTACAATTATTTCCAAATTTTAATTTTTATAAGTTTCAAATACCCAGTGTCATATATGACGAATCTAACGATAGGTGTCTTTGAGCAAAAATCTACCAAACCGTTTAAACCACAGAGCGTTCCAATAAAATATAGCTAACCCTTTTTCTTTGGCAGTCGGGCAATTAAAAATAAAAGATGTTTTCATACTTTTATAATTTATTACTTGTACCCACATTTTTGTTCAAGATATGCAAAAATAATCAAGCATTATATTTTATGTTTTAATGTTGTCAAATTAAAAGTCAAGATTCGTCAAATGATAACGCTCACTTAATACCTAACGTGACTGAGATAATATCTACCAATCTATAATTCATGACTTAATTCAATATAAACAATAAATTCTTACCTTGCTCTTTAAAAGTACTATTTTTAAACTTAATACTATTTATTTTGGTAAAATTATTTATCATTTAAATTATATGCATCTTGGTCTGGAATAATGGTTTATTATTCAATAATTATATATGTGAATTAAGAGTTCCTAACCATTCGTTAAAAGTACAATCGTCATCATCATCATCAGCCTTTATTAGTCCACTGCTGGACATAGGTCTCTCCTTAGAAAGGAGGTTTTGTCCGTGTGGATTCTTAATCCGTCATAAGAATACGGAGTGTCACCGCCCCTATCCATCCCGATGGTGCCGTAAGAGCCGCCAAAGGAAGCAAACTACGCAGGACAACAGCACTGCAAAGAGACGGAAAACTTGAAACAAATCCTATACCAACCCGTGTGGCCAGCGTGGTAAAGTAGGCCAAAAGTACAATATGAAGTGATAATTATAACATTAAAAAGCTCTTGTAGGTAGTCGCTTTCTATCAGGTGACCCGTCTGCTCGTTTGCCCCCTCTTCCATAAACCAAAAAAAAAACATGATTATTAGCTCTCACAAACACTATTACTAGTAGATCTTTGCTGTCTCATGCTGTGATGTTTTTATCTGTTTATGTTTTTCCATTGTTTTGTGTGTATGCTGCACTGTGTAATAGTATAAAGACAATTATACTTTAAATTCGGTTACAATAACCTCTGCATAAAATTAATTATTCACAGATGAACCCGCAAGAAGAGTTTATCTGTGGATCTGGGTGTGTTTCTGTAGCATCATAGCTCCTAAACGAATTGATTGAATTTGATTTAGTTTTAATTGTTTGACAGATTTTTCGAAACAGGTCTATTTTTTGTATCCTTTAATTTATTGGTATCCTCTGTTTTTTTAACTTTTATTTATGCTTATATTGGGTTTTTCAATTTAAAAGACGACATTCGTGAACAAACAAAGCGCTAGTAATCCGTGTACAAATCGGTGAAGTTAAAAACAAATTCAAGTTTTTTAAGCCATTCCCCGGACTACAAACATAGATAAATCGGTAGCATTCATCTTGTTGCCTCAGCTTTTTATCATTCCCAACAAAATTACATTGCCACACCTACAAAATCACAATGTTTTAATACCCTATAATTCACACTAACCGTTATATTGTAGAAAACAGTAACGTTCACTGAATGGTGTGCACAAACGCGATTGTATGCTCCTTAACACCAACCCGGCCGGTTTGAAAGGCGCACTCGACGTACGTAAACATAAACATTTTCGCGGTATATTAAATTTCGCCGGGTAAAGTTAATTACTTAATTTCGGTTAAGGGGCATTCCGCCTTGATTTATTAGCATAATTTAGTAATTAAGTACGTATGACATCAGGTCCGTTGATCTAGATAGGCGTATGCAAATGTGGAAGGGTACTTTATTGTCGTATTATCTTTCATATTACTTTTTTATACGAGCTAGCTAATTAGTTAATTTAAAATTCAAACAGCTTAATGTTTGTCAAAAAATAAATAAAAAAACGATCAAATGACAAGTCTAAAATTTAAAAAAGAGACGTCATTTATGGGTTCGTTACGATAAAAACTCTCACTCGCTCGCTCGCTTATTTTCGATTTATTATCACAAGTGTCCGTGTGGTGACGGATTAAGAATACGGAGTGTCACCACCACCATTCCGTAAGTGTCATAAGAGCCGACTAAAGGAGCTACCGTAGGACAACCAGCACTGCAAAGAGAAGGAAAACTTGACACAAGCCCTATACCAACCCGTCTGGTCAGCGTGGTATAGTAGGCCAAAACCTCCTTTGTAAGGAGAGGCCTAAGGCTAAGGTCCAGCTGTGGACTATTAAAGGCTATTGATGTGTGTATGATGATCACAGGTATTAGGTTGTATTTCTTCTTGGTGGTATGATTTACTTTAAAATAACTATAATTTAATACCATGATTGTAGTTAAGTAACTAATTAGTATACATACAGTTTATAAACACAAAACCCATCTTTTAGTAGGAATAACATTTAATGTCGTTTATATGTCGTAACTTTCTTATATCAGGTAATTTTATGGTGAAACTCGTTTCTGGTGGTTGCACGAAGATTACTAGTCTATATATACCTAATTAATAACTATGCTTAATTAGATCCTCATCAGCTGGATAATTGGCGTTCCACTACTGTTCGCTTTTCGAGACACTTTGCCCCGCACAACCAATCTGTGGAGTCGTCGAGCTCGTCTGCGGTATTTCCGGACCGATACGACCTACAAACTCCTTCCTAAAAGGCCGGCAACGCGTTTGTTACTCCAGAGTTGCAGACGTTCATGGGCGGCGATGGTCACTTTCCATCATGTGACCAGTCTGCTTGTCTGCCCCTCTAACATAAGAAAAAAAAAAAACATATAGAGGAACTTATAATATCTAATATAACAAATAAAAGACTCTCATATACTAACTTATCGCGTTTTTTTATAAAATAATACATATCGTGAGCGCGTTAAATCCTGTAAACGTACTTTTATAAGACTTAAATATTTTTATAAATGTATGAATGTGTATAATTCTTCTGTGCGCGTGGATGTGATTAAACTCTTCCTCAACGGCTGAACCGATTTTAATGATTTTTTTGTGTGTGTTCAAGTGGATTCGAGTATGGTTTAGATTCACAATTCGGTACTAATGTAAAAAGCGTTTTACATTAAAAGTTTTTATTTAAAGACGTGTGTCATGTCCGCTAGTGTTTTTATATAATACTAACTTTTCCGCGTTCCTCAAGAATCAAAGTATCTCCTTGACAAATTTTATTAAACTCGGTTCAGTTTTTTAACAGACAGTTGCAGTATTTATAATATTAAGTAGGTAGTAACTTATGATGTTACATATAGGAACAATAAAACTATTCAGTATAGGTATAAAAATACAATGGTAATTAAACCAAACTCACAGAATAGCGAATGCATAATCTATGTTCTATCTGTGTCATCTGTGACAACAATATCGTCAACACATGAAAGACATATAGAGGTATTAAAATAGCTTGTGGGTACAAACGAGGGTCTTGTTATGCTCCATTGTGATCACATTACCAGTATTAGTGGTAATGAAAGCAATAATCTAATGATTACAATACAATGGTGTGTGTCGACGTATTCTTGACTGCATGAATAAGTAAGATCCGATTGTATTCGTGAGAATACTTCAGCTTTCTTCCATCGGTGGACTGTTTCACTAGATTGGATTTTGAGTTTGATTGTAGCTAAACTTAGATCTTTTGTGTTGTTTCTGTTATCATATCGAGGAACGGTGGACCGCAGTGAGACGTGTTTTCAAATTCAAAATTCAAAGTTCAGTTCTTATAAAAAAAAACTCAGTGACCTTCCCCCGGCATCGCACACAAAGTACCAAATTATGCCCATTTGTTTTCTACTGCTGCATGAATAAAATTAGATTTATATGAACCATAATATGTTTAAAAGAACATTTTTCCGGCATGTTCAACAATATTGTCATATTTCAAACAATTTACATCAAACCATTACATACTCGTATTTAATATCTAAACCTTCCTCAGGAATCAGTCTTTCGTTGGTTGAAAACCGCATCAAAATTTATTAGTAAATAGTTCTTGAATTTATCGCCAAACAGAAAGGCAGACGTTGCGGGGGACTTTGTTTCATAATATGTCTATATGCTGAACACTTATTAGAAATTGGCAATTAGAAGATAAGCTATTAGAAAGTATAGATCAAGAAACAGAGTTACTTTACCAATTGATTTGCCCAGTCATATGTCTGTATCGATCTATACACATAAAACCGCCCACTTTCGAGTGGTTTCGCTTTATGTATGCATTGGAAAAATAAACTCACAGCCATTAATTTCAATCATAAAATATTTATGTACAGTTTTATACGTTAAAGAGTTGTGAAACAATTAATATCTTAATCATGAACGAACTGACATTTGACATACTTTGCTTCGACAATCAGTTGCTTTAAAAAAAAATATAATGGTAAAGATAGTAATAAAATCATACATTAAAAAGTACAAAAAAAAAACATTTATCAATAATTACAGTTACAGTTGAAATACTTGAGACAAATAATGTTAATAAATCATTAACTATAAAAAATCTTGTTTACAGGATGTGCCTTCCCATCCCGATGGCATGGGCGTTGGTTCCAGTCGGGAGTGATCCAGCCTATCCTTATAGAGGGTGACAGACTCTCCAATAAAGGGAGGTGCCTGTCTTCAGAAGGGGACAAGTTCCTAATAGTCGATGAGTAAGTATAAATCCATACAACACCTAAACACACATACACACAGACATACACAGACATCGTATTATTGAATCTATAGAACTGTGTTTAATATAATCAGTATAAGTTAAAATGTTAATCGTCCTTGCTATTTTATCACATTATCAACAACCTTTGATAGTCCACTGCTGGACTTCTCTTCAGAAAGGAGGTTTTGGCCTACTATACCACGATGGCCAAACGAGTTCGTATAGGATTTGTTTCAAGTTTTCCTTATCTTTAAAGTGTTTATGTCCTGAATAGTTTGCACTCTTAGTCGGCTCTTGCCACACCAGCTCACCACACGTCTCAGTTATTTGAAAAAACAGAAAAATCAACAGTAATCCTAAATTGACAAACAAAATTATAACAACATTGGTAGTTAAAAACCCCTACGCATCTCTATATGTATACAATATACTGCAAAGTTCTACAATTCACAAAAAAAAAACAAAACAAATCAACATCTTGTTTCCCAACACAATACACATATAACAAAACTTTAACGCGTTTATTATCGTACAGGAATCTTGCTCATTCCTCTTCCTCCTATCTTCTTGTTTCCGTTCCGTTTCTTCCACCATCCATTTAATCTCTCCATCTGCTCGTCGTATCGACAAAGCTTAACGCGAGGTTCTTGATAAGGACGGATGTTCCACACATACCTATAATGATACACCTACAATCAAATTGTGTATGTAAAAGAAAATTCGTTTTTATAAAGATTTTAAGACATTTTTTGTTTTAAAATTAGACTGTACTGCGATAACCAGACTGCTCATAAAAAATTATTAATAAATAATAATAATAACGACCTGCGGATCCCAAACTAGGTAGAGCCTGTACCTGGTAACCAGACTACTGATAAACATACTTATATATTACTCAAAACATACATAACTTAGATAAATTACACCTAAACCCCGAACAAACGATCGTTCTCATCCCACAACTATTTGTCCTGACTGAGAACCGAACCCACGACTTATAGCTAAGCAGCCTAGCCACCAGACCAACAGGCTTGTTAAAGTTTAATTAGTTAAAAATCATTATTATCATCAGTAGCCTTATATAGTCCACTGCTGGACATAGGCCTCTAATTAAAAATGAGGTTTTGGCCAACAATACCACTCTGACCAGACGGGCTGGTATAGGGTTTGTTTTCTTTCTCTTTTGCTGTGCTGTAGTCCTGCGTAGTTTACTCCCTTAGTCGACTCTTACGACACCCACGGGATGAATAGGGGTGGCACCCTCCGTATTCTTAATCCAATAGAATATGTCGAGTCCTGCTCACATAGTTATTTTCATTTTAGATTGCGGCCATAATGATTGACTATTTAAGCAGTAGTACTAGTATGGTCTAGATAGAAGCTGTTATCATTAGCCTCATGCTACCGATAGGAGTACGATATGCGGTCATGCTAATCTGAGTTTACACACATATCTGACAGGTTTCTATCATAATGTTCTAAAAAGGGGGGGGGGGCTTTTTTTCTGTCGAAGGAGTGGAAAATCCCCTCGGATCTATAGGAACCAGGAGAATGTGGTGTTGCCACTAAAAACCACTCCGACGGCCAGCCTTAGACGCCCTGCTCTGGGGAGAACCCGGGCCAGGGAGTAGGGGCCTAAGGTTTAATTATTATTATATAAAAAATAAATGACCACCGCTGACATTAAAAATAATTCACATGTTCAGTGTATAATACGTATGTTTTACGATTTAAACTAAAAATCAGTCCATCCGTTTATGAGTTATGATGTCACAGACTGACATATAGATCTAGAGACACTGATACACACATAACATTTAAAACAATTCATATTAACATGTGATAGACGCTACCGAAACCCACGTTTAAAAGTTGCGTTGAAAGTTACAATCTAAATTAAAAGACTATTTAAGAAGTTCTGTGTACAACGATAGGGTTTCGCCACCAAACGGAAGGATGCTGATTTCGGTCATATTTACAGGGCAATCTAATTACACTGCAGCTTTTCGATGGACCATATGCTTATTAATTCTTTAGTTGCATAAAAAAGTCTTGATTCTTCACGATCCTAACACCGCTTTCCTTGATTTCCGATTCCTCAGTAGACATAACTTGGGATCTTTTATCCTAGGACCGGATGGCGTAGTGGCGCTCAAGTCAAACATTTATTATTGTATTTATGTATTTACAAAAAAAAAGTGTATAATATATGTATTTATATCTAGTACCCATAGTACAAGCTCTGCTTAGTTTGGTACTAGATGGCGTTGTGTGAACTTTTAGCCCGATGTATGTTATTTCCAATGGCACCACTACTTTTGATTCTTTTGTTGTCAAGCATACATAATAACAGTCAATAATAATAAACCGCGGGAGAGCCGTGCTGTGGCACAAATGGGTCGGCTTGACCGGATTGGATACCACTGGCTCACAGAAAACCCATGTAACATTTGTGACTCCTGTGTTTCATGTGTCCAAGGGCGGTGGTAGACACTTACCATCAGTTGACTTGCCTATAATGCCACAAAAAACCTAATAAATATACATTGAAGTAATGGTTGCTACTCGTAAATATATATGTATATACACACTAACGCATGCGAGCGCATATACACACACACAAACACACACATTTAAAATATAAATAATTTTGTATTTAAAACAATGTATTCTAATACTTATGGTGTTAAAAATCACGCAATGTAAAATATGGAGGAGGCAGGCATTATTTCCTTAAAAGAAGATTCTGAACACTTTCTGTAAACTAATTATTTGACACAATAAAATTTATTTAATTTTTTATTTTAAAATGGTGGGTGATATTTACAAAGCATCTTGTCGGACGGGAAGCTATTGAATTGTACAGCACACAAGACACTCTGAAATTGGCTGACAATATCGGAATGTATTCCCTTTTGTTCTGCACTGGTTGGCTCGAGACGGTGGCAATATGTTCCACTACACAATGTCTCCGGACACAAGAACTCTGTTTACTACGACATTTTTTTTTTTTAAATAAAATAAAATGTCAGAATTTGATTGCCTTGGTGGTGAAGTGGTAGCGTATGCGACTGCTGCTCTGAGGTCTCGGGTTCGATTATTAATTTAAAAAAACGATACCAAATAGAGTTTTTTAATGTGTGATGTGTGATCAACAGCCACAGCCACAGATCACAGCAGGGATATTAGAAAAACTACTAGATAGAGTTTAATGCTGAGCCCGAGAAGTGTCATTTCTACAGTTATGCTTCAGCAATAATGGGGCGGCTTAAGAATACGGAATATCACTACCCCAATTCATCCCGTGGGTGTCATAAGAGGCGACTAATGCCCGGTTTCTGAGGAACTTTTAACGGCAGTTTATCTATTCATTAGCGCTATTGGTTCGATAACCTAAGAAAGTGCGTTTCTGAACATCGCAATGTAAGATAAACTCCGTTTAAACTTAGGTTAACTTAACTGACCAATGTGTGCCGTTTATCGATTTCATAACTTTATTTGACGTTTTGCTTCAAGCAAATTACATAAACTTTTAGGTTATAACTGTTATTATCAAATTGTCAGTGAAAACTTAATATTAAAATTAACGTAATGAATACGAGCAGCTCATCAGAGTCTGATTTGGAAGTATTGGAGTTTATTTCTAATATTTCAGTACCTAGAAACTTAAGACGTAGGAGAAATCCTTTCGAAATGTTTACGGATGAAGAATTTAAATTATGGAATTTAAATTTTAATTATTATTATCATATAAGGCATGCAACTGCTTTTCAGTCCTAACGCCAGTTGTCAGCGCCATCCAAGCTTGTTTCTTTGCCTCCACAGAAGTTCCATCCGTTTTTTTATTGTCGATTATAGACACAAATTCTTTGGCTACTTCAATAAGAAGCATCTTCTCTCTCTCAGTAAAATTTTTACTACGTTTTCCAGATTCCATTATAGTTATTTTTTATAAGAAAAGATGAAGCACAAACGATAGCAAAGACCACGGTAAAAGCAAAGAAAAATAATACCACGATGAAACTCGACGAAACTTTTTTTGGCATCAATGAGTTTGACGTTTATTTTAAAAAAAAAATTGACTACGATGTCGTTCATTCATCCGCTGATAAATAGCGAATTTTAATAATTTATAACTAAAACAATGCTTGTTTACTTATTTACCCTTGAATAAAATATTCTCGTAAATAAAGCTAGTAATAATCTTGAATTAAAATAATAAAACCAATTTTAAACTTGATCTCTTAAACAGACCCATCTAACGGCAGATTATGGAACTGCTTATCTGTTTGATAGTTATTGAACGGTTCATTGCGTGTTCAGAAACGCAGTGACAGTTAACCGACGTTTATCCTATACATAACTTTATTGTACCAATAGCTAATGAGAGTATAACTGGGAACTTCAGAAACCGGGCATAAGGGAGCTAAAGTAGGACAACCAGCACTGCAAATAGAAGGAAAACTTGACACAAGCCCTATACCAACCCGTCTGGCCAGCGTGGTATAGTAGGCCAAAACCTCCTTTCTAAGTAGAGGCCTATGTCCAGCAGTGGACTATTAAAGGCTGTTGATGATGATGATGATGATGACTTCGGGCTTCATTTAAATAATTTAACGTGGTCAAAGGTTTAAATTAAGAAATAATCTCATACCTCAAGATTAGACGGGCCCTAAAATATTTATATAGCATATGAAATGCAATCATTCTTTACATCTCCATATTTTATGCATACAAACTTGTATGATAACGACTAATACCTGTCTCATAGAATATTCTCTCATAGGCAAAATTCTTTATTTTTTGTCAAGTGTCGTCACCACTTTTTTTCCCATAACTAGATAAATCCAAAGACATTAGAGTTGAACAGGAACAAGGCCAAGTTACGAGTACCTATACAATCTACCGATATTTGATGACAATAATATTAAATTTTGTTTTTCTCTTTCAGAAAAGGCTGTTATCGTTGTGTGGTTATGCACGAGAAACACAAAAACGTACTACAATATAAAGAAAGTAAGTACTTTTACATGTTCATATATATATATAGTATTAAAAGTCGTTCATTTTTGAATTTCGAATGAATGATTTTTCAAAACTACAAGAAATTTTGATCACACGTTGTTATATTAAGATTTTTTTAATTTGGCACACTGAGGGCATTCGGAGGTTCATAATCTCAGACATGATACCATGGCATTTGTGTCTACATGTGTTAAATTAAAATTTTATTTCTTTACATACATTAATAACTAATAGATATTTTGGCAATAATCATAAATGTACGTACATTGCAACTAAATCTTTAAAGGTTATGTTTAAATACCTAAATTCAAATTTTTACAACTACATTTATTGGATCTCGATGACAGAAACGAGAGATAGATTTATAGTCCAAAATGGTACATTTGTCCAAAGTATTTAGAAACAGCATCTAAAAATGCTTATAAGCATATTTGAATTATGAGCACAAGGCTTTTTCTAGTACTTAGGAAAGTTAGTAGTTGAAAACATAAGAAGACACATAAATGTTTTTAGTGAAGGACTGTAGTACTAAAACTCTAAATATTATTCACTGTGTATATAATAATCTACAGAAATAATTAAAATTGGAGTGTTGTAATGTCAAAATAATAGATTTTTTCATTCTTACACGGTTATTTGCACGCTGCCTATGCCTAAAAACCAGTCTAAATATTTTTTGTCAGACAGAGTCAAATAGACAGACAGACTGTCTTTCTGTTTGTCTATTTGTGCCGGGTAATCTTTAAAACGGCTGGACCAATTTGGATAATATTTAACTACTATATCAGGAGTAACTTAGGCTATTTATTCTCTCAGAAAAACTCTATGAAATTTTGCCTGGTCCGGAAATCGAACTCACTAAGACTGCGATTTTCAAATTCCACTCAAACGAAGTCGCGGGCACCAGCTAGTCATGCATAAATAAATAAATCGCAGTTAGGTTTTTTCGTATTACAGAACTCATAGAGTCCTACAATATCAGATTCTATACCAGTTATGTTTAGTTTCAGTCTAGACGACATTGCGTAATATATCTGAAAGTAGTGTTACTATTATTGTGATGCAGGCCGGATACGACAGAAGCTAAACCAGACTCAAGTCCAAGAAAATCTTAAATAAATAAGTATACAATCAAGATCCGAGAGCTGCCTTCACTTTCCGCCTCTCTTCCATATGCATATCTAGAATATAAAGTAGACTATAGGTCCCTAATAAATTACACGACCATTCCTTTCGGCTGACTTACAAATTGAGATTTATTTGTATACGGGTATTGGTGAGGAAGACATAGGTTAAAGGTCGTATTTAAGTAAACCTACTTCCGCCTAAAACATTCTTCAAGGTGTCATAGTTCGTAAAAAACTCTAGAACTTTCTTTTTTATTGCAAAAACATGGTCTTTTAAGTTAAAAAGGATGGATTAGCTCAAATACGGATTTCATAACTAAAAACTCTTTATAATTCTAGAAGTCTTTTGTAATCACATTAGTATTTAATACTGAACACAATGTGAAAATTCAAAGACAAAAAAAAAAAAAAAAATAGTATATACCACCTAACCACAGTAAACCTTTTTTAACCACAGCTATTTTTTTTTCAGCATTCTGCCACAGAAGAGACGCTCTACCCCACCTGTGTTCACTGATCACCGGTGACGCTTTATTGTACTCCATGTTCAGGGAAAACGCTGATCCTGTCGACTGCCCGCTCAAAGGACCTTTCTCTTTTACATATAACAGGTAAGTGGTTTGTATTTCACACTAAATTTGTTCATCCTGTCTTATTAGCTTGAAAATGATCACTGCATCTGAAAAGTATAATTAAATATCGTGGTGATGTTGTAAGCTTAGTTCTGAAGGGCCTAACGATTAGACCTACTAAATTATAAAGACAAATGTAAAAAACTAGAAAATTCCAAATTTAAACATTACATTAGATTACATTATATTAGAACTCCTCACTTATAAACCGTTTGAAAAATATGATGTTAAGGATATCACATTTGGTCACATTCAAATTTGAAGATAAAATACCACCCTTAATAGCTGAAACAATAAGGAAAAAAGAAAACAGTATATTACAATTCGCTATAATGAAGTCGCATTGAACTAATATGACTGACTGACTGCACAGATAACGTAGTGGTTTAAGTGGTCGCCATGCCGCTTACTACTACGCTGAGTGTTGTGGGTCCCACATGGGACGACACTTTATGTGATGCACAAATTGTTGTTCTGAGTCTGAGTGTTCTTTGTGTCCGTTTCATGTATGTTTGTAAAGTCCCCTGCGACACAGGATTTATTCCTAGAGCGGGAGTTGTCTTTAAAAAAAATACAAGTAAATAATTAACTTTTTATTAACCGACTTTTAAACATTGTCGGTGGTATATAGTATATCAACCAGTTTACTGTAAAACATAATATGGCAACCCACATGATATATGACACAAACGTCTTATCATTAACCGCGTTATCCTACAGACAACCTTTAGATAAACAGAACCAAGTTTATTACAAATAAACTCGAGGTGCACGATTTTATTTTTCTTGTAATTCTAGTAATCACTTCTTCAGACAATAAATGTGTATTTTACTGAACTAAAATAACCAGTACAGTGGTAATTTATAGGTATATTATTATGTTAGAATGCTATATTCGTTATGTGTTTACGTTTGTTCGTGGACTGTCTTATTTCTTTTATCACGTCAGAATGACTGTACAGAATTAGATTAAATTTGGAGCAGAAATAGATTATGTTTTGGAATAGCACATAGGCTACTTTATTTTCCGGCAAATTTGGTTAACGATTTCGATATAGGTCAAGCAGAGCTACGGGCAGAATACTGTGCCTGTCTGTATAGTTTTCACATGTTTTTAGTGGTCTAAACTTCTTATTGAATTTTAGTATAGAAGAAGAAATTGGAGAAGAATATAAGCTTCTTTTGTCGCGAAGGTAACGTTTAAAGGAATTGAAATACGGGAAGGAAGACAGTTAGAGACAAGCGCGGATCCACTGTTGTGGGTACGATGGGCATGCTCAATGACAACCCTTGTGACGTCACAAGTCCGTTATCTTGTGACGTCACAGTATCTTATGACGTCTCATCTCATTGAAGCATGCGACCTTTTCATTAAAAAAAACGACGGGTTGCACTCCGGGAGTGCCGGCAGAAATGAAAACTTGAATATTAACGTTGTGCATTTTTGATATTTTGGAATGATTAGGGAATAATTTTGCACGAATTGCTTTAATTATCAGTATAAAAGTACTATAATTTATGTGGTAGAATACAATATTTATTTATTGCGCTATCGTACACAAACATGACAATTTATCGAGACGCTGTCACCATCCATGGATGCGCGTGGCACGCTATAACATAAACACACACGAACATTCGCGCAAGCGCCCTGCACCGCCTAAACGAAATAGCAGGCGCAGGCATACTTCGTCTCCTACTCTCCATCCGTCTTACGAATTTTCGATCAGGTCACGTGTCCTGACGCGAGTTTAACATTTTTTACTTACTTCAAAAATTCTTACAAATATCGTCACTATAGAAGTTTTGAGCTACTCGAAATTTGAAAGCGGAACGCATCTGTGTCATATATAATTTAAGGGCAAATTTATTTGAAAATCGAACACAAAAGTTCATTTACAGCAATAAAAAATAAATAAAAGTATTATACTGTCATCATTTGCCGCTGTTTCGTCTGCTACAAATGAACTTAAACGCGAACATTTGGGTACTATGATATATTACGACTTTAAATCTGGTTTATCTAAAGGTATAAGCTTGATCATCTCAGCCGTGAGACGTCCACTGCTGGACATAGGCCTCCTCCAAGGCTCTCCACAACAATCGGTCCTGTGCTGCCCACATCCATCGGCTTCCCGCGACCTTAACCAGGTCGTCGGAACACCTTGTAAGGGGCATGTCCATGCTCCGTCTTCCAGGAGCAGCAGGGCCGCCGGGGACTAGGGCCAGTCTTTTAGTTGTGCTCCATCTTTTGGGAGGTTTTACCATAATCGCCACGCTTGGCATGCGGGTTGGCGATCGCAGTGAGTTGATATTGTGCTCAATAAGATGCTGCTGCCCATTCTCTGGTACACCATACCTTAGATGACTTTTACAACTCCCACGGACAGAGATAGAGTGGAGCTATTCTTAGCCCCCACTACACGGCACGGAAGGTTTAAGCTTAGAACGTTTAAAATCAGCTTTTGGTGAACCTACTCCTTCTTGGGAAACCATTTTGAGATGGTTTAACGAATTAAAAAGGGGGAAAACTAGCCTTCAAGATGATGACAGCTGAAAATGTGTGGACTACTAAATTGCTTGTGCGAGATGACCCACGAATTACACACAGGGACAAATCTCAAGCATCAGTTCGGTTAGTATTCACACCATATACCATGAACATCTTAGAATGCGGCCTAGGCGGTTTAGGCGGATTGATATAGTATAGATAGTTATGGAGAGAGTATAAAAAATATATATTAAAAATTGTAAGTGTATACTATTTACTTATTGCGTGCCTCAAAATTTATAAAGTGACCTACGAACTGGCAGCTCTCTTAGTCAGCAGCTACTGCAAAGAGATCGTTTTCTACTCTTCGCAGAGTAAAATTTTGGTTGCGTGTCTCAATAGCTCGGGAAAGATTATCCGGAATAGCTCTCCTAAATATACACCAGGATGGCAACCTGGATATTGATAAAATTATCAACGTTTTTGCGAAAAAGAAACGTAAGCTTGAATTTGTAATTTAAGTAAGCATTAAAATAAATTATTTAATGTAAAATGTATCATCAACATCAATGGCTGAACATTGGCCTCTCCTTAGAAAGGAGGTTTTGCCCTACTATACCACGCTCGCCAGACGGGTTGGTATAGGGTTTGTTTCAGGTCTTCCTTCTCTCTGTAGTGCTGTTTTCGTGCGTAGTTTGCTCCATGAGTTTGTTGAAAAGGGAGGAAAAGGGGCGGTGACACTATATTCTTAATCCGTCACCACACGGACAGTAAAATGTATAGTAGCGTTTAATTTACTTTGATATCCTTTGAAGTTGTAAAAAAATCATCAAAATCGGTTCAGTAGTTTATAGTTTAAATGTGACATTGTGATGTGTAAACAAACACACATTTACTTCTGTAATTTTCGTGAGCAAACATACTGACATTTTACAGGTTAATTAATTTACCTACTACTGTTTGCCCACGGCTTTGCGGACGTGGAACTATATACTGTACAAAATCTTGGTCAGGGCGTCATATTTTGTAAACATCTCCTTTAATTAGGAATGCACTATACTGATTATGAGCGAGTTCATAATCCGGCTCGCACTTGGCCCATTTTCGGGTGTCTGTGACCAGAACGTTTTTTGAGGACTGGATCCGCTCCTGGTTAGAGAGAGATTTGGCGAAAACAACGTCGGAACAAAAGCTACTACAATATAATAAAGGAGGAGGAGGGTCAAATGATATTATGATTAAAGCTATAAGTCTAACTATTTTTAATGTGATAACACCTAAACAGCATCTCAATTAAGAAAAAAGGCTAAAGGTATACGTGACTCTACATTGCTCGCCTCGCCTCTGCCCATTTTACTATACAGTATAAAAGACGACTCCTGCATTAGGAATATATCCTGCGTCGCGGGGGACTTTACAAACATACAAGAAACGGAGACAAAGAACACGCAGACTCAGAACAACAATTTGTGGTGGTGGGGTTTATGTCACCCAAAGTGTCGTCCCATGTGGGGATCGGACCCACAACACAGCGTACTAGTGAGCGGCGTAGCGACCGCCTAAACCACTTCGCCATCCGTGCAGTCGAAGTACTAGTAGTAGAAGTGTAATTAACAATAAATTGTCCTTAAGACAATATAACTATTCGATATATAATACTGACTAAATATATAATGATTGATCAGCAGTTTTAATTACGCGTCATTGCGAATGTGACCTGTCAGACACCCGCCCTTCATACATCTTAATTACCCGTCAGCACATCTGTCGGGTGTCGTGTCATGTGAAAGATAAGTGCTTTGGAGGAAATCCTGTTTTATTTACAACAAGCATCTCCTGATGATGATGATAATATTGCATGATGTAGGTAATCGTAATTTTATAATACAGTAGTCGAAATATAACATGTTCCGACTACTGTACATAAATATGTGATGTAGTGATGTGCTTGGTCGTTAGAAATACGTATCCGAAACGGATACGATTAGGAATACTTAGTGCTTAGATCCGCGACTACGCATATGGACCTCAAGTTTATCCCATGGCAATACGCATATGGACCTCAAGTTTATCCACTGGCAATACGCATATGGACCTCAAGTTTATCCCATGGCAATACGCATATGGACCTCTAGTTTATCCCATGGCAATACGCATATGGACCTCAAGTTTATCCACTGGCAATACGCATATGGACCTCAAGTTTATCCCATGGCGATACGCCTATAGACCTCTAGTTTATCACATGGCAATACGCAAATGGACCCCAAGTTTATCCCATGGCGATACGCCTATCGACCTCAATTTTATGCCATGGCGATACGCCTATTGACCTCTAGTTTATCCCATGGCAATACGCATATGGACCTCAAGTTTATCGCCTGGCAATACGCATATGGACCTCAAGTTTATAACATGGCAATACGCAGATGGACTTCAAGTTTATTCCATGGCGATACGCCTATGGACGTCAAGTTTATCCCATGGCAATACGCATATGGACCTCTAGTTTATCCCATGGCAATACGCATATGGACCTCAAGTTTATCCACTGGCAATACGCATATGGACCTCAAGTTTATCCCATGGCGATACGCCTATGGACCTCTAGTTTATCACATGGCAATACGCAAATGGACCCCAAGTTTATCCCATGGCGATACACCTATCGACCTCAATTTTATGTCATGGCGATACGCCTATTGACTTCTAGTTTATCCCATGGCAATACGCATATGGACCTCAAGTTTATCCCCTGGCAATACGCATATGGACCTCAAGTTTATCCCATGGCGATAGGAGGCAGGGGTAAATAACACGACATGTTTTAACTTGTCACACATATCAGAAATATAGAACTTTTGACATTGTTAGAAACAGTGAAATAAGTACCTTAACTGTCAATAATATTACTTACTCACTACAGTAGATATTTAAACAATTTTATGTTTAGCGGCATAAATTTACAGTCAAATCGAATTTATATTGTGTTACTGTATACTGGTATGTAATATTCGGTGCACAGATTGCAGGTGTGTATGTGTAAATCACAGTTTCCTTAGGGAAAATTGCCCTTTAATGAATTAAAAAAGGGACACAGCCTTAAAGACGTTTAAAAAGTTTAATACACTAATTACTCCCGGTGCTTCCACAACGGCCCTTTTCCTTTTCCATCGCCTGTTTCAAGCTTCGTGTCTTAATGTAATATAATGGTGTTATAAAATTAATTCATTTCCTTCCAATATTAAGGAGAAAGGAGGACCTTCTCAATTCAGTTGTAGGTTTTATGTTTCTTACCTCAGTCATTCATGAATCGATTTAAAGAATTATTTTTTTGTTTAGCACTTACATACTTTCAGTTTCATCAACAGTCTTTAATAGTCTGCTGCTAGACAGGAATCGCCTTAGAAGGGAGGTTTTGGCCTACTATACCACGCTGACAAGACGGGTTGCTATAGGGTTTGTTTCAAGTTTTCCTTCTCTTTACAGTGCTGTTGTCCTGCACAGTTTGCTTGTTTAGTCAGCTCTTAACACTTACACCCACGGGATAAATAGGCGGATGTTACTCCGTATTCTTAATCTAATAATTACCACACGGGCACTTATTTATATGGCATTATTATTTGAAATAACTATAATCTACTTCGCTTTCAGGGGTCATGGGGACTGCAAGAGTCCTGTGTCATCTATAGAGAGTTGTACAGAAGACTCGCGGCTGCTCCTCAACTACCAAGCGTGTCCTGATGTCTACGGATCAGAAAGTACTGGTAAGTGAAGGACAGATATATTATTTTATATTATTAAGTAATGGGAAATGGTTATTTTTTCTGTTTATTGTTCAACTGATTGAACATAAATACGTACCTTTTAATTGGGATCATCCTCATTGGTGTCAGAAATGACAGTTTTTTTTTCATATAACAGTCTAAAATAATACCACAGGTTTAGTTAAAATTCCTAAAGGTAAAATTTGTTTTGAGCATGCGTCACATATCTAAAGACGCGGCAGCATGTCAAGCCAAGTTTAGAAAAATATGAATTGGTGACGCAGCAATCGTAACTTATATATTACAAGAATCATAAATAACCTTTTTGACTTTAGAATAACTCAAAATCTATTTATCTAGACTTACACGATTATTTAAAAAAAAAAAACATAAAAAATTAAACAATCGAATACTCTTTATTTAGACCGGATGGAAGTCACATTCCTGTAATTATTTCATCATCGCGTTTACACTTACAATGACTACTACAGTTTTATTTTATTTTACAGTTTCTTCTCTTAACATTCAAAATCAGAATCATAGTTATTTGCAAAAATACTGCGACAAATGGTGTTTGGATGAATATTTAAAATGCAATTATATTGACGGGCATAGTAGCAGGGATAAAGCATTAAATAAAAACCAAATAATTATGTCAGAGTATAAATTCATTGTGAGTAGATACAGATAATTAAATAAGATGTCATACAGGAGAAAAACATACAAATTGTTACAAGCATAGTCAATAATAGCATAATAATAGTAATTCAATTGTCACAACCATGAATATTAATGGTTGTTATGTCATTATAAGGGCCTAATGTAATCATTAGGGCCAAATGATTACAGGGATAATTATTGTTCGCAAAGAGACTTTTTTATTACCAACCCGCCTGGCCAGCGTGGTAAAGTAGGCCAAAACCTCCTTTCTAAGGAGAGGCCTATGTCCAGCAGTGAACTATTAAAGGCTGTTGATGTGATGTGATATTTAATTGACTCCTGCTCTGTGATCTTGCCTGCTGTTAATTGTGGTGGGTTGGATTCTCACCCAGGACAAATAATTGTGTGACGTGCAACTATCATTTGTTGTACCATGTCTAAATAAAGAGAATGTATAAAGATATGTGTAAGTATATTTATCATCAGTCTGGTCATCATATCAGATTAGGAAATGGAAAATTCGGAGAGAAATTTCGTCAACATAATGCAGAAAAATCTTACATGGATATGTAATTTGATTTAATAATAATATTTTTTATTTATTTATTTAAAAACAAATTGTAATATATGCTTCAATATTTTTATTTAATAAAAGAAAATAAATTGTTTTCTTATCGGTCACCACGCTCAAAAAGTGTAACTTGAATTAATATCAAAGAAAAAGAAATACTGCATAAATAAAATAAATAAATAATTATAATTGCATAAGTTGATACAAAATGCTATGCAATAGCTTTACCGCGGCAGTCCCCGAGTGCCACACGTCTCTTTTTTTTTTTCCTTATCGATTCGAACTCTCAGTGTAATTACTACGATGTCTGATGTAGATCAACAGCTAATAAATTATATTACTGTTTTTAATACTGGACACTGCTATGGAGAATTGAAATAAAATAAAGTAAACGTTAGCAAAGCTGAAATAATATATATATTTTGAACGTCTCTCGTTAGACACCAGCTACAAATGGATCGGGCAGACTTCCAGCGCTGGTGTCACCATTGTTTCGATTTAGCGCTGCTTAGAAATATACTAAATGTTAAGGAGTATCGAAATCGGTAATGGAAATCATTTATATACATATTAAAGTTTTTGAATGTTAAAAGTATTTATTTCAAAACTTGTCGATCGCATACTAAGCAAAAAAACTCAAACAGTTTCAAAACCTTAGATTGTTTCAATTGCAATAAGGTTACATTTATACGAGTACTAGCCGGCAAACGTTGTTTGCCATATACATTATTTAAAAAAAAACTGTCAAAAGAAATTTAAAAAATTAGGGGTATGATAAACCCTTTTAAAAAAAAAAGTTGAACCGACTTCAAAAAACACCGACAAAGAGCACTAAAAATTAAAAAATAATTACAAATCTAAGTAAAAAACTATAATAAGTACCCTCAATGTAACAGGTAACATTATAATACCAATAGTCCCTTCTAGTCTGTTTGAAGTCGGTGCCAAGCCAAATAGGTGCTTGATAGGCATGATAGAATGTAGCGCGGCAGCTGCAACAGTCTTCATGCTGCGCAAAACATGATGAACGAGCTAAAGTGGACGCACATCTCCAATTATATTATTATTTTGAATTCTTTAATAAGTAGTTGATAAGTTTGCGCACGTAACTGATCTGGTTGGTCTTTATTAATTAACAAAATCTTCGATGTTTCATTAGAATTATTTTGAATTCTTAATTTTTCATTGTGCTAATATAAAGCTGACATAGACCAGTATTACTTATTGTACATCGAGCTTGGCACCGACTTCAAACAGACTAGAAGGGACTATTGGTATTATAATGTTACCTGTTACATTGAGGGTACTTATTATAGTTTTTTACTTAGATTTGTAATTATTTTTTAATTTTTAGTGCTCTTTGTCGGTGTTTTTTGAAGTCGGTTCAACTTTTTTTTTAAAAAGGGTTTATTTTACCATTTTTAGTGTAGGATATGAAAATGACATTGGCGTCCAAACTGATCAAGATCAGCTTAAATTCTTTTCTAAGAAACAGTCAAATTCTTGTGAGTTGCAACCGAACAAAATAACTTCCGATTCAATTGACACTGATCTCGAAGGTGAAGATAGGGAAGCTTTAGTGAGACTACTCAACAAATATGCTCAATATTTTATAGAAGGAGTTCCAACTAGAAGGGTTAATATCAGTATGTTAGAAATTAACCTAGTTGACCCACCCAAAATTTAAGAGTTTTTTCCAGAACTATTTTAATAAATTAAGAATAAAATTACTTACAAACGAAATGCGATGCCATCCATAGCAACAAAACGTCTATCCGAATTATTTTAACAAGATAGAATACAAAATTTCAACCTTTTCTTCTTAATACAACGAAAATTACTGTGGTGACATAAATACTGCAAGTTCTCTGCGCATCACATCGCGAAGTCTCTGACAGTTGCCATGGTTTGTTTGGCTAAAGAAATACACGTTGTCGGGGCTGTCAAATTCCCAATAATTGTGAGGGTTTCACTCGATTTCTCTAGGATCCCATTATCAGATCCTGAATTGGTGGTAATGGGACCAATTCGGGAGCATACCCTTTCGATTACAAAAAGAATTTTGAAAATCGGTCCACAATTGACGAAGAAATCGCGTAACAAACATACATAAAAAAAAAATACAGATGAATTGAGAACCTCCTCTTTTGTGTTTTGGAAGTCGGTTAAAAAGAAAACATACTGTCGAACCCTCCTTTTTTGATGTTGGTTAAAAATCGTCTAGCATGAAGCTCCTAGTCGAGACGAATCAAATGAGCACAAACACGGCGGAATTGCTTTATTTTATTACAGAGTTCCCATGGCTATTTACCGTCTCCATCATCAGACCCTGAATATCACATAGGATCGGAGTCCTTATTAATTAGACTCAAACACATTCAAATTCGATGGTATTACATAATTTTGTTACAGAGATCCCATACTCCTAAACCATTCATCATCAGCTCAGCAACATCAGATGGTGACCATTAGATGCAAAAATCTACATAGATTAAGATAATTTCTGAAAAACAGTGTATATGCCTACAAAATTTGAGGGTTTCCCTCGATTTCCCCAGGATCCCATCATCAGATCCTGACCTAGTGACAATGGGACCACCTCTGACGTATGACCTACCAAATAAAAAAAGAATTATTCAAATCGGTTTATAATTGCCGGAGTAATCGCGTAACAAATATACAAAAAAAAATACAGTCGAATTGAGAACCTCCTCCTTTTTTTGAAGTCGGTTAAAAAATAGATGTTGGCCGATTCTCAGACCTACCCGATATGCACACAAAATCTTCAGAGTTCAACCACGCACACCGTGACACCAGAATTTTATACATTAGATATATACTCGTATTTGTATGAAGTTTTACTTTCTGAGTATTTTATTATTTACTTTATAAATATCTTTCACGATTAACACGATTTAACACGGTATTCACTTTATATGCAAATACTGATTTCTGCTCCTCAGTTTCTATTAACTGTACTCGACAAGTTCAACCTTAGATTTTGACCATCTAGCATCATACGATTTACTGAGGTTGAAAGCCTGTATGACCTAAGAGGCAACGCCTAGACATATTCAAAAACAGATGAGATTTTCTGCAATTTTTTGCATTCATCCATCGCTGTTTCGATACAAAGTCAAAGTCGGTGGATATGCGAATGTAATATAGAAATACTAGGATACTCAAAATTATATGACAAAAATTATAAACACAAAACTTAGTCTGCTGTGTAGGCTGTTATTGTATTATGCCCCTTACAACGTGATCTTCAATTCTTACAGAAAATCAAAACCAAACTATACTGATGTAGATACTTCCAAAGCTTTCATAACAGAATTTAAACAGAACAAACTCGACTTTGTTCAAAATAAGCGAGAATGAAACAAAAAACAGTTCTGCTTAAAAATGAATATTTGAACATTTCCGAGTATTTCTCATAGTACTTCTCCTTTAGAGGGGCGCGGCATCTATTTAAACTTTATTTGTGTAGTCGTCTGTCACGATTGTCTCCGTCAACGAGGCAAGCTATTCTTGGAAGTACACCTCCAAGTTCAACTGTGGCTTCTAATGTTAATTTTCTGTTTGATTTTTAATTAAGGGTGTGCCTACACTATGCAACTCACTTGACCGAAGAGTACGTTAAATTTAATAATAACCACGGGGGTAACCTACCGTCTTCTCGTTCGGTAGCCACTTTTATACAAACGGTACAAGGTGGTTATTGCACTCAAAGAAAATTTAGGGGATATTCCACTTCTAATGGTGAAAAATTAACAGCTTCGAAAATAACGAATATAATTGCGCTATTAAGACCTATGTATTGGTTTTAATTTGTGTGTAATACCAAAAGTATAAAAACAAAATATCATTGAAAAACGTTGTTTCAAACTGTAAACTTAAAAAGTGAATTGTTTTACTGTTATTACTAATCTATATTTCAACAGACGTTTTTCTTCCAACTCACCTCAGGGAAAGTGACGATTACGAGAATCTATTCGCTTCACTCCTAAACGTCTGGAAAAATAGTCGAACTGCTTGCGTTCAATTTTCCATAAAATAAAAATTATTAAATAGTTACAGGTATTTAAAGCTTTAAAAGCTATGTAACGATAAAATCCAACATTAAGTTCTAAAAGGAAAAAGAGCATAAATAAAACGCCGTGTAAAGAACAGCCCAGTAAACAACATAGCCCCAAAACACTGTCTTGAGTCATACCAAAACACAATACATACAGATATATCATCATTTTATTTAAAACATAACTTTAAAGCAATCTAATGCGCTCCCTGACGAAATCAGGATGTCTACAAACCGTGCATTCAAAACAAACGTGAGTGAGTGAACTGGCAGAACAGTCACAACGATAGTACCCGACTGAGTATTTTTATATTATATTAAATTTATGTATGTGTGTTTAAATATTGTATACACAATATATAAACACACATACATACGTGTTATGTCTATACTTCTGGACTTCTACTATGTTTAATTTAATATTTTATTTTGCACCTACCGCATCATATTGTTGCGCTCTAGGATTAAATGGTTCGATTGTATGAAATGTGGAGGACAGCGCCATCTAGTATCGACTAAAGTACATCTAGTAAGATTGTGATTAATACGAGTAGTTCTGATCCTTACAGCGCTAGATGGCGCTGCAAGTCACGCGTGACTGATTCTGGAATAATCGTGTTTGTCTGGAACAGACTGCCGAATACTAGTAACTTTCTAGTAAAATTCAAAAGCGCTATAAATGTGGACATGTTGGCCGTTCTACACAGTATCGTTTTACGACTTAGCGAATTAACATCGGAGTGAATTTCTAGTGCGACTAACGAGATATATAACGATTTCTAGTTTATTATAGTGAGTGTTTGTAAATATAGCAATTTGCAATTTGCAATAAAGTAATTAACCGACTTTTATTTACTTTTATTTATTATATATGCTCGTAACAATATTTCTACATCACCTGAAGGTTGGCTAGGAGAGAATGCCCCAAGGCACTAACTCCACCTTTGTACAAAATGTGCGTTAAGTTTTAAATAAATAAATATTACCTGTCATTTTCAGTGGAAGAATTAGAGTGCCTAGCGACATGGAAAGAAGGCAGCCTTCGCTTTCTCGTAGGAAAACTACATCACAACCATGCGACGAGCAATGAAGATCGGTACAGATGTTTCGTCTACGAAAAGACAAACGGTAATATTTAGTTATGTGTCACTGTATTTATTTAGAATAATAAATAGGTCCATGTTTAATGTGTAGGCCACTTTATGACCGTGTAGTATCGCCTCCGATCACAGGCCAAAAATATGGGTACGCGACTGCATGTAAGGAATTTACACTTGCACGAACACAACGCGATTCAACACACATAGATTACAATAATATGGACACAGTGTAAACATAAATAAACACTTCATTTCGGTAAACGAGATATTCGTAATAAAAATACAAAAAACAAATTTATAATAAATTTATTAAAAAAATATAGTAATTACAAAATTTAGGATTTGCTGAAGAAAGGTAGTGTTTAAGGTTAAAAATGAAATTGCTAACATAAACATAATCTTCGTTTCAGCAACGGGCACTGTGAAGGAGGTCCCTGTTCCCGCTGGAGGCATAGAGTACAGAGTGGCGCAGTCTGGCGATGCCACTTGCAATGGACTGTTCAGTGCCACTGAGGGATCGAGAACTATGGCTTTGAAACGAGGTTAGTATAATTATACTGATCCATTTATTTCTAAATGTGTACTTTTTGGCAACATTTGAAGAAACATTTAAAATCATCGGACACAGGACTTTATTTGAATGGCCTTTTGAAGCAATTTTAATAAACTTTTGTAGTAGAAGTTCTAGTCGTGGATTTATCTTATGTGAAGTCAAATAATTGTGTGATGAGCTTATTATTTGTTTTGTGTTTGAGTGTAGTATGTATGTGTTTAATAATATATAAATTGCTGCCTAGATTGGGAACCGAAGTTATTATCATTTTAAATGTTTATTGTTCTCCATATATGTACACATAAGCCATTTGAGATCATTACAGAGAACACGGAAGTTTACGGTATCCAAGTTTGCTCACGGTATATTAATTGGTTTTTAAATTAAATAATGGTTAACTTTTATACTTAACTAGGAAATCACTGATAACCCATAGATAATCTTAGCCGAATCATCTAATCATTGGCTTCTCACGCCTGCACCATTATATTTATACTACAAGACACGTTTTATGATTCCAGTGTCAGTCCGCTTTAACTGTCAGTTCCCGTCATGGATGACATTTTCCCATACGTGGCACACGCTAGACTTCACAAGCAATTACACGTTCTACCAGCGCAACGCCACCTTAAGGATTACCAACCAAACTGGTGCAGATATCAAGGTGTACTGCGTCAATGTAAAGGCCAGCTCGCCAACTGGGAATTCTGTTGCGTTAGTTGCACATTGGCAACATCATTGGTGAGTACGAAAAAATAAAGCATATATTGTGAACCTTAATTTATTGAATACCGATGGCATTTTAATTGAATACTGATGTAAATGTAAATCTGGTATTCTGATATCTCTGTTGGCTCTGTTGCATAAGTTCGTAGTTATGTTTTAGTCAAATTGTTAAAAGGTGTTTGTTAAAAATTCTAGATAACAACTTAGAGGGTCCTCTTGATCAGAAATTTCGGCGGAATATCAGATTGGGTTAATACCAGTAACCTTATAAATTAAAATATTCATCACATCAACAGCTTTTAAGTCCACTGCTGGACATAAGCCTCTCCTTAGAAAGGAGGTTTTGGCCTACTATACCACGCTGGCCCGACGAGTTGGTATAGGGTTTATGTCGAGTTTTCCTTCTACCGCAGTGCTGTTGATCTGCGTAGTTTTCTCCTTTAGTCGGCTCTTACGACACCCACGGGATGAATAAAATATTCATCATGAATGTCAAATGAGTTGATATGTATCATGTATCAATCATACATAAAAAAGCTAATTGTGTCTAAGTTAATCTTTTTCAACTGCAACTTTACTTACATCTTTTTTTTCGTTCGAATATCCCCTCGGATACCCCATAGGACAATAGGACGGCTGGTGGGGTGGTTATATCGGACACGAACAGACTTACAGATGGCCCTCTCGTGTCCACGACCACGGTGTCCCCGTTCCTGTTCCTAAAAGGCGTGTGTGCTACTTACACCCGACTTAGAATCTGAAAATACGAAATCAGAAAATTAATTTTTAGACACAATTAGCTAAGCGATTTAAAGAGTATTCGAATTGATTGTCCAATGAAATTGTCTGTTGGCGTTGCAGCGTGTCCCGGTACGTGTGCGTGGTGCTGTACCGGCGCGACACGTCCATCGTGGAGCTGCAGCGCGGCGCGCCCACGGCCCGGGCCGACGACGCGTGCTCGCCGCACCACTTCAAGCCCATCAACGCGCCCTACGTCACACTAGTCGGTCAGTCTTGCCTATTGCAAATAAACTTAGAAGCACTTTCAGATAGGAAACTGGCAACAATGCCTATGGTATCAAATCCTGTCGGTGTAGAACGAACCGAATGGTTGCGATTTTAACAATCATTATTTCAATTCTCTTCAAAACTAAAATAAAAAGCCTTAGCCTTGCTTAATGTTTTTTGATGTTTTTAATTAAAAAGGATTTTTCTTAAAAGTTTTGTAAGGATAACCAATATGATTTATTAGTAGCAATAATTTCCAAGTCTATTAAGAAGTCTCAGTTACGTAGTTTCTTTGTTGTGAAAAAAAGCTTTTTAATCTTCTTAAAAAGATATATTGAGGCAGACTTTAAGAAGTTTATAAGTATTTAAGACTTCGTAGGCTTGTGGCGACTCCCACATTCAAAGAAACAGAAACATACTACAGCGCCATCTAACGATGACACACCGAACTACGGAGTAACTACTGATTATTTTTTTAAGACTTGAAGACAATTAGTGATGATCCAAAATATTTAAGGTTTCTAATTTGTATATTTCTTACTATTCCAGCTAGCAATCCTGAATCGAAAGAATGTCCATACTTCGGCAAATACGAAATTCAAAAACGACGGAAAAGAGAGACAAGTGATAACGTTAATAGGAGTAAGAGAGAGAAAACAATATCGGAACATAATCGTAGGGTTAACGGCAGTAGGTTGTTTAGTTTTAGCGTAGGCAACATGTCTAGTGCTCCAATGTTGAGGAGTAGAAGGGACGCGGAGCCCGGGGTCTCCTGCGTGGGGAACAGCTACAATAGATTAGAAGTTGGTTGTAATTCAGTGAAGAATATGGAGTTCTATTCCACGTGTCAGAATAAAGAAGTGATGACAGGTGAGTTGAATATTTAGCTCGTTATTTATTTTAAAATAATTAAAAAAAGTTGATGTCTCTGTGTACAGACCAAGTTTAATAAGTATGTATATAATAATACGACTGACCGACTGCACGGATAACGTGGTGGTTAAAGCGGTCGCCACGCCGCTTCCTACTACGCTGAGTGTTGTGGGTTCGATCCCCACATGGGACGACACTTTCTGTGATCCAAAAAATTGTTGTTCCCTTAGTCTGGATGTTCTTTGTGTCCGTTTCATGTATGTTCGTAAAGTCCCTCGCGACACAGGATAAATACCTAATGAGGGAATTGTCTTTTTTAAATAATAAAATACTTTGTGTACCTAGGGTTTCTTAGTTTTTAAAATATTTAACAATCAGGATTTTAGTAATGGTTTGGAAGAACACTATGTGATGTCATGTCAATGTACTTAAAAGCAATTGGAATAAGCCAGGTGATGGCGGATATTACTGTTGGTCTTGAGAAGTTGTAGGTATATACATACATCTAATCGGTATAAGAATTTGCATTGCATGAGACTACCATCTTTTTTTTTAATGCTTAACTTTTCTTCGTTAGATGAAGAGTTAAATGTGTCTTTAGTTGATGAAAGATAATGTTGTAAACCAAACACTGTTTTAAAAGATGTTTTAGCAGCGAACATAATCATAAAAAAACTGCTCTCGATAAAGACGGTATCACGACGACACCGTGACACGATACCTTTTTTTTTTTTTCTTTTTTTTTTCGTGCGGAAATCCCTTCGGATACCACCTATCATGTGTGTGGGTGGCATGTCGGACTCGAACCGACTAAAACCGCACTCCGTCTCGGGTACTAATAACCGGGGAACCAGGTATACCCTAGAAAGGAAGTCCCTGGTGTCCACGATACCTGTTACCCGTATGACGTACTTCGATAGTGGATATTGGACAATAAAGTTATCGGCAGCGTACACGTGCCACGGCGGGTGGTACGAGAACGGCACGTCGTTCGTGGTGACGACGCCGCTGACGCGCGACAGCACGGCGGCGCGGCGCTACTGCTTCGTGTCGCGCGGCGAGCGGCGCGGCGCGCTGGCGCTGGCGCGCTCCGCCGCCAACTGCGAGCGCGCCGACCTGCAGCCCGAGCTGCTGTTCCACGCCACCGCCACCGGTAACTACACCTTTGTCACCTACAACATCTTTTCTGCGATCTACGGGAGCGATTTAGTAGTAACGGGACGGATGTGTGTAACCTACCGAACCTAACCTGTGAGGTGTCGAATCTACCGATTTGAAATGGCGCCTGTCCTACCGAAATGCAACAATTTTCTACGATTTCTAAGAGTATTTTTTACCGAATTTCAAAAATTTCAAGTTGGGTCCCTATTTACGGTAAAAACCTCGTTTATATATGTTACTGAAAGAACGTTGATGTACAGGCAATGTTGTGATTTGGGGAATACCCTTGTCCTAACCAAACCTACAACTACGGTTTTAGGGATTTCCCCGCACAACTTTGGTTCCTTGTACTAACGAATGCTTAGCTATATGTATTACTTTCAATAATATTTTTAATTAAAAAAAAACTGATTTGTTGTTAATAAGTTTTAAGTTGTTCATCTCAATGATCATAATGACGAATACTTAGTGTGTTATAGAATATTATGTTATATTTAATTATGGTTTTTAATTCTTGAAATTTAAAGTAAAGATTTTTTTTATTTATTAATTCAATTTCCTTGTGATTAACTGATATAAATAGTTCACTTAATTTTTATTAACTGTTAACAGTATACAGACAACTGTGAAATAATAATCCCTAAAGTTTTAATCATTGTTTTTTTTTTCAATATACCATTTTATGATCTAAATATACCGAATTACTTAGCGAATCTACAGATTTCGCATTGTAGATTGGAGACCACTGATCTATTTTGATTGAGATCACACGCAGTGCTACAGTTGACTGCGCGGATGGTGTAGTGTAACGCGCGTTACGCTGAGTGTTGTGAGTCCGATCCCCACACGGGACGTCACTTTGTGTGTTTCATGTATGTTAGTAAAGTCCCTCGGCAACAGCTCGGCAAGCAACAAAGGATATATTAATAATGCGGGAGTTGTCTTTAAAAAAATAAAAAAAGAGTTGAATGTCATATGATAGTTGAGATCTTAGTTACTCGCTCGCTAGCTGTTTATTTATTATCTTATTTATTTCTACGTTTCTACATCCAGGAGAATGAATGAAGTTTCGATCACCCCATAAACAATATATATTTTAAAACAAATCGGAGACAAAGTGTCCAGTGCTTTGGTAGTGGAAAAAAATAACGAATTCTTTTTTTTACAGGCGAATGTCAAGATCAGACAAATTACCAACCGGTGCTGCGAATATCACTATACTTCGTATTATGTCTCCCCGTTTTACATTACATAATACCGAGATGATTCAAAATGCCCTATTAATAAGTCATTTCGGACCCCTCACCTTGTAATTATATCTGCGACAAATAGACAGACTTAGATATTATTTAGAAAACAAAATTTTAGTTTTTAAGGTACTTTAGCAAACTTATAATCTCGAGCTATGTTCTTACAAAGATAAAATCATTACAAATCGTAGATACTTTTATTATCTGTCACTTTGGGCCACTGGCCACACATTTTCTTGCCTGTTACAATCAATGGTAAACGATTGAGCCATTGAAATAAAAAGAGGTCGATTCAGTATGTACAGATGCATAGTCTGTGGTTCTAAGTTTTGCCGCCCTTCTAACTAAAATAACGTTGTTTGTTATTTGTAACTGTTATTTCCTTGTACAGTAAAATAATAAAAAAGGTTATTTTCACTGACCTCTATTTAAAACTTAAACTTTAAACTTTAATTTAAGTACTGATTAAGAAATGTATTGAAAATACATAATCAATGTCAAGCACAAAAATGCACTTAACAATTTAACACGTTTTTTTTCTTTGAACATTATCAACGCCTCCAAAAATTATATTTTAAAACATCATACCCGTAAGTGTAAAATATAATTTCTATCCTATTATTTGGCAGTGTAATGTAATATAAATCAATTTTGTACATCTGTTATACATATGTCCGATATCAATGATGTAAGAGTTTTGGATTGTATTCAAGTTAGGTACATTTGCCAGGATGTCAGCGACAGGATGCAAGTAAAAATTAAAACTGATTTACAACGTATGTTATTGTGTAAATTATATTTATATAAGATTTGCGTACTGTAATAGTTGACAAAAGGTTGGTAGTTTTGATGAGAATGGTTGTGAAATAATCTTGTTGCTATTTATGTCATGCAGTTTTCTTAGATCACGTGATTTAATTATCGATATAGACTGATAACGCAAAGATATTTTTTTCTGTGCGTTTTACTTCACATATTATAGCCCCCAATTGCGTAAAAGCACAGCAATGAAATATATATCAGGCGAAAATTTTCTGTATCATACGCAACATGATTTGGGAAATTTGGATGACTTAAATTAAACTGTTAAATAGAAAAGTTTTCGCTGTATATTTAGTAATAATATTAACAAACACATAAAGTCATTTTAATTTAAATTTTCTTTCAAAATATTTAATTGGTTTACGATATTAACACATATTTCGTAATTTTCTTTCTTAGATAAATAATTGATAAACAGCCTACTTTAGCCTCAAAAGTTAATGCAGTATCAATATAATCACAATCTAAACATAAAATTATATTCCATATGTTTAATTGCTTTTATGTAATAAAGAAAATAAAACATGAAGTCTTATTATGATAGTTTGTATTGCCTAAAATGTACTAGGTAGTATCTACATTAATATTTTATATAAAGGAATACAAATTAGCTCATTTACTACAAATATGAAGCTTCAAACCATGTACAAAATCATTGTAAAATGTTACTGAATAGCTAGAATAATTTTATAAATTAAAAATAAAATAATTAATTTTAATTAAGTGTTTCTTGATTTAAATTTTGTATATTTCGGTTTTATGTAAATTAGCCTATAAATAATTTTATTAAGTGTAAAATTAAAGTTCGCAGTGGCCCCATTTTGTTTCAAGTGATTTTAATTGTATCTTCATTTTAACGCTGTTTACGTTGAATCCAGTTAAATGTAATACGTTAATTTGAAATTGGAACTATAGCAGAAGTCTTAATATAATATTACAATTAATTACATAAAATTAAATAAACCTTTTCTAAATAAACGATGATTTAAAATTGACATTCATTGCTATTGTATCAACACTTCTGAAAATTTAACTTTTATAATTTTGTAAAATATTTTCTAAAGTAATTTACCATAAAGAATATTCGCAATTAGACTGCTCGCATAATCTAATCTTAAAATTAACGTGTCTTAATCTAACTTTCTACAAATATTATGTAAAGATACAACATTTTAATAACATTATTAATCAGAAGTGTTGTAATATCTTTTAAATATTAATGCTCAAACTTGTCTAGACTAGCAAATTATTTTTTAAATGGATGGGGTCTAAATGATTGTTACAATGCACCATATAATGGTTGCTTCACTATCTTCGTACTATTGTATTTGTTACAACATTTTTCACGAGAAAACAATGGTTTCTCAAAACAAGCAATACTACTATAGGTAAGATTAGATAAAACTAATTTAGATAAGAAACAAAACGAATACTCATTTTGAGATCAATGTAAAATTTAATTAAGTTTTAGATAATAAAATCGCAACAGCAATAATATATTTGTATTTATAGCTATTGAGCGTTGAATTTTTAATAGTTAGTAGACAGTTGTGAATAATGGAGCTAGCGTTGTTATTTTATAAAGTGACAGAATGATTATTTGTCTATAGGAAGCGGTCTCTGTAGGGAATCAATCTGAAACGGAATACGATGCATTTATAATTGATTTTCTAAGAGATGATCATCGTTACGTTTCCATTGTGTGATATAGGTACATTGAAATTAATTAAGTATATAGTCGTCAGCATGGATTAAAATAAACACCGAAATTAATTCTTAGTTGTTTTATTTCGAATTAAGTAAATACACCTGTTTACGTTATCACTGACTTAATTCCTTCATAAGTTTAAATGTGAAACAGGGCAAGGAAAGACTTAATGATTTTACTTTTATATGGGTATTGTATATATAACTAACTATCGAAATCTAATAGATAGAAAATGGTCGTGGAGACAACAGAATCTGTAGCCTTAGTGCCATAGAACTAAACAAACTCTACTCACAGCTACCACGTATCATCTATTACTAAGGCGTTAAACTCGCAATCTTACAATTTAATTGTGTCAGAATCCCTGTAGACCTTGTTGATTTAAAAGAGAGTTAACCCTCTCTTTTTTCTTGACAAGCACCAACAGGCAGCAAGGGACTTGCGCTAACTCTTCTTTTCAGCCTTTCTTTTCCCTCTCAAATATATTATTGTATGTCCCTTAATTTTCCACTCTCTGTAGTACTTTTTAAATTTGAATCGGACCAACCTTAGGTACGAACAATTTAATTAAAAAAAGAGTTAAAAAATAAGAACTACCCACTTCCTTTTTTTTCTGTGCGGAAAACCCCTCTGTTACCACCCACCGGTGGTTTTGTCGGACTCCCACCTCCTGGCTTGTTAACCATTAATATCATTTTTTTTTAAGTGTGGAAAACCCCTCGGGCCTTCAGCTGCAGCTGCAGCTTTAAGATACTAAATTATAATTTTGTCATCCAAACTATAGTTAAACCGCCGTAAGCTTGGCCCTCCTGATGGTTTGGGGGACGCGGGGCGGAGGTGCATTCAACCAATTAGCTAGTGCGTCGCTGTCCGCCGGCAGTGACTGACGTGAAAGCATGGCTGTACGTGTTATTTTTCTTAAGACTGCTACACACACGGTATTATTTTGCAACATGGATAATCTGCCGACTCTGCGTCACAAAAAGATTTAAAAACTTGAAGTTCGGCTTACAGAGGTTCTACTGTGAAAGTTCTAATAAAGAATATTTATTATTTTACTTAATTTTTAAATTGTATCTGAATATAATTTACATGATGAAGAAAAGGTGATTTTATTAAAATTATTTTACAGTATTATATTTTACAATTAATCATAAAAACTTACAATACACTGATATTATAATACAAGGAAATAAATTCGATTTTTATTACATCGTGTGTAGATTAAATCTCAAACAAATAAATCTGAAGATATCGAGTTAGTACATCGTGTCATGTATAGCCGAGCGCATCACCCGCCCCGCGTCCCGCAAACCATCAGGAGGGCCAAGCTTACGGCGGTTTAACTATACATATACCTACATGCATTTTATTTTGATACGACAATTAGATGTAAGACCCTTCAGAATTGTTACATTCTTAGTTCGTGTGATAGTTAGTTAACAGTTAGCACTGAAGCTAATAGTCTGTAAGTAATTATCATAAAGAGTCGAACTGAGCAGCCTAATTAATTTAATTTATTAATTAAGAAATTGTAAAGTAATTATTTTTATCTAAAATAAGCCTCTCGTCTAATAAATATTAGTAGTACTAGTTTCGAACCACATTAAGAAAATCGACCACTAAAATACTTAGTTAAAAAAAAGAGTTGTACCTACAAACGTAAACAAAATTATGCAAAAAAGCAATACAAAATTATTCCTGAGGTTGGACTCCAAAGACTTCAAGTAATGAGTCGGCGCTTAACAATACGCGAAAATATTTTGAAGTCGACGGAAGTAACCATAGACAACATTCTGTTATTTAAAGAAAGGTTAAATAGAATATTATTATGCGATCGCTAAATCGAATGTTGCTCTGGTTAGGACGTCAACTTTTAAACAACATTCTATGCGAATCACTTGTCACATATTGTACACACTTTATATTTAATCATCTTTTATTGTCTTTTATATATAATTCAAAGGATTTATTAAATATCAAACTGCATTTATTTACAAGCAAAGTAAAAGCACTCTAACTTTGTTCCGTATAAGACAGCGTTTCTTGTACATAACTTGACACCAGAAGATCAATTCTCGTAATAAAAGTTCGGTCTCAATTCGGATATAATTATTTAAAGTACCTACATAAGTTTTAAATATACAAATACAACGGCTTAAATTGGATTCTACCTGACTGACAAAGGCAAACTGCAGCCTCCTGATATAAAACAAAGGTTCCTAAAACGGAGTCGGGTTTGTTGTACTTGTTTAGTTTCCTCAAGTGCCTGAATTTCTGCCTTTTAAATTTTTGACACCATTGAATTCAGAATCTTGGTGAGTGGCTGGCACAAAAGTCTTAAAAGTGCGCTTCTTTCTTTACTATTCACTCTTACCAGCACCAATGGACCTAATACGCTGTTCCATGAAATCAAGGAGCAACCTTAAGCCCTGGGTAGATAAGGGAAAAACTTATTTACTCATTATTTTCTAGTACTTCAACTTTAAAAAAATACTTTTTACTTAATTATTGCCTATGGTGGCGGCAGTTTGTTGATGAACAAAACAAGTTTTGAAGTTTTTTCTGAAGCTCGGTGTGCTGAACAGATCGAGGCAGTATTTCACTCCGGCCCACAGCCTTCAGCTCTATAAGGCGCAAGTCCGGCCGCATATGGAATACTTCTCATCTCTATGCAGGGGCAACTCAGTACCAGCTTCTCCCTCTGGACCGCATCCAACGAAGAGCGACTCGAATCGTGAATAGCCCAAACATCTCCGATCGGCGCGATCCCTTGGCTTTACGTATGCTTCACTCTGCATTCTCTATCGCATATATCATCAGAAAAAAAAATCGGTTGTCTGTAAAGTCGGTTTACTGACGATAGTTGAACGTGACAACGTCATAAGAAAATACTGATGGAATGGTTGCATTTTACAAAAACATGTAAATGTATTATTGTATAGCAGCTGTCCACGCGGACGCATCGCTCACTCAAGTAGGAGAGAGACAGATGTCAAACGCTGCCGAAGGCGGAGGCCGATTGTGCCTCTTTGACACTCGTTCCGCGCTCTCGCTTGCACTTTAAGCCTTAAATGGAACGCCGCATGAGTCATGTTTTTTCGTGCGTGCAGCCGGCTCCATCGAATTATAAGACGTTGTCACGTCAAAAAGAAAACCTACTCCTACTACCTACTCCTTCCTAAAAGGCCGCAACGCGTTTGTGACTCCTGAGTTGCAGACGTTCATTCTCGAACATAAAAAAAAAATGAATTTATAAAGTCATCGACTTAACATTTTTTTTATTCTATGTCTGTTTCATGTACAGCATATTTTCCTCTTACTCTATAGAAGTCAATAGATCATCATAAAAGTGAACTGATAATAAACTGAGACCAGATTATAGTTTTTGTTAGTGGAATACCCATTTTTAGTCAATTCATCATTCAGTCTCGATACGATCACATTTCGGTCTATGACAACAATATTGTACAATATAGAAGTAGGTAGACCAATTTCATTTTCAAGCTTGAGAGCAATGTAGTTCTACTCAGTTCCATTAGGCTCTATACCCGTAGCAATAGTTATTTCACTAACGAAGAGACCTTATGCGACAATTTCATCTCGCAGGGCAGGAGGGAGCGAACGAACGAATTTAAAGAAGGGATTTCCTTGATTTTGCAGACTAATTTTCGTGTGCTTCCATTACTAAAATCAAAAGCACAGACGCAGTGCTGTGCCTTACTAAAATGTTATAATTATGATCTCACCGATAGCTTAGTTTCTTTCTACTCTTCAAGAAAAAACTTCCATAAATAATTTTATACCAAAATGTGAAATTTAACATAGAGCTGCACCATTGCGTTAGTCAACAATTGAACAATCTATTATGATGGCAATCTTTCTCTACCAGGAAAATGGAGATGACGTATTCCATTTCATGATTCTGTGGGATCATTCATTACACATATTTTGATATAATATATTTAGGATTCAGAATCACAAATCAATAAAAAAAACAATTATCTTACACGCTAGAGATCATTTAATGAACTAATAAAATCTAGAAACTAATAATCTCATTTATTGAACACTCTCATAGCATAAATTTCAAAATAAAACACCAATCACTTATACAAATCAACTGTTATCTACTTACAGAGTTTTATAAGGCTTTTCAGCAATTGAAATTATAATTAAAAACACTCACAAATCGCGTCGACAACTACCGTTCCGTACCGAAGCCAATGAGCAAATGCACGTTTTTCGGGCGTGCACCGCCTTTTATAGGAATCGTCTTTTATTAAAAATGAGTTCCCTAAATCGGCCTATCCTGACAAAGCGTCGTCCTCGATGCGGTCTTCATGGTGCTCGGCTGGTACTGGTCCCAACAATGCAGCTGAAGAGTCTCCACCAAGCTCAGCCATCTCAGTAGCGGGTTGAAGTGCTATTGATGGTGACCCTGTGTTGGGGTCACTTATTTCGTCCTCTGAAATATGAACGCATCTTAGAAACTGCAATAATGGTTTTCATAGTGTAGGCTACACACAACATGCAATTTTTAAGAAGGCTTATAACTAGTGAGAGCTCTCAAGATTGTGTCCCTGTTTTCTAGGCCCGCGATGCTTTTACTGATCCAATGCTGCACCTGTGAACAAATCAGACAGAAGGCGTCCCCTCTGTCTGAGGTTGACGGAGGCATCTCTGAATCGCACGTCAACACTTCGGTCATTTAGTTCATTTAGACCAATACCTCTCGCTATAGGTATGTCTATTTGGACGGAGGCATCTCTGAATCGCGCGTCCTTTATGCATTGCAAGCAATCAGTCATGTTCGTGTGGATGGAGGCATCACTGAATCGCACATCCAACAAAGTTCATCATTTAGTTAAATGCATTTACCACCTGACAACGCAGCCTGCCAGCGGAGCGCATAAAACCTATTCAATACTCACCCTCAAAAAAGGCTGCACATGATTCGGGACACCACTCTCCGTTCCAGGGTATCATGTACTCAGCAGCCGCTTGTGTGGTTTTGCCATATGAACCGCTGATGAGTTTCAACTGGTAGCGACCACTAGGTAATACTTTGAGCACCCTATACGGTCCGCGCATGCCAGGGTCTAGTTTTCCTGTGGACTGAGAATATTTAATTACGAAAACCAGGTCGTTAACGTTATATGCGCGTGGTGTTCGCCGTTGCCGGTTGACATGAGAATCTTGCTTGGCTTGATTTCGTGTCAACAGTTGGCGAGCTCTTGTTCTGCACAGCTCTCGCCAGCCCTCGTGGTTTTCGGACATATCGATGGCGACGTCACGTATTAGCGTTCGAACGATAGGTGTCGTGGCGTCAGTGCCCACTAGAAGCTTCAGTGCTGAGGCTTGTGTGGTTTTCTGCTTGGTAATGTTAAGAGTGAGTTGAAGTCTCCATAGTTTTTCTGACCACTCCGCGTGTCTATAATTGGTTTCAATACGGATCATGTTCAGAACGGTTCTGACGTATCTTTCTACCTGTCCGTTAGCATTGTGCATCTCAGGTGTTATAAAATGGATATCACAACCAAACTCGGTCAACAGAGTAGAGAACTCTGAGGACTCGAACATTCTTCCGCGGTCAGCTACTACAAGCTTAGGAACGCCAAAGAGTGAAATTGTGTTACAGAACGCGCGTTTAAGCTCACTAGCATCCTGCTTACGAATCGGATATAGCAAACAGAACTTTGTAAACGCGTCTACTACTAGCAAGACGAATTTGTAACCGTTAGATTCGGGTAACGGACCAAGTACATCTATATGCAATGTTTGGAAAGGGAGACCGGGTTTTTCCCAAGATGTAATCGGTTGGTGAGGGGCTCTGGGTACACGTTTATTGGACACGCACACGAGGCAGTGCTTTATATACTTTACTACAAATTGGCGAAGTCCAGGAAACCAAAAATATTTGAGGATTAAGTCTATGGTTTTCTCTGCACAAATGTGCTCATGCTCGTCGTGAAAAATTCTCAGTAAACTTAACCGGTGTCCCTTGGGGATAAAGCAAAGTAGTCTGGCTTCCCCACCCACTGGTGTGTATCGATAATAAAGTAGCTCATTCTGCCGCACATATCGTTGAGGATCTAATTCTCCGTCCTGTAATTTCTGTAAAATGCACTGTGTCTCATCGTCTGCCGACTGAGCAATCTGCGCCCAGTTGCGTGGTCTAGAAATCTGGTGTACTTTGGTAGTGACTGGGTTTCGACTTAGGTAGTCAGCATGTGACATCATGGTACCTTTCCTATATTCAATACTAAAGTTAAAATCTTGTAAGTAGATCCACCACCTAGCGACGCGTGGGAGCAGGTCCTTCTTCTTTTCAGTCGCCTTGAGAGCATTGCAATCGGTAACTACTTTAAAGTTTATTCCTACCAGATAGTGACGAAAATTCTGCAATGCTTTCACGACCGCCAGAGTTTCCAACTCGTAAGAGTGGTACCTGCTCTCGGCACCCTGTGTGGCTTTACTGAAATAGGCGACCACGTGCTTCTTACCGTCTGTCTTCTTCTGCATCAATATAGCACCATAGCCGACGCTGCTAGCGTCGGTATGTACTTCTGTAGGCAGGGACTGATCGAAAATGGACAATATTGGTGAACTAGTCAAACAACTTATTATCTCTTGCCTAGCATTCTCTTGTTCTATACCCCAACAGAAACTTACATCCTTTTTCAATAAACGTGCTATGCAAGCGGTTTTGGCTGCATAGTCTCGGATGTACCTTCTAAAATATCCCGCCAAACCCAGAAATTGTCGTATTTGTTTCACGTTACGAGGGACCGGTGCATCAACTAGGGCTTGAATTTTATATGGGTTCGGCCTAACCTGACCCTGACTAACTACGCGCCCCAAGTATTCGACCTCCATTGACAAAAATGAGCATTTTCTTAGGTTAATTGAAAAACCCGACTTGGTTAACGTTTCTAGCACCTTTTTTAATAAACAAAACCCTTCATCTACACTGTTACTCATACACAGGACATCGTCGATATAGACCAGGACGTTGCCAGTCTCGATATGGCCGCGAAGGGTGTCGTTAATAATTCGTTGATACACTATGGGCGAATTCGTCAGACCATAAGGCATTCGGAGATACTCAAAATGTCCTTCCGGTGTGACAAATGCCGTCTTATGGATTGAACAGTCTTCAATAGCAATTTGGTGGAATCCTGTGGCCATATCAAGGCTGGTGAAGTATTTAAAGTTACCTAATCTATCTATGTGATCGTCTATAAGTGGTAGGGGATACCTGTCTCTAACAGTTAGACGATTGAGTGCTCTATAGTCGACACACATCCTATCGCTTCCGTCCTTTTTCTTTACCAGTATGATAGGACTTGCATACTCAGAATTAGACTCACGAATAATGCCTTTATCTTTTAAGTCATGTATGATTTCTCGGACTTTAAGTTTCTCCGAATGTGACAGCTTGTAAGGTCGGTAAGCAACGGGTGTGTTATCAGTTAGTTTGATAGACATCTTGCCGGTGGTAACAGTAGTCGATGCAGTGCCCGAAATGAAGTAACTAGAGAACTGCTTTATTAAGGTTGTAAGGCTTTCAAGTTCGTCGCCCTTAAGAGGTGTATTGATCTCCGGGACCTCACCGACGGATACCGCGTGGACGTTCCCCTTAACGGCTCGAGTTAGGTACTGTCTGTCTTTGGTCCGCACGTATGTGATACCATCACGGTTTAGGATATCAGTTCCTATAATAACGGGCGTAGTCATACAAGACCCTGGCACCACTACAAAGTCAGCCTCAATAGAAATATTATCGAACTCAATCGTTAGCGTTACAAAAGAATCCGCATGTATGGCAGTGTCGCTAATTCCCTTCAAAACATAACTCTTGGGTTTCCGTTCACATGCGAAATGTTTCAATGCATCAGAGGAAACCAATGAGATGTTTAAGGCACCACTGTCAATTAGAACATCCACGGGGATGCCCTGTATAACCGCGTTTGTAAGGTCATTATTTTGTGGGGAACCAGCCACTTGTGTGCTACATAAATTAATATTTTTCTTATTCCGAGAGCCTGACCTTTCCTTAGCAAAACACACGTCTTCACTATGTCCAGGTTTTTTACAAAAATTACAGACTAATTTATTGGCATTATTAGTGGTAGGACTAACGTTAGAAGTATGGTCGGTTTTTGACTTTTTGGGACAACGGTGAGATTTATGCCCACGTTGTTGGCAGTTAAAGCATCGCAGATTCAATGAGCGATTAAGAGACATTGGTTTAGAAATATAATTTAGATTCTCAGGTTTGGTGGGGGTAGGTTTCACATAAGTAGATAAAAATGAAACTAAGTCATGAATTCCTAGTTTAGCATTAGCGGCCGCAGCCCTAACCTGAGGATCCGTAATGCCGCGAATAATTATTAAGGTTATTAGCTCGTCACTTAGTCCCCTAACAATTTTAAGACGTAATAATGTCCTTCTTGCATACTCGGCGTACGTGCTGTATTTATCGGAGGTGACATGCATCGCATCATATAGGATATTCGCGTAATCGAGCTTTTGTGGACACAAAGGTTTGAATTCTTTTACGAAATTGCTCCACGTTCGGTCGCTAGTTACCCACTCGTTTAGCCAGGAACGCGCGTCGCCCTTTAGACACAGTGATACGCGTGATAGGCACTCTGAATCGCCCCAGTTATTAGAAGACTTAGCGCGTTCAACTTCCTCACACCATACGTCTATATCATGCATAGTTGGGTCAAAGTTGGATACAAAGTACTTTTGCGTTCTGTCTGAGTTTACAGATCTAATTGCTTCAGCTAATACTCGTGCCGACTCCGATAATACTTCGCGGCCGTCCGTTTGAGCACTCGATCTCTCAAGTGTTATACTTCCAGATACGGGCATATTTAACGTGTTGCTAGAACTAGGTATCGGTGTTTCAAATGTCGGCGCTGTAACCTGAAGAGCCTGACTATTCTGCAATTTGCCTAGCGGGGGCGTGTACGAGCTTACGGTCACAACGTTTTGAACTGGCTGGTTGTTAGTCGTGTTACGTAAAGGAGAACGTTCAGCTTCTAGTGTATTTAAACGTGACAAAATTGATTGCAATGTTTGCTGCATGGCCCCGTTTTGATCACAAGAACTGTGATTTGACCGCGAACGCATTCTACTTCTGGATCGTGATCCGTACGGAGAATAAGTTCGACTCCTAGAGCGAGTTCTGTTCCGAGAACGAGACCTATACCGAGAACTACGGTCCCTATCGAGCCGACGCGACTTGTTGCGAGAGTTATGCTGTACATCAGCCATATTCACACACAAACAATAATTAGAAACTAGAAAATAAGCAGCTAATTGGTGTTTTATTTCCCCCCTTTTTTTTTTTGCGCACCAAGAGGGTACTATCAAAATAAAACTGTGGACGTGTTTTTATAAGATTATCCCACTTCTGAATTTAGGATTCAGAATCACAAATCAATAAAAAAAACAATTATCTTACACGCTAGAGATCATTTAATGAACTAATAAAATCTAGAAACTAATAATCTCATTTATTGAACACTCTCATAGCATAAATTTCAAAATAAAACACCAATCACTTATACAAATCAACTGTTATCTACTTACAGAGTTTTATAAGGCTTTTCAGCAATTGAAATTATAATTAAAAACACTCACAAATCGCGTCGACAACTACCGTTCCGTACCGAAGCCAATGAGCAAATGCACGTTTTTCGGGCGTGCACCGCCTTTTATAGGAATCGTCTCTAGGAATCTACAGCGAAACGACAAGCATTATTTACCTTTCGAGTATTTACTCACTTTATGTTTCTAATTAAATCTTTGTATTATATCTAGTAAATGTTACAGAGATTTCATTTCAAAGTTTTGAAACGTGTGATTTTGATAATTAAAAGACTATTTAAAATAAATAAAAGTAATTACTTCTCTGTTCTTAATTTGCATAAATATTAAATAAATATAATACCAGTTAATTAACGTTTCTACGATACGTTATTCATCGCAACAACGATAAATGTCTTAAATTACCAGTATGGAACGCACCCATAAGACAGCGCTGCCAACCGCACGAACGCACTACCCAAAACAAAGCTCTCAACATTCTGATAAGTCATGTCAGGTGTTGGTGTTGCTTGGCTTGCTTGCTTACAGCTTTCTTTACTTTGCTTGTCCGCGCGTCGTCAGTCAATGGGACTGTTTATGTGTAGAAACATCTATCGCATAACACACAAACCATAACAACCATATCGGGCATTAATAATAAATCGAAACAAACCTTGTGCAGTGCGAATAATACGAGGATTTTTGGAAATATGTGAAAGTGACAGTAGCAATATCGACATAGTTTTCTGTGATTAAAATGTTATTTCTCATATTTTCGAGTACCGTCAGTAAGTGTATCGCGGTATAGGCTAGAAAATGTTGCGCGTGAGGCACCGTTTATGTATGGTAGAAGACACTTGATGGGAACACTATGTTCGAAGCTGGATAAGCGTACTCGATTATAGCACGATCAGCTATAATGCAACACGAGTGTACGCAGGACGGTGGCAGGAGCAGGTACGAGCGGCGGAAGCCAAGTAAGGTGCTGAAGATAGCAGAAAGCTTCACCAATTTGGACGAGACGGCCAAGTCAGGTCGCTACGTGAGGGGTCCGCACTCGAAGGTGGGCCGGAGGTATCGCGATGGCGACAGTGTTAGCCGGACTAAGCGTGCCATGTGTTGTGATGATGATTGTGATAAGGAGTCAGGTGTTAGTGAGGATAGTGAGAGACTTGGTGACCGCAGGGTGACAGGTTCGTCCTGTACAGCCCTCAGGACAGCTGTGGCAGCTTTGTATCCATTTGATGACTTCATTCTGGAGAAAATCGGTACGGGATTCTTCTCAGAAGTTTTCAAAGTAAGTACTAGTTGAATATCCATGTTATCTGTACTTATCATTGTTGTTACAAATTGAATTTTTTAGAGTTTCAGTAAATGTAATTAGCGCTTGGTTTTATAAACAACATACCTACATGGATTGTCTAAATGAAACCTAATTATCAAAAATATATATATTTTTTTAATTATTCAAGCTCTAATATAAATAAGAGATACTAAAAATATGAATGCTACTTGCTTACCACTCTAATACCTAAATTATTAACAAAATTTCAATTCACTATATTCAAGCAACTGGTATGTTGCATTAATTAAAACTAAAATACTTTCAACAATCTCTTTTAGATAAGTTACTAAACTAAAAAGTTAAAATTTCCAAGAGATAATGCACTTAAACATATTTAAAAATATATATAAAAGTATTTACTATTTATTTACCACAAAATTGTTTATGTACTATCAGTATCATATGAATCGAATCTAATGTTAGGAAATGCTACCTGTACATGTTACTAGACATTTCACTTATTCAACAATTTGATGCATATAGCTCAACTAAAGAATAATAATTTTAAGATAAATGTTTAAATAAATAGGTTAGGACAGTGTTTTGTGTTTTGTACCTGAGGCGGCTGGTGGCAGACTATTTAGAGGAGCGTACCGTCGTGTACGAGGACCGAGAAGGTAATCTGAGGTGTCGGCCCATGTCGTGCGGTGTTCCACAGGGGTCTGTTCTTGGACCCCTCTTGTGGAACATAGGGTACGACTGGGCCCTTCGCGCCGATTTCCCCCCCGGGCTGGGTGTAATCTGTTACGCAGACGATACCCTCGTGACAGCCCGGGGGGCAAACTTCCAAGAGGCGGCGCGCCTGGCCACAAGGGGAGTCTCCCTGGTGGTCGGGCGCATTGAGGCGCTGGGCTTACGGGTGGCCCTAGATAAGACGGAGGCCCTGTTATTCCATGGGCCCCGTCGTGGTCCACCCCCTGGCGCCTCCATCGTGGTCAACTCGGTCCTCGTACCGGTTCGGGCCCAGATGAAATATCTGGGCCTGATCCTCGACGGTAGGTGGCTCTTCGACGAGCACTTCCGACAGCTTGCTCCAAAGCTGGTCGGCGCTGCGTCCGCCCTAGGGCGACTTCTGCCCAATATGGGTGGACCCAGCGTCGCGACAAGACGGCTGTACACGGGGGTTGTACGGTCAATGGCACTGTACGGTGCACCGGTGTGGGCGGCGGCTCTGACCGCCCAGAATAGGGTACGCCTCTGGCGCCCTCAGAGGGTAATGGCGGTCAGAGCCATACGCGGTTACCGCACCGTTTCGACGGAGGTGGCGTGCGCGTTGGCCGGAACTCCCCCGTGGGATTTGGAGGCGGAAGTGCTCGCCGAGGTTTATCGGCGAGTGGCTGACTGCCGGGCGGAGAGCGGATTTCGCCCCTCCGCCCGAGGATGTGCGCGAGTGGCGCGAAGCCGCTCGCCGAGCCACGATGGCTCGTTGGTCGTTCCGGCTGGAGACTCCACGCGCTGGCTTCGCCGCCGTGGAGGCTTTCCAGCCGGTCATCGCCGAGTGGGCAGGGCGGCAGCACGGGACCCTTTCCTTCCGACTGACGCAGGTGCTTTCCGGGCACGGTTGCTTCGGGAAGTACCTGCACACGGTCGCTAGGAGGGAACTGAGTCCCGCCTGCCACCACTGCGACTGCAGTGAGGACTCGGCCCAGCACACGCTGGCGGTCTGCCCCGCATGGGCGGCGCAGCGCCGGGCCCTCACTGCAGTCATCGGAGTGGATCTCTCGCTACCGGCCGTAGTACGCTCCATGGCCGGTAGCGACAGTTGTTTTACCGCGGTCGCAACCTTCTGCGAGGTAGTAATCTCGCGGAAGGAGGCGGCGGAGAGGGCCCGGGAGGACGACCTCCACTCGGACCCGATCCGCCGCCGGCGAACCGGGCGGCGGAGGCCCGCCTACCACAGCCTCATGCCGCCCTGAGTGTGGCCGCGGGTGGACGGGGTGGGTTTCCCCTCCACCCGCATTAGTTGGCCAGCCGCGAGGGGGCGGCGTCCGCGTGTGCCGGACGTCGCCTAAAAAGAGAGGAACATCAACAATGAGACGGAGCCCGCACCAGGAGCGGGCTGGCGCTAGGAGGGGTCCGGATGTCTTAACAACAGCTGTTCCCGGATCCCTCCTGTTACAGGCGCAGAGTGGCACACCGTGTGGTTTTAGTCGGTCCGAGTCCGACACACCACCCCGCCGCAAACCCCGGAGGGGTGACGGTCCGAGGGGATTTCCACACGTTAAAAAAAAAAAAAAAAAAAAAAAAGTGTTTTGTGTTTTGAAATACTGCCTTGCAATATCACACAGCCTTGTAGAACATGTTTATGTGCTTTTGTAATTACATTTCCTAAATAACTTTAATGAGGAGTTCTTAATTGTAAATGGTTCAATCATATATGTATTATGGGAATTCTTGACTAGTTTCAACCTGGTATGAACTTCTATCAAAGACTAGGACTGTGACTCCTGACATCATCATAGCAGGATGTTTAACTCCTTAAAGAGGAAACCTCTTGGGTCCAAAAACAATTTAAAAAACATGTAATATTAATCTTAAATCCATCAATCATCAATATTAATATCTAACATAGAAGTGTTTATTCTAATTCAATTAAGACCATCACTAGTGTCTTCTGTCAGCATTATGACACTGCTACAATATTGGCAGACAGACAAAATTTTAATGACTATTTTCATACAGTTATGTATGTACCTTAACATTCTATTGTAATCTTGTGACAACAATACAATGAGATTGCATAGCACTTATATTCCTGTCATGTCGGTTCATTAAAACCATGTCGAGATGCAAAGTTCAACGTAAACTCTTTATAATTTATAGGCCTGGGGAAGAATTTTAATAGGATCATAAATTTAAACTGATTTATCTTTTAGTACACTATGGAATGTATTTAAAGTTCTAGTTAGAATATAATTAGACTCTCTAAGGTAATAAAAATATCTAGTTGGTTCATCCGTACTTATTTATACTAGTAATATTATAAATGAAAAGAAAGCATGTGTTTGTCCATCTGTCTGTTACTTCTTCACTCTTAAACCGCTAGTGTGAGTCCCAGGAAAGGACATAGGATAGTTTTTATCCCAATCCTCTTTTAAGGGGTGAAAAGGGGGGTTTATATTTGTATGGGAAGCAATAACCGCTGAACCGATTCAGATGAATTTTGGTATGGAGATAGTTTGATTCTCGAGGAAAGGCATAGGCTACTTTTTACCGCAATAACCGACATACACACAGGCTGAGCCACGGGCAGAAACTAGTGTTCTATAAAACTACCGATTCAAGGGCTATGATATGGCCTAGCCTTTGAAATACTGGAAACACCTAGCTATAATTTTATTTTCGGTAATTCTTCTAACCTTGATGCTGCAGTTTATAAATAAGCAACAATATTTTTAGCTGTAAACAAATTTTTTTGTATAGGAAAGTTTCTTTTATTGTTTACTAGCAATACATAATGAAGATTCATTTTGTACTTGCTTAAAATATAAATTACCACTAAACAACTATAAAAGAGACCATATTGTTCATTCAATGCTATCAAAATCGCACATGACCTCATCAATATTCAGTTGTTGACCATAATTTGTGACCTGAATCTAAAAATTAATTTTCCTGTACTATGTCAGATGATGCAAGGTCAGTCCTTGAGCTTGACCTTCACAGTTATTTGGCACGTTATTAAAGTACCATACAGAAATTTAGAACAATTTACACTATATTAATGAATTTTTATTTTTTAAACAGAAACATTATGATGCCTTTTTAAAAGTTCGTGAATTGAAAGTTGGTGATGTTTTGTACTAATCTCTTGGCTTGGATGAATGGACTTTTAAATACTTACTCAAACAAGATAAATTATGAGATGATCATGTTTAATACATCAAAATTTCATATATGATGTCTTACCTTCTAATCACAAACAAACTTCTTGCGATGTAACATAATTAATTTCTAATATCAAACAAATGACCAAGGAAGAAGGTCATTTAAGGTTAGGACATCAGATGAGATGAGGAGCTACAGCAGGGGATCTCGCAAGGCTCTATTGGAGAAATGGGTCTGAGAATGATGGATTCGAAGAGACTCATCTTTATCCATATGCCCATCAATCCTTATTATCATCATAATAATGTTCTTTTGTTAAAAAAGTTACCTTAAATAACAATAAATATAAAGGCGGTATATTGATAATTCCACAGTGTAAAAATCTTAAGGCATGTTACTTTATCATTAAATAATAACTCATTGTCTGATATGCAAGAACATACTTGTTTTATTATTTACACAAGTGAGAAAGGTATATAACACATATTTCTGATAGTGACATCACTTGTTAATTAACTCTTTTTGCCAAATACGGCATTTTATATTACAGTGTTTACATAAAAAATACATGTAAGTTAGAGTAAAACTGTAGTAAATGTAAATAGTCCGTCCGTCCGTCAGTCCGTGTGGTGACGGATCAAGAATACGGAGTGTCGCCACCCCCTATTCATCCCGTGCGTGTCGTAAGAGGCGACTAAGGGAGCTAACTACGCAGGACAACAGCACTGCAAAGAGACGGAAAACTTGACACAAACCCTATACCAACCCGTCTGGCTAGCGTGATATAGTAGGCCAAAACCTCCTTTCTAAGGAGAGGTCTATGTCCAGCAGTGGACTATTAAAGGCTGTTGATGTGATAATATAAATACGCAAGCCTGGTCCTTCGGACTGCGCCTTGCGCCGCACCACTCTGACCGTCCCGACCGACTCTCCATTCGCGGATTACATTTCCCGCGGATTTACATAGACGGCCCCTACAGTAGCTAAGGGAATACTCGAGAATGTGCGAGGATTCCAATTTACATAAAGTTCATTATGCTATGTACAATTTCTTTGCAAAAGTCGCTTCAATTCCTATCCGGCGGTGTAAATTGTGCCTAATTCGAATTGACCATTACCGCAAATCTAAAGTCCGCTACGCTGGTAACTCGAAGTAGGTAAATATAATAAAGTGATAGTGTTTATATTAGTAATATTTTATAGCATTGTAGTAAATAAATGTTGTATTGTGTGTAAACATGGATTTTCCAATTTGACTCTTGTTGACTTAACATATTTTTTCTTATAAGGAACTTCACACGAACATATAATATAGTTAAAACATTGTTTTATTATTCAATATCCTATTTATTATATTAAATTCTATCTATCCTATGCGGCTGAGGCGAATGTGATCGTTTAGTGAGAGTTAAAAAGTCAGTTTTTATTTCAGAAAGCATATCAGATTTCAGAGTTTGAACTGCTTGTCGCATTTTTGAACTTCACTGGCATACACATACATTGTACATCGTCTTTGAAGTTGTATCAGTAAGATATAAATCTCGGCTTTACAGAAGAAATACAGTTATTTGAACTGATGATGAGAAATATTTTGCAAAGTTATTTACGTGAAGATGAAAATGTTTTTGTAAAAAAAAAACTAGATTATTGAGCTGGTACTTCTGTCTCAACTGAAAGTATGAACTAATCTCTTAGATCATTTTTCAAGTAACGAATCTTTGACCCTCCAGGTTTACTTACGCAGTGTCAGGGATGGTAATAGGATTCGCTCGTTATTCCTTTTTATCGAATGGTCACTGTTACAAGTTTATTGACGAAATATTGAGTTCTGTCAACAACATTTCTTGATGTAATATAAGCTAATTTCTTTCGTAAACTTACGTAGACCAGTCTTACAGGTTCAAATTGCTATTAGCAAGTTCTTGAAAATAAAACTATTGCAATTGTTATTGTTATAATATTAGAAGTTATTACGTAATATATTTATTCTTAGTAATATTGTTGGTGTTTCTGTCCGATAGTACATATTTGTTCTAATTGAAATATTATAACGAGAAATGATTCAGGTATTCAGAAACGTTGACCTCGAAAAACACCTGTCGGCTCTAATACGAATACAATACCAATATGTCTAAATACGTTTTGTTTGAAAATCTGGGAAAAAAAATTTTTTTTGCTCCATCATATTATGATATGATATCGTTGTATACATTTGTTTACATGGTTCTTCTTATAAGTAGGAAAAGGAAAGAAATTACTAAAACCCTGTTAACTACAAAATTTATAAAGTAATTTGAAGGCATTGAGCAAGGGCCTTAGAGTAGAGTATCAAAATTGTAGTACGTTATGGGACGTAAGCATTTTCATAGCTCCATAACTCTTAGTGAATCGCATCAAATTGTAATCGTATATATGTTTATATTTCCTGCACTTAAGTACTTTGGAGTCAGACGGTCGCGGAAAAGGAAATGTCGTCAGGAAATCGTCTAGTATATCTTTAGGCCTATTGTAACTTCAAGGCTGATGGCAATGGTCTGTTTTGATAATAAATAGTGTTCACTCTGTCTTATAGTCACGTGTGTTTTTCTATGAGCCATTATAATTTGAATGTACCTACTTATTACTGAAGCGATTTTTTACAGAGTGTTACGTAGAAAAATTACCAGAGTTATACGGGCTGACTATGGCTAGGGTAATATCCCAGTCATACAAATTATAACTCTGACACTTATGTTTAATATATATATATCTCACACACGGCCGTCTGATCCCAAACTAGACAGAGCCTGTACTATGGTACCCAGACTGTTGATAAATATATTTTTAAATACAAAAATATCGTAGATAAATTACACTCAGACACACAACAAATAACTGTTGTCACACAATATTTGTCCTGGGTCGAACCCAAGACCTCCGGTTACGATACTTAGTTTTTTAAATGCGGTTACTGATTGCCCATCTTTCTCTTCAACTGCGTGAGCCCATAACATTGTAGTACTTACTATAACAATATCTGAATAATTAACTATGTCTTGTGTTAAATCTGCATGATACATACTCAGCATCTTCTAGTTGTGATGTTATGTTATTACAGAGTTTAACATAGAGCAATATACGGTCTTCCCCATTAAAAATATTTATATAGGCAGACGTTGCCCGCGATATCGCTTGCGTTAAAATTATTGTAATTATTATCCTCGTATTTAATCTTTAGGAAAAGTTCTTGTTCAGCATGAAATAATTTAAATGTGCTTTCTAGTTTTATAATAATAATAAAAACAACTTTACACATCTCACACCTATTCATCTGATCCCATACTAGGCAGATCCTGTGCTATGATACCTCGGCCGCTGATAAACATACATATGTATATAAATACATACCTATCCTAGATAAATTACACCTAGATACATATTGAATGATCGTCACACAATGTTTGTCCTGGGTGGGAATCGAACATCTAGCAGTCAGGGTCACTAACCAACAGACTAGTTCAGTAGTTGAGACGTGAAAGAGTAAAAATCAAACACACTTTCGCATTTATAAGTTAAAGAAATGATTTCGACTTGTATTGTCTTTCGAAATAAATTTTGTGTTCAAAAATATAAATTATTCAGAATTTATAATAAAGATTTGTTATCGCTTTTTAAATATTACAATTTGTTCAATCGCATTACATAATTTAAAAAAAAAAAATGTCTTTCTCTCGGTACGTTGACCTCAGTGTCATCAATCATAAAAACGAATTTGAGCGGTCCAGGGACTAAATTACTTTTTTGTTTGTTAAGAAAACTTTCATTAAAGAAAACCTTAATGGCTTTTGGACTGGTATCATCACAGCTATGTTGTCATACTTTATTATGTTTTAATAAGTAAAAACATGGTACGTTCGTCCTGTTCTGTTATAGAAGTAACCGTGTTGAATGCAACGTCACGCTTAGGAATCTTACGCATTCCATAAATGGATAGAAACATATAATATCTATCTATCTATCTTCACATTCCATAATGTATTGCTGTATAAAATTTTATAGAATTGTCGAGAAACTTAGTTTAAAATTACTTATATAACAACTGAGTCGCTTGAATATTTACTAAATATTTAGTTTTTGTGTAAATTATGTAAATGGTAAATTTTGCCAATTTACTTTCTCATAACTGTCATTTTATTTTATGATATTCCAATATAGTTAGTGTATATTTTATCAGTAATTAGAAATATTGTGTAAGCCCGTTAGAAATTTATAACATGCAAAAGAAATTATCATAAGAGAGTGTTCGAAAGTATTCGTAAGCACAAAATATACGAAACAGAATTAAACAAAATTGTAAAATCATAATCATGATCTTCCTGCTTTCTACCGAAGAGACAAAAGGAGAAAGTAAACTGGAGTAGCTAAAAACGATTTGGACGAAGGAGCTGGTGCTGGGTGCCGCAAATCCCGGATGGCAAAACAGAGTTGAGACAGCAGCAGCTAGAATATACCAGGGTCACATACACGTGTATACGGTTGTCCGTTCTATGAAGAGGTCATCATGTGAAGGGTCATCAACTGACCATGAAATAAAAAAATAATATAAATGCAAACATAGGGACTTAAAACGATGCTCAATAGAACAGTAGATCAGGCATTTCTTTTCTATGATCACTTCTAAAAGGCGTCATGACACCACCGCTATTGTATTACTTATAATAATAATAACAAATTGACCTCACATACAACGTCTGATCAAGGTATAACACGTACTATGGTAACTAGGCTGCTGATATATGTATATTCTTATAGTTATATATCTAAACACTACTAAGAGAAAATTATCGTCCAAATAGGGAACAAGTGTTCGTGCCCCTCACACAACCGAAGTCGTCCGAACCTAACCAAATAGAGGTTATTTCTGACTCTGCGGTCAAGATAAAAGGCGACTGAACCAACAGGCCCTACAAAACTTCAAGTTAATTGATAATATAATAGTACAATACAAAGTTATATGGTCTTACACACCATTAGTAGATGCGAAAGCACCTTATACTTTCGCATCTTCTAATTGTGAAATATTCTTTCTGAAAGGTTCGGTCTCGTGGTACACATACGGAAGGAATTGAGTTTGTAGATGACTGTGAAATTTGGTTTTTAGGCGGTCTATGTTTGGTATTCGTGTCGTCGATGTGAAGAATGTGATCCTACATAAGAGGTTCTATTATATCTCGGTAATATGTCAATATTTATTGCAAGAATATTATTTAATTTAATAACACGAGAGTCCAACCAATTTTTAAAAGAATATTGATGGTAACTTGCAAATTATTGTATTTGTTACACGCAGTTGCGTTCGAAAACAATCGCGTTCGTTGCTACCATTTAATATTGGACAAGATCTGATATTATGTGTTGTTCCCTTAAGGCCTTTTCGGCAACTGAATAATATTTTGTTTGCATACTTTAATGAACACAAATTTTCTTTCAATTGCTTGACAATGGCCATCAATAAAACTCTTTGAAATGAAGTATACTTAACACGTTCATTTGTTACGCTCATAATGCTGTAACTTACCGAACAAATGTTCGAGTGTATATAAGTTACCGAAACGAACCATAGTGTTTAAGATATCAGGCTAAACAAATAATGTACTAACTGATGCTGAAGAATTATTGCCGAACGATTGATAAACAAGTATTTTTTTTATTTATTACACTCAAGGGGTCATTTGTTATCAATGGTTGTCCAGACGTAGAAATTCGACTATTTTATGTTTTTCTGCTTAATAATACGGAGTGTCACTACTCCGATTCGTAAGAATGTGGATGTCGTAAGAGCTGACTTAGGGAGCAAACTACGCAGGACAACTGCACTGCAAAGAGAAAAAAAACTTTAAACAAACGCTATACCAACCCGTCTGGTCAACGTTGTATAGTAGGCCAAAACCTCCTTTCTAAGGAGAGGTCTGTGTCTAGCCAGTTGAGTACTAAAGGCTGTTGATGTTCATGAAAAAAAGTTTTGTTTTTGTAAAGTAAAATATGATTTACGAAACAATGTCATAGCTAGAAGAAACATCGAGTGTGATGTGTGATTTGGAAAGCGGTAATGAGTCGTAAACAGTTGTCCCTAACGACATGAAATTTAAAACTGCTACCGGAGGTGAGGAACTAGGAAACATTATTTTTAGTATACCATGTAAAATAAACCGTTTGCTTTGCACGCAAGGTAGGCATTTCAGTAAAAAACATTTTGGTTTAATTAATCCGTCGATTATCGTTAACTTTTTCGTATTGCTGCTAGTTTTATATCAGTCTGTTAAATTTACTACTTCTGATAGTAAAATAATTTGATTAATAGTCAGTTAGTGATCCTGACTGTTGAGCCAGACGTTGCGGGTTCGATTCCAGCCCTGGACAGATGATTTTGTGGTGAACACGAACAGGATTTTTCTTGGTATACATAAGTATGTTTATCAGAAGATCACTAGAATCATAGTTCAAGGTGTATCTAGTTTTGGATAAGACGGCCGTGTGTGAAATGTAAAAAAAAAATTACCGCCGAACGGTATGAATAGGACAAATATGTATGTATTGTAAAATAATACATTTAAAGATATATTGTGGAATGTAAATTTCTGATGAATTTTATTGCTGTTTATTATATAATGTAATATTTTTCTTGAATTGCATAACATAATGTATTAATATGCATAACTACGAGTATTACGCAAAATATTTTCTGATTGACCTAGTAGGAAAAAAATAAAAAAAATACGATTTTATAATTAAATAGTCATTACTCTCACATTTGACGATTTTTTAAAGTCGGCAATGCGTGACTTCAACCAAACATCTCTTGAGTAAGGTGACCTTTTAATACCATGACAGACCGAGGACCGTGTGTTTTGTTTTTCATATTTTAATGGTTTAAATTGCAACTAAATCGAGCGATATGGCTTCTCCCAAATGGGAGAATCACCTGTACATATATAGATTGTTTTCATTTGTTATAAAACCTAGTTGTTTTTACTATCCTTTGTACGAGGACTTTGTGATACGGAATTATAATTTGTGGTAGCGCCAATTAAGACATCACTCTAAGTTCTAACTAGTTGTTTGAAACTTATAATTTTGTGTAAAATTATGGTGATACCAGGGTCTCACAGAAAACCGGTGTTAAGGAATTCTTTTCAACGAGGGAGTGAGGTTACCAGGAACTTAAATCTCACAGGAGGCACTTATGTTGCTGAAGTTGCATATGTGCTTGTGTGTAGTCACTTACAATGCGGTGACCATGTCCGTGTGGTACCGGATTAAAAATAAAGAGTGTCACAACCCTTATTCATCCCATGAGTGTCGTAAGAGGCGGCTAAGGGAGCAAACCCTACACAAACCCTACACCAACCCGTCTGGCCAGTGTGATATAGTAGGCCAAAACCTCCTTTCCAAGGAGAGGCCTATGTCCAGCAGTGGACTATTAAAGGCTGTTGATGTGATGATGTGATCCGGTGACCCGTCTGCTCGTTTGCCCCCTATACAATAAAAAAAAGTTATATGTTTCTTAAATTTATACGTTTAAAAAACATGGCCGCAACCCGATTTTAGAGTGCATGTTCCTTAATTGTATTATGGCCGTTCACAGACCTTCTTCCTAGATTAATTAAATAAAATCAATTACTTATAATCTGTCTCTGACCTACCTAATATATAGGTTTCGTTTTTTTTACATTTTTATAGTTTTGCAAGCAGAATTCGAGCAAGGACAACACGATGTTATGTCTAAATTTACACAACCAGTTTCAAAAGTTGTAAAACCTTAATTGACTAGCCGCTATTTGAATTCAAATATACATTTAATTTTAATGAAAAAGGATGTTCTAAATAAAAAACTTGTGTATAATGTATAAATTATGGATATTTGACGATTTTGCTAAATAGACCCTTCATGTTGTTACTTTGAGATGAAATTAAAATGAGCATTAGTTGTTTTATGGGGAAACGCAGACATAAATATAAACAATACTAGTTGTGTCTGTCTGTCTGTTGTAATCCTCGACGCAAATAGCAAGGGTGTTATAATTTGAAACTGTGTCCTTGGAGCTCCATAAAATTTATCGAGAATGTTTTCGCCAATAATTCAAGGAAATCGCCGAAAATTGTCTTATTATAAATGTCTTTAAATCGAATTCTAAGTATCATTATTGCCGAACCATATTTTTTAAGGAGTTTTTGAATTCGCGAGCTAGCTGATGTTTTAATTTATTTTTATTTTTAAAATACTTAGTAATGTGTGGTACCAAGAACTTAGATAAAAAAAAATCACATAACTAAATTCTACGGTTAGTCCAGGCTACTTACTCTATTTCTTAACAGAAATAACGAAACGAATAAAATATTACAGTACATTGTTATGTGTCGTAACCTATATACTATTTTAAAGTAAACAAATTACATAACATAAGAATAGTTCCCTCCCGCAAGGAAGCGTTGCTTCAGTGATTCATTCAAAGTCCGGATATAACCTCGCATGCGCAAGGTTCACGAGTGCGCTTGCGATTTATAAAACGCTTAATTATAGAACCTCGTGTGGTTTACACACTCTCCGTCATGGCCTCGCCTAGTTCAACGTAGAACGGGAGCTGGGGCAATTTCTTCACTTTTACTTTGTTAGTTTTTGTGATTGCATAGCGACTGATAAGTAGAGCTTGAAGTACGTGGTACTCGTATTTCGTAGGAAGTGGTTTTGATTCACCACAAGTTTATAATAATTGACTATGTATACAGTGGACAACTGACATTTGTGACGGCCCTGTCGGTCGAGTGGTTAGTGACTGACTGCTAAGACAGAGGCCGTAGATTCGATTCCTATCCGTGACTAATAGTTGTGTGATGAGCACTTTTATTCTGTGTCCGTAGTAGTAATACAGGCTCTGCTTGGTTTGGAATCAGACGGCCGCGTGTAAGATGTCTTAAGTTATTATTATTATTATTTTGTTAGGGATTATATTAACGCCTACAATTATTGACATACGAGTACATGTATATTGAAGATCTTATAGACTAAGACTTCAATGTTTTTGTACTTTTTTAGTTTTGTCAATGGTACGATAAAATTATTCATACAATTCCTTTTAGGTGTGTACTAAAACAAAAGTCACACGCTGTTCGGCGTAGGTTTGTATGAGTAAAACGCACATCACAGTTGACCGGGTCGAACTTAGTTTTTCGGATGCACTTATCGCTGAGGAGTGACTGAGAGAGAGAATAGCGCTGTCCCGTCCTGCCGCGACTTCCGCATGTTCTAGAGCAGGGATTCCCAAAGTGGTCCATATCGACCCCTCGGGGTCGACATAAATGAAAACTGATTTTGGGGGTCGAAGAGGTCTAAAAATCAACCCCTATTAATTAACACAAGTTCTCATTTTAAAATTTCAAGATACTGTATAAGTTGTGTTATATGTGTGTCACTTGTTATGAGTCTGATTAATGTTTATTTATTTTGTTAAATTTTGATGAGAAAATGATGTCAAGTTTACTCACTTAACCAACGGCAAAGTTTTTAAATTGCTTAGTATTTTAAATCAATAAGAAAAAAACTAGAAATAGGATTTTTAAAGTATTATGGTTATGAGGGTCTGAGCAAAACTGATATAGTTCATTTTGAAAAAGGGGCATCCTACCAAAAAAATGTTTGGGAATCTCTGTTCTAGTGTCAATGTCAGTCCCTGACCCTCGCTTCTTTTTACTACTTAGACACAAACACACACATACATACACATTCTTATATATAGTCAAGTTCACCATAAATACGAATGTCACTCATGGATTTTGACTGGATACACTCACTGAATAGTTTGTTTAGTTGAACGCACTAATCTTAGGATCTACGGGGTTGAATTGAAAAATTATTTGTGTTGGATAGTCCATTTATCTAGGAAGGCTATGTAACATCACCGGACGCAACCCTGATCAAAGCCTCTAGGACTCCGCCCTGAGCTAAATTCTCTCTCTATAAATTCTAAAATCATTATTGTAATATTACAAGCTATGAAAGTGACCTAACTGTATAATTTCTCTCCACCATTACTGGATCTGGGCATGGGAGCCGAGCATCAATGGAAAATGCTGCAAAACGGGGAAAAATCATTCCCTCTTTTGAAAGACGCTGATAAAATTGCGCGGGTCTGTTAGTTTTATGATAAAAGATAAATGCTTTACATAGATATTGTTTGGAGTCGTTTACATTGTATAGTGGGTATATGTAAATGTGCTAATTTGCGGAAGCTTATTACTTAGGTGGTACACGCGAGTATATTATTGTCACGTCGTGCAGTTTACTATGTTAGTAGTTGCTCACTGTCTGCAATTTAGTCTTATACAGACTTATATATCCACTAGCTGCTCTGCCGTTCCAATCCAAAACACTGTAACTTTTGAAGCGACCTTTGATCTTGAAAGCTTGGTTACAGTTTTTTACCATGTTAAAACCCTAATTTCAATACAATACAGTATTTTTTAGATTATTGACTGTTCTAAAATACATTTGAGAATAAAAAAAGTGTTGACCAGGGGTTGTTAAGGCAAAATACTGTAAGTCGGGTTACAGTCTTTTGGATTGGCACTGCAGTGCTGGTACTCGCGACGTTCGCGTGGAATTTGAAAAGCGCTGCCTTAGTGGGTTCGAGTCCCAGACCGGGCAAAATTTTCAAAGGTTTTTCTGAGAGGAAAAATAGGCTAAGTTACTCCTTATATAGACAGCCACCTGATAGTAAAATATTATCAAAATCAGTCCAGCCGTTTATAAGATTACCCGACACAAACAGACAGGCAGACAAAAAAAAATATTTTTAAGGCAAATAAACACACGTGTGAGCATGAGAAAACCTAGTATTTTAACATTACAAACAGACACTTCAATTTTATTTATTTGTATAGATTAGACTATACCAGTACACTGCTGGACTTATGCCTCGTCTTAGTACACCGTCCTTGGCCTTGGATATCCAGTCCATCGCAGCTACTCTCTTCAGGTCGTCAGTTCATGACTTGAGGGCGTCCTACACTTACATCTACACATCCCTATAAATAGTGAATGTAATTGTGTGTGAAACTTCTGCAATCATCGATGTTCTAAAGCAATAGCAGTGTTTTTTTTCTGAATAACTAAATTAGTTTTAGTGCCTTTTTTTTGTGAAATCCGTGCGACCGTAACCAAGTTAGTAATAAAACTGAAAGCGCAAAGAATTCTAAAATCTAATTTCCGGATCAGTTCCCTTGCTCTTAGATGTGACAGTTTATGATAGATCTCTTTACTGTGAACATATTGATAATTTCATAAAGTGTGTGTGTGTGTGTGTGCAATTCACACACGGCAGAAGTGAAACTTCCGAAAAAAAAAAAAAAAATTATCTCAGAAAAACCCTGTAACATTTTGACCGGCCCGGGAATCGAACCCACTAAGGCAGCATTTTTCAAATCCCACGTGAATGAAATCGCGGGTACCAGCTCGTATTAAATAAAAAGCTAAACATATTTACACGATTAAAATACTACTATACTAAAACTAATGTGTAATGTATTCTATCTCATTCTCTCGCCGACTTAATCCTATACATTTATGTGTTTGTTTCTTTATCGTTGCGTATTTTCGTTTTATCGAGTTTTAAATCACAATTCCAAAGACGTTTCACTTCAAAAATCCCTTACTTTTACATTACAACTTTAATGAGTTTCAGGAAAATGCTGTAATGGACTGTATGTTTGTATGAGAAATAAATTCTTTAAACCGAAAATGCTGTAATGTCAATACTGTATTGTATTTTTAAGTTGACAAATGATATTGTCTAAAGGGAATTCCCTCAGCACTTTTTTATACACATGTAATAAACCACGAAATACGTGGAAGAAACGGTATACCTAAATCATACGAAATTAATCTTTTCCTAAGTTTATACTCCACTCACAGCAAGTTTTGAATGAATATTGTACTCCGTAAATTCCGTAAATTCCACAAAAAATAAAATTAATTAAAAAGTTTAATTAAAAGCGCTACATTTATAGTAGTTTACCTTCTAATTATATGAAATATACAAGTTTATTTTATCGTTTAATTAAATTAAAATAAACGCTTTTCCCCGTCCCAGCTCTCGTTGTACAAAATGACATAAGCGTAATTGCGTCTAGGGCATCACCTCGGGCAACTTGAGACAGGTTCTCTACCGGCATTGACAAGTGTTATGAGGACATTATTAATTGCTATGACATTACATACTATAAACTTGTTCAACTTAACCGTATTAGTGATCAGAAGCAGGTTTTAGAAGCACATGTTTGAGTAGAGATAGACAATATCGACATATTGTTAAATGATCTATTATGCATCTTATGAAGACACTTAATGCCATCTAGCGATAGCCAAGTGAACTAACTATTACTTATTTATCCTGCATCGCACTATTGAAGTGTGAACTATAATTAATTATAAGTAGTTTCGTTTTTTTAATTATTTGACTTACCTAATACCACCAGGACTTTAATAATTGCGATAAAAATTTTAGAAGGAATGTTATTTATGATGATGATGTGTTTTAGAATTAAATGCAAAAAATATTTTTTAATGTCTACTCCACACGTCTCTGAATTGGCGGCATTAGTAATATTTAGTAAATTTTATATTAAGTGTGAGATAAATATGCGATGTGCAAAACGTTATAATTTCGCAATTAAAAGAGCTGGATTTTTGTTTAATATTCAAATGGACTGTAGAATGTCTGCTTATTACTTCTTTTCATTTGCATTTTTTAATGAATAATAATGTAAATACCTCCAAGTGTTTACAACCTTAGGTAAGTATATAGCATAAATATTCAATATGTGTTCATCAGTTAACACGTGAGTTGATTTTTAATAGCATACTTATATACAACGATTTCGGCTTGATTAAAATTATGGAACCATTTCTACGGTATCCCTTTTCTTATAGAAATAGTCCGTTGTACAATCGTTTTTTTTTTTAAACTTAACGAAAAATGTTAACCCTAACTAATGAAAATTTATATATGTGATTTTGTTTCGCCTTTACGCTTAGCTGCTTAACTGAACTTGGAATTTAATACCTCCTATACATAAGATACCTCTCATCAAGACGAAAAGTACTATTACAAAGTTCCCATTAGATTATTGTTTAAGGCTGGCAACTTCCTATCAGTTGACCCATTTATCATCATCATCATCACACATCAACAGCCTTTACTAGTCCACTGCTGGACATAGGCCTCTCCTTAGGAAGAACCCATTGCACATGTAAAACATCTCAGCTAATCTAACGACCAACTCTGACTGACTGACTGCACGGATGGTGTAGTGGTTTAAGGCGGTCGCAAGGCCGCTTCCTACTACATTGAGTGTTGTGGGTTTGAGCCCCAAATGGAACGACACTTTGTGTGATCAACAAATTTTCGTTCTGAGTCTGGATGTTCTTTGTGTCCATTTGTTGACAAAAATTTAAGTACTTTTAAATAGGAACAGAATCGGTTACAAGGCTGCTATTTATCTGTTTATTGAATCTTCAAGTTCATCCGTCTTAGTAGATCGGTTCTAATACCAATAAGAAGGAAGTGTCACCGTCTCAGGTAAACACTCATTTCAACATTTCACGAGAAGAATTGTGCAGATAAAGTTTTCACAGTAGTCCCGGCGTAGATAGGCATTTTAAGCAATATTAGCTAGCGTAAAATTCATCTTAAAATTGATATATCTGGTATGTTTATTCTTACACTTATAAGCACAGTTGATTTAGTCTATCTCGAACCGACCCTACATATGTTTGTAACACACATGAGTTGTACTCCGTGACGATGAAATACCAAATCTCGTAAGAACCCTTTCACACTAAAACGAATTTGACCGGTTCGAACATTTTTAGGTTAATGTCATGTCATGTGTCAGTTGACATGTGACAGCCTTGCGACGAAGGCTGCCGTCACTGTTACGGTAACGTGCTCTAGGATAATGAACTATTTACAATTGCCTTGGCACATCAGCTAGTTGGCTTCTATTGATTTTTATCTAAGGTGCGTCTATACATATGTACTTATTTAGTGTGGCAAAATGATAGCACATAGTATGTATAGGATTGAATAATTAACGAACTTAGGTCGAAATGTTCTATACTAGCTTCAGCCCCTGGCTTCGCTTGTTATTAGATAGTTTTTTCCATCTCTCCGAATATTTTTTATATTAATGTTACTTATATTATGTTTATATATGTGCCTCTGACATCATCATCAACAACAGACCATAATAGTCCACTGCTAGACATAGGCTTCTCCTTAGAAAGGTTTAGGCCAGCTATACCACGATGCCCAGACGGGTTGGTATAGGGCTTGTGTCAAGTTTTCCTCGTCTTTGCAGTGCTATCATTCGCCCTTAGTCGGCTTTTACGACCGGGACGAATTGGGGTTTTTACACTACGTGTTCTTAATCCGTCACCACATGCGTGACAACCTGCATCCAAAACTTCGTGATGTTCAGTTACGTAGTTAAGCAGCAAAACAAATAAACAAATTCTCACGCGCTATCGTGTCGTCATTTCCCATCAAGTTTCAATTACTACGATTTATTTATTTATTTACGATTACTACTATTACAAAAAGTTGTGAGAACTTTCACTTAATTTGTTAACTAACAAATAGTATTTCTTAAATAAATAGAATAAGTTGACCACCATATCTTGGTGAGATAAAACATCTTTATATTTATTGATCAACATCATTATCAAAATGAAGTATAAATTCAAGATACACCAATAAATAAGACAGGAATTGTTGTTGTTGCATACAAATTTTATCGTTAAACATTCCTGTACTAATTATCTAGTTTATCGTTTCCTATCAAATTAACAGAATGCACCAATATTAAGGTTTTGTATTTGTATTACACCTTTCGCTTCAACTTCACACTAGCCAACAGATTATCAGATTATTTTACATTTATGCTTCTGTAATAAATTGGCTACCTAGTTTTAAAATATCTAATCAGACTGCTAGATCGTTAGATTAAGATAAAATATGTTAATGATAGTGAATATATATTATTTATTAGTAAAATAAAGTAAAGGTTCGCGAAAGGAGGAGCGTGTAATTAGGAACATAGAGTATATAGGTACATAGAAAAAGTGTAGTAAGCAAACATTAGTTAAAAACCGCCACACAAAGCTATTTGTATCCAGTCTACTTATACCTGGCCTGGTATGCAATGATAGTTCAAGTAACACTTGTCACGAGGTAAAGCAAAAAATTAAAAGTGAAATTCGACCACCACAATATTTGTAGTACTAATTATAATAAGAATCTGATACATCTCACACGGCTGTCAGATCTCGAACTAGGCAGAGCCTGTACTATGGTAACCAGTAGCTGATAAACATGCTTATATATTTCTAAATATGTAACATATTTAGATACTGACTTCCAGATATAGAACAAATGATCGTCCTCAAAACACAAATGGAACAACAGCCTGGATTACTAACATCTATGCAAATACGCATTTTCCATACACTACTTTAAGGCCCCGTCCGCACAGTGATATTTCACCGCGCGTTTATTTTTCCGCAAAATTCTCGCGTTCATTTTGTATTAAATCACTGATTTTTTTTTCCGCCAGTGCGGATAGTCCTATATAGATCCCATGTGTTACAGAATTTTCCGAAAAAAAAAATCTCTGTGCGGACGGGGCCTTAAAGAAGGGGAGTTCTGTAAATTTGCATATGACACTAAACTTGTTAACTCTTTGTGCAGGTGTTGGGTCTTTGTTGCTTACTGATTATCTATCGCTAATTAGCTTTTATGTTAAACCGACAACAACAACATGTGTCGACGTGTAGTAAATTTAAAACTCCATTGCTCTCTCTTTCCTGTCTCTAACCGACTTCAAAAGAGAATGTTCTGTGTTCGAACCGACAGAAGTGTATGTTTTTGTGAATGGACCAATTATCATAATTGTTTAAACGTATTTCATATATATTGAGTAAGTATTTTAGTCAAAAAAAAATGGAAGATTAATCTTCAGATGTCAGGATATCAGGTGTACAAGTTACACTTAAGAGTCAGCATGCCCTCCCTTCTTCTCTTTTGTCCGCTAATGAAGTCACAGAAAATCAGAACAGCCAAAAAGACTTTGGAATTGAAAAATACTCTGACCTTGTAATATAACCCAGCATCTTCAGGGCGTCCTTAAAATATTTTAAATACCTGAGTTATGGACAATACTGAAAAAAATCGACATCAGAAACTAATAAACAATTAAAAAGCTTCAAATTGTTTCTGCAACAAGCCAAGTGGAAGTACGCCAGTTATAAATATACCACCTGCGTGATTCAACAAAGAACTGCGCGTTTGGTATATTAGAAGTCTTGTCGCACCGTTATGTTGCTATATCCATTTCCGCTGGGTACAAGAAACTTTGGCCTGCGAGCCCCTGAAATCTTAAAGAGCGTCTGTAGGTTGTGAAAGATTGTGAAGAATAGAGACTAACATTAAGTGGTAAAAAAAAAACACAAACAAATGGATAAAAATGAGAACTGCGCTTTTTGAAATCCGTTAAAAGATCCATCTGTTGTTTGAGTACGATTGTGCCTTAGTGACCCTTACTTTGAATTACAGTAAATACAATCATTTAATGAAATGACTTAGAAATTATTGCAGGGTTATTGGTATTAGTATTGGAGAAGGTATTTCTACTGGCATTGGAGGAGAACTTATGCAATGTAACTATGGATTTTGTTCATAAAAACTTCTCGCTTTCATTAAGTAGCGTTTTATATGAATTTTAATGTTATACGTAAAAAAATACTTCCTTCTTCAAGCAACACAACACTTCGCTCTATTGAGCACATCAAGTTTCTTGACCCAAGGTAATCTTATCGTCAAGATGACCGCGGTAATGCAATTTATTTCAAATTCTAGTATCAAAGATTCTAATATATGTTAGGTAGTACTTGAATTTATGATTTGACGTTTTATAGAATTTTTCAACATGGTCCAGATAGGGCGACGTTGGCGCCATAAGTAATATCTTATTTCTAAATATATATTTGGCGAACATTTAAATCGATAATATTAAGAAAGTTGTAGGTTCTTATTGAGGTTGTTTCATCATCAGCCTACCGCCGTCCACTGCTGGACATAGGCCTCTCCCATTGCACGCTGCTTAGATCGATTTTCGGTTTCTCGCATCCACCTCGCTATCTACTCGCGTTTTATGTATCGAGTCATTCCTTATATCATTTTTGCATGTCATTAACAGATAATTATTATCTTACTGTAATTTAAAGCACACAGTTCATACGCTGTAGGCATGTGCGTATTTCATAAATGTTTACGATTTACAAGCTATATAACAGGCCTATCTAGATAATCGTTGTAATAATCGTCTGCTGTCTTACAAAGTACGTTTTGTGTTTTAGCAGTCACGTTTACTCCATTATTCTTTATAAAACATGGTATTTACATACATCTAATACCAATAAAGTTTTCCAACATTACATTGTTTATGGGTATTCTTATAAAACATGTAATGTTACGGTTATGGCTTGTGTGCGGGACTGTTTAATTAGCATTCTTGTAATGTCCACGAGAGATCCACACATTATACGGAATGCGTGTTAGTTTATACTTTGTTCGGAGTTTTACTACAAATTTGCATTTGTCAGAGTACTCTCGCAGACGTTCTGTCTTCTCTTTTATTCTTTACGAGCTAGAACCTTTACCATGAAGAAAGTAAAATTTTATGACGTTCATAAACAGACTGACTAATGCTCACATGAAGTGTTTTTTTCTTCAGTTTTCTGCCAGCGTAGACATCGTGTTGTATCTCATTTTTGAACTACGGAAGCAAACAATTCATATAATGTGTAATGTGTGTCATCTTACAGGAATGTTACACATCAAGGAATGTTAAAGAAATTCGCGATTAGTTGAGACTAGCTAGGAGACCCTTTTCAAGGTGCACAGCGATCAGCGGTATACACCGTATATATTTTAAAATAAGAATACCACACACACATAAATCTTTATTTGCATATCTTAAATACGATAGTTACTTCGGTATCGCTTTATAAACAAATAATTAAGCGTGAGAACTCACTGTTATAAATATTGTTTTGTACAAATTTGATAAGTATCTTACTTAAGAAGATACTGGTATTTTGGCACTATTTCACGGATCTCAACGATAAGTTTAGAGATGATATCTTCTCCGTAAAGGGTCATTAAAATTTCATGCGAGAATAATTTACTGATTATTTGTGTGATAATAATTGTTGCGTAACTGTATTGTGGCGTTCGTTTTGTAACATTTTCTCTTCACTTGAAGGGAAAGTCATCTTCAACAATGTTAGCATGCACGTTAAATTTTATTCCAACGTTAAATAATTATAAATTATTCAAACAAGGAAAAAGAAAGCATTTGCATAATATTTTTATACCATTCTGGTTATTCCAACCGTATATATTTTTCATCTGAGATTCTAGATAAATAGGGTTCTATGGTAAAGTTGAAGCCGTCTGTATGTCCGACCCTACTGGAAATTGAGGTTATGCAGTAAAAAGCAACATCACAGCTCTCCTAAGTATCTTACTTATGGAGTTCCTCAAGGTTCAATCTTGGGACCACTTTTGTACTTAATTTATATCAATGACATATCCCAAATTGGACTTAAGGGCGATATTTCACTTTATGCAGATGATACATGCCTATTTTATTACGGCCATTCTGTCGATGCTATGAAACCCCAAATTCAGAATGATTTAAATATGTTAAATGATTGGTTCCAACATAATTTACTAACTATAAATACCAAAAAAACAAACTATGTCATTTTTGCAGCCAAAAACAAAAAAATAATTGATAATATACCACTGATCATAAATAACGAACCAATCAAGAGAAAGACATATGAAAGATATCTTGGCCTCATTCTGGACACTCGCCTGAGCTGGAAACCCCAAATAGATAAAATTAAAAATAAACTTATTTCACTGACGGGTTGCCTATTCAGTATAACTAAATGTATTCCTCACAAAGTCCGATACCTTATTTATAACTCTCTAGTCAAACCACACATTGATTATTTAGTGGAAATATGGGGAACCGCGGGTAAAACTATATTAGATGACTTACAAACGAAAAACAAAATAAATTAATAAAGGTTCTTTTTAGATACCAACTTTCGTACTCCCACTAAAAAAATATACGAGGACACCAAATAATGACCATAAAGCAAACTTATATATACTACACGTGTATATTGGTACGTAAAATATTAAACAGAAATATTCATACTAGTTTATCTTTTACAACAAATAGTGCTCGGCAAAAAATGAAACTAAGAAACGCTACCCATCTTGTAACTCGACCACCCAGAACGAACTATGGAAAGAAGAATATTGAATTTGAAGGAGTAAAGATATACAATAAATTACCATTAAATATAAAACATGCTACTACATTGACTACATTTAAAAAAACATTGAAGAAACACATAGCAGCTACTTATTAGTTAATACATTATTATTGTACTAAAACATTCACAATCAAATAAACTAATAAGGATAAAAAAAAAAAATTCTATATGCACATAATATTCGTGTGTGTGCGTATGTGTGTGTGTGTAAGTGCATGCAGGGTATGTGCATGCATGTGTGTGTGTGTATGTATATGTATGTGTATATGTACGTCTATGCATATGAGTATGTTTTTTATATTTACAAATATAAATCTTAATAAATAAATCAAAAAAAAAACTAAAAAAAAATAAAAAATAAAACAAAATCTCAAGTCTCAATCAAGTATCAAAAAAAAAAAAAAAAAAAAAGAATTCAGTAATAAAAATAGAAGAGTGTACTTACCATCTGGATGCCACATCTAGTTAATAATTTCAAGTTACATCTTTGGTTCAGTTGCTTGGATTCCCATTGTTTTCTGTGTTCGAGTGTTTTGCAAGTTCGTAATCTTACGCAAAATATATTTGACTACCCACTTTTATTTTATATTATATTCAAACGCTCATTGGATTTATTTTGTTTACTTTTATGTATGTTTTCTCAGTAAGTGAATTTTGTAAATTCTTTTGAGAAATAAAGATTCTTAAACCAGATCCGGAATGGTCAGTGTGGATTAAGAATACAGAGTGTCACCACCCCTATTCATCCCGTGGGTGTCGTAAGGGAGAAAACTACGCAGAACAACAGCACTGCAGAGAGAAGGAAAACTTGACAGAAACCCTATACCAACCCGTGTGACCAGCGTGGTATAGTATGCCAAAACCGCCTTTCTAAGCTTATGCCCAGCAGTGGACTATTAAAGGCTGTTCTGTTAAATCACCAAGGCCCAAGACAACGCACAATTGTTACTGCAGGTACCGGTGACAATTGATTCGTTTCTACAACGTGGGCTGCGCGTGTGCTATGCCAACATGATTCTGTAAAATAAAACATCAATTGTTTAGTCGTTAGATGGCATTAGGTCACTGAAGCTCATAATATATATTTGTTTATATACTGGTTTGTTTATTGGATTGTGATCATGACCATATAGGTTATAGCAACAAATGTGTATGTATATTCATCCCCAGAGATCAAAACTTAAGTTTAAATACATAACATGTATGCTATTAGTGGCGTGAGAAAGTGATACACATAGAGAGATAGATAATTAATTTGTTTATTTGATTAGATATCTTGAGATTCTAGTTGAACCGCGCAACGTCGCCGCTTGCCGTCGTTGTGTGCGTTTATCAAAAGGAATAAATTTTCGCCGTTTTTTGCAACATTGCTTATTGATGCTCCTCTTTTATTAGTGGTAGCATAATGTTATATATCCTATAGCCTTCCTCGATAAATGAGCTATTCAACAATAAAATATTTTTTCAATTCGAACCAGTAGTTCCTGAGATTAACGCGTTCAACCAAACACTCTTCAGCTTTATAACGTTAGTATAGATTAAATAGTTGATTGTTAAATCGTCTTAAGTATTTGATTGAAAAATAACTTAATAATAACTTCACACATCTCACACACATTCAAAACTAGGCTGATCCCAAACTAGGCAGAGCCTGCGCTATGGTGACCAGACTGCTGATAAACGTACTTCACATCACATCACACATCAAGAGCCTTTAATAGTCCACTGCTGGACATAGGCCTCTCCTTAGAAAGAATATTTAAATACATACATATTATAGATAAATTACACCCAGACGCAACAAATCATCGTGCTCACACAATTATTTAACCTGGGTGGGAATCGAACCCTCTACACCAACAGACCCGTCAAATGATCGAAATGACTCAATGACGTATCATTTTACAAAGTTCGTATGTAACCATTGAGTTGGTGTTATACAATTTGGGTCATAAGTAAGATGTTGCAACCATTTCACTAATAATCAACACACACTCAAGCATCATTAATCACTGAGCATCAGGTTGCTAATCGCGAAGTAACACTACAATGTGACGTAATAGTTACTTGTGTTTCTCTCTTCCTACACATGCATTCAAATTATTCGGTATCATTTATCACTTGGCTGTGTACCCCATTAGTGATCTTATATTCTCTACTACTGCGGCATGCTTTAAAAAATCATGAAGAGATCGCCGAATACATACGAGGGGTGATCAATAAGTAATGATAATCGAGTATTTCTAGAACGCACAAAAACCCAAATTATTTTTTTTCTGCTTGCTTATATATCCACTACTTCAGCTTCAAAAAAATGTATAAATAGGACACCATTACCGGGAGATACATTCATTTGAATACGAACTGTCGAAGAGAAAACATCAAAATGGAGAAAAATGAAATAAGAGCTGTCATCAAGTACCTCTGCCTGAAAAAATTGTCTACCAAAGACATACACAGCGACTTAGAGGAAACATTGGGGGAGTCTGCTCCTCCATATTCCACAGTCGCACGCTGGGCAAAGGAATTTAAGCTGGGCAGAACCTCCACTGAAGATGAACATCGCGAGGGACGCCCTTCCACGTCCCTTACTGGAGAAAACATCAAAAAAGTGGAAGATATCGTGTTGGCCGATCGAAGAGTGACCGTAAGGCATGTAGCTGAGGTCACAGGGATCTCCTATGGCAGCGTTCAAAAAATCATTGTCAACAAAATGCATATGAAAAAGGTCTCTGCGCGTTGGGTACCGAGAATGTTAACCGACGAGCAAAAAAAGAAACGAGTCGACATTTCGAGGGTGAATCTTCAAAAGTTCCAGGCCCATAAAGAATTTTTTTGTCGCGTTTTGTGACCATGGACGAGACCTGGATCCACCACTTTGATCCCGAAACCAAACAACAATCAATGACTTGGAAACGAGCTTCCTCACTAACGCCGAAGAAATTCAAAGTGTCAAGTTCAGCGGGAAAGGTTATGGCGTCTGTTTTCTGGGATGCAGAAGGAATTATTATGGTGGAATATTTGGAAAAGGGGGCCACTATAACAGGCTCTTACTACGCAGGCCAAATAAGAAGATTGCGAGAAGCTATTAAGTCAAAAGACGCGGTAAACTGCGCGCTGGAGTGCTGTTTCACCAAGACAACGCCCCGGCTCACAAAGCCGCAGTTGCGATGGCTGCCATTGAAGAAACGGGGTTCGAACTGCTCGAACACCCTCCCTATTCGCCAGATCTAGCTCCCAGTGACTTCTACCTCTTTCCTCGGCTCAAAGAACACCTCCGGGGCAACAAATTTGAGGACAATAGTGAAGTGATGGCCGCAGTAGAGGCATTTTGGGAGGGCCAAGACAAAGAATTTTTTTCTAAGGGAATCATGGGCTTAGAAAAAAGATACACTAAATGTATTAACTTGCAAGGAGACTATGTTGAAATATAAAATACTTTTTTTAATCTAATAGTTCTGTTTCATATTGATTATCATTACTTATTGATCACCCCTCGTACATCATTCAAGTTAATAGACAAACAAGACATAAAAACTTTCCCGATGCATACCATGATTGTGCATGACAATGCTCTTCGGTATTGTCTCTGAAGTCATACTCACATTCGTGTATTGGAAAGTTGTCAGTATTGATGGAAATCTCTCGCTATGTATGAGTGAAAGTAATCTTGTATCGGAATGTTTAAATGCTTTTAATTTTCCTGGTTTCCTTAACACTTTATATGCGGAAACCGTAACGGTTGTGGACAGATAAGGTGTTATCTTCAGTGTAACGTAAGAGGCTATAGTTTGAAAACTAGAAAATAGGCGTGCTTCATACTCATTCGTTTTGCATTTACGGTTCTGTCTATATAATTATGTCGATAACATTTGACACTGCAGAAATGAAACAACCTAGCAATTATAGTCTTATATCAAGTGTGTAGAAACCATAAGAAATGTCTGAAGTACAACCGTAAGTTGATGGTCTTATTATTTATTAGCATTGAAATCTGTTTACCTATGTTTTAGCTACATGCGGCTTTTATGTATACACCCTTATCAGGAGTCCATAAAGTAGAGTGTTTTTAAATATTAATATTAAACCCACAAAATTTTAAGCTTTTGGCCTATTAATTATATTATGAATGGACTCTTTCGTCAGCGGAAATCGCCTTCGTGTGTCAGAAGAGTTATTATTATTCGTGTTTTCTTTGATAAGTTATAAATAAATTTATTTTGTAAATAGGTCAGACATCTTTTTATACGTCGTTGAAACTCTTAATCTTAACGAGAAGTAAACCTATTCCGACTATGCTAGTTTAATGTTTTTAAGTAAAAACTAAAGCCGCCCTCAATGAGTGTACAAGTACGCCTAACAATGTTTAGTGCAAAAGTGTAGGCTCGCGGTACCGGGAATTTCAATGCGATCGCAATCTCGTTCACGTTTTTAGCGTTGCGTAGAAATTGCTCAGTAAATAAATTGTATCGGATCGCGGCGTGCTCGACATGCCACTTTTTATGATTTGCGGTGTAACTTTTAATCAAAATTGAAGCTCTGAGCCGTTGATTTTTTGCCTGCCGATGTGACTGTAATTTAACTGTGAAACACGTCGACTTATTGAGTATTCTTATTGTTTTATTTTAAATTATTATTTGATACTTCTGTATTAGATTGGCTATTGCGGTAAGTCATTGGTACTATAGATCCTATGAATTAGATATAAGATACTATAATTTTGTTACAAAAAGGACTCGGATAGGGAACCGTACACAGATTTAATCGTGTATCATTAGGCCAGTGAAATGCGAGCACGTTACATCCATTAAGGAATAAACCGTTTATTACACGACTTCTGAATAAGGATTAAAATGTTTTCAGGAACGTTACGGACAATTTTTTTATATATGTTTTTGTCAGGTTATTCAGGTCGTTTTATTTCTTTCTTCACTCTCCAACAACATTGTTTTTGTTTGTTTTTAAAAAAGACAACTCCCGCAGTAGGAATATATCCTGTGTCGCGGGGGACTTTACAAACATACATGAAACGGACACAAAGAACACCCAGACTCAGAACAACAATTTGTGAATCACACAAAGTGGTGTCCCATGTGGGGATCGAACCCACAACACTCAGCGCAGTAGGAAGCGGCGTGACGACCCCTTAAACCACTACGCCATTCGTGCAGTCAAACATTGTTGCGCTGATATAATGTACCCTTAATAACCTCGATATTTCGATAGTGGATAGAAATATCGAGGTTCTTGATCCCTTTATTTGACACATTATCAGAATACCAGCGAAATCAAATCTATTATATCATACAATTGTATCACTTAGTTATACGCAATAGGCACAAGTTACATGTATCGCTACGGAACCCTAACCCGTTGTCGTTGCGACTTTCGATTCGCTTCGGATGCCAAATCCAGGCAGACTGGCTTTTTTTCTTATGCTGGTGTCAGCAGTGAATAAATGAATATATTTTCGTGTCAACAGAGAATGAATGAATCTGTATTTCTTATCCCTGTCTGTTTTGCCTATCGTAAAAATTTAAAACTGTTAGCAGATTTACTTTGGGTAATCAAGAACAATCCTTTTGCAGTCAGATTTTATCCCTTGTAGCTTGAAAAATGTCTATCAATTTCCACTAATTAAAATAATTTAATTATTATATTCTTCATGAAGTTAAGTCTCATAACAGAATGATGTATGTAAAAACTGTGCTTAATAAACTTAAAATCAATTTAAACATGTTGTTATATGCCATAAAAGTTTTAGTATCTAGAAAACCCTGTTTTTAGTAATAAGATCGTGCTCAGTAATTTGTAATTTATATCTTGTACGTACCTTGTTAATCTTTCCCAACAAGAGCTTTACTTCGCATTAAATTATTAAGACTGCTTTGAAACTTAAGAGAGTTCTGAATGAACTCTGTAAGACGAAGATGTAAGGTTTAACCAAAGAGAGAGATTATGCAAGGAAGATTTATTTCAGGAGTAATATTTTGTCTCAGTTAAAAAGTCAATATAAATGTACAATGTGAATAAAACAAAATAACTTATTCAAAATGAAGTACATCTAAACCTATCCACACCATTGACCCTTGCCTTGCGTAATAAAACTATGTCTGATTGCATTGATGATGCTATTAAAAACAACTTCCTGCAATTTAATTATATAGCTTCAAAAAAAACCAACATTAGTCATTAGCCGTAGTGTATGTACCTACTCGAAGTTAATTCAAAGGCATAAAAATATTTTATCTCTTTGTCAGATAATTAAAAGCATCACATAAAATAATATTCCATGAGAAGACATCGCCTTCCCTAAAATCATTTCCATGTACACGACTAAAACAAATGTTCGACTACTCACCTTGTTTTTTCAACTAAAACAATCACGGTCCCCACCAGCAGCGAGTTCAATTACCTAAATTGATGTGTGCACTGCACACAGATCCCGTCAAAGGGCCGGGCTCCCTCCGTGAGTTTAATTCAATCAATTACACTCCTTGCGCTTCCATATTTAGGTTTTAATTGTAACCTAGCGTTCATCAGTGTAAGTTTCTTGCCTGTAGCAGACAGCTATTACACTAGTAATAGATGGTACTGTTATATTGGCATAGTCGGGTAAGTTCTGAAGTGTAGCGCTTAACTACACTTGCATCTAAAGTCTTTGTAACCAAAGAAGCATGAAGGAGTTTTTTAGTGTTAATCTGAGCAAGTATTTCCGTTATGGAGCTTAGTATTAAGCTAAATAAATCATTATAATGATAGTGTTCAGGGATATATAACACATTACTAAATAGAACCAATTTTAACATAATAAGCCCATCCAATATATTAATTTATTATTACTGCTTGTTTTATCTATTCTCATGATTAACTTTTATATATAAGTAGACTGGTCATTGGTGCTAGGAAGGTCTGATAGTCTACATACCTTTTTCCGCCACACGATTACAAACCAAAAACATCCAGGACGCATTTACTTATATATGTATATTTACAATGAGTACTCATTAGGGCGAGGGTATCGTCCCCTTATTTCGTCTCGGAATTAAATTTTTCTGGCCATTTCCCAATTTAATCGGCGTCGGCGCAATAACAATGTAATAAGTTTTAGCCCGGTTTATTTTCCTTGCATTGCAGGGACATCTACTGACTATTCTCACTCTGAGCAAAATGAAATGGGAAAAGCGCCTAACATTGCTATATATATTTTAGTATTCAAAATTTTCCTATCATATTACAGTCTCTATTGCCACGTGTACAATTTATTTCTTCTAGTACAGCAAAAGTAACTGTGTGTTCAATAAAATATGCATAATTACTTTCAAGAAATTGAATACGCGTAATTTATTAGTAAAACAATCTAAAAACTGTCATTAATAAGATACTCTCGCCCTAAAGAGCTCGTTTATGGCCAGCACAGGTACCACTTTTCACTCATCTGGAAATGTTTTTACAAAACAATCCATTTCTGGTTTGTCTTTCACAACAGTAATATTCATCGTTTCTTCTTGCATTTCTCTTCCTTCATATTTTTCGCTTTCATTTCACGTATGCACCTGTGCTTCCAATATTTTATATTGACTGGCCTGTTGGCTTGCGTGGTGGTGGGTAATCCGAACTGCATTCGATTCCTAAGACAAAAAATTGTATGGTTAGTATGATCATTTTTTCTGTGTCTAGGTGTAATTTATCTGTAATATGTATTTATTTATCAGAAGTCTGGTTGACATATTAGAGGTTCCGCCTAGTTTGGCATCAGGCAACGGGCTTATAGTTATAATTTAATCAAAACAGGTAGCTCATTACATCGTAAAATCTCTGCGTAGTAACCTTAAATTCGCTCTTCTCATCCCGCCATTTTATACGTGAGAAACTTTGAACAATGCTTTTCATTATTAACAACTAATTGCTGTTTAAAATGACAAGCTGAAATTAATGCTTTTTGTCTTCTCCGTGGTTTGAATCGACGTCGTTCATTTTAGTTTTATATATACCTATATACACCATATAAACTGAAGTGTATTTTTAGTTTAAATACTTAGGATCTGTTTTTAGAAGTAAATGTCTTGAATTGCCAATTTTCTTACTGTTTTTAGCGCAGACGCAATAGGACCTGTGAAGAAGATTGTATATTTCCGTGTTTTTTGCAGTGTCTGACGTAGCCTTTGTTTTGAACTTAAGTTTTTGTCAAATCAATTGTTGTATGCAAATGAGATAATGTTCTGGATGGAAATATGTTTGAAAAATATGAACATGATTTTTGAGTAGTAGTTTGTGTTGAGTTTAGCCACGTACGTTTGTGGCTTGATATAATTATTTCTCTTAGTAACTGTTAACCCTGTTAATTATAATTTTAATAGTCATGACCCTGATGAAGTAATGACGTAGTAGTATGTCTAATTACTGTCTTGTTTTATTGCTTTAGAATTTAATGTGAAGACGGATTTTTTACCTAGAGTTAATTTTTTTAGATTTTGATTTGATAAAAATTGTGAAACACACTACACGTATAAATTATTAATTATTTCAAATATAGTAGAAGATGACTTTGAAAGAAGATAGCTAGGATGGGAAGGCGTGGAAGGCGGAAATTCGTCTACTACGGCACACATTGGGAGAGACCTATGTCCAGCAGTGGACTGCTATAACAGTCCACACTACAGGCTATAACCTTATTGATGGATAGGTTTATTTACCCAGCGTTAGAATGCTTCGTAATAGGAAAATTAATATTATATTTTTTGTCTATGCAATTCAGCTGAACTGTGGAAGTAAAGTATAAGAAATGAGGAACAAGACGATACGCACATCTATTTAATTTTTAATTATATTGATTATTCTGACGGCACGTGATATTTATTCTATATTTAAAATCTATTTGCATTTGCCTCTTCTTTTGGAAAAAAGAAAAATGTACATCATCATCATCAGCAGCCTTTAATAGTCCACTGCTGGACATGGGCATTACCTCAGAAAGGAGGTTTTGGCCTAATATACCACGCTGGCCAGACGGTTTGGTATAGGGTTTGTGTCAAGTTTTCCTTCTCCTTCCTTCCTTAGTCGGTTCTTACACACAAATGTACGTAAATATACATAAAATTACTGTCAAGAAATTTCACCAAAAGAAGTGACAACATTTAAAATCATCTCTTTTCCTGCCTTCCGTATTATAACTTTATTCCGTTTATTTTTCCAAAATCCCTACGTCTTTCTATGTCATAATCTCACGCTCTAAACATAGCAATTGTGAATTTTCTTTATAAAATTAAGTTACTTTTGAATAAACATATTTTGTGTATCACTTTCATATGCATAATAATATTAAAATAAGGTAAAATATACTCAATCGCGTAACGGTAAGGTGACAAGTTATTTAAGTTATTGCGTGTTTCGTAACTGTCACATATAAATAGGCAATAAAATGGCCTTCGTATATCAATCCTGTTTAACCGTGGCGAAAAACATTTGTATTTAACCTAGTTTCAGATGACGTTCTTTACGTATCAATCTCAATATTGTTTATCTACATGGACGACTCGGTTATCCGGACCTCATTTATACTGATTTGTGATTATCCGGTCTGTCAAACGCGACCACGTCCGTTTAATGCATGCGTACTTCGTCGATGTTTTTGACAGCTAAAATCATTACGTATCCGTTGCTGAGGCATTTGAAGACATTGAAATATCTTTCAAATACTATACTGTGAGTTTATTTCAGTTGAAACTAATACGTGTAATCTATTGACTAAATGCCTTAAGCCAAGAATTAATAACAGTGTATGTTCAATTCTCTGTCTCTGTCTGTTCGTTCAATCTATTGTAAAACTATATATGTAGTTACTTTTCAAAAGAGTCACGAACAAACCTTTAACCTGTACCTGTAAACCACTACGGTGTGCATAAATATGCAGTATATCCATTCTCTACAGAAGTAGTAGCACTCCCGTTTTGCCAACTAACAACAGCTTGTGTTCTAAAAACTCAATATTTGTCTTATCATTGTCAGCTCTTTTTTTTCGTTTAAGCATTCGTTTCTGCATGATTGGTTACTACAAGTTTGTTATAAATAATACTACTACAATAATTTGTCCGTGTGGTAACGGATTGGGAATACGATGTGTCAAAACCTCTATTCACCCGGTGTCGTAAGAACCGAATAAGGGAGCAAACTACGCAGCACAACAGCACTGCAAAGAGAAGGAAAACTTGAAACAAACCCTACACCAATCCGTCTGGCCAGCGTTTTATAAGTAAGGAGAAGCCAATGTCCAGTCTGTGGACTACAAAAGGCTTGATGATGATGATGATGAATACTACAAGTACTACAGAAGTATTTAGGTTACTCCGTCAAGCAATATTCTTGTTAACCACTTTCCATAGCTAAAACGCGCTATCCACAATCAAACCTACATTTTACAACAGAAGCAGTTTTACGCCAAATAGAGCAAATTCAAACAGCAAATAATATCGATCCACGTGCGGTTTGAACAAACAAACAAACGAACCGATGTACGAATGCGTACACAATCTTACGTTATTCAATAAACACTGTAACAGTTACGTCAATTTTCACTTCACATACTACATGTGTATATACATTTTTTATGTTAGAGGGGGCAGACGAGCAGACGGGTCACCTGTTGGAAAGTGACCATCGCCGCCCATGAACGTCTGCAACTCAGGAGTCACAAACGCGTTTGAGACCACCACAAACAAGTATACATTATGTAAGCTACATGTGGTTATCTTAGAAAAACGGATAGTTTTGGCAAGGAATTTTACGGTTGAATGTTAAGGATCTGGAGATAGATTGGGATATAATAAAAGTATTATACTGGTTTCAGATTCAGAAACGAATATTAAATTATTTTGAATTATCTAATAGTTTCGGTTCATTTCAGTTTTCTGTTACTTTTTTTAAAGAATCGCAATAGGATATAATATAAATAGGAAATAATGTGCCTTTATCTTTTGGAACTACCTAATCACAGAAAAATCTAATAAAAGATGCGAACAAGCTATGCGTGTTTCATTTAGACTCCGCTCCTTTCCGACACGTTTCAAGTTTTCTTTTTACCGTTACAGTATCGGATATACATCTAATAAGGATATCCGATAGTTTCGGTTACAATTTTAGAACTCTATACCACCCCTGATTTTGAGGTGAGATGTCCATTCACCCGTAGAACTCAATTGAACCTACTCATCAGCTAAACACAGCAATATGCAATGCATTGGGATAAGTTATCTCTATCTCCTTAGTTTTTATTAAAGAGGTCTTCTTTTACAAAGAAACTAAATCTATTTTTTAAACGAAAATCTCATAACTTCAATTTAAAAAAACTTGATAGTAACGAGTAGAAATATTCAGTCGGCTTATGAACCAACTTCTTACACTTCTCCAACAAGGTATTTAAACCGTAAATCGTATTACGAATATAAAAAATTCTAAATATAAAACTGAAGCTGATTGTAATGGAATTTAGAATAAACTCATGTATATTGTAAGAAATATCACTGAGAGAGGTGACGACACCTTTACGTGAAATAATTGTTCATACACTGTTTTGTGCAATGCAACCTTCAGCTGCGAGTAGCATATTTAAAAACATGTTTTTGTCACACGTACACAGCCACAGTTATCATGTTCATTTCGGATTTAGCGTATAGAACACGAAAATTGATATTGTACGTTCTTGTATTTTCTACCTAGACTTGGGCCTGACGTATCATCTAACATTACTTACGCAAGAAGGCTCTGTACTATAAAATATGTTTTATCCCTATCGCGGTTTATTCATTTGTTGCTGTTGTAGATTCCTAACAAAAATATAATAATATGTACTCTCACACTTGTACACACTTCAATAATTCACCAGCATCAGTCTTTGATTTTTGAACTATATCTAGTTAAAAGAAACATATGGGAGCGAAGATTGTGTAATATTGACAAATCTTAAAATTGTTCCCCTATAACAATTAATGTTCGTAGCTCTTATACGAGGAAACTCGATGAACACGAGAAACATCCATTACGAAGCAACGTTTTCAGCAGGGAACACGGTAGGCGTTATTACATAATAATCTCTAAACACGTTTATCCCTAAAATCCCTTATTTGCGCCTAAATTTGCTCATTTTATATGTCCCGACTTAAGCATGTTGTAGCTACAATGAGTGAGAAAATTCCCTGTGTGGCCCACAGTGTGCTCTAATGTTTCTTTTTTTTTCATTATAATAAAACAAATATAGTGCTAGTAGATGTGATTAATCCTACTGGAGTAAATATAGGTTTTATAATAAAACCTATCTTTTATCACCTTTAAACTTTTATCACCTGCCGTGCCTTCCTGGTGTCTTCTGCGGAAGGTTCCCCGAGCATCCTACTAAAGTGCCTAAGCACCACACTTCTAATATAATACATCTGGTAATAAAAAACCCGTATTAATAATAAAAATCCTTTCGTCGAACTACTACGTATTTCATTCGTTCGTCATGCTTCCATCAAGCTGTCTAACAAGTCGGGTAGGAAGTAATAATGATAATTGTAATCTAACTGTGTTCAGTGATCATAAGCCAACTCCAACATAGTCAAAATATCAATGTTTGATAACTGTCGGAACATTGATATGAACTCTGTTTGGTGCCTGATATTTGGCAACAGAATATAGCTCTATATTATCCGACTGAATTCCTCAGCTGTGTATGTTGTGCTGATGCCAAACAATATAGAATTAATGTTTAAAGAATTTAACATTATATAAGACTGTAAGAACTCTACGAGTAAACTCTAAAGTATACACATGTAATTCAGTCATCATATTGTTACAAGCATTTGTTATAATTTAAAGATATTTAAAAGATACAAATTATTGTGGCCACTGGACAAATTCCGGTAAGTTGCCTGTGTGATTAATAGATAAGTCATAAGACACATTTACCCGCGTATCAGTAGTTGTTTACCGGGGTCCTGATAGGGGGGGACTGTATCGGTACCCCGGTAAACGATTATCTGGAGTATCATCAATTGTCGCGCTAACCGTAGCAGAAATAATAGACCATTCGTCTAAAATATTTAAGACCAAATGCAGTTTATTGTACAAAACTTAACAGAACTCAAGCGCAACGAAGTAAAACATTTGTATTACTTAATCATTTTACTTTTATGCTAACGTTAGTATACTACTTTGTAGGTTAATGACATGTTGCAGGGTTGTTTAAAAAAACTAACGATATCAGGCATAAAATACTTTTTACAGAATTTTAATGCGCTGGTAATAGGTAACTGACAAATCAATGAGAAGGAAACACTTCAGGGTGAATCAACTGGGATTGTCAGTTTCAATAAGTTTTTTACTCCAATAAGGAAAAGTATTAGACATGAATGAGGAATAACCATGATGATGTCTGTTTGATACTCATTCACCACGATTCTACCATTACGTCAGACAGTAACCACAAATATTGTAATAAATTGTGGTTTAGACTGATACGCGCACGATACTATAAATGCAAAATTGGTATTTATACGTTCCTTACATTAAGATTCTTTTATACGTTGGACGTAGCAGTTGAAACTGTGAGAAGTATTTGGGTGCACTACATGTTTTTTCTGGGGTTTACAACTTAACCAAAACTAGTCTGATTTAGGCCGTGTACTTAAGGATGTTGAAGTCAAATGCAACTTATTTTGTCCATTGATTGGTAATTCCTCCGATCATTATGAAGTTGCTGAACACCGACAGTGAAGCAGTAAAAGTTATAGGGAGTTTTATTCCAGAAACAAGTTTAGGTATGGATATTCTTTGACTCAAGTGAAGTCATTGGCAAAATCAATTAAGTACGTGCGTACGTCGTTCGTGTGGTGACGGATTAAGAATACGGAATGTCACCCCTATTCATGCCGTGTCGTAAGACCCGACCAAGAGAGCAAACCACGCAGGACAACAGCACTTTACCGACCGTCTGGCCAGAGTTGTATAGTAGACTAAAATCTCCATTCTCTCTAGAGAGGGTTATGTCCAGCAGAGGACTATTAAATGCTGTTGATAATTATGATTAAGTACTTAAAATAGTAATAGGTTATACAAATATTAATATTAATTTCTCCTTGAAGAGTGAAGCCGTCAAAAGTTAGTTTTTATGCACGTATTTAAAAAATCTGTATTTTAAGTAAGGTCCCTGACACAGTTCTTGCAACATTTCTTTAGACGATAAAATCGTTAAATCCACACTCCACCAAAACATGTCAACTATGTTTTTATACTTTTTCCAATCTTATCTTTACATATTACATACTCACACACCAGACGGTAATAAATAAAACATTTAATTCTAAACAATAGCCTATAAAATATTATCTATAATAGTTTTAATTTGCCCGACAAGGATGCTAAAGCAAGTGAAATAATAAAAAGTGAATCGTTAATCAATGCACGGAAGTATAAAATAACATGAAGATATATTCACAATACAATTATGCCTTTTTGTATACATCATCATTAAATAATGATTGCATCACATTAACAGTTGCACACATCAATTCCATAATAAACAAAAATTACGACATCCTACTAAAGTTACATAAAAAAAAAAGATTAACAATGCACGTGGGATTCGTCGTGTGTACGAAACTTTCACGCGACACTCTCGTTAGACTTTCGCCGGTAATTAAACCTGGCGGTAGAACAATAGCAACTATAAGAAGCAAATCTCTAACATACAACCGATGTTACTATTAATTGTCTATCGAATCGCCCACGCTTTCTAACAGCGTGTCCACATAAACTCGCAATATTTTCACCATAGCAATAAAACCTCGACACAAACAAGTCGGCGATGCAGACGAAATGTAAGTAACCGAGACGATGGTAGAACCGCAGGTGTAAAAAATCAAGTGAATGAACAACGTGCGTGTATGTAACAATAGGAATACTTTTTGTCCAGGGTTCGACGGTAGAAAGTGTTTCAATGGCTTAAAGATTAAAGTTTATAGCATCTCGTTTGATAACAATGGCCAATTTAGTTAGTGAATTATGTTTTTCAATGCATTTGATTGTATATACGAGTGTCGGTTTCATATAATTGTTATTTTGACCACCGACGGCGCTGCACGGCCTAGATACTTCGCGAGGGAATTTCGGACAGGAAACTAAATACGAAACAGTTTTTTAGTTGTATTACTTTTATCTACACCTAGTTATAAACTATACATATTATGATATCTAATCGGTACAAGATTGCTAGATTATATCAATTTAAAACATCGCATTTATTACGTTGAAAATATTCGAAACGTTTTCATGGGTTAAATTTTAATTAATACTTAAAACTAGGTGTAAATAGTTTTTACTGTGGCTACTTCTACATGCAACGAAAAAACATACTTCAATAATATGTAAAGAAGACATAGCGAACTACGGAATAACTATGAGCAATAATCATGCTAAGTTTGGATAAATTTCCCAACATCAATAGTTGAGGCGCGGTCCTCCAGGCACAATAACCTCGCCACGGGTCTTCCTAGAGGGACATAAGGGGTTTCTGGTACAATATGAGATATTATCAAATTCATCAAAAATATGTAAAAAATACATTATTTTTGTATACCTGGCTGTTTGTTTGAACTTTGAATTGAATTTTCACCGGGACTTTAATTCCCGAACAGCGGACAGATTGTTAAAGGCAGTAACTGATACTTTTATTGAAGAGTATCGTATCGCTCTTAAAATAAATCGTAAGATATGTTCTTAGTCTTTAATCAGTATTAATGTCGATACCAAGTTATTTTAGGTATCTCATTGAATTCTTTACTTGAATCTAAAATTGAATTATTTGATAACGTCTGCATAATTAAGATAGGAAATACTAATTTTAGGTATTAATATAATAATTCTTTCCACTATCTCGTTTGTTAGATAATTAGGCTCGCTCTTAAGTTCTGAAATGAAGAGTGGTAATATAATTTCCATTGATTATAAATAATCTCCGTAATACACATTGCCTTGAAATTATAATTATAATTTTGAACGATATTCGGTCGTAAATACGCTGTTTTTATTTTATTCTTTTTACGTTCTTTTATATTGTGATGGTTTGATAGAAATTTTAATAGGCTGACTATTTATTATGTTTTTGTTTTTGCTACTTAATGCACATCAATCTCATTCGATGTCTTAACGACCAAGTGCGTTGACCCCAGTTTTTCTCGGTAGAGTCCACGAATTGGTAACGGACGGTTGTAAATCGACACAGGCAGTAGTAATTATTATCCATTTTTAAAAAATAATATTTGACAAAGCAAAGCAACCTGCCTATTTTTGTGGTGACAAGCTACAAGTTTAGTAACCCTGACAACTTGCTGTTCAATTCATCCGTATGAGCATTCCTTTTCTACTCTCATTACTACTACTCATATATTGCCAACTTTTCTGTTGAAGTTGACGGCTGACGGAAAAAAGGCCTGACCCCTGTTATTAGTAAGTGGGATTAAAATAATAGTCAGTAAAATGTGGGCGTTTAATATGCCTCTGCTAACCCCTTCGGAGTACGGGGCTGGAGTGTATGTATGTACTTCCGCTTGTAGTAAAACTAACTCTAGCCCGCTGCTCCGTCCGCGTGTATGTCGTTTATCGCACCAAAATGTAGCCTATGTTACTCGCTGATAATGGAGCTTTCCATTGGTGAAAGAATTTCTTAATTCGGTTTAGTGGTTTATGCTGTAAACGTAACAAACAAACTCACTTTGATATTTTATTCTATAGGTATGGAAAAATCATCTGCATTACTTTACTATACGCACCTTACTAAACACACAATAGCATACTAATATAAATTTCTAAAATACATGTCAAGATTGCATTGACCACTCACTTGACCTAGGATACTACAGATACAGGCGTGGTACGCATGAGACAATGAAAGCACAGCACATTTAAATCATTATAAATTGACGTGGTAAGATAACCTCCTTTGTTGACCGTTTTGTTATTATTGCCATTATACTAGCTTTCGCTCATTATTACGCTCACGAGTTTACACGATAGAGGATCATGCAAAATGGCGGTATGATTTAAGGGTGTGTTACTTTTACACTGAATCACAAAGCTCAATTTTAATTGTCAATTTTAGTTATGTAAGTATACATATATTATCATTGTGCACACAATTTGGTATGGGATTTCAGTGAAATTGAGTAATCGTTTTTACTAATGATAAATATCTATGGTACTTGTATACTTTAGGATATGTTTGCTTGGGAACATCCTCGTACCTTCCTGTTTGCTCCAACGGACAACTATCCCCTGGTACAAGTTGCCAGCGTTAATACGCAACTTGTGCCAAGGGACAGTTGGCCGTTGGAGGTAATCCTCACTTCACCTCACCACCTTCATTTTAGAAGCTCAAAGGTCACTCCTTAGCGCTCTGTAACTTTAAGCTTGTAGATTTGCCTCACTGTTAGCAACGTATATCATGACAAGTACTGGTCGAAGACAAAATAAACTTGCCAAATGCTGCCTGACCAAACTGGATCTTTTTGGTTATCCTTTCTCGAAGTTTTTGCTACCGACTGTACCGACCTGAATAACCCTGAACAAGGATACGCTGAATTATGAATGAATTGACTGCACGGATGGCGTAGTGGTTTAAGTGGTCGCCACGCCGCTTCCTACTACGCCGAGTGTTGTGGGTTCAAACCCCACATGGGACGACACTTTGTGTGATCCACAAATTGTTGTTCTGAGTCTGGGTGTTCTTTGTGTCCGTTTCATGTATGTTTGTAAAGTCCCCCGCGACACAGGATTTATTCCTAATGCGGGCGTTGTCTTTTTTAAATAAATAAAAAAAAAAAAATTATAACCCTCACATCAAAGTACTTTAGTAAGATTTTAAATTATACATGCAATAAATAACACAGAGCATTTCATTCAACTAAATGGAATGTCATAAAAGTATATCTGCTTTCTATTCCTGTATTCTTCATTACAAACGCTCTTTGTTCGGCTAACAGGTCTGACCTCTGAAAGCACCTGATTCTATATAATTAACAGTACTTGTTATTTATTGTATTCAGTTTATGCTCACATTAACATATTATGCTTATTCATAGGTCAATAACAACGATGTATTTTATCATTATAAGGAATCGTATGAAATTTTTTGCTTTAGTTAATAAATCAAACAAATTTTACAAATAAGAAAATGGTTGCATAAATTATATAATATACTGGTTAATTCACTTGAATCTGGCCTTGAAACAAAACAACAGCTTATAGAATGCTGTATAGACAATGCGCCGGCGCTTAGCCCAAGTTCATTGACCCGTGCGCGGGTTGAACCGCGAGTTTTCTTCAAACGATTCGCCTTTTAGACATTCTATTACACCAATACCAGGTTCGGGTATCATTAGCTTATAATATTTCTATAGTTAGTATAGCTTACATTGGGGTAAGTTGTAACGTGTGCACTCGTAGTAGATACAAGTATTCATTCAGTAATTTTGTTATGAGAAACAGTTCAGTTGGTCAAACTAACGTACAGCGTCCGGTGTTTGCTATAAACTTGTTATTATCTAATCGTAGTAGTATTACGATGGTTACTGGCCTTATTCAAGTGCTTGCCGTCAGCCACACCCAATCAGATTGATATAATAGGGTCATCTGCTTTAAGTTATTTGGTCCATTTGGCCGAAAAAAGAATATAGGACTTTATCTAGACCTTCGATCCTTCGACAATTGTAGCTACTCCATTTTAATTTTGTCTGATTATTCTATAAGTCGTGACGAATGTTTTTAGCTCTTTTTATGATAACTTGCTTACGAATTATCTTATATATAATAAAAATGTTAAGTCGGTTTGTGTACCCTTTAAAAACTTTAAAAGTTCTACACAGTCGAGCTTAAATTTTGACACGATATACAACAGCTTCAAAGATGATATTTATCTATTTTTCGTGTAAATTTTATTATTATTTAAAACTAGCAAAGTTCTCGAAATAATTTGCTACGCAAATTAATAGATCGACGTTTTTAACAAAAACACCAAAAAACTTAAACCGTCAAATTGGCCATGTAAATTTTGTTCTAATCACGATATCACAGTGTGTTGTGTGGTATCATGATTATTTAAATAGGAAACATTACAATTCGTCTCGAATACAGAAATATTGACTTGTACTTACTAATTTTTAGTACACCTACTACTTGGACGATTACCAAAATCAATAGTAAACTTCACTGTGATTCATCGGCCAACTGCAATGTTTGTTTACGAATTCGCGCTGGTATAGGTATTTAGAAAATAGAAAAAAACTTATTTAGAAAATAGAAAAAAATCATAATTTTAGTCGTCTCTTTTTGTATCTGATATTGAGTAGGTATAATTAATGCGGACTCAGCAAACATTGCTAAACACTTGTCAACACCGACGAAAACGTCCACGAATATAATTTTGTATTATTAGCAATTTCATTGATTCATATGTATACATGCCTATTTACGAAAATGATAAATTATATTTATTTCTGTCATGCATTATCAATAACCCTTTAAAACCTAGTTTTGTTTTAGTTCATGGTAAAACCTAGTTTTAAAGGGTTATTGATAATGCGTTACTAGTAAAGGAATATATCATTTTGTATCTGTTATCTGCCGTTACTATTTAACTCCGGGGTTATCGGATATCTTGAAATGTGGAGGTTACAAAGCTATCATAACTCAGAAACAAAATGGTATGACGTGACTAGCTCAAAGGTCGAACAATTTTCAAGAGCAGCGACGGAACGAACTGTGTCAATAAACTCCACAATCTTTGGGCACTGTGCGCTGTTTTACAAGCTATCAGAGCATAGAGAGTGATAGGAGATATTTGATACGCTGGTTTAACAGATTTTTTAATTTTTTAGTGGGAATATCAGTGGCAGGCAAAGATTACAATTAAGTTATATCAAATTATTTCAAACTTTTTTTAAATTAAAGGATGCATTTTACGACTTTAGAAATATATATTTTACCAGAAACTTTAATAAGTAACACACTTTATACTAATTGTCAACTATAAAGACAAACCTAATAAATTTAGACAACTTATTTCATTTCAATTTTAGTAGGTAAGGTGGTACTTTTGTTAAACTAATCAATTAACATGCAAAAAAATTAAATTTTTGTTAAATCTAAACTCATTGTTTTTATTTCTACAGAGGGTTGAATCGTAAGATTTAATGACAAACAGCCACCGAGCTTTTGTTATCTTTATATTTCCCGGTATCTAATACGTAATATATTTGTGTAAATTCTAAGCTAATAACGTATACTGGGTACTTGTACTTAGAGTCGCCTTTAAAATCATTTATATGTCCATATATGCATACAAACAGTTTCTTTAACATGTTTAGTCCTGTGACATAAGCAGTCTTAGATTTAGGTCTTTAGAGACACCAAAAAGTTATGCTATTTATTTCACGTTTAATGGGAATATACTTTATTAGTCACAAACACTTAAATCAGCTTACTTAAATACCACACATAAGCCATACAAGTAAAGTATAGCATCAAATGTTCCATAATCAATGTCATGGTATTTCTCCACGGTGTTTGGTCGTCTCCATTGTCCCTAATCCAGATGTAGAGGTCTGTGACCTCAGCAGATTCCTTACACCTCGTTGTTGATAATTTATTGCTTGTTGCTTAGCACATGGGCATTACTTGGTACATGAATATTTATTAGATAAGTTTCCCTTTGTATTACCGTACTCGGATAATCGAGATTATTCGAGTGCTGTAAAGTAAGAGTGTCACCTACGTTATATGATATTTTACAAAGAAAATTTTACACATTTGATGTTTTTACTAGCATAAAAAAATGCCTTAAAAATAATTGTTATTTCCTAAACGCCTATAAGTGATTGGAGTCATACGTAGGTAGAGCTTTGAAGATGTTTTTGATAATTAATCCCTTGCTTTAGTAACTTATTTTCATCTTAAATGTAGACTTAATATCAGAAGTTTTTTTAAATAAACTAATAGTATTCATAATAACTAATAATACTACTACTAGAACTTATATATGCTGCATTGAAGTTAGGTTATTTTCAGTATTACAACAATAGTAGGAATCTTTCTTTCTTTTCATAATTTTAGAAAACACTAGTAACGATGGTTACGCTTTACTAGTATTATATGTAAGCTAAGCCAAATGCTTATGTTAGGATTAGGTTCACTTCGTAGGGTTCCCTTCGTAGGTTCACTTCGAACCTCAACTAGTTGATCAAAAGTTTTTATCATTCATTAATAGCCTTTAATAGTCCACTGCTGGACATAGGCCTCTCCTTTGAAAGGAGGTTCAAAAGTTTAGATCAAAAGTCTAACTCAAACTTTATTTTTTAGTTCATGTTTAGATTATATCTTTTGTTAGGTTGAGATTAGATATCTATCGATACCACGGTGGAAGAAATTTAAAAATATTTTTATTATGCTAAAAGTAAATAACGAGTGTGCTTTTGACCGCACGACTGAAGTAAAACTTCTGGGCTATTAGAGAAAGAGAGAAAGAAAATGTGTGCTCGCACCTCTCTCTCTTGCTCCTACAGTTATATACGAAACGTAACTCATTCTCTTTCTATCTTCACTATCTTATATCTCCCTCTAAACTTCCGTTCGCCTCGCCCGATCACACTTTTCGTAACGCTCTCGTCATGCATTCACCAGCTTACTCCCCAAGTCAAGCGTGCGTAAAGCAGTTTTATTTTCAACAATACGCGGTTTTTTATTAGTGAAATGAAATATATTTATATTTTTTGAGTCTAAATAATTTCTTTACCGTTACAATTTTACGACAGAATGCACTGGCGGCAGCAACTACTTCCGTACAATGTAATGACGAAAGAACAATGGACTTCATCTTTAAGTCGACAGGTTTAACTAAGTCCAAACAGGTCTACGATACGGAACCAACGCTTTAAATTAAAGTGTTACCATTGAAGCTTTGTAATAACGTTAGGATATGAAAATAAAATAATTGGTGTATTTCTATAAACCATAAGTATATGGTATATAGAAATACACCTACACACTCTACACACTACTAAAGCTACATCGAAAATAGCACCTCGCAGTAGGCCCGTTACAAATAAAAACTCATTCAAAAATTATAATAATTTATTGTAAAGGAACATCAAAGAAATATTTTGTTGTGTAGTGTTGTCTCTTATCGTGGGTTCGAGTCTCACCCAAGACAAAGAATTGTATGATGAACACGATCATTTAATTTTGATCTGTGTATGTATGTGTAGTTTATCTAGTGTAATATGTTATGTATCTATATATAGGTTTGTTTATCAGTAGTCTGGTTGCTGTAGTAAAGGCTCTACTTAGATTAGGAGTATGAGATTTACGAATTTATTGCTGTTATTAATTTAAAAAAATATTTTCTTTTTATTACGAAATCTTTATCACATGCAACTAATATAGTTTATAGTACAAAAATGCATTCTGTAATTTATTTCTATCTTCCACGCCTTAATAATGTTTACTTTTGCGTGGTAAATAATAGAGGAGAAAAAGAACAATTAAAGTGGGGAATCTAAGGTTTATATGTATTAATGATTTTCTAAGGTAGTCATGTTTAAATCATTGCTGATTCTATCAATAATGGCTTATTTGATGCCAATGATGATTGAATAAAGATTTTGTGAAGTAAAGATAAAATGATCACTTTGTTTCAATTTAAATTGTGTGATTATCCAGTGTAAATGTTGACCTATCTATTATTATTATTATTATTCTCTTTATTTACTTTATATACATATTATTTACATTTTTAAATATACACTTTATAAAAAAATACATTTAAAAATATAAAAAATAGTAGACCACCGACATCGGGTACAGGGACCAAGACACCGGTGGTTAGGACTCCAAAGATAGGAACCTCCTCACTATACGAGCCGTGTCAAGGAGGACTGCCTTCTGCATCAGACCCTTGATCCAGCCATCCAACGTGAGCCTCTTAAGGTGTTGGTCGAGGCTCTTGGCTATCAATCCATGAGCAGATACGACTATCGGAACAATGATCACTGAATCAACATTCCACATATCGACAATCTCGTGAGATAAATCCAAATATTTAATTTGTTTTTCTTTTTCAACTTTCACGAGATTCTCGTCATGAGGAACGGCGATATCAACAATCATTGCGCGGCGCTCTAATCGATCTATCAACACAATATCAGGCTTATTGGCAACAATTATTATTTTATTATTATTATTATTATCAAATACGGGTGGTACGATAGGATAAAAGTTCTCGTCATACTAGTCAATGAAATAAAATTCAATTCTTTCGTCGCTCTTTACCGAGTGAGTGAGTTTATTGGTTTAAAAATCGTAGCTGCGCATGCGATGTCTTATGCATGCACATTATGAAGCGTATTAAATTCTTATACATCCCTGATGCTTCAGTGATAGTTAAAAAATGATAATATCTCACTCAGATCAGATCATTATGTATCTAAATATGTATAATGTGATTTAATTGATCCAGATCTGTTTCTGCACAAAATATGCAAGTATCCGTGTGGTGACAGATTAGGAATACGGAGAGTCACCGCCCCTATTCAATTGCATCCCATCCCATCCAGTCTGGCCAGCGTGTATAGTATAGCAGGCTTAAAACCTCCTTTCTAAGGAGAGGCCTATATCCAGAGTCTATATTTCTAAGGAGAGGACTATTAAAGGCTAATGATGTGATAAATAATAATCCCCTTGTTGTGTTCAGCTATTTACTTCTTAAATAATTATACCAGTCTTAGATAGTAGTGTAACTTCTCTAGAAATAATGAGAACTGGTATCTTTTCCCTTTTTAAAAAGGAAACGCTTATAATATTCGATAACATTGTTGTATTTTTCGGTTGGAAAATCTTCAACGAAAATCTAAGGGTGAATTTTATTTTAAGAACTACAAACTCAAGCTAAAATCAACTTTCGAGGAGCGATTCCCGAATTGGAAACTATCTAACATACTTTCTGTGTGGTGACGGATTAAGAATACGAAGTGTCATGAGAGCCGGCTAAGGAAGCAAACTACGCAGGACAACAGCAATGCAAAGAGAAGGAAAATTTGACAGAAATCCTATACGAACCAGTTGGCCAGCTTGGTATAGTAGGCCCAAACCTCCTTTCTGAGAAGAGCTCTATGTCCATTAAAGGTGGTCTATTAAAGGCTGATGAAAATACTCTTATATACGAGTTTGTTTACTTATGTTCAGCACTCAAGACTGACTCGTACTTGACCCGATTTAATTTTTCATTTTTATTCTATGAACGGAGGTTGTAATCATCGAAAATGATATACATCCGCAAATTCTTTTGTTAAACGCTTCTCGTGTTGTCGCCCATTTGATTCGTCCCTCCCCAGATTTGCGGTCGCCCTCGGTTGTTTTCTCCTAGGGGCCATAAGAAGGGAGTGATAGACCCCATTTGAGTCTGGCCGTTTTATTAGTTAAAATATTGAAGTACGCGTTTCGGCTTCCGCAGTTGGAAATGAGACTGACACTGACAACTGAATGTGAAACAAAATATGCGGGTTCTAAAATGTTCGTTGTCTGATTGGTAATAAATGAAGTGTTTGTGGTTATAACGGTAAATGATTTTAGGGCCATTAATTAAGAACTAGATAAGCTTTTAATAGGCTTCAAAAGAAGGAGAAGGTTAATTCGATTGTATTTTTTTTTGTTGTTACGTTTACTTCAGGATTCCGTTGTTTATGAAAAGATTTGGGAAAATCGTTTTTTATGTTGACGGAGGTTATTCTTCCTGTTTGTTCCATTTCAATTGGAAGAAATAATGCGCGGTGCAATTTTTCTACAAATTGAAAACGGGTGGCAAATTATATAGTGAAGAATAGAATATTTTACATATTTTTTTTCGGACATCTGACATACAACGCCATCTAATTTCAAACTAAGCAGAGCTTCTACTATGAGACTAGAGTGACTGCTAAAATACTTATATACTTTTTTTTAAAATACTTACATAGGTATTATACATAGAAAACACTCAAACTCCGAAAAAATATTTGGAAATCATACAAACATTTGGCCCGACCCGGGAAACGAACCCGAGACCTTAGCGCAACAGTCGACTACGCTACCATTGCACCACCAGGCAGTCATTATTATATAGGCGTATTGAAATAGATATAATAGTTTTTGTAATTACTTTCTTTGCCGTGTTGAAAATAGACATTTACACGAGTGTGAATATAAATCCGCTTCTAAATAAATTAAAGTAATAAAATAAATCGAAAACGGTATATTGTATGTACAGAACAGTGTAAACAATAAATCAAAAAGCATTTTCTATCTTGTAATTAATTTTTAATTTAAAAAAGTGATGAATCGACTTGTTTTAATACCGTCTAGTAATTGTCTTTGAACTACATGCGTCGTGGTTTGTAAAACCCATTACATAAATTTCTTTCTTTATTCAATTAGAATCAGTTAGAATGTCTATAATCCAATAGTACTCAAGGTATAACAGAATGTTAAAAAAGTACCTATGTAACTAATATAAAAAAATAAACCGATCAGACATCTTTCCTGTATAATTTCATACATGCCAACAGAATCGTATTAAAGTCATCAGTAAACAAATCAATGGTCAGTTCCGAATCCAAGAGATCGATCCGCATTTGCCTTGGCCGAGGTGTGACATGAAGGCATTACAAATAACTTGTGTTTTCTTTTACATTCTCAACATTATACATTTACTGTAATAAATTTGAATGCTGGTCTACTGCTCTGATTGAAGAACAACAGTGGTTAGGACACCGTTGAGTACTTAGAAATTTCTTAATTCGCTGTGCAACACTTGCAACGATAATGTTTCCAATTATGTAACAAAAGTATTCCTTTCTGGATCATGAATATTCAAGTATTTAATTACATATTTACTAGAACGCAATACTACGTAACAGATGATTTTTATCTCGAGTTATTTAAATGAAACACGAACGACGGTGCAATAGGCACCTTCGTTATATAATATCGATATGTTACAAAGTTTTCTTTATTTTTTTGCAACAAGGTTAAACCATTACTGGTTCGGTGTGATATGTTGTTTTGTACGCGGGTGCAAGACAGCGGCGAAATGGGGTTAAGCAATAATAAATGTATTTTTTACTAATGAAAGATATTCTTTGGTATACCTTGACTACAAAATAAATGATAAGTAATACAAGGAAAATGTACTTACATTTAAGAAAAAATATTTGCAGATACATCTGTGAAATCATTGAGCAGATAATATCTTTTTTGGGAAACCTCCTTTGGGCCGTCATACCTCCAAGGCTTGCTTTGGGGCGGTCTGTCGGAATCGAAACTATAACCACATAGTGTGCCTACCTTAAATATGAGAGATTCGATTCTTAAACAGCTTTTATTAAAACATCTAGAGCAGAAAACATTTGCAGCAATCTTAAAAAGAGAGGAATGTACTAGGAAATGCGAAATCTATGTTTCCGATTGAAATCTTTAGCAAAATTATTGTAATATACTACTTTTACATTAAATATACGTAACATCTAATTTTAGACATTATATTTTATGCAGATATGTATCAATTATATAAGTAAAGACCTGAATTCCTTGCGTTTAAGCTATATACCTACTTATACAAATAAATAAAATGTTAATGTCTGTTTGTAATGTCAAAATAAGAGGTATTTTTCATGCTCACACGGTTATTTGCACGATACCTATGCCTAAAAAACCAGTTTAAATATTTTTTGTCTGTCTGTCTGTCTGTTTGTTGCGGGTAATCTTCAAAACGGCTAGACTGATTTTGATAATATTTTACTACCAGGTAGCTGTCTATATAAGGATAACTTAGGCTATATTTTCTCTCAGAAAAACCTTATAAAATTTTGCTCGGTCTGGGAATCGAACCCACTAAGACGGCGCTTTTCAAGTTCCGCGCCAACGAAGTCGCGGCCACAAGCTAGTAATGTTTAAATTAGATAGAACCTACGTATTCCTAATCCTAGTGTCTTAATTTAGGCCTCTTATCTTTTAAGTAGTTTTCTTGCCCTTTTAAGTTGTGTAAAGTTGTGTGTGTAAACACAAATTTGTCCAAAAATTAATGTTTAATTAATTAAACGTTTAACATTACTGTAAGTTGTACAAACTGTTTGAGTGAATAAATGTTATTTATTATTTATTTATTTAAACTTTTGAAATAAAAAACAAATGTCTTCAATACGTTATAATTGTTAATTTATTACACTTATTTATTTAAAAATCTTCGCGCCGTTCAGTACATACAGACAACTCACCAACAGCGACCGTGGAGTTCACCATTAAGTTTACCTTGCCTAGTGGGCGCAGCCTCCTTTTATGTAAAAGAGACAACACCAGTGCCTTACATCCTGAATAAAAACTTTTTGTTAGTGTAACTTTAATCGTATAGAAAATAATATATCAAGAACATGTTTTTTCTTAACAAACGAATTGATAAAAATCTTAAATTAAAAATATTTAATTCACAAGTATACAACCTGTCTATTAACATAAGAATGGCGGTTTCACCTGTACATTCTAGAAAAGGAACTTGGCATTTGGCATCATGTCAATGTATGTCATTGCAAATAGTTTTTGTCTGAGTTTTTTTAAGGCCGACCTATCTGACGCCAGTCCGCCTCGGAATAGTATTCATTTTGAGACCTGACAAAGGTAAAAAGGTTAAATGAGGTAAGGAAAACCTATTGGCCGGGCCTATCCCTTGGCCTAATCAGGATAGGACTACGACTGCAGTAGCTCAACGAGGCCGGGGTCGATTACGTCCGTCCTGTGACTGGACAGGCCTCAGGACGAGGACATTAACGAACCTTTACTGACTATTTCTATTTACTGCACTTAAGGTGAGACTGCGTATTATACTAAGAATATTGGATTGGCACATGCTCTAACAAATACATTGAGCGTTACTCGGCTCAGCATTTCCATATCGTATGTATTGAGAAACTTTCTTTCGCCTTGGCTGGCCTTGTGCCAGTATAACAGTATGATAAGTCAGCCTTCCTTGAGTTTTATTTGAATACAGTACGCGTTGTGCATGATAATTGTCAACTGTACCCAATATTTTAACGCGTCCAGGTCTATCTAGGTGTACCTGGACCAGGTTCGGAGGTTTCTAATGCGGCGAATCATTCATGCGGATGATAACATTAATCAAAAAGACGCTTGCAATCTGCACAAATTCTAAAAATATCACCAAAACTGTAGCTTCTTTTAAAGTATTGTTTGACTCGTTATTAGATCAATAGGGGATTATAATTTAGGGCATCTCACACATCCATACTAATATTATAAATGAGAAATTATGTCTGTCTGTTTGTCTATCTGTCTGTCTGTCTTTACTTCTGTTACCTTTTCACGCTTGAACCGCTACGATCCGCGAGGAACCGCGAATAAAGGCTAGTAATAAATATACCTACATGAAATTAAAAAACGTTAGAACTATATAGTTCTAATTATTAACTCGATAAAAAAGAAGTTCCTCACACACCTATAGCAGACTAATAAGATTATTATGCGAGAGTTGTATCTCCGAAAGCGTATTTTATCATTTCTAGAACCATCTCAAAGTAGATTTAATTCACGTTAAGTACAACTGATCCGATAAAATATTGTGTAGTAATACGCACCGCAGCCTCTTTACACTTGGAACAGTAACGGCGGGACGGTAACATGGATCGAGTCGGCCGGTGACATTCCTTCGAGACGAAATCGAGAGTCAACTCGTACGCAATCGTTATCGAGTGGGATTACCGGAATCTACAGCGTTGGCGAACTACACGCCTCCTTACGAGATGGGTTTGGTTTCCTGCTTACCAATATATTTTCTTTTGGGTTGATGTTTTTGTTTTTAGACAGTTGCATCGTTGATGTTTATTTTTTAATAGATTTAAATATTTCATAGTAATTGACACATCTCACACACGGCCGTCTAATCCCAAACTAGGCTGAATCTGTACTATGGTAACTTGCCGATAAACTTACTTCTATATTACCAAATACATACATATTTCTAGATAAATATACACCCCAACACAAAACAAATAATCGTGCTTATAAATAATGATAACCTCTTTTGTTTTTAAAGTCGGTTAGCCTTATAATGCTTACAAAAAGTTACAGATACATGATTAATCTAAAAAATATTAAATTTACAACACTATTTAATCTAATCATATACAATAACGTGCGCAAACTAAGTAGTAAGAACTCCTCTTAATCGAAGGTGAAGACCTCCTCTAGGTATCGCGCATATCGCGCAATATTTTTCCTGGGTGGGAGTAGAAATCACGACCTCTGGTGCCTGATCTATTTGGATAAGTCAGGATTGCCATCCATTAGAGTAACAGGCCAGTTAAAGTCATGAAGCAACGTATATATGCATGGGCGTACCCACAGTGGAGCAAGGTGGGCGCTTGCCCCACCCTCCATCGTGACTTACATACACCTGTTTTTTGACGTGACGAAAATTGTAAAACATTTTATGAAGTATTTACTGGTTGCATTGCAATTCATAATAAATGGTCACCCATCCATAGACCTACCTGGCTATAATTGCTTAACTTTGCAATGTGTTAACTTACTCGTTTACCACTTAGTCACGAGCCCCTTAATTTTGCCCCACTCCTAAGTAAAAGCTGGGTACGCCGATGCATATATGTAACATTTATATGTACTAAAACCTATTAACTGTGCTGTCAAAGCTACGTCACTGCACGATCAATATTATTATTTCTTTTACAACTTCACGATTGCAATAAATGCAAAAATATTATCAATCTCTTAATATTTAACTACTACAACTATCCGTGATCCTTGAGTGTAGGTTGATAAATTCCGAAATTAGTTACATAATAACCATTATTCAAAATTAGCGTATTACCACAACATGTGCCCACATTTTTAGAAATAGTAAGAATCCTGTTACAAGACCACAAAAGTGGTTAACGGTAGGAATTCTGTCAGCACCGCGTTATTGCTATTGTGGAGTTAATGACGGTCTATTTCACATATAATAAGAAGTCCCCTCAAAAGAAAACTACTACTGTACATACTGGCTTAGCTAACTTAGTATGTAACTTGAATGGTTTTTTTTTTATTTAAAAAATTATATTACACAGCTTCATGACACTATACGTCAATAATTTCGTTTAAAATTAAATTCTTTAACAAATAACAGAGTTTAGATCAATGATATTTAAGGAAGAAACGTTATATTCGTACTGCACGCACAAAATATTTGTGCTGGATCACTATACATATGTACATCTATTAATGCATTTTAGAACAAAACATACACTTACCTTTGGTATGATATTCCTTTATCTTTATTCAACTTTTTGTCGTAATTTGGGCACTTTCGGAATACGCAGGAAGGCATTTTATGAATTTTCTCGAACTAATTAGTACGTGCCTCGCTCGGAGTGGTCCTAATTAGGATCAATTCACAGAACGCGTTTTGTGCATTGGTGTCGTATCTCGTATCATACCTCTTGTTTGTATATAATGTCATTGGTTTAAATACAATTTTCGAAAATTATATTTTATCTCTTTAGTAGTGAGCGTATTCTAATTTTTTTTTACGACTTATATCGAATATCTCATTCATGTAGTTGATGAGATCATATAATTGTTCTTTAACTTTATTTCAAGTTGTACATACTGATATTATAAATGCAAAAATGATCAATTTTTTTTAGCTTTCACGCCTTTACCTAACCAATTTGTTGAAATCCAACATCGTAGTCGACGGTAGTCACTTACCATCGCGTGACCCGTCTACTGGTTTTCGTAAATTTCTGATTAAGTATTCTTAATTCCAAAAAATATTTATTTTTAACTTATCACAGCAACTTCAAGAGAGAAGGCGAACGAATCTATTTTATCGCACAAGTATCCATCTGTGCATTGAATAATTTTATTAATATCGTGTTATAAGTTTATGACGTGTCGTAACTTTGACTCGTAAATCGTGAACGTGATGTAAAGTGAAGTTATTGGGAACTTAAAATCGGAAGCTATCGACGCTGCAGTGAGCTATCGATCAACTTTTACGATCGGCACACGCAATGTCGATAATATCAAATTGACAAATTGACGAATAGGTGTTAGCATTTCTAGCCTTACAACATAATACGAGTACATTTTTTTTATTTAATACTCGTATATTTTAATTTTAATATTAAAATATGAAGAATCAAATAAAGAACTTATTTAAGTATTTTACTCATAATATAATTACTTATTGTCTAATTATTGAAATACGAGTTCTTAGTTAGGCCTCCCCCAACTTTGTGGCACATCCTCAGGTTTGTCCTTTACGTTTGGGGAGCATACGGGTCTGTCGGACTTAGTGACTAAACCATTAGATGTTTCGCTGTTTCTTTGGTCTCAATGAATCCGACTCTTTCAATCTATCAGCACGAAATTTAACTTTATATTTACTTAATACCATAAAAACAAAACTTGCGTACAAGATGATCAGTACCATAATTCAATTCAGAATTATTTTTATTAAATTCTTATAGTTAATAACAAGAGTTTATAGCTTTACGTACTAGATTGCGTTGTGCGTATAAAATGTTTTGTAAACGCTGTAAAAACTTCGAAAAAAGTAAACCACACTTAAAAACTACTAAGTGGGTTATAAATTTAACATAACATACAATTTAATAGAAAATTTTATCAACTTGACTATAAAGAAAGTTGAAAGCAACAGTAATAAATATTTGTCCAATATAATAAGAATAAATGACATTTTTACCTCTCAAACGGCCTCCGAGTAGATCTACTTGCAGGTCATAGCCGTAACCAGTGACCATATATTTTTTCAAGACATTACTGCCATATTTATCAAGATTTATGCTTAAATTTAAGTCTAAACGATACCAAGTATGGTTCTTTGACCTCTAATGTAATACATTAAAAAGTTACGCATATGTACAACAGGTAGTATATAAACTTGTATATTGCGTACTTTTGCTATAATGTTGCCTCATTTGACATAATCTGATGGATGGCTTTAGTAATAAATTCTTTGCTTCTGCTTCGTGTCCACAGATGATAAATGGTCTTATACTTTTTTTAATAGTCATTGAGAAAAATCTTTTAGAACATCTTATTGAAATGAGACTCTGTTCAGTTTCAAATGCGAGTTTGTTTTGAATCTGGAAAGATTTTACTTCATCTTGTTAAAAATAAATAAAGGGAGAGGGTAACAGTTTAAGGTAACAAAAGAACTGTGATCTAACCTTGGCCAGAATAACATACTGAAGAGCTTTTTTTTTTTTTTTTTTTTTTTTTTTTTTTTTTTTTTTTTTGTGTTTGCAGAATTGTACTTGCTCTTTAAAAAGCAGGTTTACCAGAACTTCTTCGGGATAAAAGTAGTCTATGATTATTCTTTGCCGTTTTTTGTTTTTCTTGTTTTAATTTACGGTATACGCAAAACGCTCAACGCAAATCATCTTTATTAACTTATTTCTCTAAACTTTACTTCTTTTAATATTACAGACAATTGAAGTTGTATAAATCTTTTGTGACAATGTAAGCTAAAGTCCAACACTCAATGACATCGATTGTTTATTAACAAAAAAGATTTAAACACACGTCCCAAATAAAAAGGTAACCGATTGTATAATGTATTACACATTTTAAACAGCTTATACAATTGATACAATGGCGGTTAATTACGTAAATGTTAACAACAAACTTATGAATGGGGTGTTTTATTTTGTAAGACGAAACGAGGTTTAACTTTTCACACACTTGCTGATGTTGATAATACTTTTCCGAGTGTTGGTACATGCTCCAGTGTCATACTTATAAACGCATTACATATAAGCTACTTCTGCTGCTCTTAAAACCATAGCTGTAACGTTCAGTAGTTCTAAAATGCTTACTACACGGTTACAGAATATTTAGATGACAAATTTGCTTGGGATTGATGCTGTTCACTCCTACATTTGAAAGCGATGAACATTTAATTTTTTGTTGTAATTCGTATTTCGTTTGTTTTCAATTTCTTTACTTGAAATTTAATTGTATAATTATTGTTTGTGTAAGTGTGAGTACAGTGTAGGCTTGTAATGTTAGTTCATATTTTAGTAACTTTATGGTGGTTTTGACTGTTTCCACGGCCCACTTAAGTGTCCTGCAGGCGGTAGTGTGGTGTTCCGAGTTGTTGATCCTGACTATATCGGTTAGGCTATACAATGGCTGGGGCTCGTATGCCTTCTGTATGGACGGGCCAACTCAATGCTATGGTCCTTTCTTTAAAAGGCCAACCTAGACCCTATACTGCACTCACAGAGTTCTGTTTAACATTGTACACGGACTTAAAAAAAAGACTCCTCTGTGGTTTGTTTCGGCGTTTCTTCCCAGAGCGAGTCTTAGGAAATACTGGCGCCTTCTAACTGTAAAGTCCGACTTGTAAATATATCTGGAAAGAGTAACTTGCATAAATAAATATCATTTCATTTATGTTAATTGTTCTCAGATCGAATCTTTAATGACTGCTTTGTATTCGAATACGAATAGAATTACGGAGAGAAATAAAAAAATATAGCATTATTGCTAAATGAAAAAAATAACAATTTAATACTATATATGGCTGTTTACATAAAAATACATTTTATATTACTACAATGCTTCATATATGACAGTAGCCAGAGAGCTTTACGGCATACGATGGTATGCCACGGTATGATGGTATGGTATACGACCACGGCTATCCTCTGAACCTCACGTTGTTTACATGTTAAAATAAAATGTGTATTATAATTTATAAGTTGTGTACTTATTCTTAAATATTGAATAGTTTTGTAAATAATAATGAAGGCCGATTTTTAAACGGCTATACTAAATTCGATAAAATATAGGTTAATATATTGTTTCGTAGTCAGTCGCTACGTTGCCATTGAATGGATTTAGAAGAATAGTTGTTTGGCTATATCAAGCATGTACACATAATTTTTGTCTCTGACAAATTTTCAACTTTCGGGGGTGTCCCAGCTCAGAGGTTTAAGCGATCGCCACGCCGCTCCCTACTACGCCTAGTGTTGTGGCTTCAAACCCCACATGGGACGATACTTTGTGTGATCCACAAATGGTTGTTCTGAGTCTGGGTGTTCTTTTGTGTCCGTTTCATGTATGCTTGTAAAGTCCCCCGCGACACAGGATATATTCCTAATGCGGGAGTTGTCTTTTAAAAAGAAGACGAGAATAATATACATAGAACAAGAACCTACAACACTCGACGTAGCGACAGCAAAAACCATTACGTTATTTATCCAGTCAGTAAAGGTGAAAGGAGAGATGTTATAGTCATATTAGTTAACAAGATTACAATTCTAAATAATATGGTAACATCTCCAACCAATCCAGGTCACGGAGTGTACTTCCGTATACGTAAGCCAGAATGAATACGTTACACACATAAGAGTTACAAAATACCCGGCGTTTACGACGCGATGATATTTCAGTTCTAATTTCCTGACATTTCCTGCCTCGGTGTATAATACCATGATACTCAGGCGGCGATTGCTTCAAGAACTTTATGGTAGCACGTTACTTATGTAAGAGGTTACTTTCATGTCAAATTTAATGCCTTATTTTCACTGCTGTGCATGATTGTACATAAAAAGGTCTTCTAATGACGGCGCCGCTTTTTACAAACATTAATCCTGTTGTTGTACATGTCGAGTTTTGGTCAATTATGCTGTTGGTAGATTTCTTAACGGATGTAAAGTCGTGGTCATCAATCTTAAGTATTTAGATGATAGTTGTATAATCAAAAGTTCATGTCATTTCCTGAAAATGAAACTGTTCTAGTTGATTAATGAACAAAAATAGGTTTACATTGAGGATTGTTGTAAATAAAAACATCAAAACTTTTACTTAACTTTGAGTTATCATGGAATCCAAGGCTAAAGAAATAAAACCTAAGATGAGAAAACAACAGACATTGAAGTATGGTAATAAATAAAATCACTACCAACTTATAATATTACCCGCTAAACTTTGCTTTGAACAAATATTATTTGCTTTTTTAGTAGAAGACTGTCGCTATCAAAGAACATAAGTATTTCATTATGATTAATACGGCCCATTAGTTTAGAAATTGCAGCTAGTAGGCTACAGAAGCGAGCGAAACCGCAAGCATACCTAGTGTCATATAAAAAAGAAAAACCCTCTATAATAATACATAATGATTAATATAAATTTTATACTTTGTGACATTTATAATGAAACTGCAACTATTTACACAAATGATGTACAGAGAAACCCGTTGATATAAATCATTTCGGCTTCAAGTTATGTCTCGTCCGACTAGTATAGATGTGCGCTTTCTTAATGTGATTTCTATCAGTAGATTTCTACATTTGTTTACACTCTGTATATAATTATGTGTAGTAATAATGATATAGTGCCTTGTGATGGATGTATTAAGGATATATTTTGCAAAATTTGCTTGATTGATAAAAAACGAAACGTCAATTTATTTTCTTGTGTTGTGTGAATCTAAATAATTTAATTTATTAAAAGAAACATTCTAAATAAACATGTATAACTAAAATATTATAAACATGTATACACTTATATGTATGCAATTGGTCCCAGTTTCATGAATTAGTTATACAATGTTTGGAAGTTTCTGTCAGATGTTTCATTTTTTGACAATAATTTGTCAGGCCTTTTCGCCGAGCCCCAAGACCCTATAGGATACTTTATACCTATTTTCGGATTCATAAAAAGAGCAAAATCATCAGATTCGTCACGTATGTGTTAATTGGCTTTGCAAGTCTTATGCGACTGGAATTGTCAGCTACGTGAGCTACGTTAACCGCTTACCATCGGGCAAGCCGAGAGTATAAAAACTATTAGTCGTCTAAATAAATTAATACTACATCTATTTAGACCATTACATTAACATTTAAGTAAAAAATCATCCCACATTTTTTTACATAAAATCTGCGTTTTTTATTTTTGTCACTCAGTGCCGAGTTTTCGTATAAAGTATTCTATGAGTAATCTGTGATATAGAGTATTCTGTGTGTATTATAGAGTATTCTGTGTGGAAATACTAGTTCTTAAACCTACCTACCTACTTCATTTTCACACGCCGGTTTTTGTTTTCTAAAAAAGTTTTAGTGTACCATTGTTTACTGCGCAGCGCGTGTTTGTTCTAATCGAAGCAACCTGTTTAATAAGACACATTGATAAATTTTCGCTGCGTAGTATTGTATTTCTACCAGAGATGAAGGTCATTTATTAATCGCCAATGAAACCCTGTCCAAATGGTGACGGATTAAGAATACGGAGTGTCACCATATTCATACCGTGGGTGTCGTAAGAGCCAACTAACGGCAATAACCACGCTAGACAATAGCACTGCAATGAGAAGGAAAACTTGACACAAACCATAGACCGTCGATACGAACGATAGCATTGGACTGACTGTTAATATTGATGAATGGAACCCTGATTACAGTTTATCGGCACTGCAGATACAAATAGCTGCTTACAATCAGGTGGGCCTTATGGTTGTTTGCTAACTTAGGTATATAAAAGTATCTAATCCAAAACAAACCATTAAGCTAATTAAATCTGATGATACACTTATCAGCTTAGCCTCCCTCCCCGTCTTCTCCCCACCACACTGTAATCTTGTTGGTCACGTGAAATCATACTTAACTTGTTATAAACTTAATTAACTTGTTTTTGTGAGACACGTGAGGTGCATATATAGTGTTTCGGATTTTGCCAAAAAGCAAAGAAGATTAACCTGTTACATAGTTCATGTTTTTTTTGCTTTAGTTCACCTGATTTAGTCACACACACACAATCTCACAGCTATTGATTGATGGACAACTGTGCTCAACGTAGCTATATTTTTAACAGAGAAATAAATACGTTCTACTTTCGCAGGGCTTGAAATAGCCATGTGGCCATGTAGGGCTTTCACCACATTAAACAATTGTCGTGTGCCAATCTCTTCGCCTCAAATGAGTTAACCGCCTAAACCACATTGTTACAACGGTGGCGACCCACCTAGTGCTTATTTACTAGTGCACGCATGAAGGATTCCCCTTCACAGTGCACATTTTTGGTTGTTTAGACCAAAACTGAATTCAACAACCTATCTACCAAACCTAAACACGAGTCCCCTTGGCATAGTCTGCACACCACGCTTCTTAATTCCTTGAATGGGAAATTTGGCGGTTATATCGATTATTATATATCGTTACTAATGAAAGTATTCGATTTAAACAACTCCTCAGCAATAAAAAATAATGATTCAACTTAGTTCTTTCATTAGTAAATAGATATTATACTTATATATTTGTAATATAGATGATCACTTTCACTTATCAACTCTAAGAGTCTTCACTTATGAAGAATGTGAAATATAGAATAATCCCGTAAATAAATCAGACAAGGATTATGATGATTAACATCCGGCAAGCGTCCATTATATCGTCGGGACGACCACCTCCGTAGACACAACAAAGCGTCGTTTATTGTCATCAGACTCGTTAATAGATATTAACTTAATGGTTTTGTCTTGGAATTGCTATGCATACCTTAAGTTTTTGTCGTAGATGGGCTACTAACACTATCCCAGTACCGATATGCATTATTTAAAAAATAACATCGGTACGTCATATTACATAAACCTATATATGATGTCTAGTACAAACAAGTTTAATTTTAAATGGGCACTGATTTAATAGATAGTAAGTAACAATTTGAGAAACTGGTAATACATGCGGATGAAATTCCTAGTAAGTATTTTAAATATGTAGTTAACTTATGTCACTTACACTCGTCCCGTTACTAAGTACCAAGATTGTTGAAAATTATAACAATTACTTTATTTTTAATTGCCAACTTTTAGGGTAACAATAAATAAAATTATAATTCAAACAAAAAACAACGTACTTTATTAGCTAATTAAATTAAATTAATCTGTGGGACTCGTCCAAATGAATCATAAGAACCCAGGTTTTACTTGTTGCTACTGAAGAGTACCACTACCCACCTCCTGGCTCTATCGTAACGTTAGCTCTTAAATGATTGACATTAGCAGTATGTTAAAAATTTACTTCCAAAATTTGTATACGTAGTTACAAGTGAAGCTAAGAAAAGCGTCTTAAAAGATGCGGGAGGGAGAGATTAGAAAGACATGTATTTTTATTATACTTAAGCTTAAACTACTGTTTTAAAAATTATTATGCTGTGTCCATGTGTTTCTTTTGTTCTCCTGCAACTTCACTTAAGTTATATGAATGATTATGTGTTGTTCTCAGTGAGTGAGTGAGTTCTGACACGACTCGATTCCAGTTTCCCAGAGATGCTAAAGCGGACGAGATTGAGTCTGATCTGTCACAGTCTATATTTTTGCCTTATCGAACTTTAGAAACTAAAACATGTTAAAATAACATTTTATCACTGTAGCATACTTACTTAGTCTTGTGAAAGTTAAGTAAATAGTAATTGTTGAGAATTCATCCAAAAAACCGTTACATAGTTTGCCAATATAGTTAAAAAATACAAACATTAATTGCATTAGTCATACAGTTCGCTCATTACTTAGTAGTCAGTAAAGCGAACAAGTCGTGGTTACTGGATTAAATATGATTAAATATGATTCTATTTACCTTTCCAAATCTATATCACATAAAAGCGAAAGGGAGTTTTGTTGTTTCGAAAAAACAGTAAAAGTATGCATATCATACCATAGTTGTATGTAAGATCTTGTATGGTATGGAGTAAAAAAAAAACTAACTAACTATTTATTATTTTAAATACTCCATGTATTTACCACAGCAGAATCTTTAAGCATCCAACACCCTTATAAAATTACCTTTCTACGATGTCTATGATAATGTTCCTGATAGATTCTTTTAACCTATCTTGTATTCTATTGGTCTGAATTTCTTAGTATATATTGTCATTAATGCAGATATATGACTGTCTGCTCCTTTACTGAACTTCGACGTCTAAAACAAAATATGAGCTACATATGTAATAAAATCTATTGGTTTGGATTAAAAAGTATTTTTTTTTTCTATAAAAGCAGTACATGATGTCTCTTTGTAACGTGGACTGCTAGAATAAAGAAAGATTCTGAAAATATGAAAATAATTAATTAATTTTCATTTTTTTGTTGCAGGTACGATCTTTTTTCTTTTCCTGTACAATTGTCGGTAAGATCAAGAACGCCGATAGATGTCGCACACAGTTTTTTTTTCTATTTATAACTGTTAATTATTTATCTTTATGTTATAACGACATTAACTGAAGACGTTTAAACTACTGATTTATCAGTAACATCTAGCTTGTGACAATGTCACCTTATCAACAACGTTATCTGTCGGTCAATCTGCGCAGTCATCGCGGGCTCGTAGGGCACTGACATTCTGAACTGAATAATAATTGTTCCGTGCGCGTTGATATTAAATGTTGTTTTTATGTTGTATTTTGATATTATATTAGTTCGGTTCGTGTCTGGCATAGCCACCGGTAGTTGGTATCCGAGGGGATTTCTGCACAGAAAAAAATAAATAAAAGAAAGGGTGTAGTGTACAATGCAATCATCTTTCGGACAGCCTCCGTTGGGTATGTAGGTCTTATGTAGAATGTGTATATCTGACTCTAGGATGGGTAATAACCTAAAAAAAATAAACAACGCTGACCTACTTTTGAATAGAATCGAATATAATTGAAATGAATTTTTAATTTGAAGGATTAAAATAAACTTATATCCCTTCAAATGAAACTCGGGCCTCTACTGCAGATAAAATGTATATTTTGTTCTATCTACAGTTTTATATAGAGCAAATTTAAGTCGAAATTAATTATGGTACTGGGTTGGATTAAATCCTAAGTAATGCCGTAGTAGTAAGTAGTCGTGTGGTGCTCCTAAGGAGAGGCTTGTGCATTGACTGTTAAGGACTGTTGATGATGAATGCCTTTTAAAAAAATGGACTAATGGAAATAAAAATCACAACATTGCATGTGATATTTAAAATGTATTATTTCGCAAGTTTAGTTGGTAATACCAATAGCAAAGTCAGTTATCAAATATTACATTGAATTGGTCGTAACTACTGATATAGTGATTATTAAACAGTCACGAATGGCTCTCGCGTGAAGTACTATAATTTATGCAATAGCTAATCAATGTTATTGGAATACGGTTAATAGTTGCTGTTTATAAGCATGTATAAATTGTTGTGACGCTCACAGACAACACTGCTGTGCCAATCCAAAAGACAGTAACTCGACATACAGTATTTTGCCTTAACAACGCTCAATCAGTTTCTTTACGTCGCTTTAGTACCATAACAAAGGTGTATTTTAGAAAAGACAATAATCTAAAAAATACTGAATTGTATTGAAATTAGGGTCTTAACATGGTAAAAAACTGTAACAAAGCTTTCAATGTCAAAAGTCGTTTTCAAATACAGTGTATTGGACTGGCACGGCAGAACAGCAGTTTATAATAATTTTCTGTTAATTGGCTGTAAAGTTGGGCGTTTACATGGTAAAATAACAAACGATGAAAACAAACGAATAAAATCTACTACTACTAGAAGAAAACAGTGTGTATTTGAATGTAGGTCAAACCAGCCAAATATCAATTCCATATATTTGTAGGAAAGATGTGATGTGAAACCGTTCGTAACTAACAGTTTTTTTTTAATATAACTTTTATTTATGTTTACTTAAAGGATCTATGTATACATATTCTTTTTTTATCATGAAATTCATACTAAAAATTATCCGCCAAATCAAACATGAATGTTTTATTTACTAATAGGAATAATTTCTTACATAATAAAAGCTAGTAGGTTAACAAAGAAAGTTTTATTTAATTTAGTTTATGCTGCCAAAACAGACTTTCCAAATCCAAATTATTTAAGGTATTTACTCTGCTAACTTTATATTCTCATTAGTCATCGTGTCTTGATAACACTGGTATTGAATTATCTCTTATGGAAACGAGCACTCAAAGATAAATTTGAAATTTTCTTTAACATCATCGAAATTTTCCTGTCCTTTTCTTAATTTTAATTTTAATTTGTAATCTAAGGAATTGCAAGGTATTTTCGCTGGTTTCTTTTAAGAAATTGTTTTCAGAGAAGCCAAGGCAAGAAAGTAAAACGGGGTTAAAGGAAAAACCATTTTTTCATTTACCCTAGGGGATAAGAGATACCGCATGTTACGGATGGCAAATGTTACTGAGACTACAGAAACTCCAAAAGACCGGAGGTCTCATACCCTGATGTTCTATCTTGTGATTTAAGGCTCCACCGAGATAGGGACATACACTTTTCATAATAATGATAATAGCTGTTTATATTCAATTTCATAATTACCTTCATGAATTGCTGAAAAAAGAAATGACTATTCTTCAATACTGGTGACGTTTAGTTTATAAAGACGTACCACCAAACAAATGATTCAGAGTCCTCATGACCAACACTAGCCATAACATCTTAGCAAAACAACGCCCCTTAGGCTGGTCGAGTTAAATACATATTCATGAATGAATGATTCACCATTTAACCTTAATGCTTGTATAGAATAATACCTACCTGGTCCTGGCTACTATGTTACAGTAACTGGGTATGGTATTAGGTAAATTTGGTTATGTGAAAATGGAAGATAAGTCTCTTTATTACTGCCCTTAATATTAATTCAGGAAGCCCTTTGTTTAATTATAAATGAAAACAAAACAAAGAATATTATTATATCAGTTTATCGTTTAAATGTTTTCGTTCGTCTAAAATGGACGCTCAGAGAGCAAAGACTCGAAAATCTCTTCGTATAAAGTTATTTATTGTTAATTGTTTTGTGTTATTTATCACCACTTTCGACCTCACTGTAGGTTATGTCACTTCTAAGGTTCGAGGTAAACGAACAATATGTACACATGTTGTTAGATCTTTATGTGACTCATGCAAACAATTACAATGCGATCCACGTGAAAACGACCACAATATTGTCATATGTTGTAACTTCGTAAGATCTGAATCAAGGTTACGGCTAGCATGACTAAATAACGTAGTGACGTAGTAAAGAGTACATGGAATGTTTTTTTATACAGTTAAGATGGCAAATATGCACACTCGCATACAGTAGCGAGTACACATTACTTACATAGTAGACTATACTTCGTCCTCGTCCTGTAGAGCTCTAGATACTCTACTAACCACCAACAAATAACAAAACCAAGTTAATAAAACTGTCTAATCGTGATGTTCGGTAAAGTGGGAAATTTGCTCTAGCGTTGTTTACTGACGGACTTAAACAGCAATTGGTAATTACACAAATTACTTAATTCCAATCACGTTAATGTTAAAAAATAAGGAACTTGGTGTGCGAATTACAGGAAAAATACTTAATAATATAGCAATCGCCTGGTTGCTTGTCACAAAACCGCAAGTTGATTTCCATTTACATGATAGATTCCTTAACGTCATTTGCTAACAACGCATTCAAATCACGTGAAGAGGTGTCACAATAAAATCATATGTTGTAACCAAGGTCGTAGCAGTACAATGAATTAAAATGACGGACTTGAGTCGGAAGTTGCGTGTGGAAAGTGTAAGTAAAATTTTACGGGCCGTACACTGTATGTTAATTGAAAGCACCCATTACTGGTAATTACCAGACTTTCTACAATCCCCATATAACATGCTATGTTGTTACGAGTACGTTTAGATTGCCGTGGCCAAAGAAAATTGATTGAAATCGGTTTGAGATAACAAGACTTATGGGAGACAGTTCACGCTATACTCATTCAAGTGTTAAGGATAACAATTAAAATCAGGTATAACTTGTGTGAATTTAACTTATCTGATTAGGCGGCCGTTGGAAATCGATCTATAATTTCCTGAGACTCAAAAGCAGGGCCTGCCCCGGTCCTCCTACCAGAAATAGGTCTGAGGCTTTTTTTTACGCGATAATTTAGAAATAAATTCAGAAATTCCGTGTGAGAAGACTTTCTAAGGAGAGGCCTGTGTCCAGCAGTGGATTATTAAGGGCTGGTGATGATGATGAGTTCAGAAATATATTTTGTTTTAATGTGTAACAAGGTCTTCTGTTTTCTGCTTCTCTGAGTTTTCTTCTCACTTGCTTTATGCATGTTTTAACTGATTTTATTCTCACAACTCACTTCACCGCTTTTTGCCAAGGTGACAATCTGTTATGGTTTTCTCGTATAAAAAACTTATCATTGAGTTTCTTGAAAGCTTATCTTTATATAAGATACTCCTCCTACTTCACGTTAGCTTATTTTTTTATTTTAACGTGATACCGAAAATTATTTGCACATGCTGATTCAGTGTTATAAAAGAGATACAGAAGCCTTATGCCTTTGAGTAATTGTCAAAAATTGAACGTTTGTGAGTGGAAATGCTTGTGCAGTCATTTTCATTTTCATAATAAAAAAAAAACATTATTGCGTTGGCTACACAAAGGACTTTTAAATCCCTTCGTTATGAACCTCCTTTCTAAGTTCTTATAATCAAACGGATCAGAAATGTTTTTTTTTAAATATCAATCAAATATCCTTGAGTCACTCGTTTACGTCAATGATGCTCAAACGCTTTTTAACGATAAAACCGTTAACGAATCGACATATAGATTAGTTTCTCTCAATGAGTTTAGCGATTAGGATTAATAGTGATAAAAATGTATTAACCTAATCAATTGACTGACTATTATATAATATATCCATCCTCACATCACAGTTTACAAAGTTATTTACATTGTAAAAAACACATAATAAAATTTTTCAACGTGTCTAAAACGTGTCACTTGATGCTTTACACCTTTTTTTTATTTTTTTGTTCGCCTTTTTTTATGGTTACATCGGGACCTTATACATCTAGATGTCTTACATACTAATCTCTATCTATCTAGTCCACACTATCATGTGGGACTTACTTTGCTTCGCGCTTTCTAAGTACTTGTTGTAATATCTATTATTATATCTATCTATTTATACCTCACATCTTAATTATATTTTTATACTTAAGTTATAACTCTTTAATTGATATATACTTAAGTTTATAATCTAATTTCTAACATCAGCTTTCCTTTTGGTTTACCTATTGTATTTTTATATCCATTTTACATTTTCCTTTTTTCTTAATTCTATTTTTATATCTATAGCTCTAACATCAATATATATTTACTTTATTTATGATACAATTTCTAATTTGTTTACGCTATTACATAATGTTTGTGGTTGTTTTATGTCATGTCTGTACATCCTCTATGTTTTTACAAGCAATTTTACCTAGGCAATATAATATAATTATACATTAATTTATATATTTACTGTTTCTTAAGCTAGTTTTATTTTATACTTCTTTTATTCTTGTTCTGAGTAGCTGTTTTGTGTTTTGCATGTTGTGTTTTCTATAAGTGTCTATGTTTTGATATAATCGTGTATTTAGTATACAGTCTGTATATCAATGAGTTTGTGTTGTCGTGTGTTTAATGTTTGTGTGCGTCGTGTTTTGTTTGCTTTACACCCTTCAGATTTCTGTATTTTTTTTTATTTTTGTCAGAACTTGTTCATGTAACATCTACTTCATGTAATGCAAGTCAAGTTATGAGAAAATTAAGTAAAACTGTCATCCTCCAAAAATTGTACAGAAATGTCGAGTTTTTACATAAATACTTACCGGCAACAGTTCATCAACATCAGTTGGATCGTCAATAACCAAGATTAATTTCTGTAGACAAGTATTAAGGGTTACATCCTTTGTTCGGAACATGTTTAGTCTCGGTTTCGACATAACCACTTCACCCTGAATTTTCACAATTTTAAAAGTGTCCAATTTGAATTTGTTTTTTATTAAACGTTTTGAAATCTATCAACACGCGATACACGCGAAGAAAATATAAGGTGCAGTAAGCAACATGTGCGTGTTAAACCTTTTTAATTGCTGAAATACTCTTATCTATATAAATGTTGTTATGACATTTTGTTTTTATGTTCATTCACATCACAGCAGTGGACTATTGTAGGCTGTTGATGTGATGATTCTGGATATCGGCCTCTCCTTAGAAAGGAGGTTTTGGCCTACTATACCACGCTGGCCAGACGGGTTAGTATTGGGGTTGCTTTTTTTAAGTTTTCCTTCTCTTTGCAGTGCTATATTCATTACCCATGTATATCCGATGTCATAGTAATTGTTCAGGTGATTGCATTCATCAATTTGACGGGTCTGTTAGTCTACTGCTTAGTGACCTTGACTGCTGAACAAGGTGGTCGAGGTCTCTATACAGGCTACAATAGTAGAGATTCTGTTTGGGATAAAGCATCCGTGTGTACAATAGTGAAAAACTAAATTCGGTACCGCTATGGATTAAATTCCAACGTGGTACTATACTGTACTGAATGTAACAGTGAAAAAGTCGATCATGAACGTTTTCTAAGTAAATAAATAAAATATTCATCACATCCTCCTAGCAAATAAAAAGTCGGCACTTCACTATGCAGCTACTAGAAGGTAACAGTGAATATCGATACTTCGGTATCGAAGTAACAATTACCTGCTATTTCCTTGTTATTTGCTTGTATCATCGCATACATTTGTATAATACACCAGGTTTAGCATAAAAAAAGAACATGCCACTGTGACGAACGCTATGTTTGTTTAGTAGTAAAATACGAAGTATTTAATGTTGTTTGTTATGTGCGGATTGTAAGATTTACGATGTGATAGTTTGGTTGCAAATAAATCCTAATGGTATTAGGTATTTTCGAAACTATTTGCACCAGCCGATGGAAATTAATTGATATTCATGTAGTTATTAGCTACCTTTTTTAGACCTGTACTCTTGAAATATTTAATATTTATCTTATCTGAAGGGCAGTTGGTAAACTTTATTTAAAAACGTAGTTATAAAATCAAACGCCAAAGGTTTTTAAAACTTTTAATAAATTTGTAGTTAAGTTAGTAGAAAAAAATATGGTTATACCAAGCTAAAGACCACACCACACCGCATTCATACCGTGTTATAAATGAGGTGTCACCTTTATCAGTTATGGATTTAAAAAATAAACAAGTATTAGAAAGTTGGTATTTTAAGTTTTCGTCAGAAATGAAATCTCTTATTTTAAATAGATAATACAAAAATTTACTGTGATTTAATATTATATTGTAGCTATTTTTATGTTTTTTATGTTTCATTGACATTCACTTATTTTTGTGTATGATTATCGGCCATTTGCCTTAAATTTAGTTCAGAAAGTGAGAGCAGTAAGTATAATACATGCACAATGAGGTAACAATTTTTATTTATGAGGTTGTCTAAAATGTCTGGTGTAACGTAACAGATATAAGTACAAACAAAAATTAAACCAAATGCAAAATAATGTGTTCCAAATCTTAATCTGAATAACAGTTCCTAGAACAGATACTTAGTATTTGTAGCGTAATAGGTGTCGCAAGAACACACCGTTTTAACTGGGCTGTTGTGAATGTAATGTTCAAGTTGGCTGCGTCCGTGCTGCTTGTGAATACATGTTCAGTGCTTAATAAGATTAATGAGAAAACGTTTAGCTAAAATTGGTTTCAGTTTTTTTTATCACTTTTATTTCATGAGTACCATATTAATTTAATAAGTCCTCCCCACTCGACCACACCTAAAGTTGTATTACGATTCCTCATAGACTTACTTATTTATTTATGTACTTTTAAGCAGTGACTATTTGTCTTTGTCTTTTTAAAACGGAACTAGACGTTTTAATAAGTAGATATTCATGAAGATAAAAAGACGTAAGAACTAAGACTCGATGTATTATAAAAACATGATTACCTAAAAACAGATATTACACAAAAGATAAAATTGTTTACGTACAATCATAGAAAATCATTGCTATTAATATATGACGATATGTGAAGTCAATACTTTCATCTTTCGACGAAACTTGCCTCTGTGAAACTAACAAAAAATGAGATGAATCAAATTACATAGCGTCTCACTTATAAATATCTTAGAAAAAACCGTTCGGAATCACGACATGACCGATGCTTCCAATTTAACGGTCAAAGAAATACATAAAAAAAGGATTTCCGGTTTTAGTCGCGTGCGCCGATGTGTAGATGGGACTTGCTCTTACGCAACTCGTTCGGAAACACACCGTAAGACGGGAACTCTCTTTATCATACACATAACAATGGCTGGCTGCATGCAATCTTTATTTCCGAAGATTATATCTCTTTTTGCACTTGATAATAATTATTTAGCCATTTCACCTAAAGGTTGTGGATTAGCAATAATTGCAGTATTTTGTTATAAACACATATTTTATTATTTGATCTATCAGCTGATGTTTATTAATATAATGATTATGAATAATGTATATCATCATAAATCCGAGACCTAAGTCGGTTTCTGAACTGTTGCGAAAATGCATCTATTCTTGTAAACAGCACATTCAAACGTTGACTTAAAGTTGGTTGCAAGGCGAATATAAAAAAAATGAATTTTAGTCATCGTTTATAGCAGAAATATTTTCTTTTGTTATTATATACTCTTCTGTTATGTACATATTACAAGCTTTTACCAGCTACGTCGCTCGCATTACGGGATTATCAATTATATATGTGCTGTTCCAAATTATATCAAGCGAAATTTTATCAAGATCCACTCAGAAGAATGAACATCAATTATTAAGGTTTCGGAGAACCGCTATTTGACTAAGCAGGCCTTAAGGCAGGAGGTACCTTTTTTTTGCCGTGCGGAATTCCCCTCGGATCGATCGATTCCCCTATCGGTGGCATGTCGGACTCGAACCGACTAAAACCGCACGCCGTCTCGCCGGGGAACCAGGTATACCCTGGAAAGGAAGTCCCTGGTGCAACTATAAGAGGTACCTGTTGTTCTAATATTTGATTCAAAGGTCACCGTGACAATACTAACAACAACCATATGTGATAAGCATAATGATAAAAAAAAATCTAGTTATTACAAACTATATGCTTTCTAAAGTTGTTGTTGTTTTTTATTAATGTATTTAACCGTTTTTGGCACTTAATGTATAGTAAAAAGAAGAAAAGAGGGACATTTATTTGCAAAAAACTGTGAAATATTACATTATTACATTTACCTGCATGTGGTCATATGTATATAAATATATATTTATATATATATATGCATGCAAAAAAATAATATCGTAAGTAATGCAGAAGTATGTATATTCGCTATGTATTTTTAATGAGGTTCTTACATCCTCAGCCCTCAGTCTTTTAGGTTGTGCAACCTGTGTTTGCGACCAACCTGCCAAAATTCATATTTAAAAAATATTATTTTTAACCAATTTTTACTTTTGATTGCATGTAATAACATTATGCAATGACACTCCCTTGTGACCTGTATAGTATACTTTCATTTCCGAAACGATTTTTGTTACAACAAATGATCGACTTAAGTCCGCTCCTCAAGTTTACATAACCTAATCATGTTAAGTCATTGGTGACGTTCGGAAGCCCAAATTTCTTTATAACATCCTCTTTATTACTTGTTTCCGACTCCGAATGTCAGACGAACTTAAAAACACATGTAATGCTTACTTACAGACGAATAAAATACAGTAATGGGTCGTTGTTTAACACTCAAACCGACAATACCGCCAAAACGATCAATTAGTTTTTGTAAATCATGTGTCGTAATTGACAAACGTAATATCATTATATTTCTAATGATATAACCAATGCCGGATGATGATTATGCGAAACTATTTCAACTTTAATAGTGGATGTCGCTGACTTACTGGGCACTAGAATTACAGGACGGGTGATTTTCTAGCTGCTGTAATCTCAGTCAGTCCCAGTTCTAGTTAAAGACATACTACCTTATCTTAGCTCTCTCGTCCTGTTTTTTTGCCTTGACTCCGTTTAGTTTCTTCTTTTGTCTTGTTAGAGGATTGAATTCAGGCTGGTGGGGCCAACACCCTGAGTTCAATTCTTCAATAAGACCTACTTTCAACGCCTACTTTTATAATGTTACCCACGCAAAAATAAATGTGGAAAAACATGATGATACATCCTTAATTTAATAAATAATTTAAAATCCAATTAAGGTACGGTAAAGAGCTTATAGCTTATTGAGTAATTAAATACCTTTTAATAATTTTTATCTTGCAGATTATAATCAAAAACATACATCCTTATATCTGCCTAGTACTATATAAGCGAATTTATACTTTATGTTCTATATAAGGCTTTCAAGTTGTTATAATTCAACCAAATATCATGGACGGTATTTTGTCACTTTTACAGAAAAGAACATAGGGTTGCAATAGCTAGTGTTGTTAATAATAAATATTAATACTTATTAATTTTAATAGGTTTAGTGATAAAGTCGTAGCAACACAAGAAGAAACTGAAGAAAATAAATTTGATAAATTTCTATCAAAATATGATAAAAAACTCAACAACTTTTATTCAACATGCATGATAATATTACTTAGAATTAATTTTATAGTTCAACAATTTTAAGGATTTTTGTTAAATTAAACTTAAAACCTATAATGGAGCATAATAAGAAATGCCTTAGCCCTAAAAACTAGTGTTTTTAGCTTTAATCCTACAACGACTGGCTAGTCCAATGTTTTATTAAAATATATTTTTTTCATTTTACTTTTTAATTTAGAGTTCGTAACAGGCCAATGGGATTACTGGACACAGCCTCACAGTAACGATATTTCTAGGCTATATCGCAGGAGTTTGTTTATTTTTCAAGACACAAATAAACCAGTGACAGACTTATCTATATTCCGTTACACTATGACTGGAGAAAACTGGAGAGAGGAACTGCTGACACAAAATTATATGGTTCCGTTACACCACCGTTGCTTTCTCGTTCTTAATATTTTAAGGATTACACTTCCTGTAAAATAAATTTCACGCACTGGACTTTATATTTATTTATATAACTTAATTCACAAGTTGTACACAGGCGGACTTAATGCCCAGGGCCATTCTCTGCCAGTCGACTTCGGGTGATGTAGAAAAATGATGCGGTAAATAGAGAATTGGACTTTAATTATATTCTATTTTTTAAATAAAGATAAATCTAACTTACATATATACAGTATATATACTATAAATAAGATACTATATTCATTACTACATAAATACATATCTTATAATACCTTGTACCAATGATATTCCGTAATGGTTAATTATTCGTAATAATATAAAAGTTACTACTCGTATAGTTATTTTTCCAAATAAACCATTAATGAAAGTATACCATTTTGACGTTAATATGTTAATAAATATGTTATAACCAATTATTTATTAGTCGTATGTTAACTAAGCGAAATTATAGTTAAGAAAGTGTGGCGAAGTTATGGTAGGGGGGAATATGCTGTGTCATCTGATCTCTCGCGCTTTTGAATGGAGGAGAAATGTAAGGCTTCGCTACACCGTATTCGATTCGCATTTTTGTGTTGTAATTAAATTGTTTATTCGATCATTTTTACTGTCTAGATGTAAGTTATCAATAATATATTCAATTATTATGTTATTAATATATTCAATAATTATAATAAGTGTATTTTATACTATAAGAGTATAATAGCATGTTTATAATCAGTATGTTTATTAGCACAGGCTTTGACTAGTTTCAGATCACACGGCTTTATGTTAGGTGTATTTAGTTATTATTGTTAATAACATTTATTGTTTTCTACTTAATAAATAAACAAGTAAACGGACCCTCTCATCGTTAGCGGCTAGTTCCGTTGTTACCGAAACAAAGTCTAGTCCCACGTCTCAAAAGTCTAGTCTAATAATAAGTGTTAGTAATTTAAAAGCTTTTAATATTGACATTTATAAGATATGCCTCTACCACCGACGTGGACAAATCAACGTGACCACGACACGACACAGATGTTCTTATGCTAACATCTCATTTTTCCACTTCAACTTACTACTTTTCCATTATTTTTTCCGTTTCAAAAAACGATTCTCCTCGAGAAACGAAAACGAGTGAGTACACCTCAGGCAATGAGTTTAAAAACTATTTGTAACAATATTCAGTGCCCTGATTGGCAGCTAGTTTGAATTCCTGTTTAATTTTTAACAACTAATCAGCTCTGAAGTTGGTTAATTCGTAGTGTTGGTGCGCGAATGTGGGTTAAAATGAACTTAAAATAGACCGTCGCTACCGTCCGGCCGGACAGAGAATTACGAAATTTTAAAAGCGGCACGACTTGAATAGTGATTATTTTGCTATGATTTTTTATTTAACTAATTGGATCGGTATCTTCTTACCTTTGAAATAAAATACGTTGATAGGAAGAGTTTAAAACTAGCGACTTCATTATCGAAATCAAACAAATATCTAATAACATTCTTGCCCAAAAAAAACCGTTAAAACTTGAGATACATTGATTAATTTCGGTGTTATTTAGGTCCAACTGGCATATCAGATGCGTATTAAATTTTTTTATTAACGTTTGTGACACTTGCTAAATTAATTGCTTATGTTGAGAGTGTCTACACTTCGGTAGTGCACCGAGTGGGGATCGAACCCGCGAGCTTTGATCACAGGTCGGACGGTCTGGCTACCGTTGTGTAATCCAATATCTCTCTCTTAATGAAAAAACATACATTAACCCACAGACCTTTTTAGGTGAAATAAAAAATAAAAAAAAGAAATTGTGATTTAATAAAAATTATGAAGTTTGTTATGTTTATATATGTCAAGATTTATATTTCACCACTAAGTCTCATTCGTTATCATTGGACGTTATCCAACTGTACAATCTTTGAAGAAAAAGTCCGCATCTCATATCACATTCACTTTACTGTTATAAAATATGTGTGTAATGCTTTTCTAATGACCTACCAGCGGTATGTATTGTAGTAACAAATTACTGTCTAAGAATTTTCTAATACTGTTCACATAAAAATCACATTCATTTTATATTGTAAGAAAGTTTTTAATTTAAAAGAAATAATTAAAATTCATTGTGTTTCACATATAAACCACTTAATGGTTAAACAGCATGATAATGGATGTAACAAGAAAACTGTGGATCATAAATTATGACTATGTAGGTGAAATACTATCGCAATAATGGAAGTTAAGAAACATAGTTGAACTAATATCGTATCTCGTACCAAAAATATGTGTATCATGAAGTTACTATTTTCAGTTAATAGTTAACCCGTTTAAGAAATATCCGTCTGTCACTTCATCAACAGCCTTTAGTAGTCTACTAGCTACTCGTAGACATAGACGTCTCCTAGCTACTCGTAGACATAGACGTCTCCTTAGAAAGGAGACTTTGGTATACCACGCTGGCGAGACGGTTTGGTATAGGGTTTGTTTCAAGTTTTCTTTCTCCGTTGCCAGTGGCGTGGTTATGTCGGTTTCGAAACGAGTAACAACACGCCGTCTCTGGTACCAGTAGCCGGGGAAGCAGGGATGAAACTAGGCACAAATCATAATCGCGAACACCCGGCAACCGTCGTTAAAACACTACATTGTTGTAATTGTCGAAATTTATTGTGCCGCCTATATTAATCTTTGTCTAACTCTGTGTCAGCAACGATGAAACAGCTTCCGTGGAACGAAATAATTTATAATATGTTATGTCATACGATACGGTTGATAGTATAAACTGTGATATATATAAATGTGTTTGTTAAGTGTAGTTGTAAATGTATATACGTATACAATCACACATGTATAAATCATTTGTGTGTTAGAATGGTTTCCTGCGGGTCAATTAGTTCTTGTTATATGACTCATTCCATTCAAAATATTTTTAACTGTTTTCTGTTAACTGGTGCAATCAAGGTAATTTTATTTCGGTCTGTAAACAGTTTTAACGATCTAGTAGTACAATTCAAACTGTGTAACTCAGTATTAGCACGTCAAGGACGCGAAAGGACCGCCGAAGCAGACGAGACTATGAATATGAATTCTTACACATTTTAAAATTATTCAGTAACAACTACAACTGAGGCAGGAAACCAACACACGGCCTTTCTGATTACGATTTCTAACGATATTTATACTATAACTTTAATACAAACTAGTAAAGAGTAACGACTCTGCAATTCACGAAAGTAAGTTTAGAACTTAGTAACTGTTGTTTTTGGTGTTTACTGACAAACATGCACGATTCAAATCGAACATATTTACATTTTACAATTTAGGGTCATTGTCCCTTTCCATTCCATTTTCATATTTAATTTTCGTTTAATTTAATTTACACACAAACGATTCACACTTCAAATTACGTGTTTATTTTCTTAGTTACACACCTAACATAGTTCTTTTCCATGTCATAAGGTCACATGGTGAAACTGTTATAATATTATTATGTAATTACGAAATTATGTTAACTATAAGGTCAACTTAAAAAAAAAACATTTGGCTGAAATAACATGAGAATTTAACCGAACATTTAGATAAATTACCGAAGCTTAAAGCAGTAATTATGCACCTAACGTATGCGAATTCTTATACGTTAGACATGTAATCAACTACCGTTCATTTTTGCAGTGTTTAAATAAAATATATTAAATCTAATCTTAATAGCTATACAGATATTTTTCAAATATCCAGGCTCAGTAATTAAATTCGGTTAAGGCATCACATTCAGAATGGAATTATACCGGTTTTATACTGACGCACTAAACTGACTAGTGGATCCTAGAAAATGGTGTAGTATAATTACTACCAGTTTCCATGTATAGTTATTCTTCTAATTCTATATCTAAAACTTTGAAATCAATGGGTTCAATAATCTCACATTGTTCACCTCTGAAATCCATGGAGTGTTTACTTATGTGTATGACAAAATGGCTAAAAGGCTACACATTTACTTGAAAAGCTAAGGTTAGCTTTTAATATGAGCGATATTGTCACTAAAAGACGATGGTCTTACTATAAATATTACATGTCCAAGCCGTTATGGAATTTCAAACATAATATTACCTTACGAATACTGGTAATAATCTAAACTAGGGAAGCAGGCCAATCGGTTACTCAATACAACAGCTGGGGCTTGACTACAAAAAATAAAATTCATTCAGAAATTGGATCCATAAATAAAACTTAAAAAATAACTAGAATACGTTCTCAACATGAAATTTCTTACTTAAAGAGTGAATATATTAAAAATGTTTCGAGGTCACGACACAGTCGAAGGCGGTCGCCAACGAAGCGTGGACATGGACATCACATTATGTTAGAGCAGGTGTGCTGAACGCGCCACCCATCGCGTGGTTAAACCCACTTTATACGAAAATAAGGAACGTTTACTTTAGAGATGATACGGATATTTACCGGACAATAAATCCCTCATAGATTTTGTTGACTTTTAGACCAATTTACGGTAGATCGCTTCTGATTTGTATTTTCTTAATTACATTTGGTAAGTGTGTAATTCCTTTTTTTTTACTAAGGACGTATCTCGTCCCGTACATGTTTATCCCGTCTTATTATTATTCTTTTATAAAAAAAAAAAAAAACGATAGAATGAAAAGTTGCACAACAAAGTATTTTTTTTATCCTACTACAACTTTAAATTGAAATATTATTTAATCTCTTTTCTTCCAATTCTGAACTATGAATAACTCTTACAAGCAATATAAGGTTAATTTAAAATCAAACTAAGTTGATGTCATATATGTACAAAATACTGTCATTACTCATCCGGTTACTTGTCATTTTAATCACTATTTGAGGATTCCAAAGTAACCGGAAAACTAACTAACCGGATATACGAGGCATCTCTAATCGAATACGTAAAAGAAAATAACCTTGAAGCTATCATATTTGTAAAAGTATTGTTTACTTAGGATCCGCCTATTTCATTATAAAGGTATGTTTACAAAGATTGCTTCCGAAGTACTTCCTATTTGAGTTGAGTTTTCAACTTTTTTATCTTCTTTTATTAACGTCCTCTTGCAAAAGACTCTCATTAAATTATTCGTTGGCTATTGTTAAACATGATACCATTAAATCCTGCAAAAGTTTAGCGAACACTCAAGTTGTGCGCATAGTTTCGTTTGGCTTTGTTTATTACATCGGTGCTGATATACTACGTTTCCTTAGTCCCGTTTTCAGTAGGAGAGACACCACGTCATTGGTCTCACGCCAGGGAACCATGTAGAGTTGAAAACGTCGTGAATAGAGTTTTATTTTTCGCATAAATGTTTAATTAGGTTCCAACAAATATTAACTGTGTCGAGCTACATTTAAAATACTTAATTTTGATTCTTCTCTTTATAGTAAGCAAGTGGAATTTTACAACACTTCAATGTATCATTTTACTGGTTGAATATTCGTTCTTTTCAATTCTTAAGTTTTCTACGTCATTCACCTCCTGCAGAAATTAAATTCACCGGTGGTAATTGTTCTAAAATACTCAATTATTTAAATCAAGCACATAACAGAATTTCAATATATATTTATATATAATTATTTTTATTTTTCAATATGTTTATTTTCAATGATTATTAGTTTTTTTAGCTAAAAAGAACGAAGAATAACCCTACTACAAACATAAAGATGAAACTTGAATAATAATCAATCGAGGCCCATCATTAAGGCCAATTAATATTCCCCCTGTATTAAATTAGAAGCCTTTAGACATTGAACACTGCACGTATGACATATCATCTGTGTCAATTTCATTCCACTATGTGTCGGTACGATTATATTAGCTGATGTTTATATTTTCAGTATAGGGTTAATCGCAAAGGCTTCATAGAAAACGTACACATTTTATTTGAAAAAAAAAAGGGGTACTAACACAGTGTACTATGTTAGTCTCTGTATCTTCTATAATATTTATACTAATATTATAAAACTGAAGGAAGGCTAGGCTGAAGGGTATATAAAATCACGATACAACTAATGGGAGCTTAACATCTTCGAAAAATGTTGCATAAACGGGTAAACTTTATTCCTTTTGAAAAACGCAGAATAAGTTGCACGGGTCAGCTAGTCTATGCATCTATACAATATATGCAAATAAACAAAATTGAAGTGTCTGTATGTAAAGTCAAAAAAAAAACTACAAACTGTCTGTTTGTTCCGGGTAATCTTTAAAACGGCTAGACTGATTTTCAGAATATTTTACTACCAAGTAGCTATCTATCTATATAAGGAGTAATTTAGGCTATTTTTCTCAGAAAAACCCTATAAAATTTTGCCTGGTCCGGGAATCGAACTCACTAAGGCAACGCTTTCAAATTCTAGTGCTAGCTAGTGGAAAATAAAATCGTAGACACTATCTAAAATAGTGATGTACTTGACTTTAGATTTAATACTACAACTAGACTAGATTTAATTTGATTTTTGTATCACTATTAAAATACTCATGGCAAAAAATCTTCAGTAATAAACTGCCACTCTCAACAACTCTTATACCTCCAAAATTATCTTAATGACAATTAAAGGTTTTATTAAGAAAAAAGGGAAAAAAGGGACCTCTTGGTCTGTAGTTCAAATCTATTTAAACTAACTTTCTAGGTTTTGGCTATGAAGCGACCGCATTCTCAATGTCACCGAGCTGCCTTGCCCTTCTGTCAAACCCATGACGCCAAGGTCAATGGTGGCGTCGGAAATGACTGTGGATTATCTACGTTCATGGCTAATTATGTATGCTTTGTTATAAAATGTTTTATCTACCTTGTACAATCGACGTAATGTTAGTTTTATTCATGATATATTAGAGTAAATTCTAGATAAATTTAAAAAAGTTAAAGTGTCTCAATTTAATAATTGATCCTTGTAGTTGTGTGCTAGATAAGTGAAATATTCACTTACATGCATACTACATAATTATATCATAACAATAACTTCCACAAGTCTCACACACGGCCGTCTGATCCCAAACTAGTCAGAGCTTTGTCTGTGCTATGGGAACCAGACCGCTTATAAACATCTTATATATTTCTAAATATATTCATATTATAGATAAATTATATCATATAGTAGGCCAAAACCTCCTTTCTAAGGAGAGGCCTATGTCCAGCAGTGGACTATTAAAGGCTGTTGACGATAGATAAATTACACCCAGGCACAGAACAAATTAAAATAGTTAGATATTATGTTAACGTCAATATTTTTTTAAAATAACGACGATAGTAACAAGAGATAAACAGTGAAGGTGCAGTGATACGATTTTAGACACCCAGTCTTTATTTCTAGAACACATGAACTCTTATTTAGATTCCTGTTTATTCCCGTTTTGTGACCTAGAAAATGAATTTATTTTCATTGTTAACACATTCCGACTTTACTGTTTTTTACTACGGATTCGTGAGGTGTTTATACCATTAACTTGGTAAACAAGAACAAGGGCGCGTAACCGGTGGCACCTCTATCCCTTTTATCACAAAACTTTGGCGGCCAAACATCTAGGCCAACGGTCTATTACTGATGTTTGTTTCCAAGTCGGATGAAAATGCAAGCAGAAATTGATCAGTAATTTAATGTATCATCCTAAAGTATTGACTTCCAAATTCATTGATAAGTTATACGATTTTTTTTATTTGATATGTACATTACCAGATTTAATTTCCGTTCTGTAGGTATATCTTTTTGTTACACCAGTAGTACTTATGAAAGCTGTCTTTTGAGGGCCAGAACTACTTTCCCAGACGGGCTTATCCTTATAGATCCTGTACTTTATGTTTATATCCTCCTGTAAGACAAAAAGTAATAATGATTATTGCTTCTCCCGATAAACCCTAATCACTCATTCTATTAGTCTAAAATCCAGTTCTAAACGACCATTACTCTTACATCTTCATATGGCTATCTATCGTTCATCTCAGTTCGTGTCTAGTCAGCTACTCGCTTTAGTCAAGCTCGCCTATTTAGTACTGACACGATTGGTTTCGACGATACATCGTATGTCTCGACTGTACCTTAACCCAGCTGCCCTTTATGTTGAGTCACATATACCTATCATCGTGATTAGTAGATAATACTGTGTTTACCACCTATTTTACGTGAAGGGTTGGTTGTATTATTAAAGTTCCAATTTCTCGGGAGAATTTATCTCTGATGTCACCAATGACCTCTGAAAGACTCACTCCTCATAAAGATGTCTGTCTCTAAAGAAAAGACTGTCTGAGATAAACCCAGCAAGTTCATCTTTCAAATTGACTTCGGCGATTTGTACCAGTCCGAGGTGTAACATACGTTGAAGATTTTCAATAAAAGCTGCTAAAAAAGTTGAGATCGTATAAAATGTTGATTGAAATGGCAAATATAACTGAAGTTGACATCTCAGATACAAAATGTCTCCAAAAGCTTTTAAAATGAAGAAACACCTTGTTATACCACAATAACAAATATGATTATTTCTTGTCACCTTGGCTTGCCTACATGGCAAAGGGTCTCCGTCTAGCGACAAGTAGTCGCTTGTCTCAGACTCTTAGCCCACCCGCATCATACTGCCGTCATCGGAAGCTTCTGCTCAGTGCACGTGTACCCTAAGCGGTAACCCAAGCTCAGTTCGCCTAGTTTAGTGCATGCTCAGGTAAACAACGATGCGCGGCAGCAGTTTCTCAACGCGACAGATGGCACGCTCGCCCACACGGCGCCAACCACTCGCGTGTACTTATAATGTAACCATATTACGTGTGGTTCCACTGTAAGCGATCATTGAAGGGAACTATCCGCTTGTTAGTTATGTAGAATTACCAATACACCTAATTTATCGAAGATACAACAGAATTATTCAATACTTTGCACACAGTTGCATAATTTGTCAATCTAGTTAGTAAAACTTAATCGACTATTGACGGCCCTATTAGTTTAGTGATCCTGACTGCTAAGCCAAACATCGTGGGTTCGATTATTTATACAGGACAATTATTTTGCGATGAGCACGAGCTGTTGTTCTGTGTCTTGAAGTGATGTATGTATATGTTTATGCATATATATTTAGAAATATATGTATGTCCCCTGTTGGCGGGAATAGGCTTGCCTCCTATTGCATGAATAGGACTGAAATTATGCTTGGCAAAATTAAAAAATACGCTTCTGTCTTGGACTTCAGTAATAAAAAACATAAGTTAATGTATATATGTAAAAGTTTATTAATAAATAATGTAAAAGAAGTTATTAGTCCATTATCAAACGAGATGTGTAAAAATAAACCCTATCCTACTCTACTCTGCAGAATGGGTAAAGAAATATAGTAACTTATCTGTGAACAACCGCAAAACATTGTTTCCATTTTATTCTCAGTATTATCACGTAATAAAAAAAACAACTACATATACCCTTTTGTATAAATAACCTCGAAAGGACGATAACCCCTGGCTCTTCGATTAACATTAGAGTAAAGCAGGTATTAAATACAAAAGTAAGATTCTCCATTTATTAATTAGACTATAGACATTGTTTTGTTAAATAATAATATTCAGTCTTCACCAATATTATACTCATCTATATTCTACTTCTCTTTCAGTCGTCCTGAATTTTCAGATTTCAGTCTAGGATTCATAAGATTAAAAGATTTATCGATAGTGACTCAACCATCGATCATCAATCAATCTTTATTCAACCAACCTTGTCTCAATTTACAGTGATACGTTTGTTATGATAAATCTATTTTTGTCTTATCACGGCAAAGGTTGTTTACTTCTATTCAGTGGCTGAATCAGTCATTGTTTTTTTTTTTCTTTTGTGTGGGTTCTATATACAAAATTACGATGAATTCTATAAATTAGAGTGTAACGAGTTGAAAAAACAAAGTTTATTATAAATTTAAGTCCAACTGAATACAAAAGAACTATGCGAATATTCTTACCTGAATTAGGCTTATTTCCTAACTGTTATTAGCTAAGTAGATTTAATATCTGCTTTCATACTTATTATATAATTTAATGAACATTTAAGCAAGTGAACTGTAACAGAAGCAATAACTTTGTAATATCGTTAAGTAAAAAATCAGTCATAATAAGTTACGACATTGCTGTTCCACAATTTTGTTTTTACGTCGTTGATTAAATTACATTATACAACAAAATATTTTTAATAATCCAACCAAAAAAAACTGAACAAAATGTTGGTAATTTTTATTAGACTTAATAATATGTAGTGCTACTCCAATAGGTGAAATTTTGAATTAATTTTCTGTTTAATATTATAATTAAGTGGTTATCACTTAATTATAATATTAAACAGAAAAACCTTAAACTATAACATTTTAAGTTATAGTATACATATGGGCACCAGGCAAGTTTAAAAAAAAATACTTCTGAGTTGTAATAAGTCAAGTATTTTTATGACTATAAATGATTTATAAATTCTGGTTCCTCGATTAATGTACTCTAAAACGTTTAATACAAATCATTCAAAGTTACCATATCGGCTACTTGCTCTGAACCAGGCAAAGCATATATCATAGGATTTGCCTGGTTCAGAGCTGCCTGGGATCAGACGACCGTGTGTGCGAAGATATTATTATTATTTTTAAAACCGCTCTCAGTAGGCCCCCGTCTCAAGTGCACGATCGAGGCCGAGTTTTTACAACGGGTGTCGGTTTCACGCGTGTAGGCGTAGGCTGGTTACGTCCATACCTACATGAAACATCTTTGATCGTGTTCGCTGACGCCGACTGGGCGCATACTATTACTTAATCTTACGCCTAACAGAAAACTTGACTGCGTATTAATGTCCATCGACTGGTCTTATGTTATACCACTACATACTCCAGCAAAGATCTTTACCGTTTATTGCAGTAAATTATGCAGGTTCGGAATGTTTCGAATCGCATCTCTTGACAGTTGTTTACTAATTACTGAAAATAAATGTGTTTAGTTAAGTGTATTGTAACAGGTATACTCAATTTAATATACATTTACTCGAAAAAACTATATATATACTCGTAAGAGATTTCCACGTATATAGTCACTCATCACCATATCTCTGGGACCATTAGAGCTAAAGACTTGAATTTTGGTAGGAATATTCTTTTCACCGAGTAGAGGTCAGCTAAGAACGGATTTTTAGGAAATTCAAAAAAAAAATTTTTTAAATAATGTAAATAGCAAAACAACGTTTGCAGGATCAGCTAGTTTACTATAAAACAAAAATATTTTGAAAGAAATTGTAATTCTTAAAATTAGAGTGCTCTAAGAAACAAACTCTTAAACACAATAATAGTTTTTCTAAATGGCACTGTTAGGTTCTTTTAGAGTAAGAGTTTTAGATAATTATCTTTCAGATTTTAAACAAACTAACTTTTCAGGTTTCACAAAATTAGCCTAGGTATATTAGGACCTGATGTCCAAATATTACTTTTGTGAATAATCCTGTACGACAGTAAATAATGAGATTAGTCAGATTTATTTTATATTTTATAGAGTTATAATTTAAACTTAACTAAGCGCACGAGGCGATAATATTCTCCAAGGCGTATCACCCTTCTCAGACTTGCAACAATGTGAAAACGCTTTATTCTAATAAATATTACTAGGTAGTGCGTCGTGTGTGGTCTATGTTTAACAATCGGCATTTATATGTATTTATATAATAGCTGGTACCCGCGACTTCGTTCGCATAGAATTTGAAAAGCGCTGACATAGTGGGTTCGATTCCCTGACCGGGCATTTTGTTTTTTTAGCCGTTTAGAAGATTATCCGGAATAAACAGACAGATAGACAACAAAAAAATAACTGGTTTTGGGCATAGGTATCGTGCAAAAACCGTGTGAGCATGAAAAAAACCAGGCAGGTAGCGGTTAAATTATTTGATCTAAATTTTATTATATACCTTCATATGAAAAAAAGTCTGGAAAAATCAATATTTTACTTAGGTTTTACACTAGTGTTAGATAATGATTATCGAAACTACTTTCTAAGATATATCTTAAATAGCAATGTCTAACACTGTAACATATATATTTGTCAAATCTATACTAATATTATAAAGCTGAAGAGTTTGTTTGTTTGTTTGTTTGTTTGTTTGTTTGAACGCGCTAATCTCAGGAACTACTGGTCCGATTTGAAAAATTCTTTCAGTGTTAGATAGCCCATTTATCGAGGAAGGCTATAGGCTATATATCATCACGCTAAGACCAATAGGAGCGGAGCACCAATGAAGAATGTTTCAAAAACGGAGAAAATTTATTACTATTGAGAGACGCAGACGAAGTTGCGCGGGTCAGCTAGTAAGTAAATATTATTTTTAATCAATATTATGAATAGATTGCGACTACTCACGCCGTGGGCTCAATATAATTTATAACTGCTTAGGTCGTTACTAATCTGTAATTGAATTGTCTCTTAAATATGATGAGTTATAGGGAATGAACCAGTAACCGGGTCCCCTGATGGTAAATGACCGTCATCTTTAGCCTGTTTCAATTTCAGAGATAATAATAATATCCTAAAACATTCACACAACGCTATCTAGTCCCAAACTAAGCAGAGCTTGTACTATGGGTACTAGACAACTTCCGGGCGAGTAGTGGCAGTCGGACCCCGCCCGAAGATGTACGCGCGATGGCGTGAGGCCGGTCGCCGAGTCACGATGGCTCGTTGGTCGTCCCCGATGAAGGTTCCACGTGCTGGCTTTGATCAGATATTCAAATGCTAAAACGATATTCCGAATTAAGATCAAAAATGTATGTAGTATTTATAAGATGGATACCTTTTATCCAGTTTCATTTTGATGTAAATCATTTTAGTTTAGAAGAAAACGGTAAATATATATCAAATACAGTATTATTGCTAGGCTTTTTGCAACATAAATTTCTGCGTATTACCTCAATTGTATGTCTCACATCCAGAGTTGGCGTTTGCACACGACTGGTATTATTTCTATAAATACAAATTTATTGAGTGCAATCATGCTATAATATGTGACAAGATAGATGCCGAGAAGCACCTCAGTAATCCAATTTAGTTCACACATTACTCGTAAGTGGATACTGCGACTGAAGTAACAGCTGACGTTTCCACTGCGACCATTGGTTTTAAATCTTTAATTGCATAAAGCCATAGTATACTTCAATAGATAAACAGAGTTGAGTAATAACCGAGTTATAGACAACACAATATACTCGTAGGATATATACAATTTTTTGTCAGTGTGGTGACGGATTAATAATACGAAGTGTCACCACCCCTATTCATCTCGTGGATTTCGTAAGAGCAGGCTTAAGGAGCAAAGTACGCAGGACAACAGCACTGCAAAGAGAAGGAAAACTTAACACAAACCCTATACCTACCCGTCTGCCTTACGTGGTACAGTAGGCCAATATCTCCTTTCTAAGGAGAGGCTTATGTCCAGCAGTGGACTGTTATAAGCTGTTGATGATGATGATAATAAATTAGTACACTAGTTTTCTGGATAGAGTGTAAAAGCCAAAATTCGAGTTGTGGTTTGCGACCCCAACCTAAGTTATTGTTTAAATACTTCCTACAATAACCCATTACTCCTATTCCTCTCAATCTCACCATCCCCTGCCCCTCTGCCAACCTACCTTTTTAATATACTCCAGTTTTCCTATCTAATCCCTTAAGTGCCCTATTGAAAATAAGCTTGCCCTCTATAACATAAGTGGGATTAAAAAATGTGGGCGTTTGATACGACTTTGTCTAGACATTATCTATACATAACACGTTCAGTAAGTTAAGATCGTTTAAACGTAACTTAATTCGCAAACTACTGACTGAATAGCGCTCCAGATCTCGATAAGTCGTTAATAAGAAAGTTGACCACTCAATTTCATTCAATCCACTGTGTGCACTCTGAACTAACGCTGAGTTTGGCTTTGTATGACCAGAGTGGGCTGATGTATTGTAGCACTTTAAGTAAGAGTCATGTAACTCACAATCTTCGAGTACAACACAAACGAAGACGTGCCAAACAAACTAAATCTTGACTGCCATAATAATTACGCCATCTGTTTTCCGTTCTCAAGGATTTGTGTTACAATTTCACAAGAGACAAGAGCACCGCTATCATAGCCTGATAAGAGTAAAGCTATGCACTAGTGTATTACCTTATCACTATTATCTCATACACAAGTAAAAATGTGTGTCCGTTTTCATCTCTTCAGATAATAAGATCGAGAAAGTATGAGAGCTACTGTGGTACAATTTTTAATCTACCTTAAATTACATAAAAATTACATAAGACATATAATAAAAAACTGACGTAGGTGACAATGCATTGCTAGATGCCAAACATACTGGTTTTTATTTTTCAAAACATCTTTCCACAGATAGATTTGCAGACAAAACCGTTTCTTTAATATAATAAAAACGTCAAAACTAAAAAATCTACGCTATCCCGCTATATCTAAGTACCAGACTTATGGATCCTATATTTTGAAGTACTCTTCAATAGAAAGTGTGAGAGACGAGAGTGCTCCAGTTATGATACGATAATCATTTTATATGACTTTTACCGCGGGAAGTATATCCATTGTATTGATCAATAAAGTGAGTAGAAAACACGTAAGTATAGCTTTCCTGTAGTATAAGTAATAATGTAGTATAATACCTAATGCTATTCTTTAATCTAAGTCGGACTGATCACGATTGTTTCAAGAACTAAACCGTCTGGAGTATCCAATCAGTAAACATTTCTTTTCTTTTTTTTTTTTCTTTATTTAAAAAGACAACTCCCGCACTAGGAATAAATCCTGTGTCGCAGGGGACTTTACAAACATACATGAAACGAACACAAAGTACACCCAGACTCAGAACAACAATTTGTGGATCACACAAAGTGTTGTTCCATGTGGGGTTTGAACCCACAACACTCGGCGTAATAGGAAGCGGCGTGGCGACCGCTTAAACCACTACGCCATCCGTGCAGCCATTTCATAAGAAACCGAGCCCAAGCCCTACCATTTATCGATGACACTGCGTATAATAAACACTTACATATTTCCTTTTTACAAAATTATTTTTTGCACAAGGCTTCATAGAAAAGAGGCGGTCATAGATAGATTGACATAGGACTTTTTTACTCTAATTGTAACGTCTTGACACGGCAACCTGTTCTTGCGGTGATTTTTTGTGTGTTGATCTATAATTTTTAAATGTATATATAAAACAATAAAATATTTCGAATCATTGATGATCAATTTCATAATAAAAAGTGATCCTGTCTTTATTTAAAAAAAATTGGATTGATCGTTGAATTTAAATTTTCATCTAAATATATATTTCTGAAATGTCTGATAACGATGTCTGATACTAAAAGCTTCTGTGGACTTATTTATAGCAGTTCGTACTAAATGTAGCCCGACTGTGTATTATCTGTGAATGTAGCAAGTTGGTTGATGATATCACACAACGCATCAGCTTGTTGGATATCTCGTGACCTGGATTCCTAGATTGATTTATCATGAGTCGTTTACTTAGACTCTTTAATGTCTTTTCACATACCGAGACTAATAATTAGGCTATTATTTATAATTTATCTTAATATTACTGCCATATTGATATCAGTCTCAAAAGACGAACATTACGAGATTGCTTCGATCTGAAATTAAAGTTAGGATTGTAGTAAAAAATACTTTTTTCGGCAGAGAGATAATAAAATCAAACTTATTAATTACAATAAAAAATTATGGAGCTTTCGTGCCAGCTAAATTTTAAAAAACTTGACTTAGTTAATTAACTTTTTACCAATTATAAAAAAAACAGTTACAGATCAGTCTTTCAATATCTAAAATGTACCTTCAATATATATTTTTAGTTCTGTTAGATACGTAGATAGATTAATAATACTGTATTTTCACACCACCACTTTTCATTGCAACTTTATAATGAACTGGGATCATTTTAAACTGGTAAGGTCAAGGGTGTGTAACTCAGTAAATAACTTACGAGTAGGTTCCGTCCCGAGACGTGCGTTTGTAGTACGTTCGAGTACGATACCTCCACACCATCGATTGTCCGGTGATTGGTATCCGAGAGATTTAGATTTTGGTTAGAACACAAAGCTTTTCAAATCTACTTCATATATACTAATTTAATTTGGAGATAAACTCTTAACCTATATTTAGAGTTGTAAATATTACTAATTTGAAAAGTAAGCAACACACATTAAAATAAATGTAAATATAATAATATTATGTATAACGTATTCTACACCCGTATAAAAGAAAACGTGTATTCGCCAAAGCGGAACAATTGTAAGGAAAAATTATTTCGGCTCACAATCGACCGCTCCGTTGGTCTTATAAGATAGAATAGAATTTTGTATACACTTGTACATAAATTACATTGCGATGTACACCATTGAGGGCGGGATGATTCGCCCGGCTGGTTTTATTATACAAATTATTGAAGGTCTTACGAACACGATTTCGAATCTATCTTGATGGATGAAGTTATTGTCGTGAAAACTGGTCAACGTGAATGGATTAAATAAGATAAGTTTTGCTCCGTATAGGTATAAATTTAAATTGATTGAGATCCGAATCCGTAGAACGATCCTTGTGTTTACTTATCTTTGCTTATATTTTTATAGTTATTCGTTAATGTCGATTCATACCTAATTCTGATCTCTTTTTTTCCATTTTGTTTTAGGAATACTTTTTTAAGTATAAATGGCTAAGGATCACTTAGTCTTCTACTAGAGAAAGACTGTGATCGTTTGCCACCTTAAGATTCTTATTAAAAAGTGGTAAATCATTATTTCCATATACACTGCTTGCAATCGTACCCTCTCAAGTCATCACCTAACCAATAAAGTATAATCACATTCATAAACAACAGCACTGCAGAGAGAAGGAAAACTTGACACAAACCCTATACCAACCCGTCTGGCCAGCGTGGTATAGTAGGCCAAAACCTCCTTTCTAAGGAGAGGCTTATGTCCAGCAGTGGACTATTAAAGGCTGTTGATGATGATGATAGATTACATTAGCCTGCGTCTTTTCAGTAAAAGAAATTCAATTCTCTGCCTGCATTTACTAGTTTTATATAGTTCAAAAACAACTTAGGTGGTTTAAAAATTTAAGAAAATTCCAGACGAAAACAAGATCTTTGAAATTAGTAGGTATGAATTTTATAGTTATTCTAGATATCTACTTTTACGTCACGGACGTCAGACCAATCCATCAAAATATTAGCACAATGAACTGCCAGTGCGTAAGGAATTGTTCATACTGAACTAAACATATTTTAGCGCCCACGTTTATATTTGAATTGTGAGGCGATCGATACTTGCATGACAGCGATAAGATTTTCAAATCAAATGGTTTACTTGAAATGTACTTACTAGGGATAAAAATAAGTTTGTGTCAATTTGTTCTTATTCGTATAAAAAGTCAGATAGATGTTACACAGAAATAGAGCCCGCATTTAACGTCTCACGGCTTATTTGTCCTTGATGATAAAAACGCTGATAAATACAACTACAAAAATATAACAATTCTTATTCAATGCTAATTTCCTAGATTAGCTAGACGGCTCTATTTTTTTTGCTAAATCAATTTCAAATCTAAATTAAACGGCTCAAAAACTTTTTTTTTTCAATACCCTAGATAGACAAAGATACATTTAATCTTGAGTTCTTGATAATATAAGGGTTAATAACTCAGCTCAGGTAAGTAAATTTGCTATAGTTCATTATTGCACTAAAGAAACATACAAGCAAATCGTGTACCAAGGATCTACCTGTAATGCCATGTGCAGATAGAATGCGGAACCCGTAGTACTGTGTGCTGTTCTGTGATGTTACATATCCGCCAGTGGAACGAAGCGCAGTCTGATTTGACACGCAATTTCCGCGTTGCTACATACGTGTACAATGTTTTGCGCAGTGTGAACTCGTCCTTACAAGTGATAACCGATAAACAAATTTCATCTCTTCAATGGACACTCGTTAAAGTGTTTACAGCAGAAGTTGTGGGTTCTCATGGGTATAATCGAATTAGATATAGAGTGCTCAGTTCAATGTACTCGCAAATATAAAACATTTGGCACTTGGCAATATGATGCCTGCAGAGTTTGCTAGTTTTATGAGCAGTAATTTAAATATTGATGGCGTGACTAATATTCTGTGCTAGATAACCGGCCAAATTAGACATAGAAGAAAACGCTCCAAGAGCTAATCGGGCGTTCATTTCAACCGAGTTTGAGTGAGGCGGAATTCAATAAACAAGACATATCGTCTATGTCTTACAGACTATGCCATGGTTTAGGCATAGACATTATATCTTCAGAAAATATGCTCGCTTTGCTTGGGTACACCAGCGAAGCGAGTGATAACAACAATTCCCTACTACTTTTATTAACGTAACGTACTACTACAGAACTATTAAAAAAACTAGCAATAAAACAATATTTTTGACTTTAATGAAACCGGGTTCTTTAATGAAAATGACACTGAAAAAAAAACAAAATTGAAATATGTGAAGACAAACTTTGTCTTCACATTTTCCATGCAATATCTAAACCAGAAGAGGAAAACTACCATTAAAGACAGATACAAAGCAAACAAACATTGTAAACTGCAAAAAATAATTGCAAAACAATTATTTTCCCTCTTCGCGAATAGAGCGCGAGGAGTTTAATCAGTTTAATTAATCACACTGTGAATGTAGTTGTTCCTAGATTAATGATATCATTCTTAATAGGTCGAAACAAAAACACATTCGCTTTAATTGACATAACAGATTGATCTCGTTCACAGTCTGTTATCATTTGATGTACGATCAACTGTACGGAATCGGAGGTGACTCACGCGACAGTACCGCATCAAACTTGACATTGGTCGGCGCTACGGAGCGTGACTTTGAACCTAAGATGGCTACTGAACAAAGCACCCACTAAGCTAGGCGGGCTGTATATAAATAGTTAAATTTGGCGTTACTATGCGGACATAATTTCTATACCAGTAACTTCGGTCAGTAATCTCGTCATTTTAAAAAGCTCTAGATCTTGATGTATAATTCGTAAGACATCAAAAAAGTTACAATGATGCAACGTAAAATGTGTGGTGTAAATTAAACATTACAAAACCCATCAAAATATTATCAGGGTTTTGGATAATTTCCTGCGGACCCTTAGACTGAATATATTATATTATATGAAAACAAAGAAGATACAACGTAGGTATTCCTTCTGTCTCAAACAGACGCCACAGAAATCGTCGTTCTTCCTTTCTTTCTTTCCTTGCTTATCTTACTTTTCTGCATCTACACCCAGATATGTATCTAGCGATACGGATCCAGATTAATCTGGCTTAGCCCAAGTTAGGTTCTTATATGGGCAGTTAAACGTAATGTAGATTCCGTTCAGGTTTAAAGAGGTAGAAATGTCATAATGGCGGCAAAAAAAAAGAGAAAAGAGAGACTTACAATTAACCGCAAACTTTCCAGGGAAGTAGGTAAAATGAATAGTATGCAAAGGTTTTATAACAGCTAATGTTATAACTTTATGAGTATAATAATTATTGATTTCTTCATGTGTTTTCTTACGTGATTATTTATTTCCGTGTATACTTCCGCACATACACAATAAAATAGAGAAAATAACAATTACATTAGAATTATGCGTCGTACATACCATGATTGTCGTAACATTCAATAATACATAGTTTAGTGTGTATTGGCTTGTATATGTATAATTAAAAGAAAATAATTAACTTGAAACAAACCCTATACCAACCCGTCTGGCCAGCGTGGTATAGTAGGCCAAAACCTCCTTTCTAAGGAGAGGCCTATGTCCAGCAGTGGACTAGTATAGGCTGTTGATGATGATGATGATAAATTTATTAAAGGAAGTTTTTTGCAATTGAGTACTAAACTTGTTGACTTAATGTAATCTGTTGTAGGCGGTTTATCTTGGTATAGTGTGCCAATTTAAGGTAATTTGATGTTAGTGTTTTTTTTTTAATATTTAGGATATCTGACACACTACGCTATCTAATTTCAAACTAAGCAGAGCTTGTACTATGAAAGCTAGATTGACTGATAGAATACTTATTTACTTTGCTAGAAGTAATTTCACAATTAAAATACACTTGGGCGTAATTCATGCGTTTTTGGGGACACTTCAAAGGCCCCAACGCACTTGTTACACGGCTCTTTTGAGTTTTAGGTGTCTATGGGCGGCGAAGGTCATTTACCATCAGCTGATTAGTCAGCTAGTTTGACCTCTCTACCCTCAATATATAATAAAAAAAACTTAAAACATGTCAGTTTAAAAATATTTGTCATCATTCTCCTGTAGGTATTTAATTGTTTTCATGATGCAGGTAGCAATTTTTTTAAATAAACTTATTTTTGTAAACTCCATTTAGGTGCACCTAACGTTAAAGAGAAACAACAATGTTATTACGAGTATTATTCATTACAAGAACAAATTACATTCGTGAGTGACGTCTGCCTCAGTGTGAACCACTCCAATAAGACGTTTGGCTTATTAACCAGAGTGGATGACGCGAATTTATTTAAAACAAAATAATTGACGAGCGCCTCGCTGTCCTAAATGACCGTAAAGGACATATCAATGTTAAAAATTATAGTCTTGTTGTTGTCTTTTATAATGAATCTATACTAATATTATAAAGCTGAAGAGTTTGTTTGTTTGTTTGAATGCGCTAATCTCAGGAACTACTGGTCCGATTTGAAAAATTCTTTCAAAAAAAAAATTTAATATAATAAAAACGTCAAAACTAAAAAAAAATCTACGCTATCCCGCTACATCTAAGTACCAGACTTATGAATCCTATATTTTGAAGTACCCTTCAATAGAAAGTGTGAGAGACGAGAGTGCTCCAGTTATGATACGATAATCATTTTATATGACTTTTACCGCGGGAAGTATATCCATTGTATTGATCAATAAAGTGAGTAGAAAACACGTAAGTATAGCTTTCCTGTAGTATAAGTAATAATCTATACTAATATTATAAAGCTGAAGAGTTTGTTTGTTTGTTTGTTTGTTTGTTTGTTTGTTTGAACGCGCTAATCTCAGGAACTACTGGTCCGATTTGAAAAATTCTTTCAGTGTTAGATAGCCCATTTATCGAGGAAGGCTATAGGCTATATATCATCACGCTAAGACCAATAGGAGCGGAGCACCAATGAAGAATGTTTCAAAAACGGAGAAAATTTATTACTATTGAGAGACGCAGACCAAGTTGCGCGGGTCAGCTAGTATATTATAACAGGCTTTTATTTGTTCTGTGATCTCTTGTACTAATAAAGGTAAATAAAATGAGACGTCTTAGACTAACGTCGCCGATTTAAGTTTCACTCTAAAGAAGACAGCACAATAGCTACGCTTCATTTTCCATTTTCATCTCGCCAAGACGTCTATCAAAATCTCCTTAATTATTTTGTGCGGCTATCACTATGAGTCAAATTTGACAAATTTGAAACTAAACTCAGTAATGTTTACAGTTTGAACTACGGCTACCTAAAGTCTTAGATTTCAGTAGTCGCAACTGCATTGCGAAATATGATAATAATAACACACTAAGCGTTCATGAAGGTAAACATTTTAGATAACCAGTGGAATATATCATTACAAACTGTTACTGTATCTTATTTAAATATTAGAGCATAATTGTTTCACTCTCTTCAATCACGAAAACATCACGGCATGAATAGTGAAAGTCCCATAAAAAAACGTTTAAATATACTTGGATGATGCTCACAGAAACATTACAACATACAATTATAATAAATACTCGCTTCCATGTCTTTTAGAAGAGCACGTTTATTTACATCTCTACCTTTTTGTTACTTTTGCTTTTCTATTAAGTGGAAAAACAAACATCTCAAATTATAGTGGTAAAATATGGATGTCACTTTGGCATTAAGCTGTCAAAACCTATAAATATGGCCTGCGGTGGCTGCCACACTTTATCCAAAAGGTAACAACGTGGGGTACTTTAGTAATAAAATTATTTTACGGGATCGACAACCTTGGTTACTATTTTGTTCCGAATATTTCCACACTACATCTACTACGATGACAGTTCACCAATAGACCAGTAAAATGTTTGCAAAAACTTTCGGTACCATAGAAATATTACATGTAAAGAGTGTAAAGAGTTTGAGATACGTTACTTATTTTTTTGGCACTAAATTGAGAGAATTGAGATCTACTGATACTAATCAAATATTGCGTCCGTTAGCAAAAACTTCTTAAGATTGAATCAATTTCTTTCTGATATCAAATTAGTCATCCAACAATTAATGAACAATAACGAGCCAAGAAATGAACTCGGCTCGGAAATATCCGATTTATTACAACATACCTACTTAGATAGATGACACCCATTTCGCAAAGACAGTGACAGGGTCAAACAAATCAGATGTACAATAATACAATTGTGCCAAAAACATCTCGTATAAATTAGTGAGGTATAGATTTATTACGCTTATAAAATTAAGAGTGATAGAATTGTCAAGAACTTTTTGGTGATGACCATCAGCCGATTCGCATTGGATTGTGAAATATAAAATGGTAGTATTAACCTACTACGATTGTAAAATAGACTGATAGTTGACGTTCTTGTTGCTTTACCTCAAGAGGTAGCCAAGTCACCTTCGTTAAGAGTACATATTCCATGTATAATTGGTTTATCCTATAAGAGATGATGAATTTACGCTGTAAACCGTCTCATGCTGGTGTTGTTACCTTATCGGCTTCAAAAAATAAACTCTAAACTCGCTCTATTTTCGTCGAATTCAACAAAATAAATCCAATTCCTGTAGTCAGAAGCTAGCAGCGTTACTAAGGCTTCACAATACATAACCGATACTGTACCTAATCCAATTGAAAGAGATTTCGTATCTTTTTTATTGGATATGACGTCGTTAGGTACTTTGTATCAGATTTAGGAAATTTCCTAAGACCTCTGAGGATGTGTAGAGAAAATCTTAAACTCTTATTACCTTGGTGTGTTCCTTCTTGCCTTAGGACTTCCGTCTATATACTTGCTGACAAGAATAGTTGTAAAAATGTCATTGCTAAATGATTTAACTCTTTCATTTTTGTCACGTCCTTTCCTCTGGTATGATAGAGATGTTTGCAAACACGTCCTCATCTTCCCTTGCGTGTTTTTGCATTCTGTGATCTTTCGCGGCCATTGTTTGCATGCAAAACATAATTTATTGAGGAAACTTCATTCCTTTATTTCTTTGGCATTGATTTCCACAATGTCATGTGTTATTATACTACTGTAATTGTTTCCTAGCACGATTATTATTGTATTCGTCATGTGAAGGTGTAACATATATTAAAATATCAAAGAAGAAGACGCTATCGCATTGTGCCAGAGGCCCCTTATCTACATTCTACAAAGAACAGTAGATATTTCACTTTCTTAATTTAGATCTAGATAACAAGCAAGCAGTAGTATGACGGATGGGCGAGCCAAGAGGCGCGTGATTACATAAAACGTGAAAGTATTATGATGGTCAATTGAAAAGAGCACGATTTGAATGCGCATTTCACTATTGCTACAGGGACTCTTGGCTGGTCAGGTGTCAACGAAATCGTTTACGTCAATTATAATATTATACGTGGGCAATTATTCGACGGTAGCATTCTTTGAGAAATTAATCATTTTGATGAGAAAGATTTCTTGGAAGTATCAAGAGCCAAACATCGCGGTATTATAAATATTTCAAGATCAAATAAGTTGGTTCTTCATAAATAGAAGCTTACAAATGATAAAATAATGTAAAATTGCAAGGATCTTAATGTTAATGCTCTTTCCGATGCATTTATAGCAATAGATCACTCTGAAAATAATAAGCAGGTATGTTAGTTTCGTATCAAGCATCATCATTATATTAGCTTGACGAATATCTTTTTTTATTAAATACTAGCTGACCCGCGCAACTTCGTCTACGTCTCTCAATAGTAATAAATTTTCTCCGTTTTTGAAACATTCTTCATTGGTGCTCCGCTCCTTTTGGTCTTAGCGTGATGATATATAGCCTATAGCCTTCCTCGATAAATGGGCTATCTAACACTGAAATAATTTTTAAAATCGGACCAGTAGTTCCTGAGATTAGCGCGTTCAAACAAACAAACAAACAAACAAACAAACAAACTCTTCAGCTTTATAATATTAGTATAGATATAGTGTAAATGATTAGAGGTATCTGACTTTCAACTTGCGACTATGACCTCCTTCAGCTCACTGACATCTCCAATTTATCGGTATAAGCAATATCCCTTTTCTGCAATTACAGTATAGTCTCGATTCCCCATCTAGTTCCAAAAAGAGACCGCAACAGGCTTTGGCAGCCAACATAAGGTTCAACATTCGGTCAAACGCGAACGTTTAATACGTTTTTGTCTACTACTATGGGGATAATATAGACGTGAGTGTATGAATCCTACAATCAAATTATAGTTATTTTCGTAACTAATATTCGTAACGTAACGTAACGTAAAATTAACTAATATAACTAACTCCATATTTTGTGCAACATTTATTTAGCTATACTAACTTTTGCCTGCGACTTGGTCCGCGTGGTGGTGGTCGACATCAGATATCGTAGTAATTATACTGAGAGTTTGGGATATTAAAAAAATGGTTAAACAATATAAACTTTTTAAGGGTATTTTTTGAGAAAATTAGTAACAACGCTGTTCAATACTTTTAATAAAGAGTATTTACTGTGAGTTTGAAAACGCTAATACCAAAAATAACGAGGTTTCAAATAAATTTTCAACCCCCGTTTTGCACCCTTGGAGGTGGAATTTTTAAAAATTCTTTCTTAGTGCACACCTACGTAACCTAAGGATTAATTGTGCAAAATGCTTATAGACGCAGCGATTTCAGCTGTGCGTTGATCGATCACTCTGCCAGTTGCTTCTTTTATAGATAGACATAGATAAATCTTTGACCAGGATATCATTTAAGTGTTTATTTTTGACCATCAGTTTTAATAAAAAGATATACCAAACGCAACTGGATATTAGACTGAGCTTCCTATCATAACAGTTGGCACTTTACACGCCAGTTATAGAAAATATTCCTAAGATGAGCATTGTTTTAGTCGGTTAATTTTCTCATAGCAGTACACAACAACTTTCTTATTACGTTATTGCGGTTTTATCATTTAAAAACAAAAACTTACCATGACTTTGAATTTCTTTGTTTTGATTGTTATTGCCGTAAATCGTGTCTGTAGTGCTGCTTTCAAAAATAAACTCAAAAGGTTTAATCTCTTTATTCTTCTTTGTTTTGTATTTGAATAAATTCGATAATTGTTGTTCATACATTTCGTATATTCAAGTTGGATGGAAGCATATAATTAAATATTTTTGTCTTAAGCCTATATCGCATATTTTCAGAACATCAGAATATAAATGTATGTATTTAAATACATTTATGTGTGTGTATCTTGGCAGGCTTACTTTAAATTTTTACTTTTCTAGGCTTGGCTTAACTAGGCTTTGTACACTATACAAATGTATAATCATGATTTCTAAGCAGGCTTTATAGATTTATATTGGTTACTGTTACAAGTATTTGCCAAATAATAAATTTGAGTTTTCTTGCAAACGCCTTACCTAATCCGATTTCTTCATGTCTTATCTATTTTGAACACTGCCAACACTGCCAATAGGCCAACTTCTGTAAGTTCGGCAGAAAATTACTAGCGTAAATTTGCTAAAAAATTCTGTAAAATAATGGTAGAAAGCTGATAAAAATTGAAAATTTATGTTATAATTTTTTATATATTTTTTTATTTCTATAGCTATACGAGTATAAAATAAGTAATAGTGTGCAAATTACATGTTGCTAAGACGGCCCCGAGCTTGCTCTGCGGAACTAATCGTCTACTGTAAAGAATCTGTAACGAACAAACGTTAGTCGTATTGATATTAATGTGTACAGTGTATGTGTGTTCCATACAGATGTCATTGATACAAATTATGTTCTGTTGACAAGTGGAATTTGTTCGTTTATTTTAAACCGAGTTTGGCTTATAAATGATGTCTTAAATAAAATAATTAAATTGTTCGGATGGTTCAAAGCTGCAAACTTAACGAACATGTGGAGTGCTTAGTGATCATGACTAGCTAGAAGGCCCTGGATTTTATATAAATTTATTCTATGTCTAGGTGTAATTTATCTATATTCATATTTATCAGCAGTCATCATAGTACAGCCTCTGACTAGTTTAGAATTAGTCGGTCATGTGTGTATTTATTTATTTAATTTACTCAAAATAAAAAGTCGAAATAAGCACACGCACTACTGCGTATGGCTTGTATTGGTGCCTGTAATGCTAAATGACCAAATTCCAAACTGGCAAACCGACCTTAGAGCTCCCTTAACTCTGCGAACTAAGCGTAGATTTACTGACTTCATGTGTTATATTTATATTGAAAATATTTTCTAGTTCTAGTAATCTTAGTTAATTGATCTTTTAATATCAACTATTCGCATTTTACTAGTAATTATATTCCCAGTCCAAAGAATCCTCTTGGTTTTTGTCAAGTCTTTTCTGTAACTACATAATCCAGGTGACGCATTAATCGAATCGTCCCTCATTAAATGACAAACAAAACATGCATAATATATATATATATATATATTTAACGTTCGACCTCGACGAGTTTGGGACGCTTTCAATTGAATACTCTAAACTATACTGTTTACCGTCACAGTGAACTATTTTGAGGTTCGAGGTTGTCCTTTGTACGAATGGTTTTCACCGCTCTTGGTCTAGTCTTGGAGAAAAGAACCGTTTCGTTGATGGAATGTAATATATACCCAAATATTCAACGAGTTACTCTGAACTTTGTCATAGGTACAGGTCGCATCTGTATTGGTCCACTATAGGTTTACTCTCAAATTTATACGTACTTGGTGGAGTTTCCCTATGTCTAACTAGTTAAATAATCAATTTACTATTTAAATTCTCTTAATTTATGACGATAATTTCTCGTGAAGGAAGGGACGATTTATTTTCATAAAAAGAAGTAATCACGGAACAGACGAAGCGGATTTGTGCAATTATCATGTTTTTATCGACACAAAATTAAAACAACTCACGCGGACGCTAAAAATGAAGGAAACAGTACATTTGCTTATAAAATAGACAAGAATTGACGAATTGATTATTAAATAACCAATATATCAATTTTTATGAAGGACATTGTGCTATCAAATACAAATTTGTACATTTAATAATTTTAAATGCCTTATAAACATGTAGAAACTTTATTTTCTTAGTATAACTTTTCTACGATGCTAAACAGAACAGTTTTAAGTAGAATTCTAGAAATTGTTACAAAAGATTGTAATACAAAAAGATTCCAAAATATTGCCAGTAGAAAGTCGCGACCTGAGGGTTCCTAGCGACCTAAATATAAGGTGTAAGTGTAATTAATAAACGGCATTTAGCACTAAAGTAAGCAACTTAGCACTATAGATATATGTTTTAAACTTGTTGTACAACGGCGGACTTAGTCATAGGGCCATTCTCTACGGTCGACCTTCCTTTTCTTTGAAATTTTCTTTGCAGTGGAAAGATTATTTAGCTATTCTTTGATATACCTACGCCAACATCGATCCTCGGGTCAGTTTATAATGAAAAAATGCGTCTTTCCTGTGTAGCCGCAGCCTTGTATGTTTGCAGGAAACGGTAATAAATGGTAAATAAAATAGAATTTTGCATCCCGTTATCCATAATATTAAGAAATAATGTTGTGTTACCTTATTTTAGCTAAAAGTATAAATGATATTTTTCTTTTTTTTAGTTTTTTCACGTTTTCTTGATAAGTCTACAAAGTAGCAGTTTCCGCTATTAACGTACGTAGATAACTTAATATGTACTAAACTGATTAATTGTTTGAAATCCGAACAATTAGGCAAGTGAAGCATAGTGGAATTCCGGTTTAAACCAACTCTTTTTTTGTGGTGTGTTTAAAAAAAAATAATGAGCTAGTAGATCCATTCGTTCTCAATATGAACAAAATATGTATTTAAACTATTTTTTTTGTCCAATATGTGAGCACTCTAAAAGGATGCAGGCTCTGCAAAGGGTATGCTATCTATATCAGAGATAACACTAGTTTCTTTTAGTAAACCTGTTACTGAAAGAAGCCATTACAAGCTAGTCCTTGCACAATGGCGAGCAGAGACAGGAAGAGTTGTAAACTTTATTACGTACTTATTTATGATCAATTGTTAATTTAAGTTTTTATTATTATTATCCAGCGATGATGTAAAGCTAGCATGAAGATTGTGTACAATAGAATTGGAAAGTAAAATATTGTAAAGACTGCTGTTATATACAATTGTATTAGACAAAAGTTTATGAAAAGAATAAGACAATAATGACTGAGTGATAATTCGATTTTTGAACAATGAAACAAATAACTATCATTAATAAAAATTGAATACAAGATTAAGAAAAACAAATGACTAAAACCCGATTATTCGAATATCGAACATTGTATTAAAAAAAATATAAACAAACTATTACTTCATAATGTCTATTATCAAACAGCCAATGACCTTGCCACAGATTGGCCCAACACCAAGTGCCGATGACTTCTCTGGCACTTTCTATTAGTTTTTATTACTCACTCCTAATCGAAACTGTTTAAACAGCAGTCCCGCCTCACTAACTATACGTCGCTTGCTTTGTACGTCAGCTGGTCTCAACTTCTAAACTAACCACGCATTGTATGTCGTCCCATAAACTGTATTGACTGTTGTACAATATTATGGTGTTACGAGTTTTGTTATCGGCCATCATTAAGTTCGTATAGTTTTTATAACTTCATAATATTTGGATTGACATGTTATATTGAGGATTTGCTATCTTTATTATTCACATAATCGGCGTTTTTCAGATAATTTTCTCGTTATGTCAATATCTTTTATTCGCCTTCTTTTACAGCCTATACGTGACACATCAAGTTTTTTTTAATTACAATGCATGATATTTTTACATATTATAATAATACAAAGAATAGATTACCAATAAAATAATTTTCGATCTAAGTCTAAATGAAAATTAAAAGAGAATACTGTTAAAGGTTTTGTGGTCTTTCTTCTTCTATTACTTTACTTTTTGGTATAGTCCCAAAAAATCAAAACATTAATCGTCTATTTGATGCCATTAACTTACAATAAAGTGTCAAGCAAATTCCATGAATTAAGTATTAATAAATTTAAGTCTTTAGTAAAGCTAAAACTATGTGAAAAGGCTTACTACACTATTACAGATTATTTAGACGACAAATTTGCTTGGGATTGATGCTGCTCACTCCCACATTTACGTAGACATCTTTGTTGTTAAGTTTGAAAAGTGATGGACATTTAATTATTATTTTTTTGGTGTGTTTCGTATTTTGTTTTCGTATTTTATTTATCGTTGACTTTGAACTGTATAGTATTTTTTTATTTTTTGTGCAAGTATGTAAATGTGAGTACAGTGTAGGCTTGTAATGTTAATTCATATTTTATTATCTTTCTGGTGGTTTTGAGTGTTTCCACGGCCTACCCAAATGTCCTGCTGGCGGTAGTGTCATGCTTCGGGTCGTTGATCTTGACCAATATCGGTTAGGCTACACGATGGCTGGAGCCTGTATGCCGTCTGTATGGACAGGTTGACTCAAAACTATGATTCTTTCCTCAAAGGCCTATCCAGGACCCTATACTGTACTCGCACAGTTTTATTTAACTTTGTTTACGGACTTAAAAAAAAAGACACCTCTGTGGTTTGTTTCGGTGTTTCTTCCCAGAGTGAGTCTTAGGAAATGCCGGCTCCTTCTAGCTATAAAGTCCGACTTGTAAAAATATCTGAAAAGATTTACTTACAGAAATAAATATCATTTCATCATTTCATTTCATAACAGTTTAAAGACACATATACACACAGCTACCTTTGAGAAACGCATAGCATAAATCAGTCTGCAGTTAGCCCACTGTGCAGAAAAAATACATACTTATATATTATACCGAATGACTACCGAACAGTGTCTCATTCAGAAGGATCACACGCTCACCCTCTTTTCAATAATTTCATCAATCGATGGTAACTATACCGAATAATAATATAATCTAGAGAGACTACAAGACAAATTGGACATTGTAAGTGCACCGTCTAATTTGTTACTCATTATGGCATTTTGAGGTATTGTATCACAACCATTATTATCATGATTCTATAAAAACCATTCCTTGTTTTATTGATAAGACTAGAAGAAACCTATATAGACATTAACCTTTCTATATGTAGAAAATATCTACAAATAAGGTATGAAGAATATCAGTTAACAGAAAATAAATAAATATATATTGGACTATTTCATCTTATTTATATATAGATACTAACTGACCCGGCAAACGTTGTTTTGCCCTATACATTATTTATAGGAAATAATGAAAAAATATTTAGGGGTGGGTCACCCTTGTCATTTGGGGATATGAAAAATAGATGTCGGCCAATTCTCAGATCTCCGATGTGCACACAAAATTTCATAAAAATCGGTCCAGCCGTTTCGGAGGAGTATGGTAACTAACACTGTGACACGAGAATATTAGGGATAAGATAGAATGGGCACGCCGTCATTGCGGCGGTAAGACCCGTTATGGAGGATTGGCTCGAGAGGCGTCACGGGACCCTCTCATACCGATTGACGCAGGTGATCACTGGGAAGGGATGTTTCGGAGATCACCTGTGTCTGATCCGCAAGGAGCCAACGCCTGAGTGCCACCACTGCGATGGCCAGACCGTGGACACGGCTCTCCACACGCTGGCAGAGTGCCCAGCGTGGGTTGAGCAGGAGGCGAGACCTCGTGGCGGGCCATCGGAGTGGGAGTTCTCTCGCACGATAGCCTGATTGCGGCTATCGTGCGGAGCGAGAGTGCGTGGAACTCTGCCGTCTCCTTCTGCGAGCAAGTTATGCTCGCGAAGGAGACGGGGGGAACGGGACCGGGAGAGGTTTAGAACTCTCCCGGCCCGCCAGGCCCGGGCACGGGCCAGGCAGCGCAGGCGACTCAGGCGCCGGAGGTCGCAGAACGACCTCCGTCCTCCATAAGCGCAGGCCTGGGGGTGACAGGTGAGGCCATCTGTCACCCTAGCAGAAGCAGGCCGAGGTGGCGGCGAGCGCGTTGCGAAGCGCGCTCGCTTCCAGGGAGCACAGGGAACATGGGGTTCCCACACGGGGCGGGGGTCGTCTACTCGTCTGTAGATGACCCGAGGTATGTCGGGGCACCAGGGCCTTCCTTTCTAGGGTATACCTGGTTCCCCGGCAATTAGTACCCGGCGAAGGCGTGCGGTTTTAGTCGGTTCGTGTCCGACATGCCACCGACAGGTGGTATCCGAGGGGATTTCCGCACGGAAAAAAAAAAAAAAAAAAAAAGGGATAAGATAGAAATTAAACCATAAACATGTTGCTCTGTTATTTAATAAGTTACAAATGATCAATAAACAAAATTTAAATAACATTCACAGTTTCTGAATTTCAGTAGTTTTGCCATACTAAATAACAACATAGGTCGACTAATATTTATTTTTACATCATGAATATTTCAGTCCTCAGGTGCAAACGAAACATTCTAGATCGTAACACGATAATATCTAATTTAGAAGCAGGTGTTACATGAAATAAATGCCCGCCTCTCATTCGCTAACAATTTTAGATTTGCAGATGTACGGTAATAAATTAAACAAAATTAAATTAGTATTCAAAAATTATAATCCTCCTTGAATACTAGATTTTAGTTGAAACAGATGGGCCTTATTACTGTACAAGCTACGTAATAGTTTTTATCCCAAAAGTGGCCTATAATCTAAAATATGATAACCCATTTTACCAGAATTAATAAAAAACTGTTCCTAGACAAATGTCCGACTTTGTGAAATTAGGTCTTAGGGAGCATTCATAAACTACGTGGATAGACGAACGTATAAGTTGCATGGCCTCATCAACAGTCAAGAGAAAATTGCAATGACTGAGCATTGGCTTTGTACGAATCACGCTCTGCTGAAATCCAGGTCCTAGCGCGAACTTTTCGAGTAACCACGAAACACACAAACATTCCGGTAACTATCAAATAAGGAAAATTACGTCTATTTTTTGTTACGCCATATAAAATTACGTTAATGTGAATTCACACGAATTTATTTTATCTGCTCACTCATAATATTCATAGTACTTTGAATCTAAATGATTCAAAGTACTATGAATATTATACTTTTGATAAAGGAGTTATAAATTACACTCACAGAATAATACTTGTAATGTCTGTATTTGAAATACATAATATTTATTTGGTTAGGTTACTTTCTTATTCATTTAAAATAACATTTATGTTTGTAAATGGTGTATTGAAAATAAAATGACGAGTTAATCACGTCACATAGTAGTAGCCAAACAGGGCACTTAGTGTATTTTGTGGATGCTCCCCACGCCCTATCCCATAAATACATACACCACTGCTGACTGCCAAATTATGCGAAAACTTTCCTCAATTCATACAAAGTTTAATGGTACGAGTATATTATCCGTCCTACATTGTATTACTTCATAATTACGTCTCCATGCCAAATAGTCGGTGGAAATGACCGCGTATATCTTTGGAAACTGTTGCCACAACATTATGAGGTTACATATTATGAGATGTCACGACGCGTATCTCTTTATACCGCTCTACTTACTGTACCCTAACAGTAAGATAGAGACTGCTTTTTGACGAGTTATACAGGCGCCTACTAAATTATTTGAAAATTAAAAATCGATCGCATAAAATTTATGCATTGCTGTAATCTTATCCTAATTCTAATCTATGTATAAATTCGAGAGCTACGCTTTTCGACACGAATGACCGGCTCGACCGGAGTGATAACCATGGCCTTCCAGAAAACAGGTGTTCAGCTATTCTTTCGGTACTTTTCACCAAGTGAGTAGGGTTACCGGATTCCCGTTTCGCCCCCTTCCCCCTCATACAAGGGGTGTATTAGGATGCTCTTAGGTCTTTTAAGTTTCGGTAGTAACTCACCATCAGACGATCCGTCTGCTCCTTTGCCCCTATTGCATAAAGAAGGATTAACTTTCAGACCCAAATTTCAAGAACACACAACCCTATTTAGTGTAAACAATTATAAAATTCATTGAAACATACCAAAAACGATTGATGGCTTCAAGTGTTATAAATAAAGAGGAATTACACAGCTTGTCAATAAGAATAATGAAATGACCTTACCCATGTAAGTGTATGAGGTCATTTCTTAGGAGGTCATCTACACACAACTCAGAGCAGATATCGTATGAAAAATAATATTTCTAATTCAAGTTCATTCTACAACCTTACCTTTCAAACGATTAATGCTTGCTATCTATTTCAGAATATCAATAAAATACAAAACAATTTTATCCATAGTTTATTAGTTCCTCGCAGTTTCACCTGCGTTTATAGAGTAATTTCTCAGCCCCTGAGGGCCGTAATACTGAATATATTTCCCTTATAAAAGTAATTATTCAAATCTGACTGCTATATGTAAATATAAGCGCCTTAAAACAAATAAAGATGAAACAAAAACTCTTCAGGTCACCTCAATGACTGAAATCACTGAGTCATTTAAATGGTCGTGGGAAATTATCACCGTTTAAATACAACAATGTAATATACCTATTTATATAATATAGTTGTCGGCCAAAGGTTAAATTTTGACGCAATTCACAAAGTTATTGATAGCAATGAAACTCTGTCGAGTGTAGAAAAAAACTTCAAATTAAAAAAAAACATATTAACATAAAAATCAGAGATCAGAGGAGGACAGAAGACAATTCAAGTAGGAGTAATCACTAGTATAAAGAAGGCGAATGGTAAATTGGATAGCTGTCTTGATTTAAGATCTAGATACGGTTACTTCACTGCATCCATTTCGTCACCTTGAAGCTGCATCTGGTTTGTTCACACGGACCGTCTGAGAATTTAAATAATCTCAATTCTTCGTCTGTGAGAGAATTAAGCTTGATAATGCTTAGGATATGAGAGGGTTAGCTATTAGTAAACCATAAATAAACATTTTGGTTTGTAATTGGTTTTGATTTTATTTGTGTGCTATTGCACATGGAAAAATGGATTGTTATAGGCGCAGAGTGGCACACCGTGTGGTTCCCGTCGTAAACCTTGGTGGGGTGACTGCCCGAGGGGGTTTCCACACGTAAAAAAATGACATAATTGATTTATCTCTGACTTATAATACCTCACATAGCTATTAGTTTAATAACCATGTCTGATAGAATATGGGTGAAAAGTTTTGTTGCAATCCAGTTAAATTGTTAGTATAAGTTTTTGAACTTATTATAAACTGTACTTAGTCTAGAAAGATCTGGCTGGCGTTCACCATTCCACCCGCGGCTTATGTCGATCTTTGTTAAACCAGGATGCAATCTATGTGTCAAATATCGTTAAGCAAGTTCTTAACTTTTTAACAAACATTTATAATATATATTATTACGAGACTGCTTGTTTGACCGAAAAGAAAACAAGGTTTATCACCGACATTTTTAAGTGTTGATGCCACATATAGTTTTTAGTTGTAATAAAATACATACAAACATTTTACAAAATGTCTACTATCTGTTGCTACGTGATGTAACTTCTGAAGGATATGATCTAATTCTATGTGTCAACGTTACGATTACGATAATTCGTGATAAAGCTGTGATTGCTTCCCATACAGATTCAAACCTTATACGGAATCTATTAACGCTGCATTTCCTCCTTTTCTTTCCTTGATACCTTGCGAATACGGAAACAACTAATACTTATAACTCACAAATCTTCGAAACCAAATCTTTCACTTACATGTGTGTAGACAAACATACTTAATATGCTAAATACGTTACACATAGCTGCATACTTGTGACGCAACAAGTTAGAGTCGAATTTCACGCTCATATCAATGTTAAGCATCACATCGACAGTACTTGAACGAAATGCTCTATTGATCTCTTGCGAGAAGAAAAAGCATTGCTGGGATTCAATTACTCTGAGATTGCATGTGTTGAAAGTAAAATCGCATACGGTGATGTACGATACTCGGTGTTATTACCTTTCTTGTGAAGGCCAAGATAATCTTGTGTTTGTCAAAAAGGTGAGTACAGTCAGCTACTTTGAGAATACCATCACATTTACCATATTTAAGTGTGTTTCATTACTCCCGGTAGACTAGACGGTCACCATAAGCATTGCTTTGTGATGTTCCTTATATTATATGGTGATCTGAAATCCAACGTTTCGTTTAAAAACACTAGTGATTAGGCTAATATCTCAGAAATTTTCTAGAAAGAATCTCCTTAACTCTACTATATAACAAAAATCAGTACATGACAAAAACACTACTGTATTAGTGATTGCCACGGTAAGTATGCTGAGGGATGCAGATACATACAAGATATGTTCAGATAATCTAGCCTTTCTTTTTTTACTTTCTTCTGTATTATATATGAATAATAATAAAAGCTTTATTTTAATTCCACACATTACACCACAGATAATAAAAGAATACACCTGAAGTCTACTTCATTCTACATTATATAAGATACATAGATGAGATACAAGATATATTTATACATAGATGTCACGAACTTTGTGCGAACCTCCTGCGGATAAAAGCCTCCTCCAAGGCATTCAATTATTTTGTCAAATCTATTTTTTTTAAAGTGCGAAAAAAAATTAAAAATATGCATATACTTATCACATCCACATAATACAAGTAAATGGTAAATAGATATTTCCGTTTTTGGACGCACTAAATTTATAATTTGAATAACGACTTCCACTGCCAAAGTCGATCTAAAAAATATATCTATGTACACACACAAATATATATATATATATATATATATATATATATATATATATCATATCATCATCATTAGCCTATCGCACTCCACTGCTGGACATAGGCCACTCCTATTGCACGCCACTTCGATCGATTTTCGACTTTATATATCATATATTTTTCTATTATTCTCCTGTACACTGTCTAGACGCACTGCAGTATAAATACTACATGTAAACAAACAAATCACGTAACTTTAGTGGTTTTATTTCAAGTTACAAAATATTAGATATAAATCGGATTGCTTCATGCTTAATATGACGGTAACAGAATTCGAACGTGACGTCGCACCGGGTAAACAAATATCATCACATCTTATAAAATATTATTGCTGCGAAATCCCGACATACATTTATCCATGCCTAAGCAAACAATATCAAATCAAAAGTATTTTTACATTAATAAATTCCCGCCTACATCGTCGAAGGAATGGGCGTATTAAGCGCCAACAATTTACTGCTGTCAACTGTACTCTTACGGGATTAGATGGGAAAATTAGGAGCATCATCATAATCATCATCATCTACAGCCTTTAATAGTCCACTGCTAGACGTAGGCTTCTCCTTAGAAAGGAGGTATTGGCCTACTACACCACGCTGGCCAGAGGGTTGGTACAGGCTTTGTTTTCCTTCCCTCAGAGGGTAATGGCGGTCAGAGCCATACGCGGTTACCGCACCGTTTCGACGGAGGTGGCATGCGCATTGGCCGGAACTCCCCCGTGGGATTTGGAGGCGGAAGTGCTCGCCGAAGTTTATCGGCGAGTGTCTGACTTCCGGGCGGAGAGCGGATTTCGCCCTCCGCCCGAGGATGTGCGCGAGTGGCGCGAAGCCGCTCGCCGAGCCACGATGGCTCGTTGGTCGTTCCGGCTGGAGACTCCACGCGCTGGCTTCGCCGCCGTGGAGGCTCTCCAGCCGGTCATCGCCGAGTGGGCAGGGCGGCAGCACGGGACCCTTTCCTTCCGACTGACGCAGGTGCTTTCCGGGCACGGTTGCTTCGGAAAGTACCTGCACACGGTCGCTAGGAGGGAACTGAGTCCCGCCTGCCACCACTGCGACTGCAGTGAGGACTCGGCCCAGCACACGCTGGCGGTCTGCCCCGCATGGGCGGCGCAGCGCCGGGCCCTCACTGCAGTCATCGGAGTGGATCTCTCGCTACCGGCCGTAGTACGCTCCATGGCCGGTAGCGACAGTTGTTTTACCGCGGTCGCAACCTTCTGCGAGGTAGTAATCTCGCGGAAGGAGGCGGCGGAGAGGGCCCGGGAGGACGACCTCCACTCGGACCCGATCCGCCGCCGGCGAACCGGGCGGCGGAGGCCCGCCTACCACAGCCTCATGCCGCCCTGAGTGTGGCCGCGGGTGGACGGGGTGGGTTTCCCCTCCACCCGCATTAGTTTGGCCAGCCGCGAGGGGGCGGCGTCCGCGTGTGCCGGACGTCGCCTATAAAGAGAGGAAAACATCGAGACGGAGCCCCGCACCAGGAGCGGGCTGGCGCTAGGAGGGGTCCGGATGTCTTAACAACAGCTGTTCCCGGATCCCTCCTGTTACAGGCGCAGAGTGGCACACCGTGTGGTTTTAGTCGGTCCGAGTCCGACACACCACCCCGCCGCAAACCCCGGAGGGGTGACGGTCCGAGGGGATTTCCACACGTTAAAAAAAAAAAAAAAAAAAAAAAAGGCTTTGTTTTCCTTCCTTCCTACGACACCCAAGGGAAAGATGAATATGGGTGGTGACACTCCGTATTCTTAATCCGTCACCACAGGGACATTACGAAATTAGGATTATATTCTTAGGCAATAGTAGGAAAAGGATGTTGATTATATGTGTTTGATGAGATTAATAAAATCTTGACACATATCACATAGGCTGTCTTATCCCAAATAAGGAGGAGGCTTTGTTTTGGTAACCAGAATGCTGTCGTTTAAAAATACATTGATATTTAATTGTATCTTCAAAAATCGTCAGGTTGAATGGTAGGAATACTGAAATAATTGGCTCGGTATTCAAATTTCTGTTAAACCAGAGAATAATATAATTATGAACGATTTGTAGTTTTCCTTTAAAAATGAATTTATTTCAACAATTGCTTTGGAATGTGGTTATTTACATAAACAAATGTTTGTCAAACCTAACCATGTCACAATTAACAGTCAAAACGTTGCAATACATGATTCTTTCGTCAAAGTAGGCGCGAAGGAAGTTGCATCAGAAGTACCTTTTTAGTGCCCACGTTCGTTCTACTTTGGTTCGAGCCGCGATTGGCCCTTTCGTACACTTTTTGCTTAAATTACAAAAAGGATCTGGTGTTTTGTTCTTGCGTTAGTGCAGTTCCTATTGTTCCACAGATTTATTGTTCTATAAAGCCATTTGAGATGCGTGTGTTTATGAATGACGAAAATAACTTAGTTGATGTTGAATTTTGCGCAATGCTATTGATGCAGAATTCATTCAAAGAAATCGTTTTGATTTGTGATTAATGTTCAATTTTCTTTTTTAGGTAAGTACTGCAAGCAACCACAATACATCATTCAACAGCGGTTTTAAAGTAGCTGCATGAGTAAGTTCTTTAAGCATATTTGCTCTTCTAAAAATGGTGATCAGCAACCGAAGGCACGAATTCCTTCAGCTAAACATTCGATGACGTCACGGTGCTTCTAATTATATCTGGTCGTTAAGAAGTGAAGGACGACAGGACTCATGCGCAAGCGGCGCCTTACCCGATTTGTTCCACTTCACACGCCCAACGCTGGGCGCCATCTTATAAATAACACAAGCCCACTGGTATTCAAATTAAAATAACAGTTCCAGTTATAACTATTCAAGTGTAACTTTTAACCAGCGAATTAAATATTAGATATTCCCTTGGTATTAAAGTCCCCTGCAACATTTATGTTTAAATCAAGAATCATAGGTATCAGGCAGGTGACAAAAGGTAGGAAACAATCAAAATAGGAAAACTAGACAAACAGATTTCTAATATTGTAAATTAAAACGTTTAGCTATTGAAGCTTTTTAGCACCAGTACACATTAGGAAAATAAACAACCTAAAAAAGGATCGCATTGACAGGTATATAGAGGAGCTGTGCTGGAAGACTTTTTTTTGAAAATCGCATGTAGTTTTACCTATACAAATTGAATTGTATGATTTTAATGTAGTAATAATTAATATGTATGTATGTTGCATGTAAATGTACCTACAACTTGTACAAAAAAAAATTTGCCAGTCTATTTATCAGTCTGTTCAGGCTAATCGCTGCGGAACAGGTAGACCGATGTTAAGTGAGACTAGTAAAGATTGGTAGCTCATGTTGTAAGAAGTAACTACGGCTCTTTATCTTTGAAAAAATATTAGAGTACCGCGCAAAAATATAAAATGGAAAGCTAGCACTAGCTGCTGTGGGTACAGCTATTTTTGATTTACTTTATAGGCATAAATATGCAGGCGATATGATGTATGCGCATAATGTAAAAATCCACCCCTTTCTTCTCCGAAAATATTTAGAAAGAACGACGTTTTAAGTGAATATAAACGCGATACTAAATTGTTTTCTCCTTCTTGATTTATAAAAAAAAACATTTTTTAAATGTGCCTATTAGAGTCCATTTTTACTGCTTCAATTCTCAGTTGTAATAATCGAACGCAATTTTACAGTTATTAATATGAGTATAGAACAACCCGCTTAACACAATCACACTTAATACGATTTCCTGTATAAAAGCCATTTTACCTGCAACTTGTGTCACGTTTTCATAATATTTTTTCTTAATATTATTTCACTGATAATAATGACGTTAGCTAAGAAATTCGCTTTATTTAAGATGTAAGTAAAATACAAAAAGGGGCCGGTAGTCATGATGATAAAGACCAGGTTTTATAAGCAGTTAACCTTTTTAGGCGCCATGTATACTTTGGGTGACAACGAAAACGTACTGTAAATGTGAAGTTGTTAAGCCTATTTTAAAGATGTAATTACTAAGGAATCAAAATTTTAAATACGCATAATTAACATATAATGTGTTTTATTTACTCTGCTGTATAATACGCTTTCCCACTTAAGACCCGTTTTTGGTTTTGATTTGATGTAATGCACCTTTCTACATCTTTAAAAAATGTACACAAGTTGATTATACCTTAAATTCACTATCGACAAATATTAGATAGATAACACAATAACGTGCTGCGCAGTAAATTGACAATACAGTTTAGAGAGTCATTCACACATTGTGTTCACAAAAAATGCCTATTCAACTAATATGATTCACCTAAGTTAGTTAAACAATAAATGAAGCAGTCAAGCGTGAGAATCATAAAATTTTACGAAACAGCCAATACCAATTGTTTTCGGGCCAATTATTACAAATGCACAAATACTAAAAAATTACACTTTATGCAAATAATAAATAAATAAATATATAATATATAAAATAAATTATGCAAACGGTGTGGCTGACTGTTCATTGACAGCTGACTAACAGCAATTAGGTTTGTATACTTTTCTGCATGTGACATGACAGGACACATTTTCATGGACAAAAATATATTTTAATAAAATTTATATAGAAACAAATTTTGAAGCGAGTGTTTGGGCAATATGAAGGCTAATTCTCGTCATAAGGGTTCGGTCACAATTCAGTTCCGATCAACTTTCGATCTCACAACTGTCATAAAAGGTATTTACGTAGTAGTTTTAATTTACAATATTAGAAATCTGTTTGCCTAGTTTTCCTATATATTTTTTTATTTAAAACGCTTAATTGCACTCGACTATAAACTGAACTTCAAATAAAATGCAGGTTCTTTAATCAAAATAATTTCTAACGTGTCATATGAAATTTTTCGGCAACCCTTCAAAATTTTATCAACTCAAAACTAAAATACCGTGATTCCGTGTGGTGACAGATTAAGAATACGGAATGTCACCATCCCTATTCATCCTGTGGGTGTCGTAAGAGCCGACTAAGGGAGCAAACTATGCAGGACAACAACACTGTATCAAACCCTATATCAACCCGTTTGGCCAGCGTGGTATTGTAGGCCAAACCTCCTTTCTAAGGAGAGGCCTATGTCCAGAAGTGGACTGTTGATGATGAGAACTAAAATTAAATTCATCCTGTCCTACATCTGTGCTACGAGCGAGCCTTTCGACTTTCGTAATAGTCTTCAACATGTCTAATATAATTTAAAATACCTTTTGAAGCTTTGCTTAAGTAATTATTTGAATGGTGCGAAGAATAATCTCATTTCGACTGCCTGGTTCTCATCAAATAATAAACTGTGTTTTAATGGTTTAATTATTTTGCTTTATTCTCACGATTTTGTTTACGTATTTAAAAGTTTTTAAAGAGTATTCATATTCAAATTATGTAAATATGAGGTTTGTTTTTGCACAACAAGACTGCTCACTTCTCTTAACTACTAAATTTTATGACATCTCTGTTTTGTTGTTTTGGCAAAAGGGCTTATTTTTCTATTGTTTCTATGGTTTTATAACCGTTTTTCTCCGATATCATCTTACTTTACCCATTGTTTGTTGATTTCTTTTTTGAAAAAAAAATGTTTGAAAAAAAAAACACCTTTTTTGTACGTTATAAAAAAACTATTTTATGTTACTATCGTGTATGTACCTTAGCTATTTGTAGCGATTATGAGAAACCTAACAACATTAGTTTTGTTTGAATAATTATATTTTTTCAAGTTTGGTGACTCACGTACACGTATTCATCAGTGAATTATACATTTTCGCTTCACGATGTAGTCCACGTCCCCTCTACGTCTATCAATTTGTTTATCTGGACGAATATCAGATATTAAATTTAAAATATTTCGTATACTGCTCAATCTTACAGTAGGAGAGAACTTTTATTGCAGATAAATAATAAAATTCTAAAACAGTTTCGTATTAATTCAATTTGGACTTGGACAAACAAAACACTTCATTTGCATGTGACAAGATAAATATTTTATGTAATCAAAACATCGAATGCTTTTATTATGAGCCTGCATTTGTCCTATCACACGATACACTACATACAAAGACTTGTTTGTTACGAAATATACTCAAAAGAGAAAACTATCAATGATGCTACTTTGCAAAATGATTACCAGTCACGAATCTGTCAGTCTGACAATGTAAATTATTCTCATAATATCGTCTCTCACGTTAAATAACAAACAAACGATTGATTTAACTTCTCGTTACATAAACTCAGTAAACTGTTTCTTTTTCACATAGATTTATTTATGTAACAAATTTAGTCCACCACTATCAAAGACTTGTTTAGATCAGTATTCCATAGCGAAGCATTCCCAAATCAATCACTACTGTAATTGTTTGCCAGCATTGTTTGTAACACTGCCGTTCGCAATATTCAACATAATAATATTTACAAAAGAAAATATTCTGCTGCGAAACAACTGACGTTTTGTTTCAGGGCTCTATATTGAATGATTATTATAAAAGTAGTGGTGTCATCGAATTCTTTGATAATAATCTACCATCAGAAACGTTTCCTCTATTGGGTAACAATTATCGGTATGCACCATCACTTCTAGTTTGTTCATCTGTGCCTTGTGTGACTTTCGTATGGGCCGGCTGTGGTCGACCTGCTTTTAGAATTCAATCAATCTTTTTACACAAGACAACACTAAAAGAGGATTCTAGTTCATTATTTAACTAGCCCAGATTCAGTTTAAGATTTTTTTTTGTGTAGGTAAATATAGTAGTAAAATCAAATCAAAGTAAGTATAAAATAAAATAAAATCTATATATCGCTCCTAATTTTCACATAATAGTTGTGTACGTCCAATGATTGTTGTTTGTCTGTTTTAACAGACTGACACGTTAAAACATCTGAGGAATTTCTTGTCATCCATTTGTCATTGTTAACCTACTTTCATAAATGTACTTTTAGACCCGACAGACATGCTTAATGATTTCTAAAGTCATGAGACTTTTCGTGACTTTATTATTGCCAAAAAAAATTGTTTAGATCATTAGGGGGTATTTGTTAGCTATGTTCCGTTTAAATACTCCCACGACTGTGGAACTCTATGTTTGTTTTAATTAATTACACCTCATTTACTTCAGGTTTGTATAGACGATTGGTAACACGAAACAAGATCAATTTACTTATTTGTTCTTGCAACGCTGTCAAGTTTTCGTTCAATGTTGGTAAACTTTGGTAGGAAAGCTCCATATCAAATTCGCAGTCATTCGACTCATTCTTATGTATATAGCTGCTATCTTTTTTGTACGGTCTTCTTTGCTTTGTATTTACAAATTCATCCATTGTAAATATTTATATGAATATTTTTGGAATTTCAACTATGTTAGCTACACACGAGCACATCAACGACAATTTGATCGGAGTTGAAGAGGTCGCCGTGGCCGAAATCGGTCGAGGATAGTAGTAAATACGTGATAGCGTTATTTTTCGTCAACATAAATATAAAACAAATCTATACTACCTTTACTAAAATAAATTTGACTTTAACTCTGTTCGTCCGCCGGATTTCTGATGCGAAGACTTCATAACGTTCCAGAAACAGGTGCCTGATCCAATTTTCATTCGACATGTACCACCAAATTCGATTCGACATTGATACTTTGGAGCCACATCTCAGCAGATGTTGCGTACGCAAATTTGCTCGTACAAGTTATGTATCGACGTTTATCTGGCAACGGTCGGCCTTGGTATATATGCCGGGACAGTTAGTGTTACCGCACGTTCTCCATTAAATCGTCGTGTTACCGTTTCTCCTGAAATTAGACGCGCGGATGTGCGAGTGCGACGCGATGCGACTAACGGGCGACGTATTTGTGTCGTTTAGTCGATTGCGTTTTGTGTTTCTCGCTTCGATAGCCACACGTTGCCGCAGCAATCGTAAATAACTCGACTAATTGATGTAACGCATCATTGAACTGTAATTCAGATTGCTAACACTTTTTTAAAGTAATAAGTGCAATACTTATATTTAGTGTATTTAAGTTGTTAAAATGCTTAATGTTTATTACAATCATTTAAGAGTTACACTTACAGTTATTTTTTAATTTCTAGTACAGTCCAGTTTAAATAAAAAAGTCCCAATAAAGAATTTTGCGCAATTAAAATGAAAGAAAATATAAACAGGCGCCATTTTCATCCTACGTTATTTTTCTTTTATATACTAGTCTTTTCCCGCAGATTCACGTGCGTTTAGTCACTGTGCCACCCTTGAGAGTCATAGCGTGATGTCACATAACCTTCCTCAAAGAATACTATAATTATATACATCGGGCGAATAGGGACAGATCATCACGTTTAAATGAACAAATAAAGAACTCTTCAGGTTATTACTTTTTGAATAGAAAGAGAATTGAAACAACTCCTTTTCAACCGAAAGTTCGAGAATTGATTTCGAATAATATTTTAAATACAGAATCGCATATTTATTGCGTAACATCATCAGCAACGTTAACTGTATCATGTTCACTTCCTCTTCACACTTATCTGTAGCCATAATTTCACTTTCCACCTTTTACATCTCAACACCATCAATATTTCAACACCCAACACTTTATTGTACCGTCCTTTTCTTCCAATCTTATATTAACATAATTCAGACAGAGATAGCTGATCTTATGCAGGAATGGTATAAATTCCATTTTGTCACAAGAGAAGTGTACATAATCGTTTTAACGTGCTTTTACTATCTTAGAACTGCTGTTTAAACGACAAATGTAGTAATAAATAAGTCGCCGTAAGCAAGACTAATGGATAACTAACTTGATGCAAGATGTGGCGTCCTGAGTTCTACTCATGTATGTAATGTACCTGACTTAAATACAACATGAATATTCAAGTTTATTACGCTTATAGGTTTATGTATTTAAAATAAATGTTTAAACACAATAAGTTCCTGGACTTAATTTTATTTTTTAATCAAAGACAATGGGTACACTGACTTTCCCCGTTCTGAAGTTATACTCAAATGCCGTATACTCCTGTACATTTCTTATGTTTTATGTAAGCTCTATGATGGGAGTTCTTATTGAAAGAACTATTGCGGAGCAGCACGGGCACGGGTGCTCTTTCCTTATAATAATAGCTGAAGACTTTGTATTATGTGGTTTAATCCACAAAATTGTGCAATAGAAGTCGGCTTAAATATAATATACATAAAAGCGCAGTTCTTGACGCTGAACGCTTTTGCTTAACCCCAGTCACTTAAGTGGAACTAAAAGGTAAAAATAGTCATAATTTTTATACACCTCTGGCAACCCCTTCAGGGATTTAGGCATATCACGTTCGACTTTGTCGTAATTTATATGCAAAAAGATAAGATAAAAATAAAATATCAATGCACACTATTATGCGGCACTTTGCCCTAGAAGATTTCTAATAACTGCACGATCGACGTCTATTGATCTGTATCTAAGTCTTATCCATCTAGTGCACGAGCTCCCTTAGAACGGAGTTGTGCCTCGGCCGGCGTGTCCGCAGAATGGTGATTGTACAACGGGACTTCAACAACCATTCTCCAATACGGTAGATTTTACCATCGAAATAAAAGTGGTAGGTAGCACTGATCCTCAACATAAGCGAGAGATAGATAGATTCTTTATGTGCTTGAAATACGGTAAATTACGGTAGGTCTTAAAGCTAGTTATCAGTACAGTAGGTTGCCTCAGTGGTGCAGTGGTAGCGTATACGACTGCTGTGCTGAGGTCTCGGGTTCGATTCCCGGGTCGGACCAAATGTTTGATCTGCAAATATTTGTTTCGGAGTTTTCTATGTACAAATGTATATTTTTTACAAAAATAAGTAGTACATATAAGTATTCTATCAGTTAATATAGTTTTCATAGCTCTGCTTAGTTTGAAACTAGATGGCGTTGTGTGTCAGATGTCCGAAATATCAGTATTATTACGTATTATAAGCACAGAACAGTTTGTAACTAATGGTGATTCTAAGCGTGCTTTTTTTTTAAAGACAACTCCCGCATTAGGAATGTATCCTGTGTCGCGGGGGACTTTACAAACATACATGAAACGGATACAAAGAACACCCAGACTCAGAACAACAATTTGTGGATCACACAAAGTGTCGTCCCATGTGGGGATCGAACGGACAACACTCAGTAGGAAGAGGCGTGGCGACCGCTTAAACCACGACGCCATACGTGCAATCAAATAACTATAAAAGGATAGCATATATAATAACTATAAAAGTAAAGTTGTATACTATACTACTGTTTTCATGTTTAATTATTTTGTTGCTGTGTAATATTTAATCGTACTTTATCAAGGTCTGAAGCTACCTACGGCGTGACTAATATGGATACCAGATACCACCCAAAAAGCTTTTATTCCAATGTGACATTAGAATTGCACGTACATCGATTATATTATTCATTAAGCATTTTATAATTATTCCAACATAGGAATACAAGGGTATACACTGATTTGTCATATTTTTTTTAATAATATAGATTATTTGATTAAGTTAAGATGAAAAGAGTTTTACGATTTACACCAAAATATAATTAAAATTAAGAACTTCTAAATTTTTAGAACCTTTTTTATACCACTAAATTATATTCCATTTTTTTAAAGAAAGTTGAGCTTAACCTTATAAAAATCTGGTTTAACATTTTGAACCATCACATCTAGTAATTTCGTTACAGCATAGCATAAAAATTGTGATTATATAGTATCAATATTATTACTAAAATACGGTTTGTTATTGACGCCAAAATTGACGCTATTGTTATAATGTTTTCCTAACAAAATTCGCCTTTATGTTGTTTGTATTCAGATTTCTGAGTTAGGAAAAATATTAAGTACTGTGATAAAAAAGGTTTAATGTAAACACCGAGCTTCGGAATAATTTAAGAGGTTCATGTATATTTTCCGCCAAGAACAATAAAAGTTGAAGGCAGAATGTTATTTTTTTCCCATAATCTATATGCATTACTTTGTAATAATATTATTCCTTTTAAATTAAGGAAGTACATATATCTAAGTTGAAGGCTTTGTTTGGATTTCAATAGCTTTAGTTACGGGATGGGGCTTGAACCGCTGCCATTTGATGCATTGAAATTCTTTGCGTTATGTTGATCGAGTTATTAGTGATCCGATTGCTGAGCCAGATTGGGATTGTAGGTTCGATTACCACCCGGGACTACTAATTGTGTGATGGGCACATTCATATATTATGTAGGTAAGGTTACACAGTGCAAGCTCTACCTAGTTTTGTTATTATTTTAAACCGAATGTTCGCATGACATACATGATCAGTAATGAAAAATAATCCTCCTTTTTTAACATAATGTTGATTAAAATTAACATTGTCGAAGCTTTTATTAAACTTGACATATTAGCAGAGTACAAGACTTGACAGCCGCAACAGATGGCCAACAGCATGTTACCTAAGTGTCACCTTTAACTACGACACGCACTAGACTGTCAGATTGCCCATTCGCTCCTACACGTGTCCATCGACATTTCAAATCGAGTGATTAATTTGAACATGTCACGATGAACCTCAATTGTAAAATCTAGTGTCGCAATTTCTAGAATGTTATCGATATAAAATTCGAATAGACTATAGATCTTTGTTTTTTATGCAATTTGCTATAGTTGCATAATGCGATGCGTTTACGAATTTGTATCATGGAAATGTAGAAAAATTGTATAAGAAAAAGAATCGACCTCAGGTATTTTATCTATAAACGCGTAATAAGAAGTATATTTAAAGACTAAATTTTGCCTGCCGCTCCGCCCGCGTGTATGTCGGTTTCTTCCTCAAAAAATAAACTATCTGCATACCAAATCTCATCTAAAGGGTAACAGACAGACTGACACACAATCGCATTTATAATATTAGTATGGATTTAGTTGCTAACGTTTTACTTATGACCAGCCGGGTCGACCAAAGTGATACGTCGGCATCACAGAACACCGGTTTTAATCTAATTTTTCATTTGCTTACACCTAGAGTTCCAACTCTAGCCTGAGTAAGAGAGGGAGGGGGGCTTATAGGGCCGCAACGCACTTGTATCTCTAAGTTGCAAGTGTCCCTTCCTCACTCCTATTACTAGAGAAGTAGTAGTACATTGAAAAGTGCTGCAACGCATTTATATCTCTTAAGTTGCATGTGTCAATGTGCCGCGGTAGTAAAAAAAAAATTGTTGCTATGAAACTGCAAGATAAGTGAAACTTAATTATCTCGAATACATTGAATACATTTGAGTTTGAATAGTTTTTGGAACGATAACGGGGCACCTTACTCTGAACCGACATCTATTCACCATCGATGCTACAGAGGATGTCTCAAAACAGAAGAAACGGCCGCACACGCAATCCTGGAATGCGGGTGAGTGGCCACACAACAGGGTAGTATCATACCTGATACGAAATCGCTCCTAGAGGCCTCTGAACCCTCAGGAACTTCTGCACTTCTCGAAGGAGCTGGGTTGGCTCACGTAACCTACTTCACGGCGACATATAAAGGACCGTCCCTGAGTCTAGATGAGGCAACCGGAACCCACCACCATTACGGTCAACATTTGCAAAAGTCGGATTTTATAAGTATATTATTAGTATTATAAACATTCAAGATTCTACGATCAAATTAACTTACTCTAGATTTCTAGAATAAAATTAATTGACATGTTGTTTAAATTATATAAGTTTCTTAGGAAGGAATCACATTTTATATGCTTACTTAAAATTATGCACTCTTCTGATCATATAATTTTCATCAATAAATTTATATAATTTAACCGTTAATCTTCAGAATAACATGCATTTTATAATACGTAGTTATTATGTCATTCCAATACTGGTGTGTGATATTCATATGTTTTAAGATTTACCTATTTTCGCTCTAATGACAACGCAACATGAATTATCTTTTCCCCGCAAATTCGCTCGTGTTCATTTATTTAGACTGTCACTCATTTTGTGCATAATTAAACTAATAATATGCTAATTGGTATGTATAAACATATCTCTTCCATTATACAAATATTGTGCCAACTTACAATATAACGCATTATTTGAAGCTTAAATATTGTCGTCGTAGTACGATCGCGATAAAAAACATCTGCGGTTGTCTTAATTAGGTCTACGATCTTGTGCCACTGAGAATCTGTGTTCGCTATCGAATACTAGATTTCTAGGCCACACTTGAACAGCATTGCAAATTTTTAAACACCATTTTGTAGGAATGCACGCAGTTTACTAAGCCTTCGTTAAAAGAACGAGGTTTCGAAATATGTAATGGAAAAAGAAAATTGTAGATACGGCACGAACTCTATAACAATAAGTAAACCTGAGTGTTTGTTTACGAATACTTGAAGGTCTGAGCTAGGGCTGTCAACTGTTGGTAAAAGTGTGGTCACACTAATCCGCTAAGTTGCATTGCAGGCCTTGTGATCGTGTCACAATCACAAAAACTCTAATCCACAATGACTGACATCTATAAAATATCTAGATATTGATCAATTTTGAATGTAGCCTGATTCCATATAACATCAGTCACCTATGTCACGACTATACATGACAACATTCACTAATATATCTGTCATTTTAATAAAATACTAAAAGTAACCTCAAACAAAAATATATTTTTAAAATGTTGACAACCCTAACCGGTGTACTTTAAGTTGTGTGGCCTGTAAATAGTTTTAAAATGTAAAAGGCGTACCTAATGGTCCATAAAGAAGTAATACACAAGAACTGGAATTATTCTGATTACTTGACTTTAAAAAAAGTTACTAATTAACTAACTTTCGTTTTGCCTACAGCATGAATTAGTCATTAAATCGAATTTATACGAACCAAACCAATTCAGGAAGGTCTGATGACGACTGCTGACCCACTAACCTCCGTCAGGATTGGCGACAGAAGCCTGAACTAAACAGCATTTTTTAAAGTAGTAGGTAGTGCAGGTATTTCGAGCTAACAGGGTGTAGAATAACCTCCATGCTGCAGAAGATGGCAAGTTAACTATTAATGTATTGTACAATTGTGTTTACAATTTTATTGCGTAAAATGATAAGATCATCCATATAACTTTAGAAATGATTTAGTGTTGTTGTGTATATTTGTCCGAGATTTTTAAATTAATCTTCTTTTTTTTAGGCAACTCCCAAGTAATAGTATAAACCTCGAAAATTAATTAACTTTTTTATAATATAAATCTAACTAAGCTAAGAATATTTATTTAAGGATTAACAACTATTATTATACTTCTAGGGTATGTTTCATTTACTTACGTGAGTAACGCTTAATAGAATCGTAAATCTTCAAAACGGCGCAATTTTCTTTCTGAAAATAGCTTTAGATAAAGGCTAATGGATACCGGCGGATATTATTGAACAAATATTAAATTTCTTCGGGGTCTTTCAGGCCCCTTTAATTAGCAGGGGACAGTGAAAATACGACGATATGTTAGGCGGATGGCGGTCCTTTGTGGACATGATTATTTTGTCTACCACTTTAATTCATTTAACGTACTGGTTGATAGTTTACGGTCTGAAATACTTCTCTTAGCTGTAACACACAGTAATGCTCTTTAGTCAACAAGGGAGACAACCTCTTTAAAAGAGCATTACGTTGCGGAAACAGTGTCAAGAACCTTGATTCAGTCAACCCTTATGTATGCGCATAGAAACTTGTTTTATGTGAAACCAAACCCAGTTCAGCTTAGAAGTGCATTACATTTTTAGTTACAAATAATCTTCTACTTCAACGGTGAAACAGAACACAGAACCAGCACTTACTGCAGAAAACTGCAGTACCCAAGAATTCTCCTAAGTCTACTGCGGCTTGTCCATGTCCGGCCATAAGCATTTTTTAACCGGGTTGGAAATCGATAAAGTACTGTACTGATCGGTACCTTTGTGTAAAGCCAAAGCGGACAACAATTTTCTTGATGAAAAAAGGTCTGTCAAAACGAACACAAAATCAGAACAATATTTAGCAAGGTGCATAAAAGGCGTGCACCATTATTTTTAGGCGGCCATAAATAGATATGTGTCGTTCGTTGCTTTTACATCACGTTTATAATGACGACGGAAGGGTACCCAAAATAAAAGCGGAAACAAAATTTATATACCGTGAAGAGTTTTCATATGAGCCGTCATATTAAAATATTCGTGTTATCCTGTATTAGAATAGAATGTGAGTTGTTTGGAAACGGTTTCTTCTTTCCCGGCACGAGGCACGCCCTGTGCCGTGAAAGAAGAAACCGAAACCAAAACCGCAAATGGGACCTTTTTAAGCGTATCACAAATATATATAATTCTTTTTTGATATAAAATTAAAAATGACCTCTTGTAGAAATAGGTTTATTAAATTCTGGATCACAATTTAAAAGAGGAAAACACTCATACGCATACTTAGTACATAATATCCTACTTTACTAAAGTAAATGCAGATTCAGATGGATGTTTGTTATCCAATCAACCCAGAACCGCTGAATCTACTCTGGATTTAATTTAGCATGTGGGTAAATTATTGTATAAAATAGCACATATTCTACTTTTTTTACGAAAAAAATAATAATAGCGAAAACGAAGCTACAGCATAAGATAGTGTAAAATATATTTTAAAATTAACCTCCCTCAATCAGGTAAAGAAGGCAGCAGAACAAGCATCTTATGGTTGTATTGAACTGTGTAAATCTAAACTCTTCAAGAAGTAATCTTCTGCTAATAGTTTGTTATAAACTCTCAGCTTTAAAATAAATTGTTAACATAGGAGGCTATCAACATATATGTATATGGTAACGATCACAGCGTGCGAAATCTAGAGTTCATCTGCCCCCATATACGGATACGACATGGTCGCTGTTGCCTGAACGTGAGCATATTTCAATTCACAATTGATCGCATTAAGCTAATCGTTTGTGACTTATCATTTGCGGATTTCCTGGACCGCAAATTTTATTTTTAGAGTGAGATTTTTATCGTCCCTTTTACGGAGTTCCTTGTGTTTAATATGAAAAGTTGAATTATGTAAATAATTCCTTAGTTTTGTTTTTAATTGGTTTTAAATTACATCATTAATTTTTATAGAATATATTTCGCTGTACATTATTATTTGTGTTTGTCCGTGTGGTGATGGATTAAGAATACGGAGCGTCACCAACCCTATTCATCTCGCAGGTGTCCTACGAGCCGACTAAGGGAACAGACTACGTAGAACAACAGCACTGTAAAGAGAAGGAAAACTTACCCAAAAACAAGAATGTCTTGATGCATTCGTCTTCGGGGAGGTATAGTCCATAATAAAAATATTTATGCCGATTGTTTACCTTTGTTGATGGACAACGCTGACTTAGGCAAGTGAAATCACACGCTCGCAATGTCATTTTACTAATTAAAACTTATTTGACTGTCCTGTTAGCCTAGTAGACTGGTAAGCAAAAGGTCGTGGCTTCAATTTCCACTTATGGCAAATATTGTGTGATGAAAACGATTAGTTGTTCTGTGTCTAGCTGTTTGATTACCATAGTGCCGACTTTGCCTAGATGTGCAATGTTTAAAGTTATTACATACAAAATACTGATAACTTTAAAAATAATTCCTATCAAAATTCTATAGAAAACTGAAAGAAAACCGCTAAGATCCCTAGAAACAACTCCAACAACATAATGAGGGAGTAAGCCAGTAACCATCATGTCGTTTCGTCAGTCACGACCACGCGAACACACGAAACGTGCTTCATTAATCATTAACGGTGCATCGAACCTGCTGGATTTTAGAACTTTAAAAAGTACGAAGATAAACTCTAATACCATGGCTATAAAAAAGAAAGAAAAGTTAAGCAAACTAATATTCGAATTTCGTTTTCTGAGATGTAGGGGGCCAACAAGCAGTCGGATCATCTGATTGTAAGTGACAACCGCCATAAACAATGGAATTCAAGAGACAAGTGCGTTGCCGGCCTTTAATTGAAAGAGAGCGAGAATTTTTGAAGTGAAAACTTCTTTAGGCGCGTTGGGCATTTTGAACAACAAACAAAAGAATGTATTTTATGGTTTGACAAGAAACGCATTTTTTGAGATGGGGAAAAAAGCAATTGATTTCAAGACGCTGTTACCGTTACCGACACCTCTGTATATAAGTTTTCACTTTTGTCGGCACTCCCGAAGTGTCTCTATTTTTTTTGTGTTAGACGGGGCAGACGAGTTTTTTTTTAAGGTTTGAAGGTTGTATCGGTCTGAAAATACCGCAGACGATATATTGTTCTAAAAATTGGTCTTGCGAGTCAAAAAGTGTATCGAAAAGAGCACAGAAGTGAAGCGCCAATTATCCAGGTGATGGAGATGAAAATTTTGCCGTGTGGAACGATGGGGGAAAGTTGCGGCCGGTATTAGTCCGTACAATTCTTCATAGCACTCTCCATGACATATACAATAGACAATGCAGTGTGAAGCCACATCTCTACGTAACCCCAAGGGATCGAGCCGATCGGAGTTCTTTGGGCTATCGACGGTTCGAGTCGCTCTTCGGTGGATGCGGTGCAGAGGGAGAAGCTGGTACTGAGGTGCCCCTGCATAGAGATGAGAAAAGTATTCCAGGTGAACTGTCACATTTGAATAAAGAATGTAAACATTGACTTAATAAAAAGTCTTAACTGTTATCTTAGATTGGGTATCTAATCATTCAAGGCTAAATATTTCTAACTTTTGTTGCGTCAGTCATATTATTGAAACCGATTGAATTAACAAGTTCGTGAATCGATTTTGTGCGATTCATAAAATTAATTACCTTCGCACGAATATACTGTAAATATTTATTAACAACTTAGCTACGTCTTCAACAAATAAGACGTGATTCTTAAGCCACTATCTGCAAATCCTTAAAAAGTTTCGCATAAATTCTTCTTTTTCAAACTAGCAAGTTATCCACCTGACGCTAAACGCCTCTGCCTAACACTGCTTCCAACAACAAACTTTTACGACATGAAAAAAAATGTTAATCGTAAAAGAAATAGAAAAATATTAATATCAGCTCTTTAAGACTTTACCTTATTTGCCATGTGTGAATAAGGACATACAGAATAGTTGCAATGTTAAAACACACAAAGGTGCACCTTTGCACCAATGTTGATTTTTTTATGAATATGGTTCACAGTCTCACAATACATACTATACTAAAATGTGCATTATCATACAGTAACCGACCGTCAATATCATACAGAGAACATGATACAGTATCGACGCAGTCTCTTCATAAAGTAAACGAACACTGGTAGGAACCAAAACGCATTGTATGCAGTCCTAAAACTACCAGTTCCTACACCTTTAATCATTATCATCATCGTCAGCCTATCGCAGTCTACAGCTAGACGTAGGCTCCTATTGCACGCCACTTCGGTCTATTTTTGGCTTCTCGCATCCAGCAGCAAACGAAAAGGGTTTTTTACACTTATGCATTATGGACAAACTATAAAATTTAACGATACTTGAATTTAAGTTCTCATGATTTTCAATATCTAGCAGATGATGCTAGCACAATTGGCCATCAAGCTCACTGTACAAGCCACATGTCCAATTCGAGAATTTTTAAATTGCAGTTGTAAATCTGCGCTTGATTCTCGACCGTGCGAAACTCGAGATAGGATCTTTGTCCATATTTGTGCTAGGTAGGGCCAGTTTGGGTCAAAGTGGACCCTTATTATGTACAGAGCTAGCGCGTTGCTCGACGCTCGCAATTATGGAAATTTTCTCTGAAACGTGGCTGGCTTGAATATTATATGCTTTTACAGGCATGGATGCATCTTGGTCTTTTTTGTTATAGAATGTTATTTGTTTTTTTCTGTTATTTATTAATTAAATTTTACGATGTTAATTTTGCTAGGTTATTTCTTTGTAACTCGACCGATAATCAATATAATTGCCAACTGAAGTAGTCTAACATAACAATATCGTCTATTTCAGATAAAAAACATTGATTGAACTGAACTTACTGAAACAAAAATAATAATAAATAAGTATCAATTAATACTAAAAACTAGTCTAAAGTTGTTAAAGAACGATAAGATAAGGTGTTATAAAGTATTTATTTCGTGAAACACGCGTACAATAAGTAAAAAGTAATAAGTTTGCATGCTAGTTGGTTAATTCTACAGGATTTAATATTCAAAATCAATTAATAATTTACTTAATACCTTTACACATCTCACACACGGCAGTCTAGTCCCAAACTTGGCAGTGACTGCCCTGACGACACGTCGCTTCACACGCTGACGGAATACTCAGCTTGGGCCAGTCAGCGTCGTGAACTTCTGATAAACATACTTAAATATTTCTAAACATGTTATAGATAAATTACACCCTGACCCAATAGAAATGACCGTTTTCATACAAAAGCTTTGTCCTTGGTTGGAATGGAACCCACGACCTCCGGCTTAGCAGTCAGGGTCACTAACCACTAGACCAACAGGCCCGTCAAAATGCCCTCAATGGTGGCTTAAATTATCCAACACCGACATAGAAATGCTTTTGTTAATGTAAGTGTTATATGACGGGGGTGTTGTGGTTAATGATTCTGACTGCTACGCGAAAAGCCGTGGTTTCGATTCCGACCCAGGACAAAATAATTGTGAGATTAAGAAGATCATTTGTCTGGGTGTAATTTATCTATTATATGCATGTTTTTAAAAACATATAAGTGTGTTGATCTTATAGGTTTTATCTAGTTTGGAATCATATTATTAAATACTTTACGAGTTGCCTTAAAAAGTGCTTGTTTTTTTTAAATTGATTTTAAAGTGCTTCGTAGTGGTTCTAGAGACAATCCGCTTCATAAACTAAAACCAAAAAAATGCACTCTATTTAAAATAAATATACCTAAAACAAATGATTTAATAAATCGTATCGTAAATAACCTGTCTTGAATTGTAGATCTGGTATTTGAAACAACACAATTTAACTAGAACACTTGTATTTATTGGTTCCAAATCTCGTACCCACCATTATGGACTGCATCGGCATAATATACTAGTAGTTTATTGGAACAAATCCAATTGTCGAGAGTGAACTGAAATTATTGATTTTACCTATACATAATATTTGTATCAAAGTTAAATCATAACAAATTTTACATAAACATCAACTGATGTGCTACATAAGGCTCGTACTTGCCAATTTCAATTTGGGTAGGTACACATATCGTTTCCTATGAGGCCAGTGACCCAAACGCACATGTGAAATGTAAATAAATTAGTACGTTATTTGAAATATATACTTTTTGGAAACTGAAAAATAAATTTCAAACCGTATCTGGAACAGATGAAATAAACAGCTTATGGTGAGGGTATACCTTATTTTTTAGTTTTTAGATGAGTATTTCTAAGTTAGTTTTAGAAAATAGTTTGAATAGTTTGTTCCCTCTTTTATACTTCCTCCTTTACGCACAACTTGGCTGAAGATTTTGGGGGAAAAAATACAGAAGTTGTTTCTTGTTCCTCACTTCAACATTACAGGAAAGTCTATTTTCGAAAAAATAACATGATAAATCTCTCAGCATTGTACGTATATTTTATCGTACGGAACGCTCTCTTTAGTAATTCAACTCGCACTTGGCTGTTTTTTTATCTCATGTTTAAGCTAAAAGCACATACGTACATATATAATACTTAAGTACGAACATATAGACGCTCTTTAGTTTTTCAAGACATATTTACGAATTAATACTGTTAGTTTTCTCGACGATGTAAAGTATATAAAATCTAAGCTAACCTCCCAGATCACACGTCGACAAAAGTAAACAATTGTATCTCAGTGTGTTTACACATTCCAACACCCTTAAAAGGGTTTGTTATTTTTACTCGTAACTTGTCTCAAGCGAGCTTTCTTTGTAAATTGAACCTCATACATACGTGGCTTGTGCCTACTGTTCATTCTACAAAAGTCTTGGGTACGCATATAGTTATAGTACTAAGTAGGTAGAATGCCTATTAAAATATGTATTTTTTTAATGTCTATTTCATCGACGAAATGTAGCTCGTTTGTAGTGTGATTAGATGTGACAAACGGACAGACAGACACACGAATAAGAATACCGTCTTTACGTTCCACAACTTTTAGAGATTCAGTCGTCATGCAAAATTTTGCAGTATAAAAAGTTATCTTTTTAAATAATTTAAATGGGACCAAACCATTAACTGCGCTGTACTATACTTTGATTAGGTTTGTACGGTAGCATTTAATGCTATCGTACTAAGTTCCCATGTTTTTATAGTTGACGAGATATTGTGACAACTTCTATAATAAAATAAAAACATAGTTTAATACTATCTAACGAAGACACTCCGAAGTTATGGGTAAAGGAACTACTAATCCTGTATCGCGCAATAAAAGTTCTCGGGCCGCCAGGCATTATCACCAAAAAAAAAGGGTGGGTTAGAATAGCCGTTCCTCTATAATATAACTCGGCTCGCCTCGTAAAATTACTCTGTTTTGTTTAGCCACCAAATGTAGATTCTAGAGACTTCATTGCTAGCTTTAAAAATTTTGAAAATACGAAATAACGCAATCCATTTCGCAATAATAATTGCGTAAAGTCCTCTTTAAATAATTATAAAATCTTGCATAGAAATTTAAGCAATTTACAAAGAATCTGTCAATCACAATTTTATAACGTACCATAGTGAAAAGTTTGTGGCATTTGTTTAAAACTTGTCAAATACCCTATTTTAGTCGGCGTGCCTTACGGCTTAAAATTATTTCAAATTTGAATATCTTAGCAAACTAATTCCCATTTAACGTATTTGGCTAACTACAAGTTCAACTCCCACTGGATCCCGCTATCCAACGTCCAATGTTACTGGTATAATAACTTTATTTTTATAACCGGCTTTACGATGCACATGCCTTTGCCTCTTGTTCGTTTTTCATTGCATGTTTTTGCTTGTGCAACGGGCGTGTTCCACGAAGAATTTTCAACATTCTTGCATGCCAGGATTACCTTAGTGTTATCTCCAAGTCATGTAATAAAGTCAGAGTTCCTTTTTCAAAAAACCTCGGCTATGAAGATGTGTTGTGCTTTTTAATATTGTGACAGTGTCATGCAGGCGACGATACTTGTCACCAAGTCGGTTACTAAGAAGTACTAATTGAAAAAGGTTGTGAATAGTTTATTATTAAATCACAGCACGCACAAAAATTCTAATTAAATAGAAGTAAGATAGCGGAAAATAATTTACTTACTTACATTCATAGACACCCTAGCTATCTATCTTATTTAAGTTATATTATTTAACTTATTTTCCTGGATGAAAGAAATCTACCCTACTATTCTTAGCTATGTCCCTGGTAACATGTAGATATGCAAAATTTCATGATGGATGAATAAACGGGTATACCGTCGCTTACGATTTTGTCACTAGCGAAGTGTGGGTTTTTCATTTCATATAGGTTTTTACACAACCAATTCGTATTTCAGCATAAACCCTTAAAAATATGCAAAATTGTCAGACACATAGTGTAAAAGTAGTGTAATACTCTAGTTATCCTCTCAAAACTGTTAACTCGTAAAACCTCATCATCAGTTCGTTAGCAAAGCCGTGTCAAGTGGACAAAGCGTCTCCCTCGCAGCCTACGAACGCAATAACAATTCAACCTAACGTACGAAGAAATACGTTTTATTATCCATCGGAATTTTCGTGGGAAGTGTAGCTGACAGTATCAAACTTACTACGAGAGGCGTAGGCGTCGAGTACTGTTAGTGACACTCGGGATGAATAAAAAACTGTTTATGCATGTTATTAAGACAGGTATTTGCTTTGGTTTTTGGTAAACGTGGGAGTCTAAATGTGGGACCGTCAATAAAATTCAGTTTTATTGTCCCGCCTTTTGTGTGGGTATTACGAAATTTTACTACACCTCCGTGTGTTGGAACGAGGCATCATTTCCACGATGTGTTCTAATCATTATCTCATAGGTCGCTCGATTGCGAAGGCGCAAAAGAAAAGCTGTGCATGCGAATTAGAGGCCCAAGTGCGAGTTTATTTCACATCTACTTGATGGTCACGGTGACCGCGTTCGGCGCTACGATTGGCCCGCACTGAAATCTCCACCAATCGCAGCGCTAAACGCGCTCGCCGTTGAAAGCGAGTCGATGTGAAATAAACTTACATAGTACAGAATATCAAGAGCGTTTTTTACTTAGTACGTGTTATTGTAATCTGTCTAGTGTCCCCCTCTGTCAGGTGCGATCTTCGGACGACGAACGCAGAGATTTTTTCTTATTAATTTCAAGTACTGTGTTAGAAATTTGCTTACCTTTGCTTCTAATGTCAGTGCAAAGTGCAAAATCGCTTTCCAGCTAGCTAAGGTGCTACTATGTCACACGAACATCTATCTTTGAGAGTTGACTATACGTATCAATCAATCAATCTTTTTTTGCCAACCAAGTGTACATAAATGGTCTTATAATAATCATCAACAGCCTTTACTAGTCCACTGCTGAATATAGGCCTCTCCTTGAAAAAGAGGTTTTTTGCCCACTGTACCACGCTGGCCAGACGTTCTGGTATAAGGTTTGTGTGAAGTTCTCCTTCTCTTTACAGTGTTGTTGTGCTGTGTAGTTTGCTCCCTTAGTCGGCTCTCACGACACCTACGGGATGAATAGGGGTGATGACATTCCGTATTATCGACTCACTTTCAACGTCGAGCGCGTTTAGCGTTGCGATTGGTGGAGATTTCAGTATAATAGGCCGAAACCTTCTTTCTAAGGAGAGGTCAATGTCCAGCAGTGGACTATTTTAGGCTGTTGATGTGATGATGTGTGATATAAGTACAAACATTTTAGAATAATGACTTAATAACACAGTGTAACAATTGAATAAATCAGGCAAAATACGAGTACAAAGGCATTTAGATATTTTACATCTACATATATTCTTTTACTGTCCCTAGCATTATTATGTATCAATAGACGTGCACGTATCTATTGCTCATAAAATTGTGTACTCTCTGACTCGGCTTGACTTAAGCCTCAGACGTTTTCATGTTTAATTCTAAATTGTAGACTTAGAAAGAATTAAAAAAAAAAAAAAAAATTTTGCAATAGCGTCGCCGAAGCATGAAGCACATTATAATTATTAAGTAAACAATTATGTCGTAACGTATAACGCAAAATATTGGAATATTACAATAGCGTCAGCAGGGCGCTGACACCCTGTCGAAATAACCGCCGCTGTACAATATAGAAATTGCATCAGTCTCATAATACATCGAACTGATGCAATTTCTATATTGTTAAGCCGACTGTGTGATTAGCAATTAATTTAGTAAAGTTAACATTTTGTTAAGGAGTTTGCAATAATCATAATTATACTTAGGATCTATAGTTACCGGTAATTCGTCATCAGATTTGTAATCTTAACAGATTAAATTGAACTAATAGTTTATTGTAGGTATAATAGCAGCGTAGTACGCGAATCTCACATACACCGCCATTGACAGGTCATTAAAAAAGTAAAGGTGAATTAACATTTATATATATAAAAATATGCCTGTCCTTCATTTACATAATGTAGTATCTATATAGTTACTGTTTTCTTAAAGGCAGTTAGCTAAACAATGCAGCTTACCCATTCTTATGCTATTTAGTTATGAGTCAAAATTTAACAATGGTGCTTTCAAGGTTTTATCTCTTCTCCTTCTTTAGATGAAGAGTAAATAACGCAGGAATAAAAATGAGCAGTGGGGAATACCTCTCATTATTATCTTCCATATTATTTTTCTTTTTACGAACAGACAAACAGTGCGCTGTGTGGGTCTTGAAAAAAAATATCTCCCTTGATAGTTCCTTTGTATACTGAATACAACCTGTCCTGTATTTGACACGAAGGTAAAATAAATGGTTGTTTAATGCGTTCGAAACTACCCCTCATGATAAACTAAACCTACAGAGGGGAACTAAATGGTAGTGCGTTTTCTGCTGGCGTCATGTCGTTTACTTATCGTCATTTCCTCAAAATACTATTTGAAAAAGGAATAAATTTTACTAGACGGTATTTTTTGATATAAAAACGATTCTAATTCGGTTTGGAAAAAAAATGGTAGAACTACGATACTGAGCGATACTAGACGAATACGGTCTTAGCGGTTTTAAAGGGGAATCTTTAACCAGTAGCAGGAGGACGAGAAATCCATAACCTGATTACTTAATCAAAGAGGGTGTCGCATTTACCTTGGCCTCGTGGTTGTGGGAGTAAAGGGGTGGTGATCGCTCGTATTGAAGCGGATGAAATCAAAATGATTACCCTGGCCTGTCAGCGTCAGTCATACTGGCTTGTGAATCGCCTCTTTACAAAATTTTAAGTATTGGAGACCTATATTTATGTTATTGAATTGCGATGTATGCTGTGCTTTTGTGCATAGAGATGAGAACAGTATTCTATATGCGGCCGGACTTGTATCTTGTATGTTTGTAAATTTCTTTATTATCTCGTATCTTCCAAATGGCTGGATGGATTTCGACAGTTAAGGTATACCCAAAAGTTCTTAGATGGCTTTTTGAAAGAAGTTAATAAAAAAATAAGTTTTATATTTAACTAAATAAGGAATAATAAATTGGTTTAAAAAGTTTTTGATATCGGCGTAATAGTTTGTGTCGGACCTCTTGCTGTTTTGGTCTTTTTACGAGTAGTGCATTACTTTTAAATTGTCCTTTTGCAGTCGGGTTTATTATTTTTTTGATTATTACTTGTTACCGCTTACTGGTTGTCAAAAATAATCCCATTTTATTTGCTTGTCTTCCTCGTGATACAATTGCGTATCGGTATATAGGATAGTGATGTTTTCTATCTGATATATTAAAAGACACGCCGACATCCATTAGATGAGCTTAACATTGCGTGTTTCATATTTAACTGTAAGTCACTTTAATAACTACTTGTAATTATTACCTTTGCTGATAAAAATGCAGTATTTTACAAGATTTACTGCTAAAGATTATCATTCGCTTATTAAACTGCGTCATTGTCATAGCTGCACATCTAGGCTGATTTAGATAAAACTGAATTCCAGGTATTTTTAATCGTTTTGCACTGGCATAATGAACGCCGCTATCAATTTGTATGAAGGACAGACATTATGAAGTGTAATGCCTTAGAAACCTGGTGATGTCGCTTGCAATAACCTAAATTGGTTTATTTTATGTAATTAGTACTTTACAAATATAACAAGTTAAAATAACTTTGATTACTGATCTTTATTTTTGAGTAACATTTCTAAGAGAACAGTCTTAAGAGTTCCAGTATGTAGTTGTTATAGTTTCGGATATGGAAAACTTACAACTAAAAAACTTAAATATAATAAAGAGGAGAAAATTGTATTAGTTAGCGGAGAGCTAATAACAAATTTTTGCTTATAGTAATTGATAAACAAAGAATATGTGAGCGAAGTCAAAGAAACACATTACGCATTAGGAACTACATTATATAATTATTAAATGGAAAACAATGTATGACCTGAAACATTCATGTGTGTGGTTTTGTTCTTATGAACAAAAGATTAATTTGCCAGTTTGACAATTTTGTTAGACTCAAATTACACCTTACAGTGCACGCACTTACTAAGCGACAGTTAATGTAGCACTGTTTCTATAGGCCTATTAAATTTTCTACTAGGTGTTACAATATAGCTATTTTACGTATAATTATTTATTTAATTGTTAAAGAAATTGATTTACAGGGTATATTTAAAGACATTTTTTCTTCCTGCCTGCACCGTGCAACCTGTTCGAAACGTCAAATAATTCATAGGCATGTACTTTATACCTATTGTAAGCGCGTGAATTCCTGTAAACAATTATATATTTAACGACAATAAAGATAGGAGCTGAGGGCTATTAATATTATTATTCCATATATTCTCAGGACGGAAATAAAATTGGCTATTGCACTAAGATTATGAAGAAGTATGAGATAAAGTTTTTTTAAAAATTGATAATACTTTCTGGATTGATATCGTATATGTCGGTGAAAGTTGGATTACGTTTTTGATATCTGATTAGAGACGATTTGAACACTTTTGTATCAACAGGGATGCCACATCTGACGTACAAATGACTCCTGATAAAAGCACAATAGAAAGTTAAAACTATTTTACCTTCAGTAAAATGATAGTCTCGTGTTAAATCCAGAAGATTTCAAGTCTTTTTAAACAATACTATCAACATTACCTAAGTCACGTGCGATACTTTTTCTTGAGAAAGCTTTCATTAAGTCCGCCTTTGTACAACATGTGCATTAAGGTTTAAATAAAATAAAATAAAAAATATTACTCTTCTTAAATACATTATGCTGTTAACTATGCTGACAAAAGCTAAATTATGTCGTAATATAGTATGTATAAAATGTCCTTCTGAAAAGCATAAAAAAGTACATGCCTTCGTATTAATAAACCGATACACACAAACAGGTGGTAATGCCGAGATGGCTCGTAAAACTCAGTTCATTGAGATATGTATCGTAAATCACTGGTAGGTGCACTTAGGCACCGATGAGTGTACTTGCACATAATCCGCAGAGATTAAAAGGCAGTAACTTAGTAAAAATATGTACCTACTAGCTTTTGCCGGTGGCTGCGCCCGTGTATATGAATCCAACTAAAACCAAATTTGATCTAAATCGGTTCAGCGGTTATTCATTCCTCATACAAACTCCACCCTTTTCACCCCCTTGAAGGATGATTTTTGTGATAAAAACAATCCTATGTCCTTTCCCGGGACTCGAACCCACCTCTATACCAAATTTCATTTAAATCGGTTCAGTGGTGTAAGCGTGACAGACAGACACACTTTCACATTTATAATATTATTGTTATGTTAATATGGATTATATTTTCCCTGGGATAGGGCCTGATCAGGCATGGTGTCAATTCGGGGAGGACCTGAAATAACATGGTCCAGGTCCTCCCAGAATAGGGCAACTGCGTCCGGCCGTTGGGGTGGTTTTTAGTGGAATCACCACATACTCCTGGCTCCTGAGTCGCCGAGGAGCAGGAGATCCGAACGGATTTTCTACCCCGTCAAAAAAAGTATGGATATCGTTTAATTTTAAGAGCAAAATCAAAGCTGGTTTACACAAACTTAAATAGAACTGCAATCTTGTAGCAATGAATCCCCTAAATTTACTGATAATACTGGAACAGCAATTACCAATGACAGCACTTACTTACAATTTACCTTTTCCCCACAGAAGTTTGACAGCCCTAATGTTGATCAGAAATGCAAAACAGTATGTGACAGTATGACAATATTTTTTTATCATTATCACTTCCTCATCATTAAATTCATCTCGTTCATGAAATCTTTATTTAAATATCAAGTTCCACGTGCAATAAAAAACCTTTGATAATTTGCTTGAGATAAGTTTTTAGTCTGAACCAGTGAAAGACACCCGAAACTTTCTATATCTGCATGATTACAATCTTAAGCACGCGGAAAAATATCTCCAGTATAATACGTAAATATTATCTTAATTAATTGGTCAAGAACTGAATAAATTTTGAATGAATACACTTGCTTGAAAAGATTTCGGAAATGAGGACATTCCTCTTGGCAACCATCAGCACTTAATCCTTCAAGGTATGTAAGACGGAATTGGACCTTGATGAAATTTTCCGTTCAAAGGATTCAGGAAACCGTGTGTAAACTTTTATTAAGGAAATATGGATATTTTAATATCAATTTAATAAAATGAAATGAAATTTATGATTTTAACTTAAACCTTACTTGTACAGCAGACATCAAAATGTCTTTCGGATATTATTCAGAAACTTGAGGTATTTTAGCATTCTTTGCTAAGATAACCTAATAGCAAAAAATGGGACAGAAATAAGTGAATCATTTCTAAGTCAAGCGAAGCATTAGACTAGATCTCTAAAGCGATAACAAGCTGAAAATAGAGTTTAGGAGAGTTTATTCAACTTCGTAAATCAACACCCTTAATTTGCTATTTTTTTGGTTAAAAATGATATCACAATGAGTAAACAGAACATTTAACCGAAAAAAAAAAAAATAATACCGCATACGGTCTAAAACTGCAGTCATTAATCAAACAGCCTAACGCGCGGCGCCTCCTCTCCGGCCGTCAACTTGTGTTAGTGTGCGTAGACTGTTTGTACGGAATACACATACAGTTATTACTTTTGTGCAATACTAATAGGGAATGACCTTAACCTTTGACAGCTGATTGCGTAAAAATAATAATTTTCCGGCAGAAAATTTCAATGATTTTAGACTCAGAATGATGGTCTGAATACACTATTTCAGTATTCGTTACGATGTCCCTTACACCCTGTATATTTTAATGAATGAAGGCAAATACAATATCACTTTCATTACCATATTAACAATTGGAATTATACTTCGTTATCTCGCCTTGAGATTCTTAAAACAGCTTATATTGACAGAACTGTTCTTATCAACATTACATTATTAGTACAAGGATAAGAAACATACAAAGACACAATGGTGCGAATTCTGTTGTTCGAAAACACTCTAAACTAAACTAAAAATTAGCACCAACAGAATTAGCACCAATAACTATTTAGAAGTGCTATTAAAGGATATTTTAAATTAAAAAATAAATAATTAAAGTACTTTTAAAAAAAAACATAATAAAATCATTGATAACTCAAGCTAATGTAACGAATCATCATAGGACACATAAAATCAAAATACACTTAAATATTTTTAAATGGACATGCCTGTTCATTGCCAAGGGAGAAGAAAGAGGTTTATTACGACCAAAGCCGTCAATTACTTCTTTTATTGCACACGTAAAATCCTAGTAAATAATTAAGAAAAACTCACATACCTAATCTCTATCAAAGAAAACGAAGGATTTGTTTTTGCTTTACTGAGCACCTAAAAATACGTGCTTGTGTGTGTTTGTTTGTTTTTGTGTGTGTGTGTGTGTCTATAAAGTTGACAAAATTATGATGGTATCTAAGATGCCTACTGATACAGGCGTGAGTGTGTGTATGTATGTAATGTTTACCTACTTATTCACATACCACACTGTCCTAAAACTGTCTTCAGAGACATGCGTTACGGTTAATTCGAACGGCAGTATAGAAACTAGAAATCCAATCTATTAGTCTGCCACTAGTAGCCTACTTCACCTGCATACTGTACAGATCAGATGCAAACACTCACATTGTTAACTTGATACACATATGGCTAGGGTTGCCACGTATTCGAATTTACGCGGATTTTCCTGATATTTTTTTCTAATAGCCATTACAATTAATATCAAACATCTAAAGATAAGCAGTAACTTTAGTTTATGTATGTTTGCAACACCAAGCGCGATTCACACTATCATTCCTATAAAAACTTTTAAATGCCCTTAAACTTGAAAACTCTCATAACTATAATCAATTCAGAAGCACATAACAATTTCAAAATTTGTATATCGGCTTTTTATTCTTAGATCTTCTGTATTAAAGTAAACCATTAAAAGTGAAGTAGATTCAAAAGTCCTTACCATTATCTTATTAATATCTAATTATGTATCTGTATAATGACTAACTTTTAAAACTTAAAGCTTTACAAATCCCTTCAAGTTACCTAAATCCTTGTCGTTTGGTGACAAGGCACGATTTCCGTGTTACAAAACATGATTATTCCACATGAGTATTAAAAAAAGGGTATAATAACTTGTATTAATTTTGATTAACAATAAAGATTACCCTTCTTCACTCTTTTAACGTGGTGTCCCTAGCCAGGCGTAAAGCTAATATTAATGTGTGAAATAATCTGTCAAAGATAATTGTTATACCTGTGTGTTAATTCTATAGGTAGTTTATATGTTACGGGTAAGAAACTCAACGAAGTCTTTGAGAAAAAGCTACATGCGGAAGATAAATCAATCATTTCATCAAGTATTATAATAATGAGTAATCATCCTCGAAAATACAGGTGTTTAATAGTGACTAAATAAGAGTATATTGTAATTGAGTTCAAGTGAATGAATGAATGAAAAACAAAACAATTCAAAAAGAGGCGATAGTCCCTGAGTTTGTTCGTCCTTTCTTCTCAGGGCTGATCTAGTTAGAAAAGGCCGAACTCATCTTGCTCTAAAAAAGTTCGACATGCAAAAGTCTGTAGAGAAATTCCTATTATATTTATATATTTAAGTTTTAATACTAGAGGATAACAGCTAAATTAATGTTCTTAATCAAATACTCAGAACCAATTATAAATATATAGTATTTTATATATATATGGTGTATACCTACTAAGCCTGGCTAAAGTTAACTACTAAGTCACGTACGAGCATTTATCTTGTTCGTATTAAGTGATAGTCAAATATTGTCGCTAGCGCCATCGTACTAAAAATTACATTTCACGTAGTCTGAGTCATTTGCCTGTTTAATTGGCGTAAAAATTACATCGCATCGTATCAAAATTAACTGGCCCCCATATTAAAGTTTAATGTATTTCAGTAAGTGCATAATATTTTCAGAAATTAAAAGGATCAAATGTAATTAGGTTCGTTAAATAAAAGGTGTATTAAAGAAGTTACAATAACAGCCTGCGATTCACAAACTTTTGGAATATAGGGAGGTAGACAATAGCATAAGGATTTCGTACTCATCGATATTTTTGTTGTAATTTTTGTTATTTTGCATTAAACATATAGTAACTCCAGCCTAAAACCAGCGGTTTTTGGCACTTCATAGATACCTAATGATAATTTGTATTTTGTTCTCAGGTGACAAACAAAACCTCCGGCAAGGTGATGGTGCTCAAAATGAACCAACAACGCGCTAATAGGCCTAACATGCTTCGGGAAGTGCAGCTCATGAACAAACTAAAGCATCCGAACATACTCGGGTAAGGGTCTCACCTATTATAGAGAGCTATAATAGCTCTCTTGTAAAAAGTTAACGCCCGCACTAGGAATATATCCTGTGTCGCGGGAAAGTTTACAGACATACATGAAATGGACACAAGGAACACCCAGACTCAGAACAACAACATTCAGGGCAGTAGGAAGCGGCGCGGTGACCGCTTAAACAACTTGCGCCATCCGTGCAGTCTCTGTTATAACTCAACTCTTATATAAAATATATATTCAAGCCTTTCTAGTAAAGACGTATCTAATTTGAATGTAAAAGTAAATGACATACATAGTAATGGAGTTTTATATTAATGATTTGTAATGATTATGAGACGTTATATCAGTACTATATTAGTACAAATGACGTATCAGTTTAAGCCGTCATGTAACGCTGATCGTTATATGTTCCATCCCAGTTATATTTGTTCATTTGTATAATTACATGATAGTTATATCGCTTGCGTAGCTTTTTTGTCGTAGAAACAATGCGTTTTTAGTTCGATGTCAATCGTTAGCAGTCCACATTACACACACACACAAACACACACACACACACACACACACACACACACACACATCAACAGCCTTTAATAGTCCACTGCTGGAGATAGGCCTCTCTTTAAAAAGGTGGTTTTGGCATACTATATCACGCTGGCCAGACGGGTTGGTATATATAGGGTTTGTTATAAGTTTTCCTTCTCTTTGCAGTGCTGTTGTCTTGCGTAGTAAAATGAAAACTAGCAAAAGGGAACTGAAGTACTCAAATTTTATGATAAAATAGGCAAAAAGAAATAGAGCACGATAGTATATGAAAAGTGGAAAACAGAAATTAAAATGTAAAAATAGATTACTTAATACAATACACACAATATACTAAACACGTATAATATGCTAAACACAGGCACAAATCCGTAATTAACTACAGTCTTCAAAAATATGTAAAAGTATATTATTTGTGAATATTATATCCGCAATGAATTCCTAGAACCTCTCTGAAATCCATTATAACTCATAACAAGAACAGAAATAAAATCAAAAATAGATAATAACCCTAGAACCTAAATGTGATGTCCTACATATATATCAAATGTTATACAACATTCTTTGTAAACATCAAACATCTCAAGGCTGGCGTGTTATGAATTTAATCTTAATATCCATTAAAATGAAAAACGATCTTGATTTGTGTGATAAATGTTAATTAAACCGGATACGATACTACCAGAAATAATATGTAATAGCTTAAATGCTGTTTTTAATCTGTGAATATCATACGAGCTTCTGTCTGTCCGTGTGCTTTCCAAAGAGTTATTCTTAAGTAAGTTTATTGAAATGTCTTTTATTCGTATGTAAATCGTAGTGATGTATTGATACCCTTTCTCTCAGGAACATTCTGGAATCCTTCTTCCTTCCTTTGTTTCTTTGGAAATTCAAAATCATTTTAAATGCATTTTATTTATTTGTTACTTCTGTAAACGTAATAACTTTGGGCCTCTAAATCCGTTACGGTCAGAGAGGGGTCGGTGGGTATCGAAGCGGAACTATGACCAGGGCTTATTTAAATGCTTTGTCTTCACCAACCGATACTATCACACCCATCTATCTTGACTGCCTGCATTATAAGTATAGTTAGATGACAAAATACTATATTATCTCGCTCTGTTCTTGTTTATCCAATATAAAACCTTATAAGGTTTTGCTTATTCTTTCTCGTTCTTGCGTGATATAAAATGTTCTGTAACCATCTTCCACAAGCCGTCTATAAATTTCAATTTAAAGAAACTGATATAAGTGATTAAACAGTTCAACTATATTATATTAGTGTAGTAAAAAATACAAGGTAATTTATTGATCTAATCCAATCGATCGGTATTTTTAATCGATTTAAACCACCTTTAAAAAAGTATCTTCTTCAATGCGCACACATAACGATGAATTGTAAAAAAAAATATTTTTCATTCCTTATTTACTACCTTACTGATGGTGTTTTTTCTTTGAATTTGAGTTACACAAAATGAGAAGTAAATAAAACACATTATTACAAATAAGAAGATTGTTAGCGATGGGGTGGTGGGTCACTGTAAGATAGTACTGTTTTAAATTAAAAAAAAGGGCGTTTCCAAATCGGTTTATAAATAATGGACTTCTGGGGTAAACTATATATAAAATACAACAAAATTGTGAACCTTTTCAAGTCGGTTAAAAAATATCAACACTAAAACAAGCTTCTTTTTATAACCTTCGCAATCCAAGATTAATTGGTATCAATCAATCATCGGTATGATACTATTGTGTTACGTCGGCGTCAGTAACCGCTTTCCACACTACCATAATTGGTCAACTTCAATTAATATTATATAAAAGAAAAATCATCTTCAATGACCGTAAATGATGAAAAAAGAAAACAATTAACTGAGACACATTTTATTCGAAAATTCCCAGTTTAAAAAATATAAAAAAAAATCACAGGGCAAAGCTGGCACGTTACTAACAAGGTTTATATATATTTCTAACAAAAAGGGTCATTACATTTAAAATGTTATATAATAATAATATAATATATTCTACCACATACACACAACGCCATCTAGTCCCAAACTAAGCAGAGCTTGTACTATGGGTACTAGACAACTGATATAAATACATATATACTTTTTTTTTTGTAAATACATACATATTATACATAGAAACACCCAGACCAAATCAAACATCAAATGTTCATGCACACAAATGTTTGACTTGAGCGGGAATCGAACCCGCGACCTTTGGAATAGCAGTCCGTTACACAAACCACTACGCCATCCAGTCGTCAATAATATACATGTGTAACAAAACAAGTACAGAATATGGATGTGGTGATTTATCTGCTTTGACCCAGTGAACTTTATCAAATACATCTTGTATAACGTTGAAATGTGAATACATTAATTATGTATATTACAGTTTAATGTCTTTATAATATCAACAAATTATAAAATGGTGATCTGTGGACAGGAATGTTAAGGTTATCGAAGAGGTCGCAAAAATACCAAGCTGTTTTTTTTGGATTTGATATTACATAAGGATAACGGAGGGTCTCGTTGCTAAGTGGTAACCGATTAGTTTAACACAAGTTAAGCAATCCTTAGCCAGGTCAGTCTACCTATTGATGGGTGACCATTGTTAACACATTGAGACCCCTCCGTGCCTTGGAGAGCATATTAAGCCGTTGGTACCGGTTGCCATACGAACATCTGTCCCAATCGTTACGGGTAGTGTGACCCCTAAACGGTACGACAATCGTTTTGTTACAGAACTGCGATATCGGCTTATAATTGGATTGTGGAGGTATGATGGCAGTCGCTGCGCGTAAAAAATCGAATCGAACTTCAACCGTATCGTAATAGACCTAAATCTGAACCTTGTTCGGGAAGGAAGGGCTCGGAGGAAGAACAATAAAGTTAATTAAAGAAAGAAGATGATAAGATGATGTTACACATATACCTTTCAACTCTCATCCTAATCAGAAGCTACTCCCATATTTTCAAAATGCAATAGATATTAATATGCTAGTGCAGGTAACATATAAAATTGCAAAACATTTCAAAAATATATAACGTTAAAATAGCAATAAACAAAAAAGTGTATTAAAAATTCATAAAGAAATAGGGAAATGTAAAGATAATTATGTTCAACTTGTACATTTCATTGTTTTTTTATAGAACGTCTAGTTTCATTGGAAATTGTGTAAAGATGTGTTCAACCCCTAATACGAGTAGTTCAACTATTAATGAAACTAGTAGACGTTCTATAAAAACAATTAAATGTACAAGTTTTAGATAACAGGTCAAAACAATTTTCTTCAAACAAGTCTGAAGTAATTGTTTACAATTTATTGAAATTATTTTAAATAAATAATCCAGAGTCATTTTGGTGATATATTCCCATGTGCTAAAAAAATTTTGTATAATAAACCTATAAACTTATTTTTTATTTTAAGCTATTATATTTGGATTCTATAAAGAATATCACTTTCGGAAAGGTTTTCGTGAAATTCTAAAAGTTTAAAAGAAAGTGATTTAACCTAATGAAAACCAATTATAGAAAGTAATTTTGTTTAATTTCTTTTAGTATTTAATGATAAAAAGATGACGCCTGACTTAGAATTATTCCCACGTGACCAGGCACTTTACAAACATAAAAAAACGAGTATGTCAACTCAAACGACACTCAACCTCGGGACTAGTATTTGTGAATCATGAATCTTTTCGCCTTGTGTGAATATGGAATCCACAATACTCTTCTCAGCTAATGAGAAGGCGACAACTTTATCCATTGAACCATGTGTGAATTAACCCATGAACACTTACACCAAGATATTATACAAGTACCAAGATTATTAACTACATAGAATAGGTAGCAAGGTCGGAAAGATCAGTAATCAATTACAAACATCATTAGGAATATAAAAGAGCTGATATACTAACTGCATTATATTATCTCAAATGCCTTAATAGATAATACTTCCACGACCTTATAACCTAATATTCAAACGAATAATCCAGTTTGCATCGCCAACAACATTACTCAGTACATTCAAATAAGATCACGATTTTTTCTGTTATCGTAACATCACAGTCAATAATTAACATTGCCATTCATGAATTATTTCTTTAATGATAATCGTACGTGTATTATTATAAAGATACATTAATCAAAAGGACATCAGAAGTTCAATAGAGATATATATTCCATGGTTAAAATCTCGAAGATTATACTAAAATATAAAAACAAACTCATAACATAGGCAAATATAATAAAATTAATATCAATTACAATCCCCAGCTTATACCCATTAAAGCTTCTAGAATGACGTACATAGGAACAACAAACTTCATTGTGACTTATGATACTTGTGGCTCTGACGTCAACAGATCATCTGTCCGTGCACTACAAGATTATCGAGATGCAGCTAGGGTTATCAACTGTCCAAATTAATTCACGACTGCTACCTTATAGTCAATTATAGAATCGCGTATGGGGATTGTCTACTCGAAGCTTTCTGTTTCAGGTGTAATCGATTTAATAAGTCTTTTGAAAACTAACTTAGATCTCAAACGATAACTTAACTATCCGTATAACCATCCATGTGGCGACAGATTAAGAAGTGAATTCATACCCTGGGTATCTTAAGAGCCGTCTAAGAGAGAAAACTAGTCAGGACAACAGCACTGCAACGAAAATAAAAACTTGATAAAACCCTATACCTCAAAACTGACCAAAATTGACTAGGCTAAAATAGAATTGTAATAATATTTAATAACGGATTTGGACCTAGCTACACTCTCAAATTAGAACAAATACGCAAATGGTCTTTAAAACTATTAGATAGCTAATCTTTTTAAATATCTATTCAGATGATGATATTTTAACCATATCACAACACAATAGAATTTGATGCGAACGAAAAATAAAGTAGATTTGTTAGAGAATTAGCCTTTAAATCGGTAGCTTGTTTTAAATTAAATCGTTGTGGTTGACTACTCGACGATACATGATCCCGCCATTGTTCAAGTTACGACTAAGCCTATTAATTAGGCTCCGACAACCTAAATAAACTTTATCCATTATTAAACCGCACTTGCACCTATTGTCCACAGATTTGGGTGAGGTCATTTGTTCTTGAGGCAGAGTCTTAAATGACCGTTCTTGATCGTGTCTGTGGTTACGACATACAAAACAAGAAACGGTGTACGTTCTCACTATAATCTCAGAAAACTGTGAAGTCACTGTTCTCACCATTAGCTTACAAACTCTTAAACCATCAGGGCCCTTAGCCTTACCTTATTACCCACCGTAAAGTGGCTGTCCGTACGTTCAAATATATAATGCATCTTAGGCCAATAACATGTTTAGCCGAATTTTATTTCAATTTACTTATAATTTGATGTTAGTTTTTCATTAACTTCCTGTATTTAAATAATATACTTGCGCTGTCATCGGTAACCCTAATATTGCTTAACTTAACACTTTTATGTACCCAGCGTTTTCGTTTAATATAATTAAGACTGTTTGATGAATGACTATTATTACGCCTCATGACTACCTTTTGAAATAATCGGTTGTAAGTTCGAATATATTGACTGCTTTGTCTTTAACTAGTCTCTATTTTCCAAAAAAGAATTCATAATTGATTTTTAGTTTTAGAAAGTACTTTATTTTAATAATCATGGTTTGATTAGATCCCCACAATTTAATTGATATTTATAAAATAGTGTAATCAATTCTTTATATCATAAATTTCTTATGTGAAGTTCGATACTGAAGTATTTTAATAAGAAGGCTTTCATATTGACTTAACAAGTGTAAATGGTATGCATTATCACAGCAATAAATTTCTCCTCGCGTAAGTGTGAAAAATGAATCATGAAAGAAGTATTTCCCGAATTCCTGATGATGATACTTGAGTCTCCTCTTGGTTTTCCTTTGTTTGCTGCTAGTCTAATAATAATTCTAATTTTTTGCCTACTTTTCGTCTTCCATTCGGCATTGTAAATATCTGCAATATTAAGAAAAAATCTTGTTAATAAAGTCACTTAGTTATCAGCTGAACCTCTGCCGCTCTGCTTGACCGGAGTGATACCACGGCCTTGCAGGAAATGCTTTAAAGCAATTTTTTCATGGCTTTTCACCGAGTGAGTGAGGTTGTTGAGCCCAAAGCTCCCTCCTCGCCCTATTTCATGAAAGAGAGTAGTAGTTCACCATCGCCACGTGTTTTCTAATCTAATAATAGAAAATTATTGTCTTAAACTATTTGTTTAAGAAACATTATTATCCATTTTATCTAACGTTTTCCAATTGAACCAAACCGTGTCAATATTTATAGGTAGTACGTAAACCTCTGTCGCTTGCAAATTCATTGGTCCCGACCCTTTGTGCCAATATTTGTGTTGATCAAACAACTGAAGGCAGCTCAACATTGTACACCATTGCGTCTTCGCCGGGAGCTCAGTTTCAAGTCAAACTTTTATATTGTTTGTGTGTGTATTTTTATTGATACAAAGATAAAATCTAAAGTTATACTGCCTCGGGTCACTCTAATTGCTTTATCGTAAGGTTCTTGTTGCTTTTAATGCAAATACTTAGTGAAAGTAAAATGAAACTTTTCTAAGAATTCGAATACAATTCAAAGGAAAAGTTGCGAACCGTCCATGACTGTGCTTTTTAAAGTACTATGAAAAATAATACATGCCACAAATGTCCTAAGAGTTATTAATTATTTCCTAGGAGTCTCACTATTATACATTTCGAAATAATACTTTAAATAACTTGATTGATATTTAGAATAGTGAAAACACAAACTAAAAACAAATACCATTCTCTAAATAAAGCTTTATAAAATACTGGTTTAATATGCGTCTTATTCAAAAGAAATAAAGTTATTATCTTTTTTTTATTAATGTAAGTAGCTTCGCTCCTTATGTATCTGTCCCCCTTGTCTCCCTTTGTCGCTTCGTATCTGTGGAGAGATACGAAACGAACCTTGGGATAAGGCTCCGACAATATTTATTTATGAAAAACTTATGATTCCATTACAGAATTAAAAAAATCTCTGTTCAGTGAATACAAACTGAACTTACTTTTTGTATTTCCTATCTAAAATTTCTTGTACATTATATGTCAACAAATTTCATTTAACTCATACACACAATAAGTATTATATATCGTCCCCGTAGTTGGAAAATTAAATAAGTCCGGTTTTGGCGAAATTGACTTTTCCCTATTTTCAAAACACTTAAAACATGCCGCATATTTGAGCCTTACAGGCATTTTCGTATCTTATTCCATTCCAAAAATATAGCCATTTTTGTCGGACGGATGGAATAATAAATATCTTCAGACTAACACTATTTTTTTGAAGGAAAAATAAATAACTCAGTAAATAAATCAATAACTGTGGTCAATGATAAGTTAAATGGCAAATAAATTAAATAACATACCTATTTTAAGTTTTTCATAGTTTTACTTACTACTTAAGTATGTCTTTTGTCATTAGGTCACTGATTTTAAAGCCTTATTGTTATTGTTATTATTTTCTGTTTTGATTTGAAAGAATACTTTAAGTTAATTTGTTTCCACTTGTTATAAATGCTATAATTTTGTTTATTTTTTTAAGTTTGTGGCAAGATAAATATCTGTTTACAATATCCTTTTTTTAAATTTTATTGTACTTTTATATTTCTTCCAAAATATATAATACAGCTTTTATTCTATATGAGACCAATAATAGTTAAAAATATCAAAATAATGTAAAATACAAAGCCACTAAGTTTTACATTTAAAATATTCGAGTTTGATAAATTCAATAACTGCATTTATTTCACCAAATTTTACTCTACCTAATGGATTAGCTTGTAGGAAAACTAAATAAATAGCCGAAATAAGTAGCTAATTTTAGTTACGTTATAAATAATAGTTGCGGCAAAATTAAACAACTTGATTTTTAATGTTTTATTTTGTTATAGTTAAAGATAGAGCTCAGTTTGTTAAAGCAAAATATAAAAGGTAATCAGGTCCACAAAATATATAAAATTACCGACAGTAAAATTGTCTCACATTTTTTAACAAATGTACATTAACTGAAAAAAAAAACCACTGAATCGCGTTTATCTCAGAACTACAAAATCATAGTTATTTAATTTTCCAACTACGGGGACGATATACTTTCTACCCTGAATTCTGTTTGCATAATATATTACGAAATGGAGACGATGAACCAAACAATAGCAACTACTGTCCCTCATTTCGCTTATTTCCCGCTCGCTTATCATCCAAAATAAAAACAATGCCTTCACTGTGCGATTGTTCGTCTTTAATTTTTTTCTCATTCATGTTCCACAGCTTTGCTTTTACTCATGTTTTTGTTATACTTCTAATTCACCACGCTACATTTGAATACTAACTACTTATTCGGCAACCATAAGCAGGCATTTAAAAAATTCTGAAAAAGATTCAAATAAAGAAAACATAGGTATCGGAAACCACATAATGAATAGTTATGTATTGCGGCTGCGAGTATGCCTGAGCTGATCAACTGCAATTTAATACGAAAACCAACATTAAAGAAACTAAAAACGTCAATTAACCACCGCGCTTGTGTTTTATTGCATGTCTATAAACACCAGCTTCCAAAGAATATGCGGCGCTTTCTCAGCAGCATCACCATAATTGTTGCGGTTTTTTGACTTAATATTATCATCAATGGGCGCCTTAACAATTAATTCCCATCAATAACTGCACGCCAAGTCTTTAATTGGTAATTTGCATTGATTATAAGATGGTAACTTGAAGAGACCTTGACATCTGTCGTATTGAGAGATCAATAAGTAATCATTTAGTGTTATTGCTGTGATTTTTTGTGGTGTTTGGCAACTGTCAGTCTTTTATTTCGCTAGGCTGTTTGTATCTTGTGTTTCGAAATTGACAGTCTTCACAAAAGTCAAATATTTTTTAAATCCTCACATACGCGTGAAACATGTCTCTGCATTATGATTAGTATTTTGGTCTCGAAATATATCATCACCAGTCACGTCAGTCTGTTAATGTATAACACAATCAGCATAATAATGATGTATACTTGTTAGTCGGGGTAAGATTAGTTCTGGCTTGTCGTGCTCATGAATATATTTGAACAATGTTTTAAGTTCAGGTGTTTCATCTGTGTCATCTACTACATTTGTGCTCACAATAGTAAATGAGATTGAATCTATTTCTTCAACGTTTGAATGTATGACAGGTTTATCGTCAGCCTCAATGACTGCGTCTATTGTTGCCCCGTCATTACTGTGGCATCTCCGATCTTTTACCAATTACTTTCGAGACCATACTTGCTTGCCTCACACGTTATGAACATAATTTAATAACACAATCGGATTTCGAATCAGTGTTGTGCATTGACCTTGATATTTCGCCTGGGAGAGCGCCTACTGAATGCATCTGCTTTTGATTACAAAATTAGAACTAGATTAACCAGTTAAATCGCAAGTCATGCATTAATTGAAAAGGCCTCGAAATACGACTAATTCAAGAAGCGTTCTGATTGCCCCATTTTCTAATGCTGTTATAAAAATCTAATGATGGTATACCTACATAATATTTTTACTTCACTTCATTAGACGTGGATAATTTTAAAAAACGAGGAGCACATTTATGTAATGCCTATTGTTAAATTAATGCAAGGATGGCGTTGTGGTTTAAACGGTTGCCACGCCGCCCACTACTATGCTGAGTGTTGTGGGTCCGAACCCCCACATGGGACGACACTTGTTGTTCTGAGTCTGGGTGTTCTTTGTGTCCGTTTCATGTATGTTTGTAAAGTCCTCCGCGACACAGGATTTATTCCTAATGTTGTCTATATAAAAAAATACTACGTATTGAATTATTGTGATGATGTAAATACGAGTTGCCTATCATCTTAATAGTGGGTGCTCTAAATAGCGGACGAGACGTCCGCAGTCTTAGACGAGAACGCCATATGAAATACTTGTATGTAATATACTATGTTGGCGTTAGAGATATTACTATTAGTTAAATCACCCTTTTAGTTAAATCATGAATGAAAAGACAGTTTTTCGAAATAATACTTGCAATTTAAATCAGACTTTGTTGGGTGTGTTTACCGTACATGGTGGCGTCTCCCTATTTTTTCCCCTAGGGTGGTTATCTAGGGTTTTTACCAAGGACAGTTCAAGACTGGGTCATGGTCACTCATTGGTCTCGCATAGTTATTAGAATACGAAAATTACAAAACTATTCCGATGACATTCCATCTACAGACTATTGCAGAATACGGAATATCTAGCCAATTACGGGTCCTCACTATTAATAACAAATTGAAAACATTTTAATTCCTTAATCAATGAAATTAAAATGTCATATTATCACAGAAAGATAATGAAATATAAATAGGATTCCTTTCACATTCGTACAATTCGTCGCTTAAATGAAATTGACCTTTCGAACCAGCCAATATTGGCCAACGTTATTTTGAATACTTTGTCTGATTATGTCTCAAACGATTTTAGAAATGAAGAAATATTGTTTACATACCACACGGCCATTGACGCGTTTTGTAGTCTCTTGCCATTATTGTTCTGACTTTTTAAATACGTTTAGATATTCGCTACTGTTAAAAAATGTTAGTTCACGTAGCTCACAATATAAATCAATTTGATACGTCAAACTTAACAGTTAATTAAATCTAAAATTTACAGTAAAAAAATCTAATTAACTTAACAGAATAATCCGTTTACGTCGTTCCGATAACCAGACCTTCGCCTCTCTACCCTCTGAAATCGATTCTAATATTTTAAATGCGAAAGTGTGTCTGTATGTCTGTCTGTTACCTCTTCATGCTTAAACCGCTTAACCGATTGAGATGAAAATTGGTATAGAGATAGTTTGAGTCCTACGATAGGACATAGGATAGTTTTTATCCCAGTAATCAACCTTTGAGAGAGTTAAAAGAGGGGTGTAAATTTGTATGGGGAATCAATAACCGCTGAACCGATTTAGATGAAATTTGGTGTGGAGATAGTTTGATTCATGAGAAAGGACATAGGCTATTATTTACCGCGATAACCGACTTAGAGACGGACGGAGCCGCGGGCAAAAGCTAGTCTATACTATACTAAAACCGAAGAGTTATTTTAATGTTTATCGATTAATATGAATAATATGATTCGTCGGGAAACCGTCTTTTTTATTAAATACATTATTAAAAAAAAAATACTTTTTCAGTTTCATGGGCGTTTGCGTGCACGAAGGCCAGCTCCATGCGCTAACAGAGTACATGGAAGGTGGTTCTTTGGAACAGCTTATCCTAAGCCGGCCGCCGGAACCGTTGCCGCAGCCGCTGAGGATCTCCCTGGCGGCGGACGTTGCTGATGGCATGATGTACCTGCACTCCCTTGGTGTTTTCCATAGGGATCTTACTACTAAGGTAAGCATACGAGTATAGACTCATTGATAGTTTGGGCGTCACTCAGGCGTTTGGGTTAGTCGCAATTGATAAAAAAATGTGTCGTTTTATCTTGCGTAGGTTAAGCATTCCAATATGAAGAAAGTTGATTGCTTATTGATATGGAACAGACATGTCTATATAGAATAAAGATCCATCCAAACCAATTGTATCGATATTGATGAAGTTTTCAGTTTTAACGACCGAATGGCTTAGTGGTTTGTGTAACGGACTGCTATTCTAAAGGTCGCGGGTTCGATTCCCGCTCAAGTCAAACATTTTGTGTGTATGAACATTGAATGTTTGATTTAGTCTTTGGTGTTTCTATGTATAATAAGTATGTATTTACAAAAAAAAAGTATAAATGTATTTTATGTATGTATAGTTGTATCAGTTGTCTAGTACCCATAGTACAAGCTCTGTTAGTTTGGGACTAGATGGCGTTGTGTGAATGTGGTAGAGTGTGTGGTGTAGTGTGGTAGTATTATTAGTAATCTAATGATTAGCACAGCAGGTTACAAAGCGAAGAAGCGATATGATAAACACATTTTCTCCCGTGCGAACCAGGGCCGAGTTGCTAGTTTGTTATATTTACAAAATATGTAAAGGAGTAAAACGTTCGAATTCCACTCAAAAATCTGTTTTACTCGTAAATACAAAAACTTACAGGCGAAGTCATGGATGAGCAACTAATATGACTAACAATTAGTTGGCTTGACTGGAAATCACGGCAACCACGGCCTAACAGAAAACCGGTTTTAAGCACTTATTTCGTTGATTTCACCAAATGAGATTACCGGAGACCTAATCCTCTTTTTTGGTTACAAGAAATCCCTCACCCACCGGACTTGATCCATCCAAAAACCGCACTCCATCGCGGGTATCAGTGATGAAATACTTAATCCCCATGGATAAACTAGTTAACAAAATGGTATATGCGTGTGCGTAATTTACATAACCTGATCTCGATCTGTTTTTCTTTTTTTTCCAGAATGTATTATTAAGGAAATATGGTGACGGTGACTTTATGGCAGTTGTCGCTGATTTCGGACTAGCAGCTAGAATACCTCATCCTGTGTAAGTACTAAATTATAATATTCTTAACCACGTTTATTCGACAAAAAACTATCGCCATTTTAATTCCCCCGAAAACATTAAAAGATAATAGAAATATCGATTGTGAGTTTTTTTTTTAAACAAGTCAAATTTTGCTAATTGGCTCCAAGTTCCACATAGTGTAAACTGAGATTTGATTTTCCAAACGGGTTCGTATTAATCTTGTTTGCGATAAACTAAATTACAAACTAGCAACTAAACTATTAGTAACATAGTAGATAAAGAATCGAATTATATGCACTACAAAGATAGTGAACAAGTAAAATATTTGTCAGTGCAAACCCACTAAAATAAACCCTTATGAGAATCGCGTGCTAGACACAGGTGTGTCCCCGTCTCTGCGCCGTTCATTGCATTAAGCGTGCTACCCTTTCACTAGTCTTCAGCATGATTTATACTTATGTTTTTATCCTCAAAACTCGGAAGAACCACTGCACTATGCCCTTCAACGGTCACGGGCTGGCTTGACGATGGTATGGCGAAACGACATCTATTCACCGTCAGTGGTGACTGTAAACTACGAACGGGAGACTCACCTTTCCTATCCGATTTAGTGGATCAGTCTATACCGGATTTTGTCCACCTCTTTCAGAGGTATACAGATACGTTAATCGTGGAAGTCCTGCTTCAGCGTATACAGGTTGGCTTGACTGGAAATCACGACAACATCGGCCTCACACATAAAACCGGTTTTAAGCAATTGTTTCGTTGCTTTTACCGAATGAGATTATCGGAGGCCTAATCCTCCTGTCCCCCTTTTTTTTGGTTACAAGAAACCGCCCACCCCTCGGACAACCGGTTGGATGGTTATGTCGGATTTGAACCAACTAAAATCCGCACGCCATCGCACCATCGGGTACCAGTAGTTGGGAAACCAAGTCTAATCTAGAAAAGGAATCCCGGGTACCCCGACGGCTCATAGATGCCCCCTTGTTCCTCCGTCCCCCTTTGACTATGAGGGAGCATGCCAAGGGCTATAACGCACTTGTGTCTCTTGAGTCACAGGTGTCCATGAGCTGTGCTAGTCATTTATGGGCATTATGGACAGTCGCATTGCTGACAATGCTAGCGGTAACTTATAGTTCTTGTAACCATTTAGCTCCACATTAATTCGCAAGCATACCACCGTATCGTACATCTTTATTGGCGTCTAACGGTACGAGATACGTATCCACGAAGAATCGATTAGACCCGGCTTTAACATGGTTACTGACTCGATGTTAGAAATAAAACGATTTTCTTCAGTTGATTGTAATTAGACAACACAGTTGCAAAAGGTATTCTTAAACGGATTATTTGCCATAGAGATAGTTCGTTCGACAAACGCGGCGGCGGTCGAGGGTTGGATTTCCGCTCGATACACATTGTTTTAACCATGAATTTGAGTATACGCATTAGTCTGGGTGTTATACATTCATCTAAGTATGTTTATCCACGTTCTACATTAAACCAATCTTTTTATCATAATTCTTGCACAAGAAATGGCTAAAGCCGACGAAGAAGAAAAAGGACTGACCGGTCTTGAAAATAAAGATATCTCTAAACTCTCTCTTGTAAGATATTTTTTCCAGACATAATCAATATTCTCTTCTTAAAAATAATATTGACAGGACCTGGGGCATAGGGCACATAGGGCTTGGGGAGGCCTATGTCCAGCAATGGACGACTTTCATTTAAGGCGATGACGATGAAAAATAATATCGATACCTTTTTCAGTATATTTATTTGATACCGTTAAAAAAACCGTAGTAAAAACCATATCTTGTGGAGAACGTAAACTTTACAATTATACTGTCACAAGTATCTTGTGCACGCTTCAGCGATCCAAGCACGCAATTTTGCGTGCAAACGCAATATTCGCTATTAGTCACCATCCAGGGATTATTCACTACTTAATGTTGCCATGTAAATTACCGTCAACAACATTACTTGACTCCCCCGAAAGAAAAATTGTCAATGATATTTAAGCCATAGAGAATACACGAAATTTTTAATAAAACAAAAATATATATTGTTGTGCTCATTAATTCTAGTAGTAGCGTCTTACCTGTCCATATTGTTTTGTTTTAAAATTTGAACATCGCTCTTTTTTTATAGTTATTATTTAAATTGTCCTAGATATACTGATACTATCCGTGTGGTGACGGATTAAGAATACAGTGTCACCACCCCTGTTCATCCCTTGGGTGTCGTAAGAGCCGACTAAGGGAGTAAACAACGCAGGACTGCATTGCAAAGAGAAGGAAAACTTGAATGAAACTTGAAACCAACCCGTCTGGCTAGCGTGGTACAGTAGGCCAAAACATCCTTTCTAAGGAGAGGCCTATGTCCAGCAGTGGACTAGTAAAGGCTGTTGATGATGATGATGATACTTATTACATACCTAAAACAACAGACCGTAAAAAACAACATTCAATTTAATCTACTTTTGCCACATACTGAATACTGGCTCATGCCCGTGACTCCGCCCAAGTGTATGTCGGTTACCGCTGTAAAACAGAGCCTATATCTTTCCTCAAGAATCAAAGTATGCTAAATCCCAAAGTTTAGCCGTAAAAGCGTAACAGACAGACTTACTTTTGGATTTGCGACATGATTATCTTCACTATTTACAAATCTAAATAAAATACATTACATCGATTTGTTTTAATTAGTTTATGTCTACTATATACTACTATATACATAGCTTACGATAATACGTATTTTTCAGAAACGGTTACAGGCTACCGAGTGTGGGCTCCCCGTGGTGGATGTCGCCCGAGTGCCTGCGCGGGCGGTGGTACGACAACCGCTCGGACATTTTCTCCTATGGAATCATTTTGTGCCAACTCATCGCCAGGGTGAGTACCTAACATACTTTTGGGGAGAAATACGTTTATATCTCCACAATATAAGAAGAGGTGCCTCCAAACAGGCTATGCCTGGCGGACTGCGACCCAACAGTTCTTTTGAAAAACGCGAAACTCGAATTCTAGACACTAGCAGACTCATCACATCCCTAAAGTCTTATATGTTATATGTATATATATACGTATGTACCATATGTATGTATGTAACTCAGCAAGTATATATATGTATGTGTATCTCAGTATGTATGTAACCTAATTTTAATTTCATGCACCTACTCAGACATTTCCCCACCACCCAAGGGTAGACTGGGAGAAAATGCCTTTGGCATTAAGTCCGCCATTGTACAATGTTTTGTTGTTTGTGCAAAAAGAATTAAATAAAAAATAAAAATAAAAATGACATCGCTGGATACTCGATCAGATTCATTGTGTCTGCTAGGGAACGATGTTTAAAAAACTATTTTGTCCAGTACTAGGAAGTTGGAATGACGTTATTCACGTCGTTTTGAATTACTTTTTTATATGCGTAAAGGTGGATGCCGATCCAGACGTCCTGCCTCGCACGGACAACTTCGGCCTCAACTACATGGCGTTCGTGGAACTTTGCGACGAAGACACCGTACCGGACTTCCTCAGGCTAGCGTTTAACTGCTGCATTGTAAGTACACACATAGAAACAGATTGAGATAGACTCAAGAAGTCCGGTAAATTGTTATCGACCTTGTTTTTTATTGCAGTACGAGCCAAAAGCGCGTCCGCTATTCCCAGAAATAGTGAATAAATTGGCAGAAATAAAGGAGAGCTTGGATGACGCGCCCTGGGGCTCCCATAGCACTCTCAACAACTATGACAGGTAATTACTTTTTCTCAAGCGTATACTGTTATAGTAGTAAAATCGACTGCATGGATGGCGTTTAAGTGGCCGCCACGCCGTTTCCTACTGCGCTGTAAATCTTTTCAGATATCTTTACAAGTTGAGGGTTCGATACCCACATAGTCCTATGTGCCATTTTGTGTGATCCACAAATTGTTGTTTTGATTCTGGGTGTTCTTTGTGTCCGTTTGTAAGTCTCACGAGACACAGGATATAATAAATAATGCGGGAGTTGTTTTTTTGAAATAAATAAAAAAAAGTAAAATGTTTCTAAAATATTTTGTTGAAATATTACAGTGAAGAAGCTGATTCATCAGGTCCACGCTCGTGTCCCGGGTTGTATGCCTGGCGACGTCCACTACGATACAAGTCGGAGGGCAGTCCGCGACGTCACGATCACGACCAATGTAACTATTTATCGTTGTGTCTTTCAATTATAAAGTTAACTGATTATTTTAATTATTTATATTGTTTTTGATATGTTATCCTATTACTATTCATCTTAGAGCGTACAGCGTTTATATTACTCATAATTCAAAAATGGATGGAGATGGAAATAGCTTGTGTACCAATTGTTTGTTTACCGACAGTACAACACCGCCGCTCACTATCAGAGCTGGAGTGGGGCGCGGCGGGGTGGGAGGGCGCGGGGCGGGGCGCGGCGCACCGCTCCGTGTGGGCGCTCGGCGCGGGCCCCCCCGCCGCCTCCGCCGCCGCGCCCCCGCGCCTCGCGCGCCTGCACCGCCTCGCGCACATCATGCTGCTGCGCGACGCGCACGCCGCCCCCGCCCCGGCGCGCCGCGCGCTCCACACCTTCCGCGGGGTCAAGAAGATCCTGGAGCCGGGCCCGGGCTCCGTCTCCTGCGCCGAGCTGGCCTCGCCGCCTCGCGCCGCGTCCCGCGCTCTCGACGTGATGTCCGACGACGAGCCTCGCGCCGCATCGATGCCGTCCTCCCCGGCCCTCTCGCGAAGAAACAGTCTGGACGCGCGGCCGCGGCCCGACCTACGGCGCCGAGGCTCCTGCGAGAGCGGGATCTTCTCCGTGGCCAACGAGGAGTTGTGTCCGATGCGCGGCGGCGGCGGGCGCGCGTGCGGCGCCGTGTGCCCGTGCTCGCTCGTGGGCTGCCACCGCTGCTGGTGGTGGCGCCGCGACGCGTCCGAGCGCGGCGCCGACGAGGCGGCGGGCGGCGCGGGCCCGCAGCGCGCCACGCTGTGCGGCGAGTGCGTGCGCGCCTACGACCGCGCCCTGGACGCGCGCGCCCCGCGCCCGCGCGCGACCAACGACGACGGAGCGGCCCCCGCCGCCGACGAGCCGCGCGGCCTCGACGACTCGCCGTTCCTGTGCGGCCGGCCCGACGCGTCGCAACCGGACTCGGACGCGTCCGACTCCGCGGAGTCGGTGCTGTGCGAGTATCACATCCTGAGCGCGTGCTGCTGCGCGGAGCGCGCGGGCTGCCCGGACGGCGAGGACGAACCCGGCTCGACGCTAGCCCGCCCGCCCCCGCACGCTCTGTCGTCCTGCAAGCGCACGTCTAGCGTGTACACGGACAGCTCCGAGGACGTGGCTTCGCTGGCCGGCTCGGACAGCCTGTTCTGCGACGAGCGGGTGCCGCGACACGTGCGCTCCGCGCAGATCAGCAAGATCGTCGAATACTTCGAGCGGAAGGGCGCCGACTTCACGTGCGAGCGCTCGGCTCGGGGCCACTCGCGCTTCCGCCTCAGCGCGGCGGGCGAGACGAGGCGCGCGGCGCGGGACGAGGCGGCGCGAGACGAGGCGGCGCGCGACGAGGCGGTGCGGGACGAGGCGCCGCGCAAGGCGGGCGCGCACACGCAGCAGCGCCTGCAGGTGTGCGAGGGCGCCGTGCGCTCCAAGCTGCCGCTGTTCGACAAGAAGACGTAGCGCTAGGCGACGACCGAGGCTCTCTAATTGTTTTCATTTTTATGATGGGACGAGTGAGCCCTTTTAATCGTCTTCGATTATTAAAGCGATATAGATGAACGCTCGCGAAAGAGTACCGGCGTCTTTGAGAGTCGATCGTCTGTCGACGTTCCGAGAGAAGATTCCGTCGGATCCTGTGAACCGTGACTTCCGTAGTGTTACAGAGAATATTTTTATTGTTAGTAGCGAAGAGCGAGAGCGATGTTCGATATTCACGTGTTAACCGATGTTCGACCACGGTAGATATTAAATCAGTATTCCTAAGGCTAGTGCCAATCGTGGAGGAGTGACGTGAACGGTCGGCGGTCGCGTGACGCGTGACGACTCTACCGATCGAAATCGAGTTTATTTGACTGATTGTAACTTCGTACTTTATTTATAAACGCACGTAACGAAGGCGAAAGAATTGAGATTAGGAACGAGTTCGTAGATGTTGAGATAGTCGAAATTGTCGGTGATTATAGTCAATGTGTGGTTGAATAGTCTATTAAAGTGTGGCCTATCCGTATATTATGAAGGCCTTTTAGTCTCCTTAGTCTAAATATATGACGCGACGGCGTTCCGAACTATTGTTTCACTAACGATCGGGCGAACGTGCGACTTGTAAATATTGATTAATTTAGGTTATGTTTCAATAACTTCATAATTTATTTTTTATGTTTCCAGTATTAAATAAAACTTGCCAGTTTATAACTAACGTAAGTGTGTAAATAATTTTTTATTTAATTAAGTGTATTGTCATAATAAAACGGTTTAAGTTGGCTACGAGTTAGTACGGAACATTTAAACTTAAAGTGGAATACTGATTACGTTTAGAATATATTTTTTATTTTACCCGTGCAGAGATACAATCAATATATTTCGTTAAATTACGACAAAGTCATATCATTATTTAAAATTATATTATTTACTTTGAAAGAACACTTTAATATTTACCTATCTATATGATACATATACATTATAAATTATATATGTATACTCATAATATACGGGCCATTGTCGTCCTAAAATTGTTAGATAACAATTCAGTGTCACGTTACTAGTCTTTTAAAACGCGTCACTTTCGTCACGGATTCCGTCGTAAATTAATTAGTAATAATTACCGCGAGCTACTTGTAAACACACCGAGCTCATTATTTATGAATGCGAGACAAATTTACTATGTGAACATAAAAAATATTAATAAACTTTCGTAAGATAGTAAGATATTATATTGACATCTTTAAATTCGATTCTAAATCAGATCAAACTTAATCGATAACTCATTCTAAACAAGTGATTTATCATATCAGAAATGTATAATACATTTGATTTTCTAATTCAATTTTTTAATTTGAAATTTAATATAATCAATGTAATTTAATATTTTAAAAAGGGGCAATCGCCTTAAGTGCTCACAAAGCAGTTAAAATGATTCACGGAACATTTTTTTTTATATCTCTAGAACTTGTCTTTGTAGACATTTCACGTGACTTATAAATGTAAATCTTACCACCATCTACAGAACTCATTTCAAACAACCAATTCTGATTTAGAATTATATAAATAATTATAAAAACCTGTGTCTGTGAATCTCCAACGCATTCGATTCTATTTAACAAAATCATAATGTACAAATATGTGTCAAAAACTAGACCGAACTAAAGAAAAATGTAAGGTGTTGCCAGTCGCTTCTCGCAACTATTAGTAAATTCTAACAATTTTAGAAAATTAAGTCAGTAAATGGTAGTAATTCAAAAACAAGCAACTATGAAAACGTCTAGCGGTTATATAGTATACGGATAAGTTACTTATTTTTTATTACGTGAAACGACCGCAACACAATATATGTCATAATAATCATATTTTTGTAAATACAGTATTAACGTGTATTTCAATATCAACATCATCTTATAGTATATTTTACTTTAAATCATGTTTATATTAATAAAATCAGGGTATACAAGGTGTACATAGAGAGATTGAATAATAAAATATGTGAATTCCGCCGACTCCTGCGGCTTAGACATCAGTGCCAAAAAAAAACTTTAAACAGTTTTAAATGTACATAAACGGATTGACTGTGTCTTTTCTTTTATTATTTACTGTATAACTTCCTACATTACCTATGCAAATAACACCGGACAAATACTTAATAAATGTATGAGCCAATCCACGACTTAGAAAGAGGGCAGTACCTGCACAGTGTTGCTATATAAAAAATGAAAAGAAATGGTAGATTTTTTATAAGGATGGTAGATTGTTACTTAACCTTAGTAGGTGTTTTGCGAAAAGCCACAGTCAATCATAGCGTTCTAAATCGAGATATCGAATTAGTGTTGAAACACGTCTTAATTTAAATGCAAGAGCAATTACCTGTCCGTCCATTATTAGACGATGAAATGCTTTACATAGCTGCTAGCCATCTTCTCTCAATTGTTAGCTCGATTATACCACTAAACAGATACGAAAAAGCACTGGCATGAATGCATAGTATTCACTAAGTTCTAATCTTGCAGCAAAGGGCTTGACTTGCTTGCTTTTAAAAAACAACAATAAAACCAGCTACCAATAAGGTCGAAAATCTTGTGGAATTGACAGATGATACGTTCTAATATTACTGTAGTACCTGTTAAACTGCATTTCTGTCGAAAGCTCGCTGATCTAATGACAAGCGCCCTTTGTAGTAAAAATAACATAGACGCTAAGTGATACATGTTAGCGATCAATGAGCACCAGCTGGACACCAAGACTGATAGGCATCTATTTAGCAGCTTTTTTTGCGGACGAACGGTCAGGCAGTCCGATGAGTTACAAGATTATAAATATCAGCTGATATAGGCACTAGCTTTTTTATGCCGACTCCTGCGCACGTTCACGTTCTGATGAAACGTTATCAGGACAATAGTATTGGTATAATAGATCTAGTTGTCCAGATTATTTCAAATACCTAATAAAATACTAGTCTACATTTTCTATGCAAAAAGTTAGGTTAAATATGCTTCGCAGTGCATGCTTTGCAGTGGCAAAGTATCGAAAACTTCACAAAATATTAAAAAATATGATCAGCAAATGACTGAACACTTACAACAAATATAATAACAATAAAACACTAAGGAAAAAACATATAAAAAAACTTATATAATCTTGAAATTCAATAGTATTTTAGCTTTCATTGTAGAGACGGTATAATGTTCTATATTATTCAAGTTGTTTCTGTAATTATCACATTGTTACCTAGCCGATTATATTTAGTTAATGCCATTACATTATAACTAATATACCTTTCATTGTAAAATAATATACATTTTTTGAATATTATGGACAGCTTTCATTTTTTTTACACTTTTACACAACATCACGAAGGCATTTAAAGCAGCTTTATATCAATGACTTTTCATAGATATTTTTTTCTATATTTTGTTTTACTGTAAATGTAAAATTAAAGCAAAATAAAACAAATAAATTGTCAGTATACCGTACAGTCAAAGTCGTTTACACATTCCAATTTACATAATACTTCAGTGGCGTACTGAGGGATAAAGACAAAAACTTTAACATTGTTAATAAATACGTAACATACAGGGAACAAATTGATGCTGTCCTCTCAGGTATGTCACAAAACTCTTTAATTTTTGTATGTATTACAGCAGGTAATTTGTAAATTGGTATTTGAGCATCAACTTTTGTTCCTGACTGTACTCGATACAACATTCAAACTTATAATTTCTACGATACTATAAGACCTTGTTACAATAAATCATCGGTACAGTAATACAGATAAATGACATATCACTACAAGTTTTCGTTTTCCACTATGGCAACTGATATCAAGAAGTGAAATTATTATGATTCGCGGTATGTCAATAAACGCATATTTATTTTATAAAGATTTTGCAGTAGCTCAGTGCCCGAATGTACTGAAACTGCCAATTAAAATAATTTGGTTAGTCATTATGGTAACAATAAATGACTGACCAAATTATATGTAATGCATTGTATTTATTTAAACCTAGCAAGAACACAACTTTACTTACCATCTTTAAAACATATCAGTGTTGCATGTTCTAAAAATGTTTTTTTGTTAGACCTATTTAGTATCGGCACATCTCTTGTTTTGTTAGGCCTGTTTACCAAACAACAATTGTTTGTTATTAAAAAAAAAAAACACACCATTATTGAGTACTGCGTATGCGTTAGTTAATTATCAGTCTCATCCTTAAAAAAGTCTGTAATTTAAAAAAAATGTAGAATGTCGTCAAATAATTTGTCGAGGTTCTAGAAACATCCATATTTTAGACCGAGATTGGTTATTAATTTTCGCATGTTCAGTGAATTGTGAACTAATTTGAAACGATATGTGCAATGGATATATTATTTTCTATCAACCTTACCTATATTTTCAAATTTTACGAAGACAACCCATGCAGCTCTCCATCAAGTTGAATGTTTACACCTAGTTTCCCTCTAACTCGATCAATTTAAAAAGTAAAAAATGTAAATTGAGACAACGAGTACTTTCATTTGACATTTTATACTTTCAGGAAATCTTTTTAGACCAAGACGATAAATAAAGCTATTATATTGAGAAGAGTGGATGTTAGGTTTGGTTTGGCCAATGTTTGGTGACAAATGTGTGCATTATTACCATTCATTAGTAAAAACATTTTGAGGCCGGACGGAATGTATGTAATTTTTATATATTGTATATGTTACAGGCATATTCATGATCATTTTTAACGTGTTTAATATTTAAAAAAACAAGCTGTTCTAAAATTAAAAATTATTTTGAACCAGGTGGGACTAGTTCTAAAGTCATTTGAATTATTAATGTAAATAACATTATAAAACATGTTTTCATTCAATTAAAGCGCAGCTTCACTCGTTCAACTGGTTCGTTCTTATCATTTAAAATTTGGAAATGTAACAAAGACATGTCAACTAATAGCGTGAATTTCTGTAATAGAGCAGTTTCAGCACTAATACGGATCAGTATTGCCAATTCATATATTATACCCATAGAGAATTAATTTATATGTGGGATTAAAGTTACACCGCAACAAGCATATCAGTTTCAAGCATAGATAATTATTAGTTATTTTGGTAAATTTAGGTTTTAACAAACGCCAACTTGGGAGCTGTCAGTCAATAGAAATATACTGACTGTGTAGTGTAATTACATTATACGATTGAGGTTACACTACATGTATGAAATCTTTATACTGACTCATATTTCTTAAAATTATGTAGGATGACCTCCTAAAATAAAGTGTTCTATCTAAATGTGTGTGTAAATACTGTTTGCCTTGTTCGAACAGAACATGACATTTGTCGTCTTAAATACAACGATTTCATTATTCATCTGTACCAATATCAATTTAAAATTGGACTGTGTTGTGTTGAAGTGATTTCTATATATTGACATGTTTGTTAATAAGATCATTTTTGCACAAAATCCTAAAATTTGATAATAGTTTATAACACGATAGAATGTCTTGTTAAACTGAATTTACAATAGAAACTTCGTCTTACCCGGGAGTGATGATGGCTCGCAAGTCGGCGTCTCGTTACATAAGTTCTGTGTATATAGCTCCTAATGTTCCTTGTTTTTAAGGCACTAACGGTTTATTGTAGAACATTTACTTATACGGTTGTGTCATTTACAAACCCAGACTTATTATAGTTATAGTTGAAGCCAATTAGGCAGTTACAGAATGAGAAATTTGTAATATGAAGGTCTTATTAAATATATTTTGTTTCAAACCAATGTTTTTTACTTGCTCATGTTCATAACACATCACTCGCCTGTGTCCTCAAAGGGTTAAGCAGAGACGTATTAAACGAATTATTTGCCGACTATAGTTTTAATTTTAGGAAGTTAAGGAATTAGATGGGAAAATATTATAATAAGTGTCCTATTACCTAGCTTTTTGCTTTTGGGACAGGCGTGTTGCTCTAATTCTTAGCGATTCTGACCGCTAACCCAAAACTCAGGAAATTAATTCCCACTCAGGACCAATATAGTGTAATACCCACGATTTTGTACAACTTGAAGTTGTACAAAAAGCTAGGTAAGTCTGGATTGCGATTTATCTATACTTTAGAAATATATATCAGCAGTATGGTCAGACAGCTGTATGTCGAATGTGTCAAGATTCTATTATAGTGCAAAAAAAATATTTACCAGATATTTTTGTTTGCATTTAAATCGCAAATAAGTCTGCTTTTAATTGTTGAACAGTGAGGTAAGTCCGTGTGGTGACGGATTAAGAATACAGTGTGTCACCACCCCTATTCATCCCGTGGGTATCGTAAGAGGCGACTAAGGGAGCAAACTACGCAGGACAACAGCACTACAGAGAGAAGGAAAACGTTGACACAAACCCCATACCAACCCGTCTGGCCAGCGTGGTGTGGTAGGCCAAAACCTCCTTTCTAAGGAGAGGCCTATGTCCAGCAGTGGATTAGTAAAGGCTATTGATGATGATGAGGAGGTAACAGTACTAGAAATTTGTTTTTTTAATTCTTTCTTTATATTTAATTTAGCTTTTATAAAACAGTCAGTGTATTAATTTTTATATAAGAATTAAGATATAGCAACGAACTCTTTAAACCCAAATATTTACCATACGTGCAAAACTGAACATAGGATACTAAACATATTTTGAACTGCTGCTGAAAACTGTTTCAAAAGGCTGACAAAGTAACTACAGAAGACTACAGTAAGCCAACACTGCGTTGTGTTTGTAGCGATAACCGCTTATTTTCTCGCTAGTTTGTCCATCATTAGAGATATCCCGAGAGAGGTGACCACAATGTACATATCTCGTTCATGCAATGGATTCAAGGAAATGTCGCTCGATTGTTAGGGTAAGTTAAAACACTAACCAAACTGCTTTACCAATATCTGGATGTACTGAAGCAAAAACAAAGACCCTAAAATCTCACAAGATTACGATCAGACCACAGGAAACGTGTTACAATAATATGATCCATTACATTTATCAACGTCAAAAGCCGCCTTTGAGTTCGAATCATTACGTTTTAATTAAGTTAGGTATGTTTGGTACACATGAAATTGTATAACTCTAATAATTATAATAAATCTATATATAAGAAAAAAAAGAAGTATTAGCATGTACACATTGATTCCGAGTCTATGCGTTGATTACGAGTTGTTGCTTTCGGGCGTTGACCCTAGTGGGCTTAACTTTCATAAAATTACCTGTATTTCAAAAATTTGATTTGTGTGGGGCTTCGGGCACCGTTATTAAATGACAAGACGCTTTTGTTGAGCTTAAGGGTGCAATCTCATTAAGATGGAGATTTGACTAAAAATACGTTATAGCGAAATAATTTATTACTGTAAATGACTTGGTATATGAGAGACGGGCAGATGTGGAAGAAAGAGAAGGAGGAGTGGGACAATACAGGCTAAAAATAAAATAAAATAATAAGATAGAATAAAATTGTTGTAAACATATGTAACAATAACATTCACAATTTTTTAAGGGTTTCACTGAAAATGTACCCACCCGCACAGAAAAAATAATTCGGGACAAATTCATAGCAAATCCTTAGAACCGAATTACATGTTATTCTTACACATCACTTATTCAATCCTTTTTCTCCAAATTTAAGTATTTTTTATTACAAAATACTAAGGTTATTTATCCCAACTAAAATCAATTATTACATAGGTACTGTTTTAGTCAAATCAGCAAAATTTGAGAAAGCGTCCTTCAGGATAGATCAAATTTATTAGTGCAATAGCACTCATTTTCATAATAAAAATATACCAAGTAATAGAAATTTGAGGTTTGAAGCAAAGGCAGTTCAGGAATTAGGACAACATTGACACTTTTTCTCTGGAGGTGGCGGCGGGGGCAAACAGGACGGTGGCGGCGACGGTGGCGCGTCGCAGGTCGATGGTTTCTTTTCTCTGCACTTACAGGTCTTGGGTACAGGACTGTCCTGGAATACCATATATTAAATAAGTGCTGCGTTCTGCAATTGAGTTTTCATCTATTATGATAGATAAAAAACTTTCAGCTAAACTAAGACTTGACGAATACAACCGCCGAAACATTACACGCTTGCGCAGCTCGCTTTACCTTTCAGCTAAGAGAACGTACCCTCACTACGTGACCCAGTTCTTCAAAATAAAACGTTTAGTCACAGAGGCGACGGGTTTTCGTTTTTCGTTACGTACTTGGTCAATATCATATTTGTCAAGCGTTGTAATATGACAAATATAAGCCAATTTTCCTATTAGCAAAAAATTATTTAAAAACATGTTTATGAATTACTACGTGAAAACAGGAAAAGGAAGGTGGGGTCTTGGTAAATACCTCGGGTGGTCACCAAAGAGAAAGGAGGGCTAAAAATTGTAAAAATGGGTCGCATAGTATGAGTACGTTCCTTAACCATGTTTCCCTCACACAAGCGAAGATGCTGGAGAAGCGGTTTAATAAAATGAACAGTCAGAAATACTAACAGAGACCACTTTAGGTTCAGAGGGATCCGGTCTCTTAAGACATGGATTAGGTCGAGGAATACACGGTTTATGGGGTTCTGATTTGGTTGGCTGTGCAATCAGAAATCCGAGACCCAGCATTGTGAGTATTTTCTTGATGGTGCGACGGTCAAGTGAATATAGCATAAAACCAAATAGGCCGCATAACAGCGCCGAAAATGCTAATAGCACTGCCTTGTTGCGGTCGGGACGGTCAGGAGATGATCTTGAATCCGGTTCCTCGCCACCAGGCCGCGGACAGCTCTTCCTACGAAAGGTTTCAGCGCTGCAAACAATACATTTTAGTTTGACACAAAGTAGTCAGTAATAATTTGAAAGATATGTCTGCGCCACAGCGAAAGTTGGTGTCTCGACTGCTTACGGAATAATATAATTTGTGTGACCCTAAAATAATTGTACACACCAGACACTGGATGTACCGTTTAACGTACCTCTAAAAAAGCTAGTAGCCCTAAAAAATAATGGTAGTAATTCGCTGAAGTTAGAGAAGAATGAAAGAAGAAAAAAGAAGACTGAGTACTTCCTATTGATCACTAAGTTATATGTATTTGTATAAGTAAAACGGGACCATGTGCTGCACGAATGCCATTATTTCATTCTCATACTATATTATTTATGTGGGATATATGAAATTATATATATAACAAATGCATATATATATTACACCACAGTATAATATAGCTTGACTTAGTGGTATAGGCCGCCGATTGGTAGTATGTATATTAAGTGCTCATAAGTGGTTGGTATCAAAATGTACTTACCAGTCACACATTGTAATTATATATTAGGGTTTATTATATTCTTCTTTAAGACATTTTAATATGGCATATTGTAAAGAGTGAGATTCAGAATGTAGTGCTGATTTTGTTCATAAATAGTTTTTGTGTGTTGTCCATTTTATCGGTTATTTACTCCAATTATGTCGCCGAAACATCGACGCACTACATGACATGACGTTGACAGATTTGTTTTTTATTATTTATCATGTTGCTTGTACGTATTTAGAGGATTTACTTATTTTCATTTTTATTATGTAAATGACACTGAAAAGAAAAGAAAATAGCCGGTATTAGTTATAATCGGTTACATCTTATATTAACGTGTAAGGAGAATTAATCATAGGCATTTAAAAAATCGAAGAACTTTACGTGCTTCGGAATTTTGTGCTTGTTTATGAGAAATTGTGTAACAAATTTAAAAAGAACTTGAAAATGCATACATCAAGTTAAACGTATTACGTGTACGTAAGTCAATACCTATCATGGTACGGAAAGTCTAACAATGGCAGTTCAACTTCAATTGGGTTCAGTATAAAAGTTGAACAGAGACTGGACTCGGAAAATTAAGTATGAATCATAGTCGATTTTCAATCATCAGGGGATTTTTCAGTCTTCCGCACGGAAAAAAAAAAGAAGGGATTTTTCCGTCGGGGTACCAGGGATTTCCTTCACCTGGTTCCCCCGCTACTGGTACCCGAGACAGCGTGCGGTTTTTAGTCGGTAGTTACGGTGAGCGCTCCGAGGAATTCAAACCATCTTCAGCTTACCGCAATCTTTACTTCAATTACTCGAATATGTTTTAGTCTACATCTGTGCGCTCTTTAAGAAACTTTTTGCCTCGCACATCAAATCTGCGTTACAAATTGTCACTAGTTGCATTTCCGGCCTGATTTTACCTTCAAACCTTCAAGAAAAGTACCCCGACCTAAGAAGCCTGTGTCTATGAGCGGGTGTGGTTAAATTATTATGAGGGTAACAGGCAACTGTGCAGTTTGTTCCCTTAGTCGGCTCTTACGACACCCACGGGATGAATAGGGGTGGTGACATTCCGTATTCTTAATCCGTCACCACACGGACAACAACGCTGCAAAAAGAAGGAAAAGTTAAAACAAACCCTATACCAACCCGTCTGGCCAGCGTGGTATACTCGTAGTAGGCCAAAACCTCCTTTCTAAGGAGAGGCCTATTTCCAGCAATGGACTATTGTAGGCTGTTGATGATGATGATGATGATGACAGGCCCTCTCTTTTGCCCTTATATAATAAAAACAATTTTGGCGTATAATAAATAGGGTTAGACGATGATACAATAAAATATAAAATGCGCAAAAACACTCATATCTTAGGTGATATCTTACAATGCTACTTGTTACGTACGTCATTACTCATACCTACAGAAGATTACAATAAAGACAAATAAATATAATAAATATAATTTTATCAAAGAAAGTTGTAAACATTTATTTATCACATTAAAATGTAGGTGATTGCGAATGTTACTCAGATCGAGTCACTGATTAATTTGACCAAGATTATACAAATGTTCGTATACAGGTCCAAACTTAGACTGGTATTGATAACACCGTTATCACTAAAGTATCGGTTCAAGGGTTTTGTTACAAAAACAAATTTATTATTACCGCCAAGGGACGATAATTCTTTTAACCTTTAGAGAGTCGCATCGGTATAAAATGTAAAAAAAAACTTTGTCTTTTCGTTATCTTAATGTTAAAAACAGTAATAGTGAACCATTTCACATGCAACAACATTACTTTTACTTCTGTAGAGGCTATTTACATTTTAAGTACTCTCATAAAGTTTTCAACGAATTTGACTTCAGCAACTCTCAATTTTTTCGTTTTTTCTCCTACTAGAACCTTCTATTTTTTGTTTTTCCTTTAAAATTGTTTTTCCTGTTATTTTTTCAATAAACCAGTTTTTCGCAACTGCTCGATTTTTTTCAATAACTTGCGACGAACCGATTTTTTCCAAAGTATTTTTTTTAAACTCATACTTTTACCCGAATTATAACTTTAAAAACCAGCCAGTTTATTTATTTTTTCGATCTGAACTTTCTGAACAATTGATGTAACGAGAGCGAATTTATCTAAATTAAATCATCCAAAATACTTAGTTGTAAGATAATCATAATATGATTGAAACATTTTAAATGATTACTATTAGATTAAAATGACTAATTCAAAATGTTAATGATATCGGCGTGAGAGATAACCAATGACGACACAATTATGTTTGTATAAATACTATTATTATATTTCAATAACAATGTAATTTGTTGATGATCACTTGGGCAGCTAATATTTACGTTCCTTATTTATAGTAATTCTCCACATCCATAACGAGATAAATACAAAACTACCCAATGTACCTACCTATTAGAAAATAGTCAACTCTTGTCGGAAAGGAATATAAAACGAAAATTATGTATGAACGTTTATTATTATAATTCAGAGCGAGATGCATCATACTTGAGATTAATTTTAAGGCAGCAGATGTAAAAATTGACAATAACTGTTTATGTGGAATTAATTTAACCTTTTTTTTCTCTGCGGAAATCCCCTGGGATACCACCCACCGGTGGCTCGGACTCGAATTGACTAAACCTCTCCCCCTCGGGTACCAGCAGCTGGGGAACCAGATGTACCCTAGAAACGAAATCTCTGGTACCCCGACGTACCTCCCCCTCCTGTGTGGGAACCCCTATGTTCCCTTTGTGCTCCCGAAAGGGCGTGCTCGCTACGCAACGCGTCTTAACGGATGGCCACACTTTAACGGACGGCCTGCGCTGATGGCGGACGGAGGTTGTTCTGCGACACACAGGAGGACGACCACAGGAGATCCCCGAAGCATCCATTCCCAGTGATCACCTGCGTATGCGCGGTATGAGAGGGTGGAGTGCCAGGAGACTCGCTGCCTTGAAGGACATTGTAAGGTCCTTCCCTTATGGCACTCGCTGCGGTCGTCGCAGTAGTGCGACGTTGTTGGCCCTCAGGGCCCCCGCCCATACTAGGGCCCTATAAAGGGCCATGGACCGCACAACCCCCCCAGCAGTCTCCTGGAATTACTTTTTCAACTCAACTCCGACATAGAAATATTTTGAGATTAATTTTAAGGCAGTAGACGTAAAAATTGACAATAACAGTTTATGTGGAATTATTTTACCCTGTTCCTTTGTTACCTGTGTTCTAATGCCGAAAAATCGTTGTCTAATCTCGAGGACATCGAAGACGAAGTTAGTATCCACTGTCTATTAAATATTAATAAAAATAATGATACTGAACTGGACAATTCAGAAAAACTTAAAAAAATTGAAGACAGAAAATGCACTCGATGAAATCGAAAGTTTGATCGATTCTGGCGACGAAGAATTATCCACGAAGAAAAGAAAAATGCAATGAAATTATTTCAATTGTAATTGAACTGTTGTTGATCGATCTAAGTGGCGTGCAATGGGAGAGGCCTATGTCCAACAGTGGACTGCGATAGGCTGATGATGATACTTATACCTACAAAACACTTTGACGTGATAATTTGTAAATACTTACAAATCACAGGTAATAATAAAAAAAATTGAGTTTTTACCTAATTAATTGCAGATTAAACAATGTTTTTGGAATTTGAAAGCCGAAATAAATAAACACATGTAAATTACCATATTTTGTGTAACATATTATTGTATGAGAATTTACAATAAAAAAGCAATTCATGATTATCACCGAAAATGCGATTTTGAAAAAGCAGTTGTTTCGGCTTTTCCTTCTTTGCAAACGATATTTTTGATATGTAACGAAAAGCTACAGAAAAGGCTTGTACGATATGCAGTGCGGCAATAGGTACAGCCAGGCACTTACTGACAGGTTGTAAGGCGCTACTAGACCGGGGCCATAACAGGGTACTACAAATCATAATCATAATTATCATATAAATTTATCGCTGGCGAGAGCGAAGAAAGGAATAGCAACAAACATAAGAACTAACATCGAGTTTGTAAAGGAAGGTTTAACAAAAAAAAGGGGTGTGTGTGTGTGTACAATTCACACACGGCAGAAATGAAACTTCAGAAAAGTAGCCTACAAGAGAATGAGATAAATATAGAGTATCAGGAGTGTTAGGATAATTAAAAAGTTATTATATTTTTACCAAGCTTGAAATTATTTCCAAATTTGAATGCAAAATATTAAATTTCATATATTTAAATATTTAAGATATGCCAAACAATAGAAGACTGAAAAAACTATGGAGACTGAACTTCTGGACATCGGCTCACGAAGTAAGTACCACGCTGCTTCTTAACTCGTTAATTCAACAGTATTGAGCATATTAATCATTCTTCTTGTTATTTCTACTATGTCGAACTAATAATTTAGATAAATTAATAGACGACAAATTCAAAAAATAAAACATGTGAATGATACACCACGTTATTTATGACACATTTTCTGAAGGCTCCCTTGTACGCATGCGCAAAGACACGTGATATCATAGAGGAGACAAAGATTACAGAAAGCACTGAATACTGTAATGTATCTTATTGTCTCGCAGGCTAAATAGGATATTTATGACTATGTTCGTCTCTTTTTACTGTCGCTTTTTCGTTTCATGGAATTTTCAAATCACAAAAGTGCTAAAAAACTATCACTTCAAAAAGACTTCACAAAAGCCGTACTCAATTATAACTACCGCCGCCAGTGACTGGACATTATAAGTGGACACGTTTGAAAATCATTACAGAATGCTGGAGAATATCTGTGCCTCGAAATATGTAAAGACATATTTCCTTATGCAACGTCAATTAAACGTGTAGTACTGGTAGAACTCACGGTACCGTGGGCAACGAACATACCTAAAGACCACGCTTTAAAAAGAAACCAGTACTTTGACTTTACCAACGATATAACTAAATTTGGTTATTTCGTTGCGTTGTATACCGTGGAAGTGGGTGCGAGGGGTATATACCAGCTAAATCCCTCTATAACCTACTTAAACACCTTAGATTGCCAAGAGCTTCAGTAAGCTATTTTCTGGAACGAAAATCCAAAGCGGCATTGATAGGTATCAAATATGGTTAGGTAGAGGGGGGCACAGCAGACAGTTTAGGTGAGCGCTGATGCGTCGCAAGGATATTTTGGTTTGAAAAAATTTGGGTTTGTTTTAAACACAAAAAAAGTTTTTTTTTTTTCTTTCGATAATTTTGAGGTTTTTGTCAATAATGTCCAATAAGAAAGTTTTAGATTATTTAGCCACAAATGGCAAAAAAAAATGTCGATACGGCTGACAGATGTCACAAAACAATGATTAGTGATAAGACATAACTGGCTAAATCGATCAATGTAATAGACTGTAATCGATTTGATGATATTTTGTTAAATTTATAGGTTTATATTTTAATAAAAAAACAAGTTATTTATATTAAAATAATAAGTATCTCTCCCAAATATCATAAAAGGCATTATCATAGTAATGTATTACAGCCGGACATAGGCATCTCCTTACAAAGGGGGTTTTGGCCTACTACGACGCTATACTTCCGTTAATACATCTGCATCTTTGAGGGACACCACTAATTTAAAGGCGGAAACTCTTTTCGAGCATAGTACGCGTACTTGTTTTTTCGTATTAAAGCCATTGTAAAATCATCAATACCAGTAACTGGTAATGATTTTTTGTTTTTATTTCGCTTGAACAATTTTATTTTGCCCGTTGAAGACTCGTCGTTTTTTTTTTTGCACTAATATGGCTCACTAAAGCTCGTGCTATGTCGGAAGGATAGCCAATGCTGGCATATGGCTGTGTGAAAACACATGATGGCAACTTTGGTTCAGTCCACCACTTTGGTTCTCGCGTTCAAATATTGACACAAGCCAACAATAAACTAGCGAAATTCGACGTAATTTTGTATGTCAAATTACATACTTAAAATATAATTATTTTCATACAATGTGTAAATGGGACTTAAGAATGCGTATTTGTGGTATAAGGTGTATAATTTCAGATAAATAAAATTATTAAACTGTTACAGTACAATATTTTACCTTTATATAAGTATAAGATTTAAGCTAACGGTAAAGAAAAACCGAAACCATTATTATTAGTTACATATCGATTATTGTATCAAAATAATCAAATGATAGATTTAAGCTAATCGATTCATCCATCCCTAGATTTTAATATTATTAAAAAAAATAAGCTTTATGTTCCTATTTTAGGCAAGAACCGGGTAGTTAATTTATAAAATATATTTAACCTTTCTTAGTGTATTATCAATAAATTCAAATGCGAAAAATGGAGATTACAGGTGTTTTGAAACGAAAGTGTCATTGAGGGGTCGGTTCAAAAGTTCATTTATGTCGTCGGATTTGCTTCTAGATGTCAGCGGTATCAAGCTATATTTTAATGACTATAAATATTTAATGTTCTAATAATTTCTCTAAATATTCTAATTAAATCTCAGGAACCTTTTGCAAGAACGCGAAAAACTTACGTAGCTGTACTTTGAACAATCGCACTTATGTTTTCTTCTCCCATCACATACGTAAGGTTCTGGTTTGCGAAACAGCATGTACATGATAGTCAATACTCCGGCACCAACGACTATTCCGGCCACCACCGGTACCCAATCGCTGTCCCGACTTCCGCTCATCGTCCCCAACTGTCACCTCATATTTTACATGTTACATTCGTAGCTTGTTGATTGTTCCCAATATTTATTTATGTTTTATTAATGTTATGCTAAATAAATAAATATTTCTAAATTATTTAGACGTCATTGTAATGAGTGACAGTTTAGTATTGGTCATGGTCAGACGTCAGTTTCGTTCGTTTAGTTCATTCTTTCTTCATTAATGTATAGAAACTATGAGATAACGGAGCTGAATGTATATTCATGATGTGCATTGTTACAGAAATTACTTAGCAACCACAAAGTAATATAATTTATAAGCCGTTTTTAAAGTAAGAGAGTTTTCCGAGAGCGAATGCATGCAAATGGCTTTAAAATACAGACATAAATGTTTGTCTTTAATATTTTCAGTTCCCTCGTATTCTCTAAGATCCTATCATTGGATCCTGACGTAATAACCATCTAAAAATCATCTAAAAATATAAACAAAATTCTAAATCAGCCATCTTTAAGGTATCTTATATAATCAGGTAATATACATTAAAGTATAACATTATGACACATCGAGATCGGTTTTATAAAGAGTCGGTTAAACAAAAAATTAAATATGAATAACGTGCAACATAGTTTTATGCGTAATCTTTTTAATTCATATCAACAATAGAAAATATAATATATCTTGTACCAAAATCAGATCTGATAATGATAACCTGCTTTTATTTTCACCGTAACTTCCCTTTAAACAAAATGTATGTATTTTTTTAATTTATTGTTGATAAATCAAAATAAATACGCTGTATTACACCTAGAACTAAGAAGAATCTGCTGATATCTCATATAGTGTGATAACTAATGGTTTCCGAACTTCTGTTTTGTTCTTGTAATAGACAGTCGAGTATTATTAAAAAAATTAAAAATACTAACAAGTAAACATAAAGGCTTGTATATCAAAACGGACTTTTGTGGATTTCTAATTGGTGTGAAAAACGGAAAATACTCGCTACGATACCTCGAGCATGAACCTTACCACACAAGGTTCATCAAGTGAGATCTCTTTTACGTTGCCCAGCGGCCCATAGTCAGCACAGTAACAGTAAACTGGTTTTTAACACAAGTTTTAAACACGGGTTTAGGTACCATGTAGGTACACTTTTTTTTCTGTACGGTTATGCCGGAATCAAACCTACTAAAAATTATGAGATCGGCTTTGCAAGGAACTAAATCTGCTAAGTATCTTTGTAAGTGTTCACAATTTTAGAAGAAACCTTTTTTTAAAGAAGAGGGGGCTAACGAGCAGACGGGTATTCACCCGGGATGGGCGGCGGTATTCACTTTCCATCAGTTAGGAAAGTGAATACCGCCGCCCATGAACGCCTGAAACTCAGGAATCACAAGCGCGTTGCCGGTCTTTTAGGAAGGTGTACGCTCTTTTCTTGAACGTTGGAAGGTCGTATCGGTCCGGAAATACCGCAGACGATAACTTGTTCCTCAGATTGGTCGAGCGAGGCTAAATGTGTCTTGAAAAGCTTACAGTGGTGGAGTGCCAATTATCCTAGTGATGGGGATGAAAATTTTGCCGTGTGGGACAAATGAAGGTAAGATGCGGGCGGAACACTCTCCATAATAAATTTGATTGAGAATGCAGAGTAAACCAACATCTCTCCGTAACGCCAAGGGATAGAGCCGATCGGAGACCTTTTGGATATCGACGAATCGAGTCGCTCTTCGTTGGATACGGTCCAGAGGAAGAAGCTGGTACATGGGTGCCCCCGCATAGAGATGAGAACAGTATTTCATGTGCGACTGACACACCAAGCTTCTTCATGGCTAATTTGGGCTTACCCTCTAAGTGACCGCGAATCTGAACTCGATATGACGATGCCTAGGATTCCGATAGTGGCTGAGGCAGTTAGAGAGGTGATGCAACAAACGGTATCTTTTTTTGCGGGGAATGTACAAATCTGTGTCTTTTTTGGGTTTAAATATTTAGACTAAATTTAGTCGGTGCCAATCTGAAACCGTTTCGACACTCGATGGCGTTTACAAGAAAGATATTAGGGCAGCCGGTATGAAGGGTATCTCCTGTATCGCATAGCAATGGATGCTACTAGTTTACAACATATTATTGATATGCAGAAGAAACAGAGTGGATGATAGCACAAAACCTACTTTGAACCTATTGTTGAGGGATGGTGCAACTTTCAACACAACATTTAAAAAATAAAATGAGAAGTTTTGGGTGAGTGAAATAAGGCAGCTCAGTGGTCGCATATTAAGAAACTGTTTTTTTAAATTACTTTTTACTGAACACCAGACGTAAAAATGTAAGTATTGTATTGATATCAGTAAAGTATTGATATCATCGGCTCTAGTCCCTGGACTAATAATTAGCAGAGTTTACCGAAAATCTCCAATAAAGAGTGATATTACGTTTCCTATTGCCATTTCTTACGATTTTTTTCTTTGCCACGGCGCATTTAATTCCGAACGATTAGACAGCAATCTTGTAACACTATTGTTTTACCTATCATTTTTTTATCAAACATTTTAATATGAATCATGATCTAAATTAATTTGGAGTTTGAACATCGTGTGAGCCATTTCTGTACGGGGGAATAAACTGGCTGCGACTTCCAAAGAAGCTATGGCCAGGACAATTTTCTCGTCGTCGGATCTCACCGAGAATAATTGTTGTCTTGTGACTGTTTGTAATACGTCATTTCGACTTTGGTGATGCAAATAGATTTAGTAAGATATTCACGATTGACGGATTCGCATTGAGGTCCAATGCGAACCTCAAGACCGAACGCGATAGAGACTAACTGTGGATGCCCTCTGTTCCATCACAGGGACAAAGAACGTTAATTAAGATGGATTCACAATTGACGAGTGGTTAATAGATGAGAAGGGAGAATGAATTCTGAAAATTTATTATTTTTATTTTAAGGTCTTCCTTTCCTTTATATTTATACCTTTCCTTCCGCTGTTCACTTTGATGTTATGATGATCAAATTTACGTCGATGAGATCGTTGAGAGAACTTCAGAACTGCCAAAAATTCGAGGGCATCTAATGCTTTCTCAAAGTCCTTTAATATAATGCAGAACTTTTTTTTTTGGTTAACAGGGTAGAAGATCCTCATGGATTTTCCCGCCACCCGCGACAGAAAGATAAGGCAGAACTGCAGATTGTACTGAAATCGGCTTATTCTGAAGGCTAGAACTCTTCAAATCTTTTTTTCTTGTTTTTAAGATAGTAAAATCATCACCCTTTAAGCACAATTAGAAAACGTGTCTCGGAGGTAAGACCGTCCTGTACCTAATTGTTCTCTTCCTTCTTAAAGACGAGGACGATCACACAGGTATGGTCAGCCTCGTCTTTACTTTAGCAAAATCAATTACAAGTTTGCTGATGCAGTGGTCCATCTCCAAAGATAATGGAATTACGTAGACGAATAAGTAGACTGTCCAGCTGTTGGCTAATAAGTTTCTTTCAGCTGTCGCTGTGTGTGTCAGGTATTTTGTTACTGTCACTATAAAGACTCTAATTGCACGTAAAATAAATAAATTTGCTAAGGCTAATAAACTTCGGCCGTTTTTTTTAAATGTTTTATAGTACGACACTCTATGTAAATATATAAATGATCTAATAATTCCTCTATATAAGTACTAAATAAATATAAGAAACCTTTTGCAACACAACGCAAAAACTTACGTAGCTATTCTTTAAACACTTGCACTTATATTTCCGTACAAAGGGTTTAGTTTTTCCATCGCATATGTTAGGTTCTGGTTTGCTGCGAAACAGCATGTACATGATAGTCAATACTCCGGCACCAACGACTATTCCGGCCACCACCGGTACCCAATCGCTGTCCCGACTTCCGCTCATCGTCCCCAACTGTCACCTCATATTTTACATGTTACATTTCATAACTTGTTGAATGGTCTCAATATTTATGTATGTTTTAATAATGTTATGCTAAATAAATATTTCGAAATTATTTATACGTCATTGTATTATGTGACAGTTTAGTTTTGGTTTGGTTATGGTCAGTTTCTTTCGTTTAGTTCATTCTTTCTTTACAGTTTCTTCATAAATGTATAGAAACTATAAGATCCCGGAGCTCAATGTCTGTTTTAGATAGGGGTGGAATAAAATCACAATCACATGTTACAAGTCATTTTTTTTTTTTTTTGGTACAAAACAGTCATTAAACATAAAGCAATATAAAAATACACTGAACAAAAGACAAGGAGTACCCAAGAATCACATCACACATCAACAGCCTTTAACAGTCCACTGCTGGACATAGGCCTCTCCTTAGAAAGGAGGTTTTGGCCTACTATACCACGCTGGTCAGACGGGTTGGTATAGGGTTTGTGTCAAGTTTTCCTTCTCTCTGCAGTGCTGTTGTCCTGCATCGTTCGCTCCCTTAGTCGCCTCTTACGACACCCACGGGATGAATAGGGGTGGTGACACTCTGTATTCTTAATCCGTCACCACACGGACACCCAAGAATGGATTTAAATAAATGTAGTACATTTCACAGAGCGTTAGACTCAAATAACCTGTGGAAATGACACAAAAAAGAAAATAAAAGGTTTAAAAGAAATACATACATTACGACATTACTAAGTAAATGTTAACAATTTACGTTTAGACATTTTTTTAACATTTTTCAAAGAGTTATTAAAAAGATCAATACTATTGAAGTCTTTGTTATATATATTAAGTGAGCGTGTGAAAAAGTTATTGCGAGTGTAATTTTTATGTAATTTAGGGGGAGCGAAGATATTTAGTGTCCGGGATGGACGGACAGGTAGCCGAGCTTTGGTTATAAAGTTAATTTTGGAAAGAAGAGACGTCGAAGCTATTTTATTATTCAGAATTTTATATAGAGAAATTAGATCTAACTGCTTACGACGATTTGAAAGTGAAAGAAGATGATTCTGATTAAGTGACTCAGTGTATGATAGATCTGAATTGTGGAAGCGATAATTTAAGATTTTTATAAATTTCTTTTGAACCTTTTCTACCCGATCAATATCATCATATTAGGTATTTATTAATCATATCATCACACCAGTGACTTACAAAACCACTGCTACTTAATTATTATTATTATTACGCTAATGCAAGACTCGCGAAAGGTCTAAATCTAAAAAGAAAAACTTTGATAAAAGAATTTTGATTGATTTTAATGCCGGTTTTAATTTATCTTTGTCTCTGAGGAAATCACAATCACATGTGAAGTCGCTGCGACTATAGACAATCATTTCATCAAATTAATATGATTTAAAAGTAGCAATAATTTCCATGTCTAGTTCTAGACGTACCAATTTTCATGACTCTTATAAGTTAAGGAATGTTCTGATATAGTATTAAGTTAAGTCGGTCGTTCCGAATGAATGAATACCAATTTCATTTGGTAATACGTAAAAATCTTTCACTTATTGTATCTGTAAACTACATGTCCTACTATTTGTAATACTGTGTGGTAGCGCAAATCCGTGGCTTTCCTGGGTTTAGTACAGATTGAGTCAAACGTTTTATCTCTCAATGAATACTACTCAATAAAAAATGATTAAGTTTGTTCTTTTCTGTACCACAATGAACTATGGATTATGTAGGCAACATTTTATGATAGTTAGGCTTAAAAGCTTAACAAAGCAAACGGACAAAGTGAAATTCATAAATATAAAAACCGGTCAGGTACGAGTCGAACTCGTGCGCCGAGGGTTCCGTACCTACCCCGATTTTACCTAGATTTTCGCGAAAATTTGTAAGTAACAAAATGTATCTTATATTCAACTTTTTTATTTTTTGGAATTATGCCTTTATTTGTGCTGTGAGACGTTTCTTTTTGCCAAATTTAGTGATTCTAGGTCAACGGGAACTACCATATAGGTTTTCGACCCAAAACCTATAGAGTACTCGCGGTTGACCTAGAATTGTCAATTTTGGTTAAAAGCAAGGTTACTTTTACTTACTTACAAGCACTTACAGCACAAGTAAAGAAAAAAATTCTGAAAAATAAAAAAAGTTGAAAATTAAGGTAAATTTTGGTACTTACAAGTATTCGCGAAAATCGAAATTTGCCCTTATCTTTTTATCGTGTTAACTCAGGATCTTGATTTTTATACACCTAATAGGGACCATAGACCTCAGTATCTGGTATAAATTTCAACTTGCTAGGTCAAGAAAGTGATCTTATAAGGGTTCCTTTTTTACCTTTTGAGGTACGGAACCCTAAAAAAACACTAAGCGATGGACACTTTTTTTTTTACGTTAGTTATGATTTTATTTAGTTTACCATTCAAGTATGTGAAATATCTGAATTCTGAATTAACCTTTATAGTGACAGGGATAACACAGCTGATACCACACAGAGACAGTGGATAGGAACTAAGTGGCCGACAGCTGGACACAATTTTCGATGACGCTTTTCCTGCTTTGACAGTCTACTTAGATATATAAATGATCTACTCAGAAAAATTACTTCAATGTTGGATTCATGCCTAAAGTAGAAACTCCATAACGTTTATGCAGGCATGTAATGACGCCAGTGAACGAATGACAATGAGTGTCCACAGAGGCGGATTATGTATCAAGAGCGCCATAGGCAAGGATCTCATCGGCGCACCTCCCCCCAAAGCTAGCGACGACTTTTATTTTTTTACGTGTGGAAACCTCTATGGGCTGTCACCCCACCGAGCTTTGCGGTAGGGCGGTGCATCGGAATCGAACCGACTAAAACACACACTGCGCCTGAAATAGGAGGGCCTTTCTTTTTTTTTTGTTGACAGATGGCATCACTTGTCACTCCCGGCCCTTTACGATGGAAGTTATTCAGCGACCTCCACTGCCTGAGCCACCTGCTACCTACAGTACCTGGCCCGTTCCCGGGCCTGACGTTGGTTCCTTGCGTAGCAGAGGTGATCTCCTACGCTAGCCGGTAATGAGAGGGCCCCGTGTTTCCGCACGAGCCAATCCTCCATAACGGGTCATACCGGGGCTTTAATGGCGTGCGCGACGCTTGGTTGTCTAACTCTTTCCCTCCACTCCTCCATGAGGACCTGGCAAGGTTAGGATTTTTGGTTTGACTTCTCGAGTCCTACGATTCCGACCCAGCACGAGCCCCAGATACCTCATCGGAACTCGACAGCGATGCGAGTGCCTCCTACTACCTACTAATAGAACAAGGCCTCAGATTTGTGGAGAAACACCTGGAGTCCCAGCCGCCGGATCCTCACGGTGCGCCTTACCGCACGCCGCACAGTGTCTCGACTAGTATAAGCTGGCGCGACAATATTATTTCTTCACTTATTTCAATTGTTTATGTATATTCCAGGTATATATATATATATATATATATATATATATATATATATATATATATATATATATATATATATATATATATATATATCTTGAGCTATTATATATAGATATTGAAAAAAAAAAATCATAATGATAGTTTATTCACTAATTAATTTAAAATTTATAAAATAGTACTTCTTTATTAGAGTATATATCAATTATTTACAACAACAAGGTGTATAAGTAAAAAAAATACAACTCACAATAATTACAATAAAAAATACACTTAAACCTACTAATCACCATCAGATGAGTCGTTATCACCGCTCTCCCATTCAGTAGAATATTCAGAGTAAATAATCCTCTCATTTACTATCATCTATTTCTCTCCTTATTATCTCGGGTACACAAAGCCACTTCTTCAAAACACCGGATTTAGGGCTTAATACATAGAAGCTGTAAGGCTAACTTATTGCACAGATTGCTTGAAATTAGACAGATTTGACCTTCAACGCTTCAGAAATAGCGTACTCCCACTTCAAAGACTTGGTAATGCAACTGTGAATTGGAGTTGCAAGACATTATCGCAGCGGTAAGACCCTTTATGGAGGATTGGCTCGAGAGGCAGCACGGGTCCCTCTCATACCGGGTGACGCATGTAATCACTGGGAAAGGATGCTTCGTGGATCTCCTTTGTTTGATCCGCAAGGAGCCAACGCCTGAGTGCTACCACTGCGGTGGACGGACCGTGGACGCGGCGCTCCACACGCTGGCAGAATGTCCGTCGTGGGTGAAGCAGAGGCGACGTCTCGTGGAAGCCATCGGAGTGTGAGTTCTCTCGCTCGATAATATGATTACGGCCATAGTGCGGAGTAAGAGTGCGTGGAACTCCGACGTCTCCTTCTGCGATCAAGCTATGCTAAGGGGATGGCGGAGCGGGATCGGAAGAGATCCAGAACTCTCCCGCCACGCCAGCCCGCGCGCCCTTTCAGAAGCACAAAGGGAACATGGGGGTTCCCATACAGGTGGGGGGGTCATCTACCCGAGGCACACGGGATCACCAGGGGCACCAGGGATTTCCTTTCTAGGGTACACCTGGTTCCCCGGCTACTGGTACTCAAGACGGCAAGCGGTTTTTAGTAGGTTCGAGTCACTGACTGCCACTGAAGGGGTAGTACGTAGTTTGCTACCTTAGTCGACTCTAACGACACCGAATATTCTTAAACCGTCACCACACGAATAAATAACATGATTAATTTCTTGTATATCATTTATTTCTGTCCATTTAATATAAAAATAAATATGTATAACATAATTGTCCACTTGCATAATAATAATATTAAAGATACAAACATTTCAACGCTCAATTTAAATACACTTTTCAATATGACTATCCTAAATCCTATCCTTATAAATACACACAAGGTTAGGTACCTTATATTAACATAAATTGTGCCCTATTATATATCTCTTAAACTATTATAGTAGTCTTATATTGGGAAACTTGTAAAAACACGTTAAAACTACGTTAAAAATATCACTATAATGCTTTCAAAAATATATACCTATACTATAATATATATATTTGTATTTCCTTTTCGAAACCCTTGGTATTTACTTAATACTCCATTTAAAGAGTTTAGATAAAATATAAATTTTGAAGACACGTTTGGCGATAGAAAGCCTTCATACTGGCAAAGAATCTAATGATATACTCGTTAAAATCGTTTTAGTAATCTTAAGAGACGTCAGGAACATACTTGCACATAAAACAATATATAATTTTACAAGATAGAGAGATTGATACATACTAATGACAAAAATAAGAGATTTCAAAAAGAGATCCCAAGAAGAAGATGGAGACGGAGAGAAGAAGGTGGAGTGACGATTTGCGCAATGGCTGGCGCTAGCTGGATGCGAGAAGCCTAAAATCGATCAAAGTGGCGTGCAATGGAAGAGGCCTATGTCCAGCAGTGGACTGCGATAGGCTGATGATGAAGTGCTGCTTAAAAAATATAATAATACGATTTAAATTACGATGGACATACATTATCGAATGCTGATTACGTGACATTTCTTGGATTAATAATAAATTCTAAATTAAATTGAAAAGAACAAATTGAAAAAGTGAGCATCAAGTAAATGGGTTTTCATATGCTCTTTGTAAATTAGCAAAACTAGCAAACCAAAATACAGTGTCATCACATCATCACATCAACAGCCTTTAATAGTCCACTGCTGGACATAGGCCTCTCCTTAGAAAGGAGGTTTTGGCCTACTATACCACGCTGGCCAGACGGGTTGGTATAGGGTTTGTGTCAAGTTTTCCTTCTTTTTGCAGTGCTGGTGTCCTGCGTTGTTTCGCGCCCTTAGTCGGCTCTTACGACACCCACGGGATGAATTGGGGTAGTGACATTCCGTATTCTTAATCCGTCACTACACGGCTTATTTTGCTTATGTCGAAACTGTCCTTCGGTATGGACTGTTAATATGGAAGATTTTTATTGCTCAAAAAAGATGCATAACATCGATATGTGATATAGCTCCAGACGTATCATTTCGCCTTTATTTTAAACAACTAAAAATACTCCCTTTGGCCTGCCTTTATAAATTAGAGGTAGGGAAATTTATCAAGCAATACCCTCAGGTATTAAAACGGGCAAAAGATCAGACAAGCTCGTTCGGGACATGATACCAAAAAGTAGTCGGCTGTAAAATAACCCTTACGCTATGTGCATAAAAATATATAATAAAATTCCAAATTGTATAAAGACATTAGCTTTAAATAAGTTTATAATAAAACTAAGTTGGTGGCCTATGAAAAATATTTTTTATTCCATTAAGGAATTTCTAAGTCAAATAAGGAATCGTAAGAATAAGGAATGGAACAAGAACCCAATATAATTGGTACATGCTGCAACAGCTTGCCCTTAAATACCAGCTTGTAAATCTAGAGGTGCCATACTACAGCTCTCGAGAATGGTCGGGCCACGTTGTATTGGGATCGATCTATTATCACAGACAGAACTATTGTTGCCAATAAGCCTGATATTGTAATGATAGATCGATTAGAGCGCCGCGCAATGATTGATAACGCCGCGCCGTGTGATAAAAGATATTTAGTTTTTCGCGAAAACTTGTAAGTACCAAAATTTACCTTAATTTTCAAATATTTTATTTTTCAGAATTTTCTTTGTTATTTTTTTTTTGTAATATATTTAAAAATGTAATCAATATGTATATATATATATATATACATATATATATATTTAATAAAGAGAATAATAATATTATATAGGTTCACTACTTTAATCATTTGTTAAACTAGCATGCTATTTTCATGGCTAAATGGGCCTGATCGATTTATATTAAACTTGTTTTATAATACCACATTTTGTACTACCCCATTTAAAGGCAATAAATTTGAATTTGAATTTAAAACTTACAACTTAAAATATGAAGCAAAACGGTTATATATGCAAAAATCTCCTATTGTAGTCAGTAAATTCGCTATAAGTCAACAAATATTTGGCTACCAATTTATACTGAGAAGGGTCCTCTAAAATTTTCATCAATGGCAACAACTTATTCGCATAGGACATCAAAATATTCTTATTAACACCACCGATAAGATTGTTGTTCTTGTTCCAAAAATAAGGAATACTCCCCGTCATTAAAGCTTCGTACAGTTTCCCAACCATTCGTTTAAATAAAACTGCTGGACTATTGCGCCAGTATTCTTCGTCATTAATTGCCACAATCTCCCAGAAAAATATGGTCTTTATGTAGTAACTAGCTATTTTCTTCATGTCCAATGAATCGCGTAATTTCTTCATCTGGAACAAAATACCATATTAGCCATTACTCATTTTTAAGTATCTACTTTTGATATCGAAAACCTTTAATTTACTAATAACGGTTTAAAAACTACGAAGAAAATATATTGAAAATTCGGCTGTTTCTGCCGAAGTTAGATTGATATTAATATAAATCTAACTTCGGCTGTTTCTGCACAATTTTCAATATATTTTTTTCGTAGTTTTTAAACCGTTATAGATAGTTCAACTCAGTGACGCGGCAGTCGGACGACGACTGCCACACGAATGAAAGTTGTATATTTACAAGCCCACGCACACATAGGGCCGCGCGCACAACTGAGTTGAACTATCTATACCGAAAACACCAACACTTTTGTCTCAGTATTTGGAAGAAAATATATTGAAAATTCTGCAGAAACAGACGAAGTTAGATTTATATTTATTATTTGAGTACCATTCGTTATGACCAGCAATATCATTGAGTTAAATATAATAGATCAATAAGGAATATAGTTTTAATAAAAGTAATGAGTTGAATAGTAAAGTATTAATAAGACTAACAGATTACTGATTTACTTTTCGGTTATAATTCGATATATCTTACAAAGTTAGATGCTTAATACTTTCCTACGAAAATACCTCTTATGATAGTGGTGAGATCAAGAGTTGATCGGAACTGAATTGTGAACGAACTTTTATTACGAGAATTGGTCTTCTGCTACTAAATGTAAAGATCGTAGCCTTATAAGAATTAAGCTATCAAGTGCAAATATTATTTTGCTAATCTGGCTTCTTCTCTTTTCGTAAAACAATTTAATCTTTTCAGAAATAAAAAAACTATGTACATACATTAGCCCAGTTTAGACTGTTTTAACGGCAACTGTGGATAGGAGCTGGTGTTTTATCTTTACTGTATATTGAGGACACTTACCAACCGTATAGTTTGTTTTAAATTATGAGAGTTATACATTAACTCTCTCTCTTGATTGTGAAGTCCTATACGCCAAGCACGCGACTGATCTTGCACAACTGTAAATTCTTTATTGGGCTTTGGCACGACTATCCAATACCCTTTGCTGCATTTAGTAGGTATGGGGCGATAAGTCTTAGAGATTGGCCAACGACTTTCTGGGAACTTCAAAGCTGGAACAAGATCAACGTCCATACTGAAGTTTCTCTCATGGTTACGAATCAGCAGCGTCATCGCAGGGCCAGACTTGGACACGTGAATGACATACGCAACACCTTCCACATACACTACTGGCCGAGAGTTAATTTTTACTTCGTATTGGTTCAATGCCAAGGTTACAACACTTTCAAACCATTCAATGAATTTAGAACGCAACAAATAATTGGATTTGTCTTTCCATTCGTATGCATCTTTATTATTTGGCCATTCGTCGATATCCCTTTGGGGAAGCTTTTCATACTGTAAACCCATTTTAAGTTGTACGAATCCGGGTCCCTTTGGCTCTAAGTTTATGTCACTGTTCGCGGGATTGAATGGGTCTACTTTATGGTTTAGGGGTAAGCTGATCACTATATCCATGTCGAATTCATCAGGTTTCTTGATACGTAACTTGTCGAAGTGGCTGCCCGCAAATTGTACCTACGAAAAAACATAAGAAAACAAAATTACAGTAACAGGCACACCTCACAGCCTTTTTAGGGACTTGGTGCTCTGTAGCTCTGTGTCGACTGTGTGCAATAAAAGTACGAGTAATTAACCGACTGCTTTTGCTTTGATTGTATACCTAGCACGTAACAATACTAAATATGCCACGAATAGTGATTTGGCCGAATAACGAATATTGGGCGAGGCTATTTGGCTCTCTCTTTTTTCTTTGAGGCGAGAAGTTATTATAGTGACTATGATTGACAGTAGATTAAGTTTACGATTAGCTTGATTTGATTAATTTACAAGAAAAATAAAAACTAACCAAAAATCATTTTTTTATATCTATATTTCAATATATCGAAAAAAAATTAGTTATATCGATATTTCTAAATTTTAAATCACATATCACATCATAAAGATATATCGTCATTTTATCAACAGTAGCTGACTGCCTGCCTCGGTGGTGCAGTTGGTAGCGTATGCGTATGCGACAGTTGTGCTGAGGTGTTGGGTTCGATTGCCGGGTCGAACCAAATGTTTGTATGATCTGCAAATATTTGTTTCGGAGTTTGGGTGTTTTCTATGTATAATATATATATTTATACTTACAAAAAAAAAAAGTATTCTATCTGTCAGTCTAGCTTTAGAAACTAGATGGCATGTCTTTTGGATGTCCGATATAAAAAAACCGAAAGAAAAAAGTAGACATGGAAATTATTGCTACATTTATATAATATCAAACTAGCTGACCCGGCAAACGTTGTATTGCAAAACAAAAAAAAAATAGGGATGGGTCACCCTTACCATTTAGGGGTTTGAAAAATAGATGTTGGCCGATTCTCAGATCTACCCGATGTGCACACAAAATTTCATGAGAATCGGTCAAGCCGTTTCGGAGGAGTACGGGAACGAACATTGTGACACGAGAATTTTATATATAAGATGATTGGTTTTAGTCACAGCATCTCACATGTGATTGTGATTTCCTCATAGACAAGGATGAATGCCCCCAAAATCAATCAAAATTCTTTCTATCAAAGATTACGACCTTTTTTTTTATTTAGATCACAGTAGTTTTGTAAATTAGTTACAGGCATGATTATATGACTCATAAATCAGTGATTTTTTCCATCCCTAATCGACAGTCTTACAACTGACTGACTGTATATTAGTGATGCGCAAAATGTATCACTGAGCTGATAAGATTCATCAAGATACATATAATTTCACTCTAAAGATATATATCACTCATCTAGCTCATTTAACTCACTGCTCAGTGATACAATTCAATTGATTGGTCTCTCATTTCATTCATTTCTTCATCTAGATGGTTTAGCTCAGTATATATCACTCACTTCAAGCCTCTCTCGCTCATACAAACATTTCTTTATTCTCATATTAACCTAAATTCAGTTCTTAAAACTTCATTATTATTCTATGTTTTAAAATACAATCTTTATTAATGTTGATAAGATCACATAATTATTAACACCTTTTAATAAAACAATTAAAAATAAGAAATACGTAGATATAACACTTGTTTTTGTACATTTTTTAGGTTTTATATTAGAAACTAGCTAACCCTGCAAACGTTGTTTTGCTATTTATATTAATTAATTTTTTTTTTTTTTAATTTCTTAAGATTCGTTCTTAGCTAACCTCTACTCGGTGAAAAGAATATTCCTACAAAATTTCAAGTCTTTAGCTCTAATGGTTCCAGAGATATCGTGATGAGTGATTATATACGTGGAAATCTCTTATATATATATAGATCATACAAAATTACATACATAAATTTATTTTTCTTATACTTGGCAGCCTAATTCTCAAATAATAATTAAGTAATGTTAAACTTTGACCCTATAGAAATAATGTATATTTTGCATACAAGTGACGTACAGTCGTCACAAAACGTCGGTCGTAATCGACTCAAAGACACGTGCGAGAACACAACCATCATCTATCTCACTCATTTATCTTTGGTCTCACTCGCTCATGAAACATTGAGCTAGTGAGCTAGTACTGAGTTACTGATATATTTATAGCTAGTGTTAGTATGCGATACATTTTCGGCGTGAATTATATATATCTTTTATATCACTCACTCAGCAGCTCTAAAGGAAATAATGGATCAATTATGGTGGAGAATAGTAGATTAGTATATTTAATTAGTCCAACTTACCTTTAAAAGTGAAGTCTTTGTATGATATATTATTTACCACAATTTAAATTAAAAATGTTATATTATAGAAAACAGTACACCTACCGTGCTTGAATACTTCCTGTAGTATGGATTCACATCTTTCATCTTTTTGTGCAGATCATTGAATATGACATCAAACACTTTATAATGTAGGGTAAATTCCTGTAGCTTTATGTAACGAACGTATATGTCTTGTAACAGTGAATTCAAATTGGTGATGATTGGATTTTCAGGAGCACATGAAGAGTTCGGCCTACTGTTAACTTGACAGCTATTCAGGAGCCTTTGACTAAAAAAAGAAAGTCAAAGCATTCTTTATTTGTATTTTTTTAACCAACTTCATTTGTGTTCATTGATTAAATAATTATTATTGAATAGTAATTATAGATTTAGATATTATTATATTGTAGATATTTCAACAAACAATTGATTAGCTCATTATAAATTATACACAAATAAGAAGATCAAACTATTCAGTGTCAAGGGGCATTTTACCTACCTTTACTCTGACTATTATTTATTACAGTTTTATTAATAATTAATTAGAAAGTAGAGACTAAACTTTATCTAAAAATACTGAACTCATTTTAATAAATTAGTTATGCCGTTCTCAATTTGCACAAATATTATTACTGTTTTGGGGTTAATAACAACTGATAGATACTGTATCCTTTCTAAATTAAATTACTATCATTTGATGTTATCATAACATACAGGAAAAGCTTTTAATACTATATTTTTTAATATCATATTTTTATTTTATAATATTTTTGTAAATCTTTTTAATGTCTATCACTAACATAAAAACATAGTTGACTAAAATACCTTATAAGTTCTATAGCAGATGGCCCACTGTTATTCTGATCTTGTGAGTGTCTCGTGTGTGGTAATGGTTGGCTTTGAGATGGTGCTGCAGAAGTACTTTGTCTTTCTTGTGCTGTCTTCTTAGATTTACCACCAAAGAAATATGTAAGTGTAGCAATTGCTCCTGCTGCTACAACTCCTGCCCCTACAGCCCATAGACTTGGCTGTGGTCTATTTCTATTATTATTATCATTAGGTTCCATTTTCCTAAAAAACATTTATGTTATAAGATTTTAAAATATATAGTAAGTATACTTACCCAATAATGGAACAATAACCTTCGGTCTAGCAAAACATTAATGCATAAAGATAATTTGTAAATATTGAAATAATGACAGGTTAGATATTATAGTGTCTACTAAACATAATACATATACTCAAAATAAATTGGACCTACTTATGCAAAAAGGAGACAATCTACACACATGCCAAAATCGAGTTAAGTATGCAGAAACCCTGTAAGAATCAAAATCTCTTAACAACTTTGACAGGACAAAATAAGTTTATAAACCCACATTAAACCAATAGTTCTATAAACTAACAAGATCCATGTGCCCTGGTAATTATTCACATGATTTTTATGTAAAACTTGTCGCAGGTACAGACATAGAAGATATTCTAGAATAGAATTTGAAGTCTAGTTAAATTTAAACTAAGTGCGTTTTGGTATTTCAGTAAACATTTTTGTCAACAAACTCTATAAGTAATTAGAATTTTTTTAATTTTGTTTAATTTTTCAATAAAATATGTATTCAAATAAAGATTTTTTCTTTATTTTTACTGTTAAATCATGCTGAGGTAGTACATTAACAAGGGACCAAGTGACACATATTTAGTTTTGCTAAAAGGAAACATTGATTTTTTTCTTTAATTACTACACAATACTACATTATTTTCATTAATATTATAGTCATATACGTAGAATAAAGTATTTTATATAATATTGCAAAAACAGTTTTTTGACAACACATTTATTTTATATATAAAAATTAGACAAAAAACGGCTTTTTCTCAAAACGTGTGGATTGATTTCGTTTTGCATAAGTATTTTCAATTAATCAGCAAAATAAATACTAATTCAGAGACATATCATTAGATGTGCAATAACGAACAAAATATATATACACATATTCACATCAAAAGAAGTTAGCTCTTACATTTATAAATATTTTTATTTATTGCTAACTACATGTGAACTCTTAATTTGTGTACGTTTTTTATCCAGTAATAATATGTTAATAAAGAACGGAGTTAAGCAATAATGTAATTATGTTAGTGATTCAAGTAGAAAAACTTAAACCGAACAGAATTTACCACATAAGTTATTGTAAAAAAAAATATGAAATGTTAGATACCTTGTTACAAAGATAATGAAGTAAGTAATGTACACAAAACAAAACTGTCCGAAAATAACACACACGACACTACTAAACTCGATTCCAAACACTAATAATCCCAATTTTAAATAAGAAGCCCTTTATATGGGGACATACTTTTACCAAATATACCATACTATACCATACTATAAATGTTAAAAAACCACTACATACACAATGCAATTGACTAACTGAAAAATAAATAGTTATATGGTTATACAAAATAATAAAATATCTCAATACTATCAGAAATTAAGTTTTACATTTTTTTAGAGGTCAAATCGGAAGTTTTTATTTAGTACGTTTTTTAGAAGTTGGTAACACTGTAAGTGCAGGGAATCCCCTACATAGTGAGCAAATAGGACAGACCATCGAGAAAACTTACATGATAAATTCTAAATAAGTTTGTATTATAACTTGAGATCATAACAGTTACGTCACAGACACACGTTTGTACAGAGTGCACAAAAAGTAGCACTACAATCTAGCGCACGCGACTTCGTCTCTGCTATTTTTTATATATAAAAAATAACATAGATAAAGTGTTGTACTCAAAACACCGACACTTTATATTAATCTTTTCAAAGTCAAAAAACATTTTATATATTGTTTTCATGAATTATTAGGCTACGAACAAGTATTATGTGGAAGCTTGATATTGGAGTATTAATATGCTGTCTGTATTAATATTGGTCTGGTCGCATTCCAGACAAGTCTCAAGTTACGGCGCACGGACTATAGAAGTCTAAGGCTGAAATTTATAAAGCGTACTTAGACTTTGCTCAGACTTTGCTTACGCTAAACTTACTTAAGTTCCTGCTCAGTGTAATCTTAGCATTCGAATTTATAGTCCTCTTGGGCTAAGAATTTACTGAGTGTATGCTAAGCAAGAGCTCAGGAAATTTTTTTAAACGTTTCGATTTGCATAGCATATTAATTTAAATTCTTGGTATTTCAAAAATATATTATTTTTAAAATAGCTGTAATAACCTAAATTATTAGTAATCTAATAAATTTTATCATATTATTGTATTTCAATCAATTAACACCTTTAGTTTTCATTGATTTTAAGTGATAAAAGGCAAAAATAACACATGTACAAGTAAAACAAAACGTACGTATATTTGACTTGTCAAATGTCATAACAATATTTGAGGTTGTCTCGTCTCGAGTTCATTCGCAAATATATCAATTTCTTGTATTAACTTTTTATCTTGACCCTGGCACACCCTTACGGACTTCTGTAACAACGCTTTCGAACTAAATTACGGCTTTTCTTCCTGGACAATCGAACCATCTTTTCACATTGACTCTGGCATATTTCACGGACTTTATATACTTTTCTTGCGGATTTGGTTTTGGTTAACGATGGAGAACATCGATAGAATTGAAAATGTTCTGTCTAGAATAGATAGAATCGGCACATCGGCACTGGATAATGTTCGTATGCCTAAAGCTTATATTCGCCATGAATATAATCAAGATCCATATAATTTGTGCGACGATCAATTTAAAAAAAGATATCGATTTACAAAAAATACGGTGAAAAATGTTATTTTGCCACTAATTGCTGACAAACTGAACCACTATGATAATAGAGGATTGCCAATAACACCAGAAATACAAATACTCATTGCATTAAGGTTCTATGCTACTGGAACTTATCAGGTACGATTTTATAGTTGTCTCATTTTATACTAGATTCGTAAGACTGTACACTTACTCCATAGATCTTTACCTCAATCAGATCATGTCATACCACCTGGCATGACCGTTAACTTTTTTCTTGTGTCTTTAGTAGGTTAGAGCCCCGTGGTGTTACCCACGGTACAACAACAACCACAGATATATAACCTATTTTACTCGGGGATGATTTAGCTTTCTAATGGTGAAAAAATATTCTAATCAGTTCAGTAGTTCCGGAGCCTATTCAAAGCAAACAAACGATCAAATCTTTCCTCTTTGTAATATTCATTTCTATATATTCATTAATATATAGATAAAAATAAATCAGCTTTCTTTTTAGATTCTTTTAGAATGTTTACTATTTTTCCCCACAGTTTTGCATCAAATCAGTATAGGAGCAATAAGTCCTAGCTATATGAAATTTATTTCTTGGTCTATTGTCTGTCCCAGTAGTATTTTTAAATAACTTTTCTGTTTCAGACTGTTTGTGGAGATTTATTAGGCTTGAGCCAATCTACAGTGTGCATCATCATAAATAAAGTTTCCAGAGCATTAAGTCAACTTTTACCACAATTTATTAAATTCCCAAACCAGCTACAAAATGTCAAACAAAAATTTGAAGAGTTGGGTAGAACCAACCAACTACATGGACTTAATAATATAATTGGAGCAATAGATTGCACCCACATTAAAATAAATAGACCAAGAGGTATAGCTCACTCTGAAGCATACAGAAATAGAAAATCTTATTTTTCCGTTAATGTCCAAGCCGTTGTAGGTCCCGATGGAAATTTATGACCTTGTTGCACGATGGCCTGGAAGCGCTCATGATAGTCGGATATTTAGAAATAGCCGTGTTCATGCACGTTTGGCTAGTGGACAATTGCAGGGAGTCTTGGTGGGTGATAGTGGATACCCATCCATGCCATTTATTTTAACACCCTTGATACAACCAACAACACGTGCGGAAAATAATTACAATTATGTACAAATAAGGACAAGGAACATAATAGAAAGATTTTTTGGTGTCTGGAAGAAAAGGTTCTCATGTCTGCAATTGGGCCTCAGAAACAAATTAACAAATGTGTGCAATATAATTGTTGCTTGTGCAGTGCTTCACAATATTGCAATAAGAAGCAGAGACAATTACTCAATTGTAGAAGAAGATGCACAGCAAATTGATGAAGTGCAGTTAAATTCAAGAATGTCATCAGCTGCAGGATTAGCTTTTCGACAATCCATCATAGAAACTTATAATTGATAAAGAAATAAAAATCATAATATTAAGTTCTTAGTTTTTATTTAATTCTTTCTTCAACAAATCTCTTTTTAATTTTAATATTTCCAGTTCTACTGCATGTTTTTCCTGATCTTGCTCTATCTGTTTAGTAACTTTTTCAATTTCTTTTTTCACAAGTTCCTTTTTTAAATCCTCCAGAGGTTGTTCCGGTTTTTTTTTCTTTGCTGGAGCTGGTGCTAGTTCCGGGGTTGTGGGCATTGTAAGCCCCTGGAGAGAACAACCCGGTAGAGTATTAAGATCTTGTACCTCTTCTCCGAAGACATGAACTTCCATGTCCATCATTCTATTTTTTTTGTTTTGCCAGTAAACACCGTCATCATCATTTGTTTCACCTGAAACCAAATAAGATATCATTACTTACAAATAACTAGATGCTGTATGTGTATGTATATGTAATTAAAACAAAGTTGTTAGTACTACATATTTATAACTGATGCATGGCTAGACAAATCTTACTGAAATTTGGCACAGCTAGATTATAGTCTGGAACATCACATAGGCTATGTTTCACCCCACATGAACAAGAAATTCCCACACCAACGGGAATATCTAGAATGTTTCAATGCCTGGACATTTAATTTATAGTAACAAAATGAACAACTAATAAATATAAATTATTAGTGAGTACTTACTAAATTGCGAGGTGCTTGATTGGATTATATCACTATCTATCTCAACTTCAATTGTTGGCATTACAGTTGGTAATATAGAAAGGACCTGGGTCTCTTCGGATCCTATAGCCGGAGGTGCAGGTCCACCACCAGTCCATTTTTTTTGGGCTTCTAAAGTTTTAGCATCTCTGGCCTTCGTTTTTAGATTTTGCCACATTTTTTTAAGTTGAGCAGCATTCGCCTAAAAATAAAACAGATAATGTAAAGAGAGAATGAGGTTATTAAAATCCCAAGTAGGTGGATATGTTATTTACTACTTTATTCTCTAGAATTTTAACTTACTCGCTGGGATACGTTAGGCGAGTTATTGTAGTGGCATGCAATATCCTCCCAGGCTTCTGTCTTCTTTTTTTGGGATGTACCATCGGTCTTGCGATTCTCCACTATGTCCATTTTCGTCGTCACCAACTGCATAAGCAGTTGTTTTTCAAATTCACTGTAGGGCTTCTGTTTTTTTTTCTTATCGTCGGTGTTCATGACAATAGTAATCGGTGTCCGTAGATGAGCAAAAAAGGGTCGTCGTGAAAGCAGGTACTAGTCCGAGGGAATACAAGGGTCGTCGTGAGAGCAGGTACAAAATCCGAGTTAATGCAAAAGGTCCAAAAGTATAAAAGAGTTCAAGCGCAGAAAACACCACGAAGCGAAAACAAAGATTCAACAGACAATGAGAGTTTATGAGACCACATACAATGACAAAACAAAAAATCCATAGATTACCATTGATAGATTGTTGTTTACAATAGAATTCCATTGTCTTTCGTGCTAATATTAAAATAATTTAAGTTTAAGGCTTTTCAGAGCATCTCCAACTACTAATGAGCACGTAAGTAATCGCTAAGTCATGGATTTTGGTGACTTAGACTATGCTAAGCATTTGCTCAGCTTGAGCTAAGCATTATGACTATAAATTTCAACGCACACTTAACTCGTGAGGTAAGTCTGAGCAAAGTCTAAGTACGCTTTATAAATTTCAGCCTAAGTCAAAAGTACGTGTTTCATTTCACCTAAATGTTTTTTTAATAAATAATATAGGTTAATTTAAATTTATTGAACTACGAATACATTAATAACAAAATGCTCGATTATATACATTTTGCAAAATATAGATATACTCGAGTGTGTCAGATTAACTACTAACTACCTTACACCCAGTTGAATACCTACACGATACATTAGGCCTACATATAGGGGCGATCGTGTAGAGGGCAACCCATCAGATTAGTTTAAAAAAAATCGATGGCTAAAATACTCGAGTGTGTAAGATTAAGGTAAGTGTAGTCAATTACATACACATTAGTCTGTATTTAAAATATCTGACGATTTGAGCGTAACATGAAGCAGTAGGAGGGTTACAAAGTTCCAAAATAAAATACATGACCTATCCCATTTTATTTTTATTTTGAAGCAAACGATTTAAAGAAGATTGCTTAATCTTCTTTAAATGTCTACATAAATTTTCGTGCCTTTATTTGTCACATTTAGTAAAACATCAAAATATTTCAAACCGACAGTCTTAAAATGCCCTGCAAAATTATCGTCGGATTTTTGACTAGTATGACAGGAACATCGAGCTGAACCGTCTAATACGTTTGGGTATTTTGAAATGACTCGATTCGATTTCGATAATTCGCTACCAGCTTGTGTCACTTTAAAATCGTCAGACCTTTCAATGGGAGCACGAACCTTTTTGGCGTCCAAATAATACATCCCCAAAATATCTGATGCGCCCGAATATATTATTTTCGATTTCCTCCCCTTTTTTTCCGTGCGGAAATCCCCTCGGATACCACCTATCGGTGGCATGTCGGACTCGAACCGACTAAAACCGCACGCCGTCTCGGGTACTAATAGCCGGGAACCAGGTATACCCCAGAAAGGAAGTATCTGGTGCCCCGACATACCTCGGGCCATCTACAGACGAGTAGACGACCCCCCCTCCCCCCCCGTGTAGGAACCCCATGTTTCCTGTGCTCCCTGGAAGCGAGCGCGCTTCGCAACGCGCTCGCCGCCACCCCGGCCTGCTTCTGCTAGGGTGACAGATGGCCTCACCTGTCACCCCCAGGCCTGCGGTTATGGAGGACGGAGGTCGTTCTGCGACCTCCGGCGCCTGAGTCGCCTGCGGTACCTAGCCCGTTCTCGGGCCTGGCGGGCCGGGAGAGTTCTAAACCTCTCCCGGTCCCGCTCCGCCGTCTCCTTCGCGAGCATAACTTGCTTGCAGAAGGAGACGGTGGAGTTCCACGCACTCTCGCTCCGCACGATAGCCGCAATCAGGCTATTGAGCGAGAGAACTCCCACTCCGATGGCCGCCACGAGGTCTCGCCTCTGCTCAACCCACTCTGCCAGCGTGTGGAGAGCCGTGTCCACGGTCTGGCCATCGCAGTGGTGGCACTCAGGCGTTTGCACCTTGCGGATCAGACACAGGTGATCCCCGAAACATCCTTTCCCAGTGATCACCTGCATCAGTCGGTATGAGAGGGTCCCGTGACGCCTCTCGAGCCAATCTTCCATAACGGGTCTTACCGCCGCGATGACGGCGTGCCCGATTCTCAATCCACCTGTCATTTCAATAGGGATTTAATCGTATTTATGTGACCCTTATGACCTTTCACTAGATCATCAGGTTATTCTATCCATGTTATTCTATTATAGTTTCTCGAACTTTAATTTTTAAATTGATTTTCATACTCTCATATAGCTTTTATATAAATAAGTATTTAAATGTATTTATCTGACTCTCATGACTTCTTACAGGGTCATCAGGGCCATTTCATCTCTGTTATTCTAGTGTTAAAATATGGCGGGAAAAATATGCTATTATTATTTTAAACTGTGGTCACGCGACAGGCTATGCTAAAACCGGTCGCCGATGCTCTATTCTTTTGGAAGGACTTGATTTTATGTGGATATAATATAAAATTCTATCACTCTGTGTAAAGATTTCATTTTAGGAAATTATGAGTTTAAAAGTTTAATAATAAAATTTATATTTTTATCGTTTTGTATTGCGTAGAACTGAACACTAGAACTTACCTACAATGAGTATATTGAGATATTTCGTAAAAACACATCTGGAGGCAAATTGTTTTACAACGACGTTCTTGTAATCACATAAAAAATTAGCTACTTTGTATTATTTCTATGAAAATGTACCTTTACTTATGGCAACATAATTTAACACCAAAATATTAGAACACCGGGAATCCCCAACAACGTTTTATTTAATAGTCAACCACTTTATCGCTTGTGGCATCTTGTTACTGATATCTGAAGATAGTAGTCGTGTTACATTGTTGTGTGTCGCAGCTATAAGATAAATGTTCAAGTTTATGTAACTTTGGAGGGTTATGTTCAAATGTTAGCTAAACAACATTGATAAAAAACCTTATAGTACCCAAATATGATTTGTGGCTTTCGTGGACACAGCATCGAGAGTAAATAAAAAGCGCGCTTAACAATGTTTTCTGTGCTTCTACCATGAGTATACGCTCATGACAAATAGTAATATGTGTACATTATCATACTTGCCTATCTATAGGTACGCCTAGGTAGCCAGGTAACAAAACATCATTTTGCGGAGTTGAGCAATAAATAGGTCAAGACTAAAGTGTGCTCAAAGTCAGAAGACATCCTTTCAGTGGTAAGTCTAAAAACTTTTGCTTCCTCCAGTCCAGTCTAAACACTTTTTAAGTTGCAGTCTATAAACTTTTTAAGTAGTCACAAAAATTCACAAAATGTTACATACATACACTTTAATAGATAAAACCGTTAGGATATTATTTAAAAAAAAGTAATATATTGCGAATCATATAAGAAAACTAGCTACTTTGGAACTATGAAAGCACGCAATAAACTACATTTCTTACAGAAATATTGTCACGATGTTGCAATACGACGTTCTCTATGACGTGTCAGAGTTCTCGGACACATCTCAGAGTTCACGAAACACTATCTTGCAGCGAACGAACACTATCTTGTAAGGATCCATCATCCATGCTTCCATACTTATATTTTAATTGTGAAAGAGAGTTTGTTTGTTTGTTACGCTTTCACGCCTAAATCACTAAACAGATTTGAAAAATTCTTAAACTAATAGAAAGCTACATTATCAGCGAGTAACATGGGCTACTTTTACAGCGTTTAACCGAACTACAAGCGGTCGGAGCCGCGGGCAAAAGGTAGCATTTGAGTTATTTTGCCTTTACTTCTCATAAGGCTCAACCCATTGGAAGTTGTAGATCGCCCGAGGCATATAACCTCCTTATGCTAAATATTTCACAAAACAGATTTTTACTATTGTGTGTTGATCTATGACTTGAGTCAAAGTCAATTTTTGATAAAAAAAACTTATAAAATAAAGATATTTTGAGGTTGAGTTTATGTTTGATAAATCTGTAGTGTCCTGTAATAGGAGGAGTTCATGGCATTATTAACTGTGATATTACTATGTATATCCTTTGTTGAAAATTCATAATAAATAATTAAATGTCTGTTTTGACTATAGTCTGTGTGCACGCAATTTTGGACAGAATTTCAGACAGCTGAAAGCACTTCTAACTACATGTTCTCACTTATTCAATTAGGCACTACTTAATAATCATTAATATTTTTTTCTGAGCGTGTATTGATTGACAACTTAAGTGAAACAGTAAATTGTCAGAGTCAATCTTAGTACCTACGGTGAGTAGTAAGTACGGTGTGCGTTACCCCAGCAAAATAATGTCGAAAATGGTCATTTAAACGTTATAGATAATTAGTTGCTCCCCTTCTGTAATTGTTAGGCACATTTTTAAATTTGTTTCTCTTAAACTTTTTTAGTTATTTCAAAAAAACATTTCCTGCTGGGGTAACGTTTGAAACGTTACCGCAGCCAGACATTTTCTTTTTTAATTGTAATATTGAAATAAATTTTAGCTAGATAATTAGTTATCTGGACTAGGTAAATGTTACAACTTATTTGGTATTTGTATTTTCTTCGGCTGCGAAGTTATTCGAAATCCTGCTGGAGTAACGTTTGTGGGTTTGCTGGATCTCTGAAACGGGTAAGCGGATTGTAACCATCTTTTGTACATAACTTCTTAAGGATTAGTTTTAATTTGTTCGACAATAAAATAACAAAAATAATGGACCGTTTAAAAATTATTTAGGTAAGTATGAAAACACTTCAATACGTCCTAACACTTTAAATAAGACCTCTAAAGACTTACTTCAAACGTTATTCTATTGCTTGTAACTACCTTCAAATGTATACGAATTTTCGTAAGAATACTATAAGTGACTAAAAAGTTATGATGAAATGTAGCTCTCCACGTTCACGATCACAATGTGTGCGGTCTTTTTTGCCCACCGATAAACCTGTGTGTGGATATATAAACTGAATGTTATGCCAATAATTAGTTGTTTAGTTCAGTTGTCTACCTGTAGAATTTCAGCGTCGTACATATAATAATTTACGAGATAATTAAATAAAAGTCATTAGAAGGTGCAAGTCCGTGGTAATCCGACCATGTTTAGGTGGTTACAAAAAAGCGATCACCCAGTACATTGGGCTGTCTTTTAAAATGTTTAGTGTAATACACCTTACGATTTCGGTACAGTTGCGTACAGTGTTAAATACATTCAATATTTATTCATTATTATTACCTATTATTTATTTTGTTTTTTTCCCTAATTGATCTTAAGCACTAGTTTCTTTACTAAAATTTCTTTAGTCTTTTTACTACCGGAGCTACAATCAACAGAAAATCTGCACTGGTCCGCTTAAATTATAAATATGTAGATACATGTATGAACGATTCACCTGACTGCAATAAATCGAAAATTTAAACCAATAAGAAATCGTTTCATTTCTTTGTTTTTTTTTGTAAAGAAATAACACTAAAGTAATTGTATTTTATTTTGGGTATAGAGCTTAGACTTGAATGCATCAAAATATTCAAAGCAACAAGTCATCTACAATAAGTTAAAATAGACCGAATAGTAGAAGAATACAGTTGTAAATTAGAATGCATCAACATTGCATCGCCCAACAGTCGTATACCTCGTAAGAGTAGGTAATATTGTTCTGTGGTCTATACCGAGAACCGAGAATTATCTATACCTATGTACCTACCGTTAAGCGTTGAGCCCGTGACTGTTGATTTCTGTTAAAAACGAACAGTTGTTGAATGATATTTTGATATAATAACGGTAATTTAATTTATCGAGTGAAAGTGATACATTTTTATAGATAAAATTATTGGTCAGATAATATTTGTCAATCAAGAATCGCTGATAATACATCCTTCGCTAAAACGCGGGAGGGGAGGGGCGAAGGGATACTTCATTGTTTGCAATTTGCATCTAGTGCACTAAACTTGACCCTTAGGCAGATAATATACGTGTTGTAAAGTACGTGTGCGCTTCCGCTTTCTATTTTTGCAAATATTTATCGTATTCTTGAGAGTTCTTCAATATGTGTGTACCTAATTACTAATAATGGGCATTAATGCTAATTCTATTCAATTTAAGTAATTGTCAATTCTTGTCTTAGGATATTAATTACTAATGCTAATATTGAAATTTTGTTCAGGGTGAACCAATTAAAAACGATCATAACTTGTAGGTAGGTATATCACTTATTACTAATTTTATATAAATAATTTATTTTATTATAATTTAACTCACCGCGATTTTGTGATCAAATATTTTATTTTCTCCAACATTATTACAGAAATATTGCAATACAGAGTTTGTTCGCGATATGCTAGCCTAAGTCAATTCATCACTTAAAAAAATCCCCATCTATTCACAAAATACCTATTTACAACGCATACGTTACACTCTTCAAAACTTAAAATACCTCTACCTACCCTAAAATTAAACTTCAATTAACAAATACTACGCAGGTACCAATTCTATGAATAACTATAAACAATTCACCCAAACATTACGAGAAAACAAAAGCATTCAAAACAATACCTAATCTCCCGGCTGATTACTAATTATGCAATAAACAATTCTAAATAAAAATTATTTAAAAAACATGTAGTTTTTTGTAACACTTATGTACATATCCGTAGTAAACTTGCAAATAATATCCTACATATTTTAAAAGCCAGCACAATTGTACTGGTGATCGCTTTTTTGTAACCACCTAAACATGGTCGGGTTACCACGGTCTTGCACCTTCTAATGACTTTTATTTAATTATCTCGTAAATTATTATATGTACTACGCTGAAATTTTACAGGTAGACAACTGAACTAAACAACTAATTATTGGCATAACATTCAGTTTATATATCCACACACAGGTTTATCGGTGGGCAAAAAAGACCGCACACATTGTGATCGTGAACGTGGAGAGCTACATTTCATCATAACTTTTTAGTCACTTATAGTATTCTTACGAAAATTCGTATACATTTGAAGGTAGTTACAAGCAATAGAATAACGTTTGAAGTAAGTCTTTAGAGGTCTTATTTAAAGTGTTAGGACGTATTGAAGTGTTTTCATATTTACCTAAATAATTTTTAAACGGTCCATTATTTTTGTTATTTTATTGTCGAACAAATTAAAACTAATCCTTAAGAAGTTATGTACAAAAGATGGTTACAATCCGCTTACCCGTTTCAGAGATCCAGCAAACCCACAAACGTTACTCCAGCAGGATTTCGAATAACTTCGCAGCCGAAGAAAATACAAATACCAAATAAGTTGTAACATTTGCCTAGTCCAGATAACTAATTATCTAGCTAAAATTTATTTCAATATTACAATTAAAAAAGAAAATGTCTGGCTGCGGTAACGTTTCAAACGTTACCCCAGCAGGAAATGTTTTTTTGAAATAACTAAAAAAGTTTAAGAGAAACAAATTTAAAAATGTGCCTAACAATTACAGAAGGGGAGCAACTAATTATCTATAACGTTTAAATGACCATTTTCGACATTATTTTGCTGGGGTAACGCACACGTAAGTACGGTACTTCCTCTTTATTAAACGTCAAACAGATGTATTTGTATGAATTTTTTTACGAATTAATGAGCTATGACGTGAAACGTAACTATTGCTAAACCATTTCCTTTTAATATTTGGTTTGGTATACCTGTCCTTTCTAAGGAGAGGCCTATGTCCAGCAGTGGACTATAGAAGGCTGTTGATGATGATTGATAATACCTGTAGTGAGCGAGTCACCACCCCTATTTAATTACATCCCGTGGGTGACGTAAGAGCCGACTAAGGGAGCAAACTACACAGGACTACAGCACTGCAAAGAGAAAGAAAACATGAAACAAACCCTATACAAAAGAGCAAAATCTCCTTTCTAAGGAGATGCCTATGTCCAGCTATTGGACTACTAAAAGTTGTTGATGGTTTGATATTCTAAAAGAAAATATAAGACTCGAATACAGTAAGAATAAACCTTTTGGTCATATTAATTATACAATTAATTATGATATCATGTTTCACACATAATTAACTGCACTGATGGCGTAGTGGTTTACGCGGTCGCCACGCCGCTCACTACTACGCTGAGTATTGTGGGTCCGATCCCCGCATGGGACGACACTTTGTGTCCATAAATTGTTGTTCTGAGTCTGGGTGTTCTTTGTGCCCGTTTCATGTAAAGTCCCCAACGACACAGGATATATTCCTAATGCGGGAGTTGTCTTTTTTTTTTAATACAAAAAAACAAATACAATTTCATAGGATCTGTTGAAAAATTTATGTTAACCTCCACAGTTTCACATGCGCTCTTGCTTACTGCTCTGCTCTCCTAATGGTCGGAGCATGATGTTTATCTTCAACAATCAATATTCTATTTCGACGTTTCGACCACTATAAAAATAATCGCAAGGTGATTCCGACCCGTTTTTCATTTGTTTTCATCGATCCTCATTTAAAAAATAAGTATATATAGTCTCATCTGAATGGTCAGATGAGACCATACTATCAATGCGGTTTCGTTTTCACCAAATGTATTGTATCTAAACGAAACTAATTAGTCTCCTAGTCCCATTGATGGATCAGATCACGGTACTAAGGGAAAAATAAGTTTTAAAAATATTATTCAGGCATGTAATATTAAATTATGGTTTCATTAATATAGCTTTAATATAATTATAATTAATTATTAAATAAATAGAATCTAAGTGCTAAGAGTATTTACTTAACTTTTTTAATTTAATTTAATTTTAAAACTGACACACTGTAAAAAACGACTTGTAAAAATATCTGAAAAGATTTACTTACAGAAATAAATATCATGTCATATGTATATACTATAACGAATACTATAATCATTTTACATAAGGTACTAAGCTACTAAGTTACAAATACATATCCATGACATTTATACTAAATGTTAGTGTCTCTCGTTTTTAGGGTTCCGTAGCCAAATGGCAAAAAAAAAGGAACCTTAAAAACGAGAGACACTAACATTTCTTCAATTTCTACCAAATAAATATGTACAGATAAACTTTATATATAATCGGTATCTGAAAAATTAATTACTTTTTAATATTCCTTATGAATTCGTTACATGACATGACCATGACAAAATCAGAAATCACAAGGCCTGCTTTTTAAAATTTAATTTGCAACAAATTATTGAAATAAGGAAATTCTTCAGTTAAATAAGTGTTTAAGTATTAATCAATTTGGACGTAAGCTATACAATGAATTAACATTGGTTGGTCGGTGCTTTGACAAATTTTACAGTAAGAATTATAGTCATCGTAACAAACCATCTCATCCTTTGTTCGGCAGTGACATTATTATTATCTTATTATTATCGTATTAATTATGATAAATATACATCCACTATGTTCCTAGTTGTGACGTGGCTCTTCAATCCAAACATTTACATTTGAGGAGCCACCCAGTTCATATAACTTTAAAAGTATTATACCACAAAATCAAAGCTATTTTTTTTTTAAGTTTTATACTAAATAATAATATTATTTCAATAAGATATGAAAAGTGGCTCCTCAATTCAAACGGACATATTTTTATTACGAGAATTGGCCTTCTTGTATGAGACTATGGTAGGGGACCAGATAGTAGATCATTATACAACCTCGCTCTATTATACCTTCCAAGCACAACTATTTATGCTTGTATGTACAGCTTCCAAGCACAGCCGGTGCGGCGCTGCTGCTGCATCCGTAGAAAGCTTCAAACGCCGTAAAATACATAAAATCGGTAATTTTCGTTTATGAGCTGTTTTGAATCAAGACGCTATACTCGTAGTTGCTGTCCGAGTAATCATTACATTTATAAAGAACTAGCTAAGCAAGTGGTCGACACATCTCGTGAAGTGCACATAGAATTGCACCTACTTATGATGCAAAAAGGAACCAATCCACACACATGCCAAAATCGAGTTAAGTATGCAGAAACCTTTCAAAATGTACTTTCTATCGACCCTGTAAGAATCAAAATGATCCGACAACTGTGACTGAATAGTTCAATAAATTAACAAGATCCGTGTGCTTTGGTAACTGGACCATCTAAAAAGTTTGTAAATTTTTCTTTTCCTAAAAAGAACCATGTCACATAATTTCTTGTATTTATTTTAAACCTTGGACCTCATATAGAACAATGCGGGTTGAATCTTTATTTAAAAAAAAATACTTAGTTCCTTGTTAAAATTATTCTATTTACCTACAACATCTAAGGTATTGTCGTTTAAATCTGTGTTGTATAATAAAATTGAAATGGATGAACGAATGGTGAATCGGGCCTTACTTTCTCCCGAACGATTCAAACTTCGCAAATATTGAATGTACCCTAAATCGTCAACGGAGGTTCTATACACCGGATGATTACCTTCAGGTTATGGAAACTTGTAAGAAGACAAATCCAATGCATGAGCATAGGATGAGAAATGAAGATTTCTTGTTATTGCTGAAGTCAGGAAATAATATAATTAAAAGGCAGACAACGATAGACGTATAGAAAGTTACATGGTTCAATATTAAAGAAATTATGTTAAAAAGGATAAAATGTTCACGAATTACATGAAAATAAATTTAAATGAAGATTTTATGGCGGATGACTTAAAAAAATGTTCGCGGATTGCCATGTGCCATATTGCCTATACGAGTATGTTTTAAACAAAACTTACCTATTTAAATGACTCGCTCAAGGAGGTTATGCGTCATTCCGCAAGATTGACATGATTTTTATGTAAAACTTGTCGGAAGTGCAGACATAGAGGTAATCTAGAAGGTTTTTCGGCTCAGCCTGATTTTGAAGTAGAGTTAAATTTAGACGTAAGTTAGATTCGGTATTTCAATAAACATTTTTGTCGACAAACTGTAGAAATAATTAGAAAGATTTAAATTTTGTTTCATTTTTCAAAAATATATGTAATAAAGTTTTTTTTCTTTATTTTTACTGTTAAATCATGCTGAGGTAGTACATTACCAAGGGACCAACTGACACATTTAGTTTTGCTAAAAGGAACCATTAAGTTTTTTCTTTAATTACTACACAATGCTACATTATTTTCATTGATATTATAGTCATATATGTAAAATAAAGTATTTTATTTAATACTGCAAATCAAGTTTTGCCAAAATAGCATACAATTTTTTTGTAGGTATAACTACCTACAAAAAAATTGTGTGCTATTTTGGCGCCGGTGAACGAAAGACTGAGGGTCCAGCAGTCATTAAGGCAATGTTTCATTCTGGGTCTTGGTTGGATCGTAAAATGTACCATTGTAACACTGTCTTTCTAGTCCAGCTTTCATCTGATTCATCTATTTATCTCCTTATTATCTCGGGTATACCGCGCACTTCTTCAAAACAACGGATTTAGGACTTAATATATAGAAGCTGTAAGGTTAACTTATTGCATAGATTGCTTTAATAGTCCACTGTTGGACATAGACCTTACCTTATAAAGGAGATTTTGGCCTACTGTACTGCGCTGGCCAGACGGGTTGGTGTAGGGTTTGTTTCAAGTTTTCCTTCTCTTTGAAGTGCTGTTGTCCTACGTAGTTTGCTGCCTTAGTGACAACACTAAATTTAAGTTACACTTTTCAATATAACTTTATCCTAAATCCTATCCTTATAAACACAAACAAGGTTAGGTAACTTATATTAACATAAATTGTGCCCTATTATATATCTCTTAAACTATTATTGTGGTCTTATATAAGGCAACTTATCACTAACTGCAAATAAAAACCCACTACGTTAAAAAATATCACTGTAAATAACTGTACCAAATATTTGTAACGGGTGTTTTTTTAGAGGCGGAAAACTTTAAATTGGCAACGATTTGACAGTTCTACGTTAATTTGAGGTTAGTTTGGTTTAGCAATTCATCATGGTTAGACTTACGCCGGAGCAACGAAAACACGGTTCGGTTCAAGAAACTCATCCAGCATTAGGTGCATTTTATTGCATAATCGTTGATCGGAGCGATTAATTCGAGAAACTATGGATCGTTATCGCAAAACAACTAGCGGTTGATAGTGTGCAGCGCAGTTTTGATGATGATCTAAATGTGTCGATTCGTCATCGGGCTCAACAATTAAACTTGTGTCCATCCACTTTATGGAAAATTTTGCGTAAAGATCTCGGATTACGGATGGATTCAACTTGTGCAGGAATTGAAGCTACGCGATCATCGTTTGCGCCGCACATTCACTGAATGGGCTGAAGGAAACATTGCTATTGATCAACAATTTCATTTGAAAATTTTGTTCAGTAATGAAGCACACTTTTGGTTGATTGACTATGTCGTTTTATTTAGAGATAAAGAGATTGATACATACCAATGACAAAAATAAGAGATTTCAGAAAGAGATCCCAAGTAAGTCATAAATAATTATTTTAGTATACTTTAAGTGTCGTCTCGGCAAACGTAGTGTAGGACGCCCGCAGACCAGGTGGAGTGACGATTTGCGCAAGATGCAGGAGCTGGATGCGAGAAGCCCAAAATCAATCTAAGTGGAGTGCAATGGGAGAGGCCTATGTCCAGCAGTGGACTGCGATAGGCTGATGATGAAGTGCTGTTTTAAAACTATAAAAAATATGATTTAAAACTTACAACTTAAAATATGAAGCAAAACGGTTATATATGCAAAAATCTCCTATTGTAGTCAGTAAATTCGTTATAAGTCAACAAATATTTGGCTACCAATTTATACTGAGAAGGGTCCTCTAAAATTTTCATCAATGGTAACAACTTATTCGCATAGGACATCAAAATATTCTTATTAACACCACCGATAAGATTGTTGTTCTTGTTCCAAAAATAAGGAATACTCCCCGTCATTAAAGCTTCGTACAGTTTCCCAACCATTCGTTTAAATAAAAACGCTGGACTATTGCGCCAGTATTCTTCGTCATTAATTGCCACAATCTCCCACAAAAATATGGTCTTTATGTAGTAACTGGTTATTTTCTTCATTTCTAATGAATCGCGTAATTTCTTCATCTGGAACAAAATACCATATTGGCCATTACTCATTTTTAAGTCTCTACTTTTGCAATCGTCTGATATCGAAAACCTTTAATTTACTTATAATGGTTTAAAAACTACGAAGAAAATATATTGAAAATTCGGCTGTTTCTGCCCAAGTTAGATTTATATTAAAATAAATCTAACTTCGGCTGTTTCTGCAGAATTTTCAATATATTTTCTTCGTAGTTTTTAAACCGTTACCGAAAACACCAACACTTCCGTCTCAGTATTTGGCGCAACTTAAGTTTAAAACAGCTATGGCGGTAGCATATACGATTACAATGTTGCGAGGAAGGCAGAAAAGATACAAATTACTAAATTTTGTGTTGTGTAAGATATCAAATCCACCGTGACGAAACCGGATTTTCCGGTACTATTGTTTTCGTAGGACAAGATTAAAATTATGATATTTTTTTAAAATATATATAAATTCATCTCGTAAAAACTGAAAAAAAAACACTTTTAGACATACAAACTTTTAGACAAACAGATACTCAAAGACTAATATTCTAAAAGTGAGATGTATTTAAAATCTCCGAGAGCACCGTGGGACACGAAATCTTTAGCTCCTATTTTGCTTTTTTTAATATAAACCATCCGCTTTTAATAGTACTTTTTTTACTAATTTTATTTTGAAACATTTACCTTAATCATATAAAATTCACTTCACTTCCACATGTAACATTTAAAAAAATAAAAATAAAAATGCTTGAAGTTGTGAAACTGGCTGATTTTGCTAGTGTCATTTTTTGTGAAAAACACCCATTTATTATTTGAGTACTATTCGTTATGACCAGGAATATAGTTTTTAATCTATACTAATAGTATCATTTCACCGCACCTGAGTTTATTGTTACTTCTCGGAAGGCCAATTCTCGTAATAAAAGTTCGGTCACAATTCAGTTCTGACTCTCGATCTCGCCATTGTCGTAAAAGGTATTTTTGTAGTAAAATAAGACTAGCAGATTACCGATTCAATTTTCGGTTTAAAATACGATATAATCACATTACAAAGTTGGATGTTTATTACTTTTCCTACGAAAATACCTTTTATGATAGATAGATAGATAAATACTTTATTTGTACACCAATGTTTTACAGACATTATACAGTAATTAACGACCGATGTAATGTAGTGGTGAGATCGAGAGTGCATCAGAACTGAATTGTGACCGAACTTTTATTACGAGAATTGGCCTTATGCTTCTAAATGTAAAGATCGTAGCGTTAGCGTTATATATTTATATATAATCTGAATCTCGGAAACGGCTCCAACGATTTTCATGAAATGTAGTATGCAGGGGGTTTCGGGGGGTGATTAATCGATCTAGCTAGGTTTTCATTTTTAGAAAATTTTCAAAGAAAAAGAGCAAGGCTCGGTCATCCAGGTACTAAGAATTCCAGGGCCTTCCTTTCTAGGGTATACCTGGTTCCCCGGCTATTAGTACCCGGCGAAGGCGTGCGGTTTTAGTCGGTTCGAGTCCGACATGCCACCGACAGGTGGTATCCGAGGGGATTTCCGCACGGAAAAAAAAAAAAAAAAAAAAAAAAGGTACTAAGAATTAAGCTATTAAATTCATATATAATATTATTTTGCTAATCTGGCTTCTACTCTTATCATAGAACAATTAAATCTTTTCAGAATTGAAAAACTTTATGTAAATATATTAGCCCCGTTTAAACTGTTTTAACGGCAACTGTGGATAGGAGCTGGTGTTTTATCTTTACTGTATATTGAGGACACGTACCAACCGTATAGTTTGTTTTAAATTATAAGAGTTATACATTAACTCTCTCTCTTGATTGTGAAGTCCTATACGCCAAGCACGCGACTGATCTTGCACAACTGTAAATCCTTTATTAGGCTTTGGCACGACTATCCAATACCCTTTGCTGCATTTAGTAGGTATGGGGCGATAAGTCTTAGAGATTGGCCAACGACTTTCTGGGAACTTCAAAGCTGGAACAAGATCAACGTCCATACTGAAGTTTCTCTCGTGGTTACGAATCAGCAGCGTCATCGCAGGGCCAGACTTGGACACGTGAATGACATACGCAACACCTTCCACATACACTACTGGCCGATAGTTGATTTTTACTTCGTATTGGTTCAATGCCAAGTTCACAACACTTTCAAACCATTCAATAAATTTTGAACGCAATAAATAATTGGAACTGTCTTTCCATCCATATGCAGCTTTATTAATCAGTTTTTCATACTGTACACCCATTTTAAGTTGTACGAATCCGGGTCCCTTTGGCTCTAAGTTTATATCACTGTTCGCGGGATTGAATGGGTCTACTTTATGGTTAAGGGGTAAACTGATCACTATATCCATGTCGAATTCATCAGGTTTCTTGATACGTAACTTGTCAAAGTGGCTGCCCGCAAATTGTACCTACGAAAATATTTTATAAGAAAACTAAATAACAGTAACACACACCTCTCAACCTTTTTATTTTTTTATTTATTTATTTACAACTTTATGCACTTATGTACAACGGCGGGCTTAATGCCCAAGGCATTCTCTACCAGCCAACCTTTGGGGGGTGTAGAAATCTTGTGAGGTAGGTGCACTGAGGTTGCAGTTGCTATAGCAGTTATAACTAACATATACAATTACACACATACATACACATATACACGCATATACATATATAGATATAAATACACATAAAATACATATACTTTATATTCGTACACTGTAAATATGGAGGTGTACTATTGAGTAGGTAATTCCGCCAGCTGAAGGTAGGAAGGTAGTTACGTACCTACACTATTTTTAATGTGAAACGGTTTGTGGACATCCTGATCTCAAGTGGGATCAAGTTTTTAGAGACTTCATGCTGCAGTATCTTCTATGATTGACAGTAAATTAAGTTTACAATGATCTTGTAGTTACATTAATTTCTGAGAAAAATAAAAACTCACTCGCTAGTGAGCTACGAGTAGATGAGTGATATATATCTTTAGAGCGAAATTATATGTTTCTATCTATTCAGCTCAGTGATACATGGCGATGCGCATTGCGCATTGTGTGGCGGCCGTCTGCCGTTAGACCGGTCGGCGTACGCTGCACCTTGGTGCGCGTACATAGCGCAAGTTTTTTTTTGTATGCGCTGATAGTTTGGGCCCATAACAATTAAATAATGATTCTTCTCAAATAGTAATTTAATAGTAATAAAGTGTTGACTTTATTGTTATTGAATTATTGTTTTGATCCTATAGAAATAATGTACATTTTGCATAAAGAAACTTAGCGTTAACTCAACCATCATCTATCTCACTCATTTATCTTTGGTCTCGCTCGCTCATGAAACATTGAGCTAGTGAGCTAGTACTGAGTTACTGATATGTATATTTATAGCTAGTGTTAGTAAGCGATACATTTTCGGCGTGAATTATATATTATATCTTTTATATCACTCACTCAGGAGCTACACATCTCTATGTATGATATGTTATTTGCCATTAGTTTAATCAAAAATGTTATTTTATAGAAAACAGTATACATACCGTGCTTGAATGATTCCTGTAGTAGGGATCGACATATTTCATCTTTTTGTGCAGATCATTGAATATGACATCAAACACTCTATAATGTAGGGCAAATCCCTGTAGCTTTATGTAACGAACGTGTATGTCGTGTAACAGTGAATTCAAATTGGTGATGATTTTATTCTCAGGAGCACATGAAGAGTTCGGCCTTCTGTTAACTTGACAGCTATTCAGGTGCCTTTGACCAAAAAAAAAAGAAAGTCAAAGCATCCTTTATTTGTATTTTTTTTAACCAACCTCATTTGTGTTTATTGATAAAATAATGATTATTGAATAGTAATTATAGATTTAGATATTGTAGATATTTCAACAAACAATTGATTAGCTCATTATAAATTATACACAAAAAAGAAGATCAAACTATTCACTGTCAAGGGGCATTATACCTACCTATACTCTGACTATTTTTTATGTCATTTTTTTTAATAATCAATTAGAAAGTAGAGACTTAACTTTATCTAAAAATACCGAACTAATAAATTATTTATGCCATTCTCAATTTGCACATTATAAGAATTTGCTAATTTTCATGACGTAAAACAAAAAGCTTTAATTTAAAAAAACCGGCCAAGTGCGAGGCAGGCTTGCGCACGAAGGTTGCCGTCTATATATATGTATATATCTATATAAACGGCAAAAAAATCATGTCTGTTGTAAGGGAGCCCTCCTTAAATATTTATTTTATTCTGTTTTTAGTATTTATGTAGTTATAGCGGCAACAGAAATAAACTTTCAACTTTCTATCTATCACGGTTCATTAGATACAGCCTGGTGACAAACGGACGGACGGACGGAGAGCGGAGTCTTGTAATAGGGTCCCGTTTTACCCTTGGGTACGGAACCCTAAAAAAAAAGAACAGTTATTATTTACAAATGAGAATAAATAGTACAACTAAAGGAAAATATATGTATAATTTATACATTTGGTGCATGTTCCCCGAGGTTTATAAACTTGTGATGATGAGTTATACTCAAGCAACTTTGAACAAAAGGGAGAACCTATTTCTTAGCGTTCCATGGATTCGCCGTGCGGGTGCCCGGTCCATCGCGTGATAGATGGGGGCAACACATGCAACTTCGACAGCACCTGGGACTTGCGACCCAGATATAGGTTTACTCCTTGCGACGCGCCAGCGCTCACCTGCACTGTCTGCTGTGTTACCCCCTCTACCTAACCATATTTGATACGAGCTTAGCAATTCCGCTTTAGATATACGTTCAAGAAAAGAGCTTACTGAAGCTCTTTGCAATCCAAGCAGGTTATAGAGGGATTTAGCTGGTATACCCACTTCCACGGCATACAAAGCAACGACATAACCATTTTTAGTTATTTTGTTGGTTAAGTCAAAGTACTAGTTTATTTTTAAAGCTTGGTCTTTAGAGATGTTCGTTTCCCACGGCACCGTGAGTTCTACTAATACTACGCGCTTAATTGAAATTGCATAAAGAAATATGTTAGGTCTGGAAGCCGATGGGGCGCAGTGGTCTCTTTCTGTGAAGCTGTAATGCTCCAGAGACCGCTGAACGGGATCGGGAGAGGGCCGATCCCGAGCGTAGAGGACGTCGGCGACCATGCCAGCCGCCGACGGGGCCGCGGGCCGCCAGAGAGTGGGAACCTCTGGTCGCTGATTGAATGTTGCGGTAGGGGATAGGATGGCGGCCTGATTGCATTAAGACGAAATTGGGCCGCCTCGTCGCGATTGAGGGGGGAAGTGATTTTCCCCTGGGATAGGGCCTGACTAGGCATGGTGTCAATTCGGGGAGGACCTGAAATAACATGGTCCAGGTCCTCCCAGAGTAGGGCACCTGAGGCCGGCCGTCGGGGTGGTTTTTAGTGGAATCACCACATACTCCTAGCTCCTAGCCCCGAGGAGCAGGAGATCCGAAGGGATTTTCCACCCCGTCAAAAAAAAACAAAAAAAACAAAAAAAAAAGGTCTCTGGAAGCCGAGGCACAGATATCCTCCGGTATTCTGTAATGGTTTTCATACGTGTCCACTAATATTGTCCAGTCACTGGCAGTATTTATAATTGAGTACGGCCTTTGTGAAGTCCTTTTTATTGAGCCTTCCTTTACAAACGCGATGTTAGTTCTTGTTTGTTGTTATTCCTTTTTTCGTTCTCACCAGTGATAAACTTATAGATTTGCGTATGATTTGTAATACCCTATACTGGCGACGTGAATAATGACCCCGGTCTAATAGCGCCTTACAACCTGTCAGTAAGTGCATCAGGTACCTATTTCCGCACTGCACATCGTACAAGCCTTTTCTGTAGCTTTTCCCCACCTTACTAGGTTGCTTTGATCGGGGAGAGTCAATTAAAAGGCGTTGAGGTAACATTTTAATAGGGCAGCTGACCAATCGTACAAAATTCTCCTAGAGTTAACCATTCATTCATTTTCAGTGTAGGAAAGATTTTGTTATCTCTTTGCCGGTCTGTCTTCTAACATTTCCCAATCCAACTCTACTGGACTGCGTACCCACCATTAATTTCTTGTGGAATTGGAGCCGTGACTCGAGCGCTGATAAATTTTTGTCTTTTGGAAGGGATCTAACGATTTCGTCTTGAGATTTTGACAAGACATGCATTTTGGTAACTCTTAGGTGTTTGTAGAGTTACGAAGGTCTTTTTAATTTCATTCCAAAGTTATTCGAGCCCCTGTACAAAAGTGTACAGTGTTCTTAAGTGGTTCTGGTTTATATCATATACCAGAAACGGCCAGTTGAGACGTGATGTTAAGTAGTTGTCGTAAATCCAAGCTTTTTATTTACGTTACTTATTAGCTGTTGGTCTACCTTGTCAATGTCTTTAACGAAGTCATGCCTTTGCCTTTCATTTTTCCTAGAATCTTTGAGACTTTCCGCAAGTAATGAGTCAAGTTCCAGACATACAGAGATTCCGGGCATGAACCCTTTCTGGTAATTTGGTCTGAAGTAATTATTGTTGGACATAAACTGAAGACAGGAGATAAATATTTTAGAAATTGTATTGAATGTGTAAGTATTTAAATGTATATTTATTTATATATATTTGTAATAATATGAAATTACACATATATATAAATAAATATACATTTAAATACTTACATATTCTTTATGTTCGTACACTGTAATTACTTGAATTCAAGGAGGTGTACTATTTGAGGTTAAGATACTTTCGCCATCTCGTCGAGAGGGAAGAAAAAATACCCCCGGACAGTCCGAGAGGGGGGCGGAAGAACTGTCCACCAAAAGATTACACCGACAACCCTGGCGAGATAATGGATTGGAGATTGGATTTGAGACAACGGAATGCCAAAGTCATGGGCGATATCCACCTGAGCCACCCACTGGCCACGGCTTTAAGATCAATATTATAGTTAGTATCCTCAATCGTGTTCCATCTTGAGCTGCGCACTTGACAAAGAGAATCGGCGAGACGTGGTGCTCACTTTACCTCTCGCGGATTCTCTTTGTTCACGACCACCACTGCTTTCATAGCCACCAGATCCAGGTGGTAGAGCACTGTCGTCTCTGTTTAATACCTACATATGAAAAAATGTAAAATGTAATATTATTTTATACAAAATATATATTAGGCAGGTAGGTTTTTCTATTAGTATGAATTAAACACCATCACCTGCACCATCACCTGAAGTATCATTGGATAAATTTGAATGCTTGTTGTTAATTAATTAGCATGCTTGTTGTGAAGTAATGTTAGAGTGTATTGCTTTAAATTATTGTAAAAAACATATTTTTTACAATAATTTTAACATATTTTAATATCAAAAATGTTTGAGTATGTTTATTAGTAACTTGCCTAATTACTTAAAATAGTAAAGGAGACAAAAAGTGACTGTAAACATACAATTATGTCACTGTCTTCGTAACAAAAATATTTTAAAGTCGAATTTAGAGTCGAATTTGCACGTAAATCTTTATGACCTTTTTATCACATAGTGTAGGTCCTAAAGTTCATTTTGATGTATAATAATCAAACAATTAAGTAAACATAAACGAAATACTTACGACATAATCGCTGGTGCTCCGAAACTAACACAACAAACACAACACGATAACAAGGTCAACTGAATTTGACAAATAAAAATTCATAAACACCTTACACTGACCCCTTCTATTTTTTCTAGCGAAACATTTCATAGACAATCAATTTTTACAAGCACAAAGTTCATTTAATTCCGAATTGTTAAACGAGATGGCAATATTTACGTGTCGTATTTCACAGATTACTTTACTTAATGGATAGGCCAATTTTCGTACTTTAATACATCAGAGACCGAAATGTGATTGTATCGAGACTGAATTATGAATTGACTATAAATAGGTATTATATATAATTATTATCTCAATATAAACTCAGTTCAATCTCATGACGATCTAATATCTGACATAGATTAAAAATATGCAGTAGTACACGAAACAGATACAGTATTTTTTAAATTGGTAATTCGACGACTTTATAACTTCAAAACTTGTTTAGTTTATCAACAAATCACCTTATGCAATAAATAATTCAAAAGTTTATTTTAAAACCTGGAATAAATATATTTATATACAGGTGTGGCGTAAATAGTGGTCCACCATTAAGGATTCGATAAACCAGATAATTTACTATAACATATTACAATTTTATCCATTTTTACCCAAAGGTTCCGGAAATATTTTTTATTTTTTTACGATATGTGTACCTCTTGTTACAAATTTGGTTTTAGTTTTAACAAATACCATTATTTTTTCATTTTGATTACTTTTAATTACTACTACTAACATCTGTCGACGAAATGGTTCAAATATTGAACGAAAACATCCTGCACCTATACAACGTTCACGCGCCATTGAGGAATGTCAAATTAAAGCATCCTCCCGCACCTTGGTTGACAGATAACATCCGCAGTGTAATGCGGTGCAGGGATCGGGCTTTTCGGCGATTTAAAAGAACTCGAAGTGATGACAACTGGCTTGCCTACAAAACTGTGAGAAACAGATGTAATCAGGTGATACGTAACGCCAAACGCCGTCATATTCTCGATAACATTTCTTCATCCTCTTCTGCTAAGATCTGGAAGTTCTTAAGGACTCTTGGCAGTGAGCGCCATGCAGATTTTCCAACGAATATTGCTTTAGATGATATCAATTGCCATTTCACCACTCCCTCTATATTGGATCATCAAAGCAAAGTTCAAACCATCGATTTCGTAGCCCGTCTGCCTAGGCCTAATATAAACCCCTTTGATTTTTCTCCGGTTGCATCAGAGGAGGTCAAACGATTTGTTACCTCTATCAAATCCAAAGCTACTGGTTGCGATAAAATTAGCCATTTCATGGTAACCACTATCCTAGAACAGCTTTTACCCGCTATCACTCATATTATCAACTATTCCTTAGATTCCAATGTTTTCCCCTCCTTATGGCGCAAGGCTTATGTACGTCCATTGGCTAAGGTACCTAACCCCTCCTTTCCTGCACATTTTCGTCCAATATCCATCCTCCCTTTCCTCTCCAAAGTCCTTGAAGCCTGTGTACATAAGCAACTATCTCACTTTATTTACCAGAACAACTTGCTTAACCAGTATCAGTCAGAATTCCGACCAGGACATAGTACAGGTACAGCACTGCTCAAGGTGACACTTGATATAAAGGCTGCGATGGAAAATGGCCAGATAACTGTACTCGCATTAATTGATTTCTCAAATGCCTTCAACACCGTGAATCACGATATACTACTTACAATCCTTTCCCATTTCATGATTGCCGATGATGCACTGGAATGGTTCTCGTCCTACCTTCGAGGCCACATCGCTATGGGCCGACCTTGACTCTGGTGTTCCACAAGGCGGTATTCTTTCTCCACTTCTCTTTTCACTATTCATCGACTTCATAACTTATGAACTTCAGTGTTCGTATCACCTGTATGCAGACGACTTACAGATCTACTCACATGCGAGAGTAGAAAATATAGACGAAGCGATAAACAAAATTAATCGCGACCTAGACACCATAAAAAACTGGTCCAGCAGATTTGGTTTAACCGTGAACCCAGCCAAATGTCAGGCAATCTTTATAGGGAGTCCTAGAATGACGGGTAGAATTGATACTGACGCTATCACAGATATTATTTTTGATGGAACTGTGTTGCCCATTAGCCAATCAGTCAAGGATCTCGGTCTGCACATAGACCCAACCCTAAATTGGCAAACGCAGGTAACTAGCGTCAGTCAGAAGGTAACGAATATTTTGAGGGGACTTTACCGCCTGAAAATTTTACTTCCAGTGAAAACAAAAACGATGCTGGTGCAGACCTTAATATTCCCAATCATCGACTAGGGTGATGTGTGTTACCTCGACCTGAATGCAGAGCTGCTCAATAAATTAGACCGACTTCTCAACAACTGCATTCGGTTAATATTCAACCTGCGAAAGTACGATCATGTATTCGCTTATCGCAGGCAATTGTCATGGCTACCTATAAGACAGCGCCGCAGTTTGCGGGCGCTGACTATGTTGCACTCCCTTCTCCACACAACTACCTCACCTACTTACTTAACATCCCACCTGCAATATCTCTGCTCCAACCATGACAGAAGCCTTCGCTCCGCTGATAATTTCCTCCTTCTTTGTCCTTCACATAGCTCCCGTATCGTACATTCTTCCTTCACTGTCCAAGCGGTAAATCTTTGGAACGCCCTTCCCCTAGAGATCAGGACATCCACCAAGCGAACAATCTTTAAGACCAGAGTACGCAAGCTTTATGGAGACTTGTTGACGGAGTCATCAAAATAACCCCTTGTGTGTTCATCAACGCAGGCATATATGTATGGATGTATGTGTGCATGTTTATGTTTTTTTTTATATTTATAGTATTATATAGTACGTATAAATGATTTCTGCATTTATATATGTACCCATCTTGCAACCGACTACAATTTAAATAATTTATCTCATTATATACCTGCCATACACAAATCTCTGCATCACCCCAAGGTTGACTGGAAGAAAATGCCTATGGCATTAAGTCCGCCTTATGCAATGTATTTGCAGGAAGTATAAATAAATAAATAATTACTGCTGAATACTAGAGCTATCGTTAAATAACATGTTTTTAATGTAAATTAAAAGCTTTTGAAGAAAAAAATTGGTTTTACTCTACTTTTAAATTTTTAACATATCATGCTAATTCAAGATCGATTTTTGTAAAAAAAATGTACTAAGCTGTCAGTGCCCATTCATTTAAAAATATGCCTACTAAATACCAATTTCAAAATGGTATCACATTAGCAGATCCTTTTGTTTAACAAAAAGATATCCAATTTTAATTGAAGAAAAGAAGATTTTCATTAAAATACATTTCAAAATTTAATTGGGTGAATATTATTATTACAAAACGTATTAAATTCTATAAAACGGATAAAATGTAACTTTTTACTTTTGAAATATGATTTTAGTCTGACAAAACTGGTTTAAGAGCACAAACATGTCTCAGGTAAAAAAAGCCCGACCCTGTTTTTACCTGAGACATGTTTGTAAACAAAAGATCTGTTGAAGCTCTCGCCAATTGAGTAACGCACGATACGAGTGATAAAGAAAAGATATGGTTAATGAATGCTATCCCTTTCATTCCTAACGTTGTAATCTCCAGAAATCTCGAAACAATTTAGTACGATCTCGTCACTCGTGCGTCGTATGCGTTTTGTTTTTATTATGTGTGTTTACCTCCGTCGTTTCTTTATCCCTGCCCCGGACTCTGCTTAATTTGCCTACTGATTGGATTAGTTGGACTTTGGCTTGCTCAATGATTTGGACAAACGTGCAGTGCAGTGTCAAAAATGTCTCGGTACACACCGCGCGAATATGCTGACATGCATTTTATTTACGGTGAATGCAGAGGTGTCGGTAGAGAAGCAGCTCGACTTTATCGGGAGAGATATCCCGATCGAAGACATCCAGATCATCGAGTTTTTGGGAGAGTGCATAACGCATACAGCGAGGGGATGATACCTCGCACAGGAGTAGGCGGTGCAAGTGAAGGACGACCGCAAGTACACACTGGTGAAGAGGTAATGAATTTAGTTACTGAAGATCCTTCAGCATCGGTCCGTGTCTTAAGTCGCAGAACTGGCATATCCAGTAGATCTGTACATCGCATACTCAAAAGACATGAACTGTACCCATACCACTATCAAAGGGTACAGTCATTACTACCAAGAGATTATCCCTTAAGAGTAAGATTTTGTAGAGAAATGCTACGCAGAATAAGAGAAGACCGGCAATTTTTTAACAACATATTGTGGAGCGACGAATCGTCCTGCAAAAAGGATGGATATTTAAATCTACACAATCTGCATAGCTGGCAGCTAGAAAACCCGCATCTCATAAGACAAGACAGATCACAGTATCAATTTAAAATAAACCTTTGGACTGGAATCATTAACGGACAGATAATCGGTCCACACGAGCTGCCAGAAACTTTAAACGCAGATAGATATTTAAGTTTTTTGCGAATTGACTTGCCTTTGCTTCTGCAAAATGTCGCTCCTGAAGTCCAAGAAGACATGTGACTACAGAACGATGGCTGTCCCGCTCACTATGCTGTTAGAGTACGAGGGCACCTTAACACAGCGTATCCAAATCGGTGGATAGGGCGCTTAGGTCCAATACTGTGGCCACAGCGCTCGCCGGACCTAAATCCCCTGGACTTTTTTTATTGGGGTTACCTGAAAGAAAATGTCTACAAGGAACAAATCACCTCTATTGACCACTTGAGGACTAGAATCCAGACAGCGGCTAGGAAAATCAGCGAGAGCGAGTTTGCTCGACGACTTAAACGGTCGTTTATTCGACGTTGCAGAGCATTTGGTCTAATTTTTACAGTGTTTGTAATCATGTCAAAGAATAATAATAAACGATGACTAGTATGACTTGTTTTTTTTTAATGCCTTGTTCTAATTTACAAGTTAGGTCAAGATCACTCTGTAACAGTAGTAAAAAAATTGTTATTTTAAGTATTTTTCAATTAAAATTGCAATAATTTTTTTTATTAATGGGATGGCAAATCGTTTTAAAATCTGTGTTTAGTAGGAATATTTTAAAATGAATTGGCACTGACAGTGTAGTTACTTTTTTTACAAAAATCATAAGTATTAACGCAACTAAATTTTAAAATGTATTTTAATGAAAATCTTCTTTTCTTCAATTAAAATTGGATATCTTTTTGTTAAACAAAAGTATCTGCTATTGTGATACCATTTTGAAATTGGTATTTAGTAGGCATATTTTTAAATGAATGGGCACTGACAGCTTAGTACGATTTTTTAACAAAAATCGGTCTTGAATTAGCATGATATGTTAAAAATTTGGGTTAAAAGTAAAGTGAAACCAATTTTTTTCTTCAAAAGCTTTAAATTTACATTAAAAACATGTTACTTAACGATAGCTCTAGTATTCAGCAGTAATTACCAGTAATCAAAATGAAAAAATAATGGTATTTGTTAAAACTACAACCAAATTTGTAACAAGAGGTACACATATCGTAAAAAAATAAAAAAAATATATATTTCCGGAACCTTTGGGTAAAAATGGATAAAATTGTAATATGTTATAGTAAATTATCTGGTTTATCGAATCCTTAATGGTAGACCACTATTTACGCCACATCCTGTATATAAATAGATAAAAGCATAGAGTGAACACGGGGTACAGCTGCCTGTGGGTGGTAGCGATATAGGCATCGAGAGAGAGGGATGTCCATGTGATGTTCCCTCTGTCCCTGTTTGGCTAAAGTTGCGATTGTCTATCGTGAAGTGGCCATGGTTTTCATCGTAGAACAGGCGGGAGATTAGAAATTTCACAAACAAATTGAGTTTAAGTAATTCAAACTCAAGGTATACAAAACACGTAGCTCAAAAACTTGAGGTAAACATTTAAAATTCGTGTATAAACCCACAAGTAGCAAAGTAATTGTTAGCGGGAATTCGGAACGACAGCAGTTTACACTGAATAACCTCAACTGGTAAACATAAGGAACTGTGTATATAAAAAATCAACTTAAAATTGGAACATCAAACCAAACAGTATTTTAAAAATAAAAGCATTATTCTAAATAAATTAACGACTTAAAATTGAACTAAAGAAAGAAATAAGACATATTATATTAAAAATTTAAAATTATAAGTCTGACAAACTTAAAACTTAGTTCTTAAAACAGCATCATTTGGAAACCTGAAGTCAATTCTCGTAATAAAAGTTCGGTCTCAATTCGGTTCCTATCCATCCAAAGTTGACTGTAATGTAATGATACCGAGTTGTCATCGAAAGTTGAAAACAGTGTAAATCGGTATTCTCGTATTCTTAGTGATAATTATACAAACGTCATGTTTGACATTTATAAAAGATTGAATGTTGATCAACAGTAGTCTGTAAAAAAAGCGGTTTCTTGTTTCTTCTAAGGAGAAGATTTTGTATACTTTTGCCGTCCTAAGTGTTTGGAAGTTTAATTCGGTCAATATGAGTAGACATAAACGTTGGTTGTATTTGTGACAAAGTTGTACTATTGACGAAGAGGTCATTAAAAACTTTGTGCTAACTAAAAGTTTAAGTAAACAAACAACAACAAAATATCCATGCAAGACAAGAAAAGTAATGATAGTACTTACCATTATGTAAAGGGTGTTCTACTATTTTCTCAGATATATTTTCTGCCTACTTTAGGAAAGGAAGTCCCATTTTATATTTGTTGTACTGCTTTTCCTCAATAACATTTAAGTATATAGGACAACTATGAATGCCAAATACAAACTACTTATTGAAATAAATTTATTATTATTTTTGATGATGATGACTGGTTCTTAGTGGCTTTTCAATATTCTTTCTGTAAATTATACAATGTCATGTACACACTGCTATTTTTATACCCCTTATTACCATGTTCTTTTCTTTATAAATATTAATTATGTAACAACTATTAAAACAACAAAAATTACTTATAAATATAAAAAGAAAAATCATCTTTGTATCTGAGACATAGTCATCTCTGCTAGTTTCTGGATTTAACCATATTCATTATTGTTATAAATAGAATTAAAACACAGTTAAGATGAAAATATAAAACATGAAATATCATATCAACTAGTATTTTTGAAGTAACCTATTTTCCTAAGTTTGAAGAAATGTATTTCAAATGATTGTACTGGAAGAAAATATAAAATAGATATCTCCTTTATAAACGAGAAGATTGGGTGATTTTCAACGTCTTGTTTCACACTATATTTAGGACCTACCTAATCAGAAAAATAGATAGGTTAGCTACTTAGTTTCAGTTATTTAACCATCTCTAGTTACCACCTTCCAGACATGCGTAAACCCAATGGTCTGAAGGCCAATTCTCCTCATAAAACTTTGGAAATACCTTTTATAACAGTTTTGAGATCAAGAGTTAATCTGAACTGAATTTCGACTGAATTTTTATTATGTGAATTGGGCCTTCTGGTATGAGACCAGATAGTAGATCATTACTGTCACGGAAGATACAACCTTGCTTCATTACACCTTCCAAGCACAGCTGGTTATGCCGGTGCGGCGCTGCTGATGCATCCGTAGAAAGCTTCAAACGCCGTGAAATACATAAAATCGGCAAACTTTTTTATGAGCTGTTTTGAATCAAGACACTATAGTTTCTGTCCGAGCATTTATAAAGAACCAGCTAAGCAACTGATAGACACATCTCGTCAAATGCACATAGAATTAGCAAGTGGCTATGCTGCCAGCCTCCTACGCTACCAGTAGGCGATGATGCGGAGGATTTTTTAACGCTGCATGTAGTTCATATTTTTAGTTATTATAATTACATATTTCCTTATTAAAATCCATAGTTGTTTTTGCATTTAAATGTTATAATTTATTCTGCATTAAGATTAGGTCCACATGACGTTATAACTTAACTGAATAATAACTATAGTGACTGAGTCATTGATGTGGTTAATAAATATATAATAAATTATTATTTAAAAAAACTTTCTTCTACTTAGAACTGACATAGGAGACAAGTTATTAGTTCTCTTGTTAACCTCTCCGAGTAAACATCACGTTGGTAGCGCATTACGTGGGAATCGAATCCGCGGAAGTCAATCATAAATCCGATGCTTTTACCTATGCTGCTGTTTAGATGCGAGTGTTTGTGTCTTAACTAGTTAGAAAGAGATCTTGTACTTTTTAACACTAAGTTTCTATTAAGCTTCAGTGAGACGACGAATCACAGAAAAAATACAGAAATTGATGTACGTAGAAGCGGTAAGCTCCAATACATTCATTTTCGGATCACATAGGAATCAGCGTAATCTGCGTATTTCGACCGTCATGAACGTCATAAATTATATTCTATCTAGCTGCGTGCATTTAAGAGTACCTATCTATTAAAATTAATATATGTAATCCACGATAAAATACATTAAAAAACAGTGCAATGTACGCCCTCATCGCAACTCCTTACAGGCAAACTTTATTTGTACCATACTATGTAGTAATAGGTAATTTGTGTTGGATATTCATGCTAATACTACCTTTAATACATTATTAGAATGAAGAAGAAAAAATTTATATGTAAGGAAAATTCCTTGTAAGTATCCCTTTTTAAACCAATATGGCGTACAAAAGCATCTGGAATACTTCATATTATTAATAATTTATTATAAAGTAGAGAGTAAGTGCAGAAAGCTAATATTTCTAACACACACAGTAAGAAGTCACATTTCCATAAAATAAGTAAGCCGTGTTTCACTGCGTCGCCGTTCGTCTGGTAGATGTGAAACATCGAAATTATTTTTTGTAGAAATAATTAGTACAAAAGGATTACAGACAATTAAAAATATTGTATAGCCAATCGCCACATCGCATTACATGCTACACATGCACGTTACAGAAAAAGGTACGTTACGCTTCGATAGTTTATTTGATCCGTGCTTCACATAGCTTCTCTACCTGGGTGAAGCACGGAGACTATATAGGGCCCGTGCTCCAACTGATGATCAGTACAGACAAGAAATGAATAAAATTACTTTTTTTTCATTTCTCATAATTATTGACTGCACGGATGGCGTAGTGGTTTAAGTGGTCGCCACGCCGCTTCCTACTACGCCGAGTGTTGTGGGTTCAAACCCCACATGGGACAACACTTTGTGTAATCCACAAATTGTTGTTCTGAGTCTGGGTGTTCTTTGTGTCCGTTTCATGTATGTTTGTAAAGTCCCCCGCGACACAGGATAAATATTCCTAATGCGGGCTTTGTCTTTAAAAAAATGTTTATGTAGAACAGATAAAATTTAAATGTGATATTGTTAGTACATTCACAATACTTACGATATTAATGGATCAGCAATGTAGCAGCTCCATATATAGATATAAATATAATTTATACGAACTATATAAAACTATAAATATAAAAACATACATACATACATCCATACATGCAATGATGCCTGCAATGATATGAAGACACGAGGGTTATTCTGATGACTCCGTCAACAAGTTTCAAGTATCTTCATTGCACACATTTAACAAATAAAAAAAAGATGAGGAGTATTCACAAATATATAGGCATAACAATTGGCGGTCTCATCGCTCACGGCTTCTTGAAAAAAATATTAAAGGCTGCAAATTGTTACGGATCATTGTCTTGTACTTACGTTGTTGCTATTTTACAACAAATTAAGTCTCTCGGTTCTATTTTCAGAACTGGTAGCCTGTTTTGTTATGATCTACGGGGGATTCCCCACCCGACCGACCAAGTTAGACCAACTTGTCTTCGATAGGCTATGTACAAATTTATCGTACCACGTGACGATCAAGGGGATTCCCCGAGTTGAATACTTGATATTTGGCATTTGCTTATCTCAATTTTAATGAGACTTGTTGTTGTTGGCCAGTTGTTATGTGCTGTGTGTTACGATAAGAGAAATTACAAAGCAAACAAGTTTTCCTATTTCCTAAGTAATAATGATAAGTTATTGTCTGGAATAGTAGCGGTGAATGTAGTAAGGGGCCACAGTTTAAACTTAGACCCAAATCAATCTTATGTTGAATTTCTAGGCTGTGGATTGGCCTGTTGGTTGATGATCTTGAATGCTATGCAGGAGGTCGTGGGTTCGCGTCCCACTTAGAATAAACAAAAGTGAAATGAGCACGTTCATTTGTTCTGTGGTTAAGCGTGGTTTATCTATAATAGGTATGTATTTAGAAAAATACAAGCCTAATTTCTGATCAGATGGAAGCGTGTATCAAGTTGTTATCACTAAAGATTCACCGTGCGGTCGAATATTGACTTATTTAAATGTCTTGTTTTATTTCGTAGACAGTATAAATTGAACAAGCATTAAAAAGCATAGTTTTGAGGTTATTAAGTTATTTGACATCGATTTGAGCAAACATACCCATACCCTAGAGTTTAAACGAGCGGCCGAAAATATTTATTAAAGGCAGTAACACTGATATATTTATTTATTTGGTATTCCAGATTGTATTAAGGTGTTATTTTATCAAATATGGCAAGGAATGGATTAACCTATTTTATCTGCTCGATACTGGTATCTTAATAAAACAGTCGTAATACGTTTACTTCTGTACTAACACATAGTTTTGTGAAATAGTTTTTTTAATATTATTTTAAATTTGACAGGTAGAACATTGTTTTTGTTTTTTTTAAAAGCACTTTGTTTTTATAAGCATTACGTCTTTAATTGCTATGTAAGTATGTTAGAGTTAGATGTTTTATATTATAACCATTGTCCTGTGTTTCACTAATTTAAATCTCATTGTGAATCTTGAGAATTTTATATCCGTAGGAGAATATAGATAATATAAATTGCAGGACTTCCAGGACCAGCTTTCAGGTACCTACATTAAGTGAAACATACAAACTGTATGATATAAAGTTTTAGTAATAAGTAAAGTAAACTGGTACAAAGTAAACTTTATTAATAATATTATATAGCTGTAGGAAAATAAATCGTATGTTCGAAAACGTGTTCATATCCTTGGGTATTTTTTTTATTCTACCACATTCACACAATGCCGTCTAGTCTCAACTTTTTTTTTACCAAATCATACATTAAATTGTTCATGCACACAAACGTTTCACTTGAGCGAAGCGAATGCGCTGATCAGAAAGCGAATAGCAGTCGTTACACAAACCACTACGCCATTCGGTCGCCAAATTTAATAATTTGGAAGGCAAAACAAAGGCATGGGTTTGATTTATGAAATTCCTAATAAATCTACTTTCATCTGGGATTGTAAAACAAGAACGAGTACAAATTTTAACTTGACAACGAAACGGGGCGTATAGAACTGGCCTAGCCAGGCTACAATTACAATGACATTGGGTTTCCAAAAGAGCCGAATGCGCGCTGAGCAGTCGCTCGTGCTCGTATGCTGTCAAACTGAGTCGAAGTTATCGCTGTCTACCAGAGAGTGCGTATTTGGAACGGTTTAGTCCATGTTCAACCCCTAAATGTTGCCCATATTCAACCCCCAGGGGTAGAAGGAACTTGCGACAAAGCAAACCGTTTTCGAGAAGCTGGGTTGGTAAACAAACCATGGCCTTGTAGTAGATATATTTGAATAATTCTATTGTAAAGTATTCTTACTTAGATCTTGCAGTATAAATAGTATTGTTTTCAATTAAACCATTTTTTTTAACGTTTGATCAATAAGCTGATTGCTATAAATCCTTAAGATTTATTATAACTAGTAATTCCAGTTTGAGCGCTATCAGGAAAAGTTTTAATTTTACCTAATAAAAGAAAATATTTTGTAATCAACTTACACATTTCTTTACTAAATCAAGGATTAGTCACAAGTACTAGTGTTCCTACAGACGCATGTGGAAGCTGAAGGACCAATGGCTATTAGGTTAGAACAAGACTGCATTAGGCCGATTGATTGATACCTACAGAATACCATTGATGAATTCAAAAGGCCAATTCTCGTGATTAAAGTTCGGTCACAATTCAGTTCTAATCAACTCTCGATCTCACAACTGCCGTAAAAGGCATTCATATCATCATCAATAATAAAATAAAGGTTATGTCGTCGTCATTAACTAAAATGAGATAAGTGATAAGAACATTTATTTGGTCATCGTGGTCATCTCATGATGAGTTCCGAAAACAAAAGAAAAGGGTTATACTTAGTAAAAATATGAAAAATGTTTACAGTGTAACATAAGGCGTCCTTTTATCTTTGTTTAAGTACGAGTAACTACTTTTTTGGTTCGAATATCGACACGTCGCGTCGACGGTTCGATGAGTTTGCATTCTCGCAGCAAACATCCGATATACGAGTATTGTTATAGGAACATGATGTCCAAATATCGTTCGCAATCGTGCATACATACCTAATGAAATTATTAAGGTGCTTTTCAACTATGTTCTAACGATAGTAGTTCCATCTTGTTCACCATACATTTGCCGATTTATGCACATTATTTCAATTAGATGTACTAGTATGGAAATTCTAACAGATCACTATGGGTGTTGGAGTTTTACTTATTGTTTGCTGCGAGACTACTACTCTACTCGTCGTCACCCACTGGTGAGTAGAGTAGTAGTCAGTCACTGTCTGTCCTCGTTACAATAAAAATGGCGCATCGTCGTTCACACGTGTTCCGCTCTCACCTTCTGTTCTTCTGAAACTCTCATTTTTTTTATAATTGTCGGGTAAATATCATATATAAAATCAAACGATTGCTAATACACACTATTAACTAACTTAAAGCACGCAGAGACAACTTGACAATTGCTGTGCAAAACAACGGGATGGGTACAGCCTAGACAAGATTATTTATTTATTTCCTTTAAAAACAACTATTATTACAGGTTTAGCCCAATGCAATAGCAATACCATCTACTTATTGATTATAAGAAATAATTCTTAATGCTGTTATTGTGAATTCACTCAGTGAGCAATAAAATAAATCTATTTCATCCGCAATTATATTCAGAGCACGTAGTGCGCGCGTCAGCGGTGCTTATCTCTGCAGGTTGGTGCGCTCGCACGGGACAGCCAGCAGCGGCGGCCGGCGGCGCCGCCACACGTATCTGTCCGGAACACATATGCTGACTCGTCCTAACACGTCTTCATTATGTATCCCACCCCTAAGTACCCTAAACAGGTACGAGACGAGTGTGAGTCCCTTCTGACCCTCAGTTCATTGTATCCCACCATACCCAGAATAAATAACGTGGGATACATTAATGGATACAATGGGTATACTCCATAGTATCTGAAGTACAAAAACCTAACAAATTTATTTTGAACTCGCTCCAACATGAGGCTATATTTAGCTTCATGTGAGGCCCAGATGACTGCGTTACCTACTCTCTAGCTGACTTCTTACCAACGCGTTACACAATGCTATAATTGTATTTAGGTTTCTAAAGTCCTTTACTGTTCGTAAAACAAAACCCAAATTCCTATAAGCTTTTTTACAGCATTTCACTATGTGATCACGAAATCTTAGCTCAGTATTAACACAAACCCCTAAATCCCTAACCTCTGTGACCCTTACCACCTTAAAATTAAATAAGATAAAAAAGATAAGATTAAGATAAAATTGTTCAACGACAAAGTTCATGTTCAATTAGATGACGTGGGTGCCATTAGCAAATTATGTTAAGTAAGTTTTTATTTTATTTTTTAAACGATACAACACAGTGATAACACGCCCTTTATTGCAAATCAATGAACAATGCGACTCGTAAATGTCATGTAAGTCATTCGGCGCTCGGGCACTTCAAATTCAAAGCGAGCGTCTGACGGTCGCAGATACACTTTTAATTATTTATATTCTGATTGTAGACAGAGAGGTCAAGTTCAACGCTGCAAGTACCCCACCGCACCTGCCCACACACCCTGCTTACAACCCGGCACCGCGTCTTTTTACGAAAAAGATCTGTTAATAATTTTAACAGATATGTTTAAACTAACAATAGCTATGCACTTTGGTACAGATTGAAATATTTTTGAATGATTATAACGGGCCTGTTGGGTAGAGTTAGTGACCCTCACTGCTAAGCCAGAGATCGAGGTTCGATTCCTACTCAGGACAATCATTCGATCATTTGTTCTATGTCTGGGTGTAATTTATCTATTGATAAATGCTTATCAGTCTCTTTGCCATAGTACAGGATCGGACGGCCGTGTGTAAGGTTGTTATAAGATAATTATAATCATATATTAAAATAATTATATTATAATAATTATTATTATCATATATAATTATTATTGTTAATGTTAGGTGTAAAATAAATTATTTCGCCTGAATAATTAAATCTAACATCATAAAATTTAGCCTCAATGTCCTCACCATCAATTTTTATTTTTTAATCACTATTTAAATGATTTGACAACAGCTAGACATGACGTTACATGCCGTAGTATTTGAAATTGCTGATCAATCCGGACTAAATCAGACTCATTGTATGGTTCTACTCTGGCACCATGAGCACTATTATTTATACTGTGCCAAGAGTCTAATACGCTCCGTTATAGTAAATACGAGTACCTACGTATATTTGTATGTTACTGAATATCCGTGTGGTGACGGATTAAAAATACAGAGTGTCACCACCCCTATTCATCCCGTGGGTGTCGTAAGAGCCGGCTAAGGGAAAAAACTAAGCAGGACAACAGCACTGCAGAGAGAAGGAAAACTTGACACAAACCCTTTACCAACCCGTCTGGTCAAAACCTCCTTTTTCAGGAGAGGCTTATGTCCAGCAGTGGACTATTAAAGGCTGTTGATGATGAATATATTTATAGGGACAGTCACGTTTATTGTTAGGAAGGCTTATTTTACGTATGCGCGTAAATCATCTACAGCCTTAAATCGTGCACGGCTGGACATAGGTCTCCTTAGTAAGGAGACCTAAATACGTATAATTTAAAATCTCACTAAACCGGCAATATTGTCCGTCATCATTGCATGGAGGTATGTAGGTACGGATCAGTATCGGGAGAGGGCTGATCCCGAACGTAGAGGACGTCGGCGCCGATAACAGCCGTCGAGGGCGCCGCAGGCCGCCAGAGAGGGGACCTCTGGTGGCAAATTGATTGCTGCGGTAGGGCATGGAATGGCCGGCCTGATTGCATTAAGATGCGATCGGGCTGCCATGCCGCGATTGTTGTGGGAAGTGTTCTCCCCTGGGATAGGGCCTGATTAGGCATGGTGTCAATTCGGGGTGGACCTGAAATAACATGGTCCGGGTCCTCCCCAGAGTAAGACACCTGAGGCCGGCCGTCGGGGTGGTTTCTAGTGGAATCACCACATACTCCTGGCTCATAGTCCCCGAGGAGCAGGACATCCGAAGGGATTTTCACCCCGTCAACAAAAAAAAAAAAAAAAAAGGTACGGATCAGTATATTTATTACACACATATAAGAAGGAACACATTTGTAACTTAATATAAACTTCCTATTAGTTATCTTGAACTATGTTTCTCATCCGTCTGGGAAACGAAAAAAAACGATTAGTTTTATTTAAAAAAAATCCATAATAACTCTTTTAACCATTATTGCCAATATTTGATCGCCTCGTGAAAAGCACCCGGCTGCGTATACGAAAGGCCTGATGTATGTAAACAAAAATATATACAGGGGAACAACCTTGCACCAGGGACTTCCTTTCTAGGGTATACCTGTTCTACGGCTATAAATGTACCCGAGACGGCGTGCGGTTTTAGTCGGTTCGAGTCCGACATGCCACCGACAGGTGGTATCCGAGGGGATTTCCGCACGGAAAAAAAAAAAAAAAAAAGGGGAACAACCTTGGTACAACCTCCTCCTTTTTGAAGTCGGTCAAAAAGCGAGTGCATTTCAGGATCGTAGAAAATTAACGGCGTTCTATTGTGTCTGCTCACACTAGACGGGAATGTTAAGGAGTTGTCTTTAACCCTAAACCACCTAATGTCGGTCACAGCGACTCCAACTAAAACGATATGGTGATAGCGATGTGTGTAAGACTATGTACCTTCTCCGCGGTTCTTTAGGACGCCCCTTGCGCTCGACCGCTGCACACGTACACGTGTTCAATAGTTACAAAGTAATTATATGTTGGTTGCAGTCATGGTGACCAACTTTACGTATTTTCCCGTTTTTTTTTTAAAAGACAACGAGGATATATTAGTAGTACGGGACTATACATGAAACGGTCACAAAGAACACCCAGACTCAGAACGACAATTTGTGGATCACACGAAGTGTCGTCGTATGTGGGGATCGAACCCACAACACTCAGCATAGCAGGAAGCGGCGTGGCGACCGCTTAAACCACTATGCCATCCGTGCAGTCAAATTGTCTAAACATACCTAAAATATAGTGACATGGTTAGAAGTGAATTATTCAAATACCGACAATGAAATAAATGTACCTAAATTGCTGTACATTACTGCATTGATATTTAAGACGTGCCAATGCAATGTGCATTGAAAACGATGTTGAAACTGATTAAAAAACCGAATTTAGTAACCTCGAGCATCAAAATGAAGAAGACAGTCTTAGAAGACAGAAAACGAGTTGCCACTATTCGCAGATTTATCATCATCATCATCATCAACAGCCTTTAATAGTCCACTGCTGGACATAGGCCTCTCCTCAGAAAGGAGGTTTTGGCCTATACTATACCACGCTGGCCAGACGGGTTGGTATAGGGTTTGTGTCAAGTTTTCCTTCTCTCTGCAGTGCTGTTGTTCTGTGTAGTTTTCTCCCTTAGTCGGCTCTTACGACACCCACGGGATGAATAAGGGTGGTGACACTCTGTATTCTTAATCCGTCACCACGCGGTCGATTCGATTTATCGTCGATTCGACGACGACGGGTCGATTTATCGTATGATGGTATTCCATTGGGTGGTTTAGAAAATATTTCGTCAAAAATTGTTTTCTCTGGTCTGCTTATCCGCCAGTATCTAGGTAAAGGACTATACAGCAGAACATTATACAGGAACCACCAGGTCTCAAACCAACCTTCAGGGATGAAACGATTGGATTAAGATCTTGTAAAACCTCATTTGGAACGACGTTTGAACAAGCTTGGCTTGTAGCTAGATCTTAAAGGCCTTACCTATTCCCCGTGAACTGAAGATGGACCAGGTGCCCAGAAGATCGTCTACTCAAAACGTAAACAGTTTGGAACAAGATAGACTTTTTACATCTGCAATTATAAAAAGAAACGTAAAACATATAACATGTGTTTTCAATGTAAAAACCTATTTTTGTAGATTGCTCGCAAAATATATGCTTGATCTGTCATCAAAAATGGTAACTTTGACTACTTGTAATTTTATAAAAGAAACGTTATTTAATTTAGCCTTTAGTCATTTTCTAATATTGATTAGATATCTAACTAACGAAAACTAAGAATATTTAGTCAACTTTATTAATACTGTGATCTAATTTTTTTTTAGGGTTCTGTACCCAAAGGGTAAAACGGGACCCTATTACTAAGACTCCGCTGTCCGTCTGTCACAAGGCTGTATCTCATAAACCGTGATAGTTAGACAGTTGAAATTTTCACAGATGTATTTCTGTTGCCGCTGTAACAACAAATACTAAAAACCGAGTAAAATAAATATTTAAGGGGGGCTCCCATAAAACTAATATGATTTTTTTGCTCTCTTTTGCTCGATATAAATAACGGCAACAGGTAGACGCTTGAAACATTCAAAGAATATTTAGTTATATATACTCATTTTAAAAAGAAGTAATTAAATTAAAAAGAAGTATTAAATTATGACTGCACGGATGGCGTAGTGGTTTAAGCGGTCGCCACGCCGTTTCCTACAGCGCCAAGTGTTGTGGGTTCAAACCCCACATGGGACGACACTTTGTGTGATCCACAAATTGTTGTTCTGAGTCTGGGTGTACTTTGTGTCCGTTTCATGTATGTTTGTAAAGTCCCCCGCGACTCAGGATATATTCCTAATGCTCTTGATGATTTTTTTGCCGTTTTTATAGAAAATGGTACGGAACCCTTCGTGCGCGTGTCCGACTCGCATTTGGCCGGTTTTTTTTAATACTTAAGTTCATTGTAATTGTTGATCATAAATAAGAAAAGAATATATATTTCTGTTTATCTATGCATCTTTATAGTAAAAATATGTTAAAAAATAAAATTAGTCTAGTTTTTCTCATAACTATATTTCTTTTACAAAAAAGTACAAAATAATGTTTTTACACTTTTACAAAATATAAAAAATAGACTGCACGGATGGCGTAGTGGTTTAAGCGGTCGCCACGCCGTTTTCTACAGCGCCGAGTGTTGTGGGTTCAAACCCCAAATGGGACGACACTTTGTGTGATCAACAAATTGTTGTTCTGAGTCTGGGTGTACTTTGTGTCCGTTTATGTATGTTTGTAAAGTTCCCCGCGACACAGGATATATTCCTAATGCGGGCGTTGTCTCTTTATAAAAGAAAAAAAAATGTAAGCCGTCACTATGACCGACGTTAAGTATGTACCATATTTCCCACTGAAGAGTATACTACAAAATTCGATCGAACGCTCGATCATCAACTATAGATTCAGTTTATAGAATTTTTTAAATAATCAGATCAGGAATCAAGGACACATAAAGCGACACGTTGATTCCTGGATAAATATAAATTGAAGTAGCGTGTCACGTAGTTACTTGCTGCAAAAGTTGCTAACTATTACATTAAAAAAGGAAGTAAAGCATCAGCGCTACCTTTATTATAATTATGCAATCAAAAGTTCAAAATTGGCCACGTCAATATTGATGATACCAATTCTAATTTTGTTTCAGATACTGAGTGGACCATGGCCCCAAAAAGGAAAAGCTCCAAAAAAGACGCGTATTTAAACGAGGTTTTCAAACAGTTCGTGTCTGTAAAAAATGATGACGTCAAGCGATCGCAAAAAGTGTTCATGAGTGTTTTTAGAGCAGTCAAACAGCAAATGTGTAAGCAATGTAACTGTTTCGAAAAATGTAGCAGAGAGGTACATATTTTATAACAAATTATATTTAAAAGTTTCCAGCTATATGAAAGTCTACTCTGACCGCTAGTAATAAAATTATCAGGGACACTACCCCTATATGATAAACATTTTTAATTTGATGTTACTCGAGCATCTGGAAGATAATCCTCTGTAATCTCAAGAGGTGATGTGTGCGAGGAGAGTGGAAACCGCACTCTGTGCAGTTTGAGAATTGAAGTTGTAGAAAGAATCAACTTTGAATGCCCTGATGTCCTTCCTTCCCCCGTTGAACTCTCAGCTTTTTATTCTTAAATGCCAACTGAAATTTATTATTCGTAGGTATTGATTCATCAACAGCCTTTAAGAGTCCACTGCTGGACATAATAAGCCTCACCTTAGGAAGGATTATAGGCTGGATGCAAGTTAATTAGGTTAGATTATATAATGAAACAAGAACTACAGTGTAATCTATTTCAGGTGATTTACGCTGGCAGCGTTTACGATGGCTGCAAGATAACCAAAATGGACGAATTCGATATGGATATTGTGATTCGTCTTCCAATCAACTATGAGGACGGAGAAAATGGCATCATCATTGAAAATGAACAGCCCGGCTACGTCAAACTAAAGATCACAAATGCATTTGATAGTTTAAAAAATCAGAAGGAATGGGAGAGCTGTTACAAAGTGATGAGAGAATGGACAGACTCTGAGAATTACTTCCTACAGAGTAAATTTCGGAGTTGGGTGCATGGTATTATACAGAGGGCGCTAAACGCAATGGGGGGTGAAGTAACGGTAAATGGCGTTGTCTACTTGCTGAGTTACAGAGAGGGTGGACCGGCGTACACGTTGAAAGTTAGAAATGTCAAAGGCAACGAACAGTTTAAACTAGATGTGGACATCGTGCCCGTCATCAAGTTTATGTTCCCGCGAGCACCGGATGGTTACAGGTCCTTTATATTTATACTAGCTTTTACCCGGGTATGGTCTGGTCTGGTCTGGTCGCGTGTATGTCGGTTATCGCTGAAGATGTAGCTTTCCATTAGTGCTAGAATTTTAAAAATCCGTTTAGTAATTCAGGCGTAAAAGCATAACAAACAAACATATATTTTGGATTTAGTTTTTCTTAACCAATATCAGTCTTTTATTATATTTGATTGAATTTGTTTTATCTTTACCTACTTAACTTTATTCATGAAATAAAAAGATTACCGAATGTTGCGTGGGAATTGCCACAAATGTATACGATACTAAATATCTGTTTTCTTTTAGGTCGATTACAGGAATGCAATTCAAGTCTAAAAATTGGTTGGTTGTACCAAAACCAAATAAAACAATGAGTGAAACGTTGAAGAGCCGTTGCTGGCGCCTCTCCTTCCACGAACAGGAAAGGGAAATTATCAAAGACTGCAAGTCTATGAAGACCACTTTTAGATTGGTAAAATATCCTTAGTTGTGTGTCCTTAATTGTTAGATTGGTAAAATATACTTTACTGTCTCGCACAGGCTGTCAGGCATAAAACGGCTTATCCTTAGAGTAAATAATAATAACTTCACACATCTCACACACGGCCGCCTGATCCCAAACAAGGCAGAGCTTGTGCTACTGACTGCTAATAAACACATCTAAATAGACTGCTAATAAACACATCTAAATATTTTTGCATATTATACCTAGATAAATTACACCCACAGAACAAATTGATCGTGCTCATCACACAATATTTGTCCTCGGTGGGAATCGAACCCACGACTAACCACTAGACCAACAAGCCCGTCAAGTAATTAGACAGAGTGTGTGATTGATGTTAGGTACGTAGTTTATAATAATACTGTATCATATTTCAGGTATTAATATTCCTGTTCGTTTCTTCCATTTTAGGTAAAAAAATTGCGAGACGCTCTCGAAATGACAGATATCGCCAGCTACTACATAAAAACTTTATTCCTGTGGAAAGTTTACGAAAAGGAAAACAATGAAACATATTGGAACTCCAAAGTTAGTGTTCTTTTCTCAACGATGGTGGGAGAATTGTGTTCCGCTATAGAGAATAAGAATATTGCATTTTTCTGGAATAGTAGTCAGAATTTAATCGAAGGATTGAAGGAAACCGTTCAGCAGAGCTATGTTGGTAAACTAAAGATTGTGCTGGCCAGTATCACAGCGAATGATCCAGATAAACTGGTCACTTATCTCTTGACGAAAGATGAGCTAGAAGAGTTTAAGGAATCAGACTTTTATCAAAAGCATAATATGCTACCGAATTCCACGATGCAGTTGGCGTCTGCAAGACATGGCTCTCATGCGTCTGAACTGTCTGAGCAGGTGAAAGCTTTGCGAAAGGAAAATGACAAAAAAGATAAGAAAATTGCCGAGTTAGAAGCTAAAATAAACGACCTAGTCAACAGAGTTGGTAGACTTGAACAAAATGAACGATGGCGACGTTCAAGCCGGTAGAGTTACTTTACTCGGTCCAGCCAGCATAGAGTTAGTTGATTAATCTAACAGATAGAGTTAGTACTAGACTGGAGCCAACGCAACAAATAGGAACATGGTGACGGTCTGGTCGATTAAGTTAGTTGACTCGGTCTAACCGATATGGTTATTAGACTTAAGCTAGCGCAACAAATCGCAGGATGGCACGTAATTTTCTTGTCAGTATCAATAAGTTGTCATACGACAACGGTGTCAATATTAGAGATTATAACCGCAGTCGCCGGTCGACCTTCATGTACCTCGTCATGGAGATGATCACGTCCACGTCTGAATTCTCCGAACCACGAATACATAGAGCTGCAATATGGCGCTTCATCACAAAATGAAAATTGAAGTCTCGGTCAACTCTCTCGTTGAGTTGAGCCACAACGAAAATTATAAAAAATCATTGAACGAAAATGTTTACGAGTTAAATTCATTTTGATAGCTACACGCAATTTTCGAAAGGACGTCACAATGAAAAAACAAATGAAAGTCTCGCAAATTAAAAAGTAACATGTTCCCAAAGACTTTCATTTTCCAATTTCATAGTTTTTTCATTATTTTATTGTAAGTGGCCAGATCCAGAAACTTTCAGTATGCCCCACGTACTAACTGATCCGTGTGATGACAATACGCCACCACACGGACTGCAGTAGTAGTCACTTAAAATTATATATATATATATGTGTAATGAAATGAATGACATTTCATTAATTTGAATTTCGCGCATCGAAGTGACATGTGAACTATGATTCAATGGCGGATGACGCTTAGAGTATTTTGTGCATTTTATTGTTATAAAAACTTGTAGAGAGACAAACCGAAGGATACGATTGAGGAAGCGATATTAGTGAACTTTAAATGTCGTTTCTTTGTATTTTCAGGTGAGATAGAAGTGTAATTGTCATAACTTAATAATTGTTGTAATATTGTAAAGGCGTATTAAATAAAACAGAACTTTGTATTTTCAGAGAAACAATTTATGGTTTATTTTGAAGATCCTCAATAATATACCTTATATATATATATATATAAACCTTCATAAAGAACAAAATGTTTTTATTTAGGTCTGAATATTTACCGTTGATTATCGCCCATACCTGGCCAGTGAATAGAAATATCACAACTTGATTTTGATTCATTCAACGCATTAAACACCGTTTGGTGACGAATTAAGAGTACCGAGTGTCACCACCCCTATTTATCCCGTGGGTGTCGTAAGAGCCGACTAAGGGAGCAAACTACTCAGGACGACAGTACTGCAAAGAGTAGGAAAACTTGAAACAAACCCTATACCAACCCGTCTGGCCAGTCTAGGCCTCCAGCAGTGAACTAGTAGTAGTGGTTGTTGATGATAATGACTTTACTAAGTTATTTCTTTACAAAGACGGTATGGCCTAAGACAACAAAGTGAAGACTTGTCATGTACCCACAGGTTTACAAAATCAGGTCCACCATATCTGTACCTGGATACACCATCTGAAGTGACCGTGACTTATACGGATCCGAGCATTTATTATATACTTGACAGCCGGATGGCATAGTGATTCTAAAGGTCGCGGGTTCGATTCCCACTCAAGTCAAACATTTGTGTGCATGAACATTTAATGTTTGATTTGGTCTGGATTTTTCTATGTATAATATGTATGTACTTAAAAAAAAAAAATATGTATTTATATCAGTTATCTAGTACCCATAGTACAAGCTCTACTTAGATTGGGACTAGGTGGCGTTGTGTAAATGTGGTAGATTATTAATATACTAGTTTTGGCCTGCGATTCCGCCCGCGTGTATGTCGGTTCATCAACAGCCTATAACAGTCCACTGCTGGACATAAGCCTCTCTTTAGGTTACCGCGATAAAATGTAGTCTATATTACTTGTTGATAATGTAGTTTGGTGACCATTGGTAAAAGAATTTTTAAAATCTGTTTACTAGTGTAGGCGTGTCCCTCGCTCTGGAAACAGCGGGAATGGTTTCATTCTGTTACCATGCTAATTCCAGAGTGTGTTTGTTACATTTGCCCATGGTGCCAACTTAGGATACATCCTGATACCAAAATGTATCCAAAGCGGATGTGTTGAAACCATGGTGAATAGATTTTGAAAACAGACTGTTTCTCGCTTGATTACATATTGTATTCATAGTGCATTCATACTGAAACCAGAGTAAAACTGCAAATACATGTTGACATTCTGGAATCAACATGATTACAAAAAGTTTCCATACTGTTTACATAGTGTTCCCAGAATGAATTAAAGGGTCATTACACACCATCCGTGTGGTGACGGATTAAGAATACGTAATGTCACTCCCCTACTCATTCCGTTGGTGTCGTAAAAGTCGACTAAGGGAGAAAACTCCGCAAGACAACAGCACTGCAAAGATAAGGAAAACTTGAGACAAACCCTTTTTTTTTTTTTTTTTTTTTAACGTGTGGAAATCCCCTCGGACCGTCACCCCTCCGGGGTTTGCGGCGGGGTGGTGTGTCGGACTCGGACCGACTAAAACCACACGGTGTGCCACTCTGCGCCTGTAACAGGAGGGATCCGGGAACAGCTGTTGTTAAGACATCCGGACCCCTCCTAGCGCCAGCCCGCTCCTGGTGGCGGGCTCCGTCTCAAGTGTATTTTTCCTCTTTTTAGGCGACGTCCGGCACACGCGGACGCCGCCCCCTCGCGGCTGGCCAAACTAATGCGGGTGGAGGGGAAACCCACCCCGTCCACCCGCGGCCACACTCAGGGCGGCATGAGGCTGTGGTAGGCGGGCCGCCGCCGCCCGGTTCGCCGGCGGCGGATCGGGTCCGAGTGGAGGTCGTCCTCCCGGGCCCTCTCCGCCGCCTCCTTCCGCGAGATTACTACCTCGCAGAAGGTTGCGACCGCGGTAAAACAACTGTCGCTACCGGCCATGGAGCGTACTACGGCCGGTAGCGAGAGATCCACTCCGATGACTGCAGTGAGGGCCCGACGCTGCGCCGCCCATGCGGGGCAGACCGCCAGCGTGTGCTGGGCCGAGTCCTCACTGCAGTCGCAGTGGTGGCAGGCGGGACTCAGTTCCCTCCTAGCGACCGTGTGCAGGTACCTTCCGAAGCAACCGTGCCCGGAAAGCACCTGCGTCAGTCGGAAGGAAAGGGTCCCGTGCTGCCGCCCTGCCCACTCGGCGATGACCGGCTGGAGAGCCTCCACGGCGGCGAAGCCAGCGCGTGGAGTCCTCCAGCCGGAACGACCAACGAGCCATCGTGGCTCGGCGAGCGGCTTCGCGCCAACTCCGCGCACATCCTCGGGCGGAGGGGCGAAATACCGCTCTCCGCCCGGAAGTCAGCCACTCGCCGGATAAACTTCGGCGAGCAACTTCCGCCTCCAAATCCCACGGGGGAGTTCCGGCCAATGCGCATGCCACCTCCGTCGAAACGGTGCGGTAACCGCGTATGGCTCTGACCGCCATTACCCTCTGATCGCGCCAGGAGGCGTACCCTATTCTGGGCGGTCAGAGCCGCCGCCCACACCGGTGCACCGTACAGTGCCATTGACCGGACAACCCCCGTGTACAGCCGTCTTGTCGCGACGCTGGGGTCCCACCCATATTTGGGCAAGAGTCGCCCTAGGGCAGACGCAGCGCCGACCAGCTTTGGAGCAAGCTGTCGGAAGTGCTCGTCGAAGAGCCACCTCCCGTCGAGGATCAGGCCCAGATATTTCATCTGGGCCCGAACCTGGTACGAGGACCGAGTTGACCACGATGGAGGCGCCAGGGGTGGGGACCACGACGGGGGCCCATGGAATAGCAGGGCCTCCGTCTTTATCTAGGGCCACCCGTAAGCCCAGCGCCTCAATGCGCCCGACCACCAGGGAGACTCCCCCTGTGGCAAGGCGCGCCGCCTCTTGGAAGTTTGGCCCCCCGGGCTGTCCACGAGGGTATCGTCCTGCGTACAGATTAGATCCCAGCCCCGGGGGAGGAAATCGGCGCGAAGGGGCCCAGTCGTACCCTATGTTCCACAGAGGAGGGGGTTCCAAGAACAAGGACCCCTGTGGAACACCGCACGACATTGGGCCGACACCTCAGATTACCTTCTCGGTCCTCGTACACGACGGTACGCTCCTCTAAATAGGTCTGCCACCAGCCGCCTCAGGTACTTTGGCACCCCATGATAGTGGAGTGCTTCCCTGATGCAGCTGAATGGCAGACTATTGAATGCGTTGGCGATGTCCAATGACACCGCCAACAGCACGCCGCCACAGCTCACAGCCTCTTCGGTCACGGCCCTCAGGCGTAACACAGCGTCGACTGTCGAACGCCCGCCCGAAAACCAAATTGGGCGTCCGACAGATCGGGGCCCACCTCGCAAAGGTGCCGGACGATGCGGGCAGAAAGAACCCTCTCAAACAATTTGCCCGCCTCGTCCAGCAGCACGATGGGCCTATAGGCCGCGACCCGAATCGGCAGGCCGTCCCGGCTTCCTCAATAAGGACCAGCTTCCCGCTCTTCCAGCACTCAGGGAAGCGTCCCGACGCCAAGCTAGCGTCGAACACCTCCCCGAGGCGGGTCTGCCTAAGTCGGTTGAGGGCCAGGGCCAAGCACTTCGGGCCGGTACCCCGTCTGGCCCAGGGGCGGTGTTCTTGGAACGGATCCGTTAGAACAGCCGCCCCTCCTGTCCGAATCCCGTAACGGGCGGAAACATTGTCCTCCCCGGTGCTCCCCGTCGTCTCCGGCCAGGGGAGGTCCATCGACGGGTGGGAGTGTGTTCCGCCCGTTGGTGGGAAAAGGGCCCTCAAGCCACTTCTCGCAGGAAGCTGGGCTGGAGAGTCTCCGGTAAGGGTGTGGGATGCCTTCGACGCGCGGAGCTTTTGTCGCACCGCGCGGTAAGGGCGACCCCAGGGGTCACGATTAAGACCCTCCAGGCATCTCCTGTCTTTTTTCCTCTTTGGCGCGGCTAATGGCCAGTCTTCAGAGTTTTCCCGCGCCGTTCGGTACTCCTCATGAAGCCGGTCCCTCCTCACCGTCTCCACGGTGACGCCGCCGACACTGCGCAGTGTGTAGGACCTCCGGTGCACGTGTACAGGCCGCACGGAGGGTCCGCCAGCCTCCTGGGACCACCAGTAAAACCTCCTTCCTTGGAGGCCGACGACCTCGAATGCGGGGCATGGCCGGCATCGCAGATATGCGTAAGTCCGCATCGCGTAAAGCGACCAGACCGCCCACGTCAACCTCCTCGGTCCGGAGCCTGCGGAGACAGGCGCACGAGGGAATTATGGGCTGCGCTCCTTCTAGTAGGTCCCGGTTCAGTCTGGCAACAGCCCACCGGCGGAAAGCGGGATAAACGCCGCTGCCGATGTGTGACCCCTACTGGAGTCCTGGTCCGGGAGAGCTCAAATCGGATATAGAGATGATCCGTAGAGCGTCTCAACCTCTTCCAGGGACACTCCAGTTCCTGTACTCGTGTGCGGCGAGGCAGGGGTAGCGACGAAAGGTCGCACTGATCGACCCCCCCTGCTGTCGCACGCACGTGGGTTGGTGGAGCCTCTGTTTAGAAGACAGAGGGCCCACCGAGGGGGCCGTGCCCACTCCTCTACTGCCTCGCCCCATTGCGTCAGTTCCTGGGGGAACCCCACGCAATGGACTTTGGAGTTGAAGTCCCCCAGCACAAGGTGACGTGCCCCAGAAGCTAGTCCGCCGTATCGAGGTCTCCAAGGCTGTTAGGAAAACCTCGGTGAATGTCGTTCAAAACTTCCGGTTGGGGGAGAGAATAAACACCATATATGGTGATCCCCCCCCACCCGACGGCAACATATCCAGTGCCCTTGTCTCTTCGCGACAAGGGCGGGGAAATGAGCCGTCGTGGAACCGACGACTGCCACGGAAGGCCGTCCACAGTCGACCCATCCAGTTTGGACGGGGAAGGGACAGAATAGGGCTTCCGCGACTACGGCAAACACCTATCGGACCAACTGTGCCATGGTTAGTGCAGGAAGAGATCCTGCGCCGCGCCACAGTGGTGATTCAGGTTCGTCTGGACCAGGAGGTTGGTGACTTGGATTCCATTACTGGATCGTCTCTACGAGACCTCCTCCATTGGGCGACGACGACGACGCACGTACTACATCAGAGGCAGCCTGGGTCGACTGGCTAGCCCCTGACGTCTGCCCGAGAACTGCGGGGAGGCTTGCAGCCTCTCTGCCCCATCTGGTGATTGGCGGGCTTATTGCCCGCCGCACACACTGGGCAGTGAGGGGGCGGCAGAGCATTCTGCCGCCTTATGCCCCGGTTGACCGCAGCGGAAACACAGTCCGCCGCAGTCAAAACAGCTGTCGCACTTGACGCGCGGGTGTGTCCCGATGCTAGGCATTTTGTAGCACCTCATCGGTCTCGCCGCCAGGACTGTGATTCCTGGCGGCTCACGAAACTCGACGAGCAGCCTGCCGGCGTCCGGCCAATACTTTGCCGACGCTACGGGACGAGCTGACCCACACGGCGCCAAGCCCTCCTGACCGGGGCGGATGGTGCCGACCCTGACGTTGTCCGCGCTGCACCCCGTCTTCTCCCGGCTTACTCCCGGTTACAGCGCGGATATCTTCGGCCTGTTACGGAGTCGTCCAGGCCCGAGATGCGCAGCCTGCTGCGCACGTTATTATGCCCTGGCGATCTTTGACACCATCCGTAGCTGTGAAAGATAGTCCCCCGCAGCTTCTCGGCAAACGTGTCCGCCGTCTTTGCGCCTTCAGCCCCAAGGGAACGCGAGGACTTCGAGCTCCCGTCTGGGGCTAGGCAGCAATCCTGACCCCTACCGATTCCAAAATCATGTTGGCGAGGCTGTCCCGGGCCTTTTTGAAGAAACGGCCGCGTAGGACAGCCCCCGTCCCGCGCGCCTCCGGGGACACGGTCACCACTACAGCCGCGGTTTTTGGGCGGCTGCAGCTTCCGCGGCCTCTTTGTGGAGGCCGTTGCCACCGGTGGCGAAGGCTGGGCTTGGGCTGCTTTTTTGGCAGCCTTTTTGGCCCGCCTTCGGGACTTCTTGGAGCCCCTCGCCTCCTGCCAACCCTCGTTGGAGGGGGCAGGTGCGGAGGGGCCCGGCAGGGGTGTCGGAGTGGGGAGCGGAGGGAATGCCGCTCCGCTCCTCGGCGCTGTTCTAGGCCCCGTCTTGGCCAGCGCCTGGGGATGCGCCCTGGCCGGCGCCTTAGCCGGTGCCTTGGCCGGCGCCTGGGCCGGTGCCTTGGCCCCCCTCCTCGGCTTTTGTGGAGCCGATGGAGTGGGGGCAGACGCCGCCGCCGCGTAAGAAACGCGGCCTCCCACAACGGGGAGCGCGGTCGGAGCGGCGGCCTTAGGCCGCTGTGCCGACGCGAGCGGGGGGCGCATAATCGGCGCAGGAGGCAATCTCGCCTCCAGGCCAGCCAGGCGTCCGTCCAGCATATTCCCAACTGCGATGAGGATTTCTCGCAGTTGGGAGTCAAATGCCCCTGAGTTGGTGGTAGGGGCAGGCTGGGACGCGGACGGGGCTTCCCGCTCGGGGAGGTTCGCCTGGAAGCGGGCGAACTGAGCGCTCAGCTCGTTCACCCGCTCCGTCAGCTTCTCGTTGGCCACCTGCAGGCGAGAGACGTCGCCCGCTAGGCCCTCCACGACCTCCGACAAAGCGGAGGAGGAGTCCTTAAGGGCCCTCACAAACGAGCCCTTAAGGTTCACGGATTTGGTGGCCTACCTTGTTGATGACGGCCACCGCCGCTTTCGCCCCTCTCCTGCACGGACCCGGGAGCCTGGGGGGCATTTCCCCCCCACCGGCTCCCGAACCTTGAGCAGGAGATCCGCGATCTCCTCCTCCGCTACGGCCTCGCCGTCCACTCGTACGCTCCTGTAGGACTCCGCGTTTGAGAACGCGGAGCCTGTATGGGTCGAGACCGAGGCCGAGGCCGGTTTACCGCGCCCTCCCTCGGCGGCTGCTTGCCACCTTTGTTGGCATCATTTCGCCGGACGTGTCGGTCCCCTCCTCCCTGGAGCGTCCGCGTTTCCTGCTGTCGCTTCGTTCCGCCTCCATGGCCTCCGCGCCATCCGACCGAAGCGGCGGATCCGGAACGCAGCCGATCCGATGCTCTTCGGCTCCCAGTGATCAGAGTCAGACTGACCTCTGGGAGCCCCATCGAGATAGGCGTTCCTGACACCATCTCACCCTCAGTGGACGACCCATCCGCTCCACTGTTTTGCTTCTCCTTCCTTCCTTCGTTTTTCTTCGTTTTCCGTTAGGCTTGCCTTCTGTTGTTGGTTATTTCCGATCGTTTTTTGTTGTTTTTTTAGGTTTTGAACAGTATCCATATTAAATCCCACGAGTGGGGGAGAACTAGAGGTCCACCCGGGCAGAGATCCCCCATTACCCGGGCAAGCGTAAGTTTTTAACCCAACCGAGGGGTCCGCAGGTACCTCGGCTTGGAGTGCGCTCGCGACTGAACTTCCCATCAGCCATGCAATCCCCTGGCCACGCACCAGAACACGGGATTCGGGGAATTTTTTAGAGAGGTTATCTTCCTCGCGGTCCGGGCGGTTAAGCCAAGACCCTCGCCCCCGATCAGAGCCGCGAGACTTAACCACAGCGCTCTTCTCGGGATTACGATATGCCGACGGTTGACAGGGAGACTACGTCCCCCTGCCTGCTCGGTGGTAGTGTGAGTACACGCCGAGCCCGTCCTCCTTTCTCCCACCGCTATCAGCGGAGAAACTGTGGCCCCTACAGGGCCCCGCCATCAGGTTTTTTACCGAGGTTTCCTCCTCCATGCTCCGAAGAGCGAAGAGCCAGCAGGGCAACCGGCAGACACGCCCACCCTGCTGGACCAGGCCTTGCCCGAGAGCCGATGAACGGCTGCCTCTTCTGCTAGAATATTGGCCGCTGGCGATAATCCTCTCCTCCAAGAGGACAAGGAGGAAACAGTACCATCGCCAGCGTTTCCAGGGTGCACCACGAGGAGGTTTTCTAGCCCAGCACCCCGACAAACCCTATACCAACCCGTCTGGCCAGCATGGTATAGTAGGCCAAAACCTCCATTCAGAAGAGAGGCCTGTGTCCAGCAGTGGACTATCATAGGCTGTTGATGTTGATATGATGATGTGAGGGGTACTAGCGTAAATTTATTTTCGGGCGGGTACAAGCCAGTATATAATACGACAATGTTTAACCATTTCTTAGAGCAGTCATCAGTTTAGCTGTTCATATCATCAAGTGCTCATTGTTCATTGATCTGCCGTGACCGTGCCGATATCCTGATGAAACCGGCCATTTCATAAAATGAGCATATTTAAAAAAGCGGTCGGAAAGTGAAAAGGCAGTAAAAAATAAGACACATTACAGTTCAGTTGTTCTCTGCACGTGGTATATTATCATTTCGTAGAAAAAGATAAATTACAGTCACACGACGTTATGCACCAGTATATAAAATAATATAATCACCATATTGAACGACCTCAAATAATTTCAACAATGTGGAATGCAATAATATGGTATTCAATATTTAAATTGTATTCACCAAATTATGCTGAAGAGTACATTATAATTACCACACTCAGAAACAAAATGGTCATTTAAGTTAGTATTACTTTTATTGAGTCACATAAAACGAAATATACTGCAATACATTAAAAAAAACATAGAAAATGTTGAGGTGAGCAATTTTCCCTAGGTGTCTTTTAAACGGAGGTAAATATTCGATGGTCGATGTACACTTGCTTTAATTATATTTATTAGCTTCATATATAGCCCGCAGCACCCTGTATATATATATATGGCTATAATTTGTTTCTGCCCGGTTTAACTTCTTAGAAAAGAAAGAAGACACGCTTCTGCGTAAGCTTCAGTATAGAATCGAATACATCGAGTACGAGTTTATTTCACATTAACTGAATTGTCCTTAAATCTTAACCAATCGCAACGCTCCCCGTTGAGAGCGAGTTGATGTGGAATAGACTCGCACTAGGCCCTGAAATGCGTCAGTGTGAATTAGAAGTACACCGACCATAGACCACTACACTCCGCTATTTAGATCAACACTTATATTGTTTTAGTACACAAATAAACATACTTAACATATTATTTTTTCTGTAAAAACATACATATCTTATAACGCCTCTGAGTGCGGCATATCATTTTATTGTCGAAGAAATTTCAATACAAAATTCTATAATAGTTATAGCCAAGATGTATATATTTTTATATAAACTTGATTAATATATCACCTTATCAACTAGAATTTAAGTTTCATTAAGAAAATAAGAATTTTAAAAAGAAAACATTGATTTAAAACTATTTGAGATAGACCTTTTTTTTTTAAATTAAGTAGTACTATAACACAATAAAACTTCGACATACAATTCAGTGCCATGATTACATACAATTTTATTTTTTTAGAAATTCCCAACAGTCGGCATTGACGCAGCCGTTACAGGTCCTAAACACCATTACCACGAAACTGCAGAATGCTGATATTAAGTAGACAATAAAAAAAAAAGAACATTATATTATGGTTTCATAATAAAAATAATTTAGTTAGATTTATACTAAGAAAAAAGGGCATCCTGCAAATTTTAATTAGTGACATGGCTCTAGGCGTCATTTCCTTTGGTTTGTAAATAAAATTAATGTATTTATTAATAATAAAATATTAAATTGCACTCTTTACTTCTATTCAACTGATAATGCTTCTAATGGAGAACGCCCACATTCGAATTTATAAATATTACAGAACTGTATACATATATTATATTAACATAATGTGCACTCGAAAGCGGGTATTTTATAATTTCAATTAATTACACATCTAGTGACTTTTATATTCGACAAAACATTGCTAGTGTGGGGACAATACTGTCGATTTATAACTAAATAAAAATGGTCATTTATTAAAGCGAGTACACTATTTTACGTTATTATTTGTTTTAATAAAATGAAGGAGAACATTTAAAATATCAAAATAACTGACATTTTAATAAATCAATTATTTATTTAAATATCAATTCATGAATACGAATCCACATTTGTGTGCGAGATGTCAAAACGCAGGTTGGGAAATAAAATAGTATGTCCGCTTCTTAAAGTGTTATATTTTCACAATTTTATACATAATTCACATGCATTGTTAAAGTTATGTACAGTATTCACCTAATCAACAATATTATCCTCACACCTGTCACTTTCAATCTTATTTCTTTAGCTAACAATATGAGATAAGTATATTTATAATATATAACGCTAACATTATCCAGGAATCTAAATACTCTAACTTGAAACTACATCTAAAGTATAGTAACGGAAAGATGTGAGAACATATTACATAATATGTTCAAGTTCGTCTTGATCTACGTCAGAGGCGAGGATTATTGTCTTCTGGGATAACTATTGAGGATCTCCTTTAAAACAAAAATCTGTTTTCCTTTTATTATTAATATCATATTAACCGTTTCCCAGGCCGCGCTTTCTTATAAAACGATACTGAATTAATTGATATGTAAGTGTTTCAGTTATATCTACAATACAATACACTATTATGTGACAGTGGATATCAGAATATGGGTAAGAAACAATTTAGGTATTTAAATGTGCAAAAACAAAATGTTAAATATTCTCTTTTATCTGATATAAGAAAGGTGTTAGAAAACTTTTTTTTTGGACATTTTGAAAGGCAAAAAATAGGAATAAACCAGATAGAACAGAACAAAGATCTAACAGTGACTATATTTTAGATGTGTGTACACAGCCTAATGTGACGACATTATCTTTCACATATTTAAATAGGCTATACATTTTAATTAGATACTCGCAGTAAATTATTATAATGAACATAACGTCAGCTTGGCACCATTTTAAAACAATTCAAACTGAACGCAAGCCAATTGACACTGTGACAAGATAATTTATCACATTAATTGTTTTAGAGAGTGCATAACTCAAGCTAGTACCACGACTTAAACGAGATTGAAATTGCTTTATTTACAATGATATACGTATGAAAATCGATACTTTGAATCATTATAGGCTGTTAATGATGATGAACGCATTTGATAGACACAAATATGTGACTATCGAAAAATCGCCTTTTTTTATACAAATAATATCCTTAATTAAGTAAACAAATATGTTCTACTCGTAGAATGTTCTGTCATAATGATATCCTAACAGTGGTCGCCATTTTGCTCTATAGGAAGCCACTCTGGTTTTTATGACAAGTTTTTTTTTAATTTTCATAGATAAATTGTTATCGACAATTACACTTGAATATTTGTTTGAAACTTATTACAGATAAAACAATCATCAATCTCATTGTAATTAAGTAATACAATTTAATAAGACAACCCCTTCAATTGAGCTAATAATATTAATAAAAGCTGCTGAGCTAGCTGAACTAAAATTTTTTAGTCCGTGATGTCTAACGCACAAACTATGCAATACTTTTTGTTGAAAGACTTAAAATGTCTACAATTAACGTATATTCATTGTAATAAAGTATTCTGACTTCATTATAGCCGCAACTTACATGGTTAATATACAAGACAATCTGTTTGCAATATGTCTGTAAGGCGCAGATTGTAAACACACATATAATACATATTTGTACAAAGAAATATGCTTTATAATAAAAATATTAGGAGCATACAATAGTAGATTACGTAGATCAAGCATAAATTACTAGATTTTTCTTTAATTTATCATTACCTCGGACAACCAGATCAGAAAATTAAAATTTTCTTTTTATTTGTATTTACAAGCTTGTGCTGAATAAAAAAACAATATAGCAGTTTCCTAAAATGATTTTTATATTTCAACAGTCCTGATGAAATGAATTATGACTTGATGACATGATTTTTTTAGTATTTTATATTTTTTTACTTTTTATACCAAATATTAAAAGTATGGCAACAGGTAAGTATGACATAACAATAGACAAAAACATAGCGATTTGAAAGTCAAACAAAATAAAAAGGTATGACGTCACCCTTTGGTGTTATGTAATCATTCGCTTCCAATGGAAATTTGATGACTATAAGACAATTAGGTAGTGCATGATGTGCTTCCTTATAAGAAATTATTACACTATAGGTTACATGTCTATTGAATGCATCTAATATCTTTGTATCAGTGTATACAATTTCTGGTAAGCCAAAAAATGAAAAATAACCCCCATTATATTGAAATATTTTAGATTTTTTCTCCAAGAAAAATGTTTAATTTTGAGCATAGGAAACTACTCATAAACAACAAGCCCAAGGCCACGCCCACTGATGATGTTCTGGGCATATAGAAGAAATATTACGAATAATTTAGGCTCTTAAAATTGACAGTAACTTTACAATTAGGGGAATGTTTTGACAAGCGTGTCAAAAAACGCGTCGCATATGAAACTGATTGGTTTTATCAGGGTATCGAAGCACAGCACCAGGGACTTCCTTTCTAGGGTACACCTGGTTCCCCGGCTATTAGTACCCGAGACGACGTGCGGTTTTAGTCGGTTCGAGTCCGACATGCCACCGATAGGTGGTATCCGAGGGGATTTCCGCACGGAAAAAAAAAGGGTATCGAAGCACTCTTTCAAATCACAATGTGTCACAAGCAGTACCATTTACCCTTGCTACAATAGGATAGATTCCTAGGTTTAAAATAAATTATTTCGCATTCATCATTTAATATAACAACTTAAAGTACAGCCTGAACTGTCCTCCATTATCAATTTAATGTTACCATTGATTTAATTCCTTCACATTTACTATAAATGATTTGTATATATCCAGACATAGTATTTCATATAAAAATACTGATTTCACTTGACAGACATGTACCCTTTTGTTGGTACTAAATAAATCTTTGTTTTTAAGCTTTCGCATGTACACATATTATGTATAAACCGGGACTTAATAACAATTATATAATACCTTTCTGGTTTACCCAACAATTTGACCTAATTAAACCAATCTTGGTCAAGAGTAGTCTATGGATCAATTTTTGGAACGAAGTTCCTTATCGCGCGTTACACGCTCTGAGCAGATGGGATGGACACCGAAAAATGTGTAACAAGACCTTTTTCCGACATTGTAATTAGTGCGTCAACACTCACAGCTTTTCCATATTTCATATATACAGCAAACGTCTACATATAAGCGAAAAGAACTTCGTTCACATGGAACTCGAGAGACACAAATATCTTACCGCTTCTTGAGTGCCCCCTCTCTGAGGGGGGGGGGGGTCAGTGCCGATTTACACATGCAATATGTATAAAAATGTTTTTATTATATTATTAATGTTCAATTATAAAGCTTATATTTATAATTTAAATTAATATCTGATTCAAACTCGGTTCAGCTGCATTTATTCTCATCTTACCTAAAAGGTAAGTTAGTAAAGGTTAGTTAGGAAATAGTGTATATATTTGCTTAAATTTTAGTCATCCCAGTATAGTAGAATCCTCCAGAATGCAGAAGAATGCTACAGAATACTAAGTTTAACATAAACACTGCATGTGAAATTTTTATAAGATTATTATAAGCATAAATTGCTTATAATAATCTTTGCGGTATAGCCAAACCGGTCCACCGGTTGACTATCAAGTTACGCCACTTATAAAAGAATAGAACTCATGTATATTTAAGCAAATATATTTTAAGAATTGAAATCACACCTACCCCCTCAGATATAGCTGTTAATGTTACAGTTCTATTTTACTACAAATCGCCTTACCAATATTCATTGACATACCAGATAAAATTTAAAAAAAAATCCAATTCATTCTCATGCTTTCCGACCATCAGACTGCTGATAAACTATCGAATCTTGCAACCGAAAATAATTTAATTTAATACAATTTTAACTATATATTATAAGCATTGGTCTCATTATAACATTATTTGAATAAATTGCATTATTTGCGCTAGAGACACAGTGAAATATAATGGCTATATAAATATTTTATCTATAACCTCTATGTCTAGAATTAAAAAAAAACTATATAATGTTCTTTTAAGAGAGACACATCGCAAATAGTTAGTCCTTTCCAATATTCTATCTATTTATGGTCAGATAACCTATTTTATTGATTTGTTAAATAGAATATTAGAGAGGGTACATGTCGATTTGCACAGCAAAACAATACGGCGATGCGCAAACGAAACTGCGCCTTAAGTGCAAAAGATGTCTTGTAAATAGAGTAGAGAATGGTGTGCGATTAGCGCGAGCTGCCAGACTTACTGTGCGCGATGAGCCATTGTAGCGTGATGTCTATATTGTCCTTCTCTTTGCACGAAATTGAATAGCAGCAGATCTCACGGTCTTGGATAGCCGATAGGTTCCTGGAAATTTATTACATTAAAAGTTTAATTATAAAAACAACTAGCTGATCCGGCAAACGTTGTTTTGCCATATACATTATTTCTAAATATTGAAATATTGCAAAAAAAAAATTAGGGGTGGGTCACTCTTGTCAAAAATAGATGTTGGCCGATTCTCAGACCTACCCGATATGCACACAAAATTTCATAAAAATCGGTCTAGCCCTTTCGGAGGAGTATGGTAACGAACATTGTGACACGAGAAGATAATGTAGTAATAATAATATTTGTCAGAAAGCGTACTTTTGATAAGTAGGCTTTCTAACAAATAGATAGATTACATATATATATATATATATACACAATAGATTTTTGTCTTATGATTAGTTACTGGGTTTATTCTTATAGAAGGTAATAGATTCAATATCACGCTATGACTGTTCGGAGGGAAACAGTATCCGGCTAATTCCAGTTACAGATATGAGACCCAGACCTGCACGACTTATTGCTTAAATCCTCTTAAATCCGTGTATATATATATACTCTCTTAACATTCTCCCATCATTTCTACCTTACATCTCAATCTCTCAAAACTGCACGCATGTATAACTCCCCCCCCCCCCACCCCTGTTCAAGTCGTGGATGTCCTAAGAGCCGACTAAAGGAGCAAAGTACCAACGACTAAGGGAAGAGGACCACAGCTTTGCAAATAGAAGGAAAGCCTGATACAAACGTGGTATAGTATGCCAAAACCTCCTTTCTAAGGAGAGGTCTGTGTCCAACAGTGGACTATTAAAGACTGTCAATGGGATGTGTGATGAAGTATAACTTACATCCGCTCAATAAGGCCGTGTTCATCGAGCGCGTGCGGCAGGTCGCGTTTGTTGCCCAGCACCAGAACAGGAATGCCGGTGAGCTGTTGCTTCTCCAGTAGGCTGTGCAACTCGTTGCGCGACGCCTCGATTTTGTCGGGGTCCGCGGCGTCCACCATGTAACTATGCAAATGTTACCATCCAATGAAAAACTTTAATGATAACATGTTGGTATATATTGTACAGCTATTTCTAGACCAACAACAAATATAACTTTAATAAATAACTTTAAAGAAAATAGTACCGAGTTCAATTCGCCTAACTCCATCCATTATAGTAAGCGGTATTCTTTATCTCTTAACTTTTTATTATTCTCTAATAGGTTTAAGGTGAAATATTGTTCCAAATTTAAATAGGTATTTAAGTACAACCAATACAACTGAGAAAATAATTATTCAGTGGCTGGTCGATTAGTGACCAAAACTGCAGTTCAATATCTAAATTCTTCAATTTTATTTTTTTCATAATTTATGTTTTTATCTGTAGCTAAGCAAACAAAATGATGATCGTGCACATCACTGAATTATTCGTCCTGTGTGTCCCGATCCACGACCTCTAGTTTAGCAATCAAGATAGGAAACCACTAGACCAACAAGTTTGAAGATCCTCTATTTTTTCATTTTTTTTCATCAGTCGGTCAGTTTATTTATTTATTATTTATTTTTTATTTAAATAATTATTATACAGAAATAAGTAAAAAAATATAATACATACACAATAGCATTGACGCCTCGGCAGTATCTCTCCCACATAGAACGGAATCTTGGCTGTCCACCGATATCCCAGACCTAAAAGTATGATATAGTCATATCAGATATAGAACATAACACGTTGAAGGGCAGTTACGTCCTCAGCATATTTACAACGAAAGGATTGGTCCATGAAGTGACCATAGACATTTAGATTCTATTTGTAACCTCATGCTACCGCCGCCCACTAACTCCGCCGCTGCTAACCTCACCGACTCAGTGAAAAGCGTCAGAACTAATGCTTAACATTGGTTTTCTGTGAGGGCGTGGTATGTATCACTCTTGCTGAGCCGGCCGAAGCATGGCTCTCTGACAGTGTAGAACCGAAGCCGAACGAAACGTCTTGGTCCCTTCACTTGGCCAACGAGTGAGCAGGGTAAACATGGGTCGCAGCTAGCACAAACGGTATTGGCAGAACTGAGACAGTGAATTCAAGTCTTGAACTCTACCAAGCCACTGCTAAAAGTAGTCTAAATAATCTGATAAAAAGCAGGTATATTCTTTTATATTCATATTTTCCGAAATTCTTACTTATTATAATATTAACTTTATGAGTTTATTTACCTTAATAGTGACATTTCCTTTGGTGATTTTGCGCATATTGAAGCCCACGGTAGGAATCATGTCTTCGCTAAACTGACCTGACTGTGAACAAAAATTGTTTGTAAATAACACCTTAATTTTAGAAAGTCAATTCTTTGGGTATTTTCTTGAGTATAAGTCTTTAAGTATTGACTAGTTTGCTTTCTAGGTCAAATTAGATGATGCAATTAGATTCTTTGAAGCTTAACCAACAGACATCTTCACATTCTGGACATCAGAATCCAAACATCTATGAATGGAATACTTACGCAAATAAAGATCATAGTTGCAAACTTGTTTGGTCTATGACATCCATTTGTTTGCTTACGTCATAGTTCTATATTCAATATACAGATAAATACAAAATTGTATCAATCCTGTTTCCCGCTAGTGAAATAGATAATATACTAATCAGTAATGCCCTTGGTTTAATAGCTAATGTCTCAAACATTAAATGACCGTTTTAAATACAGCTTTAATATAACACTATGTGCCTTGTCAAACTATAATAGATTTAGTACGACACCTGGATACTTTTGTTACATAGAAATTTGAATAATTGTCCTATTAAGGCAATTATGTGTAGCAGCTTTGGCCGAAGGACAACGAAAGCAGTAATATCTCTTTTCTTATTCAAACATTTATGCTTTCAGCTTACGTGCGACGCGTGCGACGTGAAGACGCGTGAAAGACTTGACCTGTCCGTAGCATGTAGCGTCCATCCATCCATTAAAAATTCAGCAAAAGCGAACCTGTACTAATTTGGTCTGGCTGATTTTTCCCAAGCGGTGGATATCTGACACAAATCTTCCATTCATGAATATTTTATATATTGTACCATGATGTAGTTAATCTATTTTATTCGTTGATTTAAGTTGTCATAAGACTAGACGCGATAGAGCAGGGCAGAGCTAGAATCTACTAATAATTGTTACTCTCACTTATAGACGACGCTCTGAGCGATCGTGACGAACCGACAGTTTTACAAAAGAAAAAAACAATTTACGTTACGTGCCGAGTCAAGAACCCAGCACAACTAGTAAAAAATGCATCTAAATTTTGTTTAGATAAAATGTAAAAAAACGTTATCTAAGGTTGTATTTCACACACTTTAACACTGTAATGCTTTTTAGGAATCTTAATTGGCGTGTGGTCTAGTGGTTAGCGAACCTGACTGCTAACCTAGAATCAGCTAAGGAATCCAAGGCCAGAATAGAATCCACAGTTTCGATTCCTATTCCTTGTCTGGGTTTAATTTATTTATAATATGTATATATTTACTACTGCAGTGGTTTAAGCGGTCACCTCACCACTTCTTACACTTTTTGTAATCCACAAATCGTTGTTCTGAGTTTGGGTGTTCATTGTATCTGTTTGATGTATGTTTGTAAAGTCCCCAGCGCCAAGAAAATGACCGAGATCCAAGACTAAGCCAGGAACTGGAGCCGGAGTTTTCTGACAAGACCTAAATATGAACATATCACTAGCGTTAGGCCAACACAGTTCCATATTTAAATGCGAATGTGTCGCAATAACTACGCCGCCACAACGGACATATCAAAGGGTAGTAAGGTCTATAACATCCGAATACTATCCGACAGCATGGGCGTCCTAAAGGCATAAAGGGCAGCACAATGACCTCTGGTATTGTCTTCGAATGCCATCAAGCATTGGAGCAGCTTGCCACATTAAATGGGGTATTGCTCCAATGGAGTAAAGGGCACAGTAACTCAATAAGTTGGCAAGGAGGGGATCGGCAACCCCGGCTACCGGCCCAGCCATACTCCTGCCACTACCGTTCAACCAACTACGATTCCAGGCCAGGCAACGGACTTGTGAGGCTGCAGACAGTCCAAACTGGTGCTGACTGAAGTCACACCATGACTCAATTGCTAGACTAGCTAGACTATAAATCCGAATAGTTGTAGGAACCAAAACAGGACACCTAGCCCTGAACCGACGACTATTCACCATTAATACGACGGCCAGTCCTCTTTGCAGAGGATGTTTGAATGCAGAAGCAACGGCCGCCCACGTAATCCTGAAATGCGAGGGAGTGGCCACACAACGGCCAAATATCATTCCTGATACAAAACGCTCTTAGAAGCCTGTGAACGCCCCAAGAAACTTATGCGCTTCTGGAAGAAGCTTGGTTGGCTCACCTAGCCAGCCTGTCCTCGACGCATAAAGGACCACTCTTGAGTCTAAATGCGGAAACTTGAGCCCACAACCAATACCATGTCCCCAGAAACACAGAATATATTCCTAGCGTTCAAGTCGGGATTTTAGTGAATTTATGCTAAGTAAAATTACTTAGTAACTTTAAGATTATTTTTTCTTGTGTGTTATCTTTTGTATTTGTTATTCTTATAGTTTGGATTTGTAAATAATAAAGACAGACTCGAGATAGCACATATATAAACCTTGTTGGTCTTTTAGTTGCTATTATTGTATTAGTCACTGTAATTATTTTTTGTAAACAATAAAAAAAGTGGGTAAAATGTAGGTGTTTATTTATATCTTTATTGTATACAGTTAACACATAAATAAAGATTAGTTACACATATGTAGATGTAACAATCGGAGGTCTTATCGCTCACGGCGATCTCTTACAGACAAGCTTAATACGGATATTAGAAATTTTAAATTATTACGCCTCAGTTTACCCCCTCTCTTTGGGGATAACGGACGTGAGTGTATGTGATGTATGTATGAGTGGAAAGCAATTTTTATAATCTTCATATCTCATCTCTTCTTTTTTCTTTACAGTTGGTATGCGTTATTGGAATTGAAAACCACAATTAAGGCAAGTAATTAAAATTGTATTACCATACATTGAAAAAGAATATGTATTTTTGTTATTGCCGGTACTTCTTCATACTACATAATTGGAAAGCAAATAGCTGAAGAGAGAAGAACAACTGAATTATTTTAACAAACTTAAACTCCTGATATTTAAAAATATATTTATAATTGGATTAATTAAAACATATTACTTTAATTTGATTTGATTTTAACTGAGCCAGCAGTTTGCATATTTGTTGGCCACCTTGATATTAGAAAATATAATATTTTAAATTCATTTTAACATTTAATTTAATTAATATTCAATTGTGGATTTCTATTTGAAGCACACATTGTTAAAGATTGAGAATATATATACTGGTATCTTAAAGCTATTCATACATTAGATTTAGGACTATTGAGCTTTAATTAACCACCAGTGTATTTAATTTATTGATTTTATAATAAAATGCATGTTTGTATAAATGACATGATAACAGTAATATGGTATATAATATATGCTGCAAATTCTAGCCTTGGTTACCAAACATGAAGGTTTATTGTAACCAAAATCCACCAATGCCAGATTAATTTATAAAATGAGTTTGTGCATGTATGTGTGATGCTCTAACTAATATATTTATTTATAAACACTTTTAAAATATTGTTGTGCTAGCTTTTGCATGCGGCTCCACCCGCATGCATGTCGGTTATCATCATAAAAGTAGCCTATTTCCTTCCTCAAGAATCAAACTATGTCCATACAAAATTTCATCTAAATGGGTTTCCCCATACAAACTTTTGGACGATTTCTAGCATAAAAATGTATCCTATGTCCTTTCCCAGGACTCAAACAATGTCTATACCAAAATTAATGTAAATCGGTTCAGTGGTTTCAGCATAAGAGGTAACAAACGGACACACTTTTGCATTTACAATATTAGTATGAATATGGTAGTACTATACAAATTATAATAGCATTATTATAGGGTATTTTATATAGTTCTATTTAGACCTAAATGAAGCAGAGCTGCCTTTTTAGGTAAGCTTATGTAAAAACATACATTTTAGACACAGAAACACCAAGAACAATGCAAATTGACATCATACATAGGAATATTTGGTCTGAGCAGTCAAATACACTACTGTAGCCACATACTGAGTTGTGATGATGAATACATTTCACTCTCAGAACGTTTTGGTTCTGAGAGTTCTGGTGCTGGTTTTACACACCTTAGACCACACCCATTGCAATTGTGTACCAACAGTCAGCAATAATTATTTCTTTGGAAAGAAAGAAAGAAAAATTCTAAAGACTTCTTTGAATCTCATTGAACTTGAGAGGGGCCTGTGTTCAGCAGAGGATGTCTTTGGGCTGAGAAGAAGAAGAAATATCAGTTTTTATTGGTGGAGTTTACTTTGAAATTATATGTGCCGTCAAACTCAAAATAGATTTAGGATACACATACAGCAATTTTCATTATATGTTTGTACATGTCCAATTTAAACATTATATATATTTCATAGCAAAACCCATACTAGGAGAAACTAGAAAAAATGAAAAGTGGCATAATTATCTAATCTCTTGACAATAAAAGTTGTCAACAAAAAGACACATAGTAGAATGTTCTTATTTACTATTCTAAAGTTTCCTTCTCTGAAGTTAAATATGACATTAATCTGTTAGAATCTTAAAAGAATTAGAAAAATTCAGTCAGATAATGAAACCCTTTGCAGCACTAAAATTTGGATCAAAAGATTTCCAAAAGACCTTTATACCACAGAAAGTTAATTGTTATAAGTTTAAATTCTTACTTTAAGCCATTATTATGCTAATTGAATGTTACTTTCACCAAAATTTATAGTGTATGTAAATGTTCTCTAACTGTAATCCAAGACCAATGAGATCTTATAATATCCTTTGTTATGAACGACAGACATACACGTTATGTATGAACAAAAACAATGATTGAGGTGATAATACAGTGTCAAACACTTATTCATGAGAAAAGTATTCAACAAAAATATAATACATTTCAGCATACAAAAATCGATGTTTAAGTACTTTGAATCACTTATAGGTGTTATAAATCAGCCATAAGTCGAGCTCAAGCGTACAAGGAAGTTATAACACTACAAATATATTGTTTTCAGAGAATACTAACGGCAATGACGTTAACAAAAGTTGTTTTTCCCGAATACTGCAATCCAACTAGTGTCAGCTCCATCTCCTCCTTCCAAAACAAGCTTTTAATCCAATCAAGGATGCGATTGATCAAAGCAAGCATTTTCACTGATTTTAACCACTGTGTTATATGCAAAAAACGTAAAATAATGAACGCCTCTTCTGAAAATCTGCTGTACAATTTGATTGACAGATTTGGTTGCGTTTCGTTAGTACTTCACGATGACGTGTACGAGTGGTTTAAGTCTCTCGTAATGGTACCAGATTATTCTTCGTAAACTAATAAAATATTTATACTATTTAAAAAAGGGATTTTATTCCCACTGTGCATAATATAATTTATTTATTTTAACCTCATAGCATCACCTCTTTTATATTTTAAATTAGGAATAAACTAAACGTAAACGAATCTGTCAAATCCAATGTTGCCAACAACAAATCGTATTTTCCGTGGACAAAATACCATAGAGAGAACACGGGGTACAGATGCCTGTAAGTAGAAACAATACTGGCAACGAGAGTGATGGATGCCCGATATTTCCCTCTGTCTCTGTTTAGCTCTCTGTTTAGATAAGCTGCGATTGGCTACTTATTAGCCCCCCCCCCCTTTTCTATTCTACGTACTACATATTCCCCGTATGTTACCTTTAAGTTATACCTCTATGCAAAATACAAATGAGAACTAAATATTGAGATGGTGCGCCTATTTTGACAAAATTCATGAACATTTTGTCAAGCTCACCTCCATCCTATTATTATTAGTAAATGGCCCATCAATTGATGTTGGAAAGTTCTATATGTACTAATCGGCGTGAGAATTATTTATATATCGATACAGGATTAGCAGTTCGGTGTTTCTTTGTGAGTAGTATGGTGTAGTATGTTCTTGTTTTCTCTATATGTGGAAGTTGCCACAGCGGCACAGCCTCTTTGCAACTTACATTCCAAATTCCAAGTGTCTATTATCAGTTTAATTTCGTATTTTATTTTTGTCTTATTTAAGTAATTAAATTTATGCGTTTTCAGCAATAACATGTTAAACCGGAAAACTTTAAACTAAAAAATATCTAACATTTATTCTGGTATGCTTATAACCTAATTTAATTTAAAGTATTTCACCCATTTTTGTGCAAATAACTTTTAATCTGAAATCTGCAATGATGACAATGCAAGAATATATGCTTACTTTAGCTGTAACCCTCATTATTACAGTCTATTTAGACAACCATCACCACATGACCTATTGGAAGTGGAATAATATCTCAACAGTTGTGTCGATGTGACTTAATCTTGGTTTTGGTAATCAGTACCAGGAAACCTTTAAACAATGGTAATGGGAAAAATCTTGTCACAAAAATCCCTAAATTTAAATTTTATTACATTCTTTCCAACTTTAATTTACGAATTGACTGTCAATCTACGAATGCTATAAAATTTCTTCAAAATATATTACAAAACGAAGGGTTTTATTTCAGGAAATATTTTACCCTTTTTTTACGTGTGGAAACCCCCTCGAGCCGTCATCCCACCGGGGTTTACGGCGGAGGGGTGTGTCGAAATCGGACCGACTAAAACCACACGGTGTGCCACGGTGTGATCCGGTAACTGCTGTTATTAAGACATCCGGATCCCTCCAAGCGCCTGCCCGCAATGGCGCGGGCGCCACCTTCAGGTATATTCTCCATTTAGGCGACGTCTGGTACACGCGGACGTAGCCTCCTCGCGGCTGGCCGTTATGGCGGGTGGAGGAGAAAACCCGTCCCTTCCAACCGCGGGCCACACTCAGGGCGGCATGAGGCGATGGTAAGCGCGCCTCCGCCGCCCGTTTCGCCGGCGACGGATTGCGTCCGAGTTGAGGTTGTCCTCTCGGGCCCTCTCCGCCGCCTCTTTCTGCGAGATGACGTCTTCGCAGAAGGATGCGACCGCGGTGAAACATCTGTCACTACCGGCCATGGAGCGTATGACGGCCGGTAGCGAGAGATCCCCCCGATGACTGCAATGAGGAACCGGCGCTGAGGCGCCCAAGCCGGGCAAATTGCCAGCGTGTGCTGAGCCGAGTCCTCACTGGATGTGATGTGATGGGGTTGCATTGTTACGAAATAATAATAAAACGTATATTTGGACAACACGAGAACTGAAACAAAACGGTAACAATGATAGTGGCAAAAGTATTAAAACTAAGTCTTGCCCGATAAAAACTTATCATTAAATAAGGGTCTTTTAGCATTTAACAAAAATATTTAAAGTAATGAAGTAAGGTATTAAATGTATAGATAGGTGCTTAGGTAGCTTACTGTGTGTTGTGTTGTGTGTGTGTGTGGGGGGGGGGGGGGGGGGGGGGGGGTTATACGACGTGTGTGAGTGTACACGACTTTATATCACATACTCTATGCGGCGTTTCGTTAGATAGAATAAAGTGTATTAGTAGGAAACCGGATCGGTTTTTTGTCAATAATTTGAGGACAGGATGTTGTCAAACGTGCTACTGCAAACTAATTTGCTGTTTCTATTCAGGGTTATTGTTAATCGATTTCAAAAAGGAGGACGTTATCAATTTGGATGATTATACACATATATTTTTTATGAATTTTCGGGCATAACTTCGTCATATGAAAAAGAAAAAAATGAAAAAGTTTTTATTTAGAAACACAAAGAAAATAAAATAGAAGAGTGCTTAACAAGACATAAAATTAGTGTATCAGATCTTAACAGATATCACATGTATGTATAAATATGCTTAGCCAAACGTATTTACAATATGGTTTAGAGCTCCTGCACTTCACTATTTCAAACATAATACATATAAATAATAATAATAATAATATATATACATACAGGGTGTAAGGGACATCGTAACGAATACTGTAGTAGTGAATTCAGACCATGATTTTAAATCGAAAATCACTGGAATTGTCTGCTGTTACTATCCTAACTAATTATAGGAAAATAACAGTAAAACTGTCACTTTACACTTAAAGACATTATTCGTAAAAATAAAAATTTCACTTCCCTTATAATTTCGACGATTACCGTTCTTAAACAAAAAATACACTATTTCGCGTAGATTTCACATAACTAATCACGCCGTTAATTTCACTAATGAAAATATGTCAATGTTGCTGTCAAAGACTGCAACCTACCTTACCAAAGTACATAACGACACTAATCACAACCACCAGTTCCTATAATGCTGTCACTATGAGAGTTTTTTTTGCATTATATAATTAAGGCAAAGTGTCACTATAACCCGGCAATCTTGTGCGCGACCGTCCCGCGGGGTGACAGACAGTGGCGGGGGCGAAGTAGCGCGTCATTCTAGCACACGGCTACACACGAAGAGAAGCGTTTCCCTTCCCCGCTACACCACCCGCTAGCCGCTGACATCTTGAGTACCTCGTCCCCGCCACCGTCTGTCACGCCGAAGGACGGTCGCGCACGACGTTAATGGACTATAGTTGAGAGTGATAACTATATTTTGCCCAATTTCGTATAGTGATTATTTTCACGTGAATGAAATGAATTTCGAATTAATTTACTTACTTATTTATTAATTTTGTCCGTCTCGTGACCGATTAAGAATACAGAGTGTCACCAACCCTATTCATGCCGTGGGTACCGAACTTTTATTACGACAATTGGCTATCTGAATTCATCTATAGTATTCTATTTATTTTAATCGTAAGAGGGAAAACTACTAACTACTACTAAGGGAGAAAACTATTAATATAACTATTGTAAGGAAAGGCCTATGTCCAGCAGTAGATTGTTAGGGGCTATTGATGATGATACTTTGATACTTCTATAAACTTACACTGTACAGAACCCTACACTGTGCGTCCCTCGACACTGGTTTTTATTCTTTACTTTAATGTTGTAAAAGTGACTATGGCAATAATTGACTCTGCATTAAGGGTTAATTACCCGAAAATGTTTAGTTTTTTTATTAAAGTAAAATGATTAAGTTTATAATTATCAAATACTCATCTTTTATTAATACTAACTCGATGACCCATTCCGGCAATAAATAATAGTTTAAGTGAATACGTTTTAAGGACACACCAAACTAAATACCTAGTACATTTTTTCAAATCTACTCTATAGCGCTATTCAATCCACTGGTTCATCATAATTACAAAAAAATAAAAAAAACAATTGAAGACTATTGGAGGCTGGGCTTAAGCTTAACTCACCCATCTTCTCAGCTCCTGTATGCTGGGATCAATATAAGTGACAAATGAATATACTATCAATTCTGCAGAAAGTTGATCTTTGAATTCATTGAGATGCTAAACAGGAAATAGAAATATTAATTTCCAACTTAAGTGAAGGACACAAAATTCGTGAAAGACCTACGTATTAAGATTCAACATACATTTTTGTGTCCTGAATGAGCCATTAAGTGTTACGTGACGTGATACCATTATTTTGACAATTTATTTCCATAACCTTTCGTTTTCTTTGACATATCAATAATGATGAATGTTTTACAATGTAAACGAAACACGACAAAGCGAGACACGGTGCGCGAGTCGAAGTACTCGAAGTACCTAAGTCACGTCATCGGTGGCGGTCACGTGTGGACGAGCGTGGCTCGATGCGGCCTGTTGAGGCGCTTCTCGAACGTGCGAACCAAATAAAAACTATAGTTACCATTGCGGACTCACAAAGATTAACATGTTTCACCTATGCCTATAGAGCCTTACACATAGTTTTACTCTATAATTTTAATGGCACGAGTGCAGGAATGTGCCTCGACATTCCGACGCCCCGTGCCATATTTTGACGCCGTCGCGCCCGCCGTCACATGATTAACCGGCCGGTGTTTAGAGAACATCCACTCACAGTGGCCGCGAAGGTCTTAGAGTAACGACGTTTGTCAAGCTCTCTGTATGCAGTTAAATACGATAACAACAACCTACATTCGCAGCGATCATTTGTCAAAAATGGATAGCGAGGACTTCACTTAAGTGTTATTTGTGATAAGTGTTTATAACTTAACCCGTGAACGGGTAAAATGAAAAAAAACCATCGGAATTTATCAAGTGATAGTGACAAAGTGACCTGTTGTTTTTGTTGTGACAGAAAGTGAATAATATGGAAACAAGAAATTATTGGGAAGAAAACGGACATTCCGTTAAATATGACAAGTAAGTGCAAATATAATTCAAACGTATTAATAATATTTACATTTGAATTACGTTGTGAATGGTCAACAAACTTATTATCTTATCACACATTTATAATCAGTCCAGCACTTTGTTGTCAATTTCATTTCCTGTAACCTGTGAAAAACACTCAAAGGGTTAAGGATTGCTACTGTTTCAGAATCTGCCTAAGATTACAAAAGGAAATTTACTGTTTTTTATTATACGTATAATAGATTTATATCCTTATTAGTGAAGTCTTTCATGTTCCGTGACTTATAAAAAAAGTTGGTATGAATAAAATGCTTGGATTCAAACTCTTAAAAATAATCGGTATCATTTGTGTCCTTGACCGACAAAGCAAAATGAAATAAGCCATTCATCAATTCCTTATTGAACTTTGAGATTTTGATTCACTGAAATGAAATTCAGTACCTTTACTCTAATTTTAAATTTTATTAGCACTGTTTGTCTGATTTACAAAGATTTCGTTAATTTTCATGAATTTTTTTTCGTCCATTGTTTTGCATTAATGTTAACAGAAATTTATGTCTATGAATTCATTAACTGTCAATAAGTATTAGATTCTAAATTATATGAATTTGATTTGACCTTTTCACTTTTTAATGAATAATGCAATTCGAGGAAAATGTTTGTAACTTAATAATAATATGTATGAGTTTAGAGACTTATAGACATGTTGCCTCATGAAAAACTTTCTTTCGTATCTATAGGTATTTGTCTAACAGCACACAATTACTTTTGAGGCATTTTAAAGAAAAAAATTAAAATGATATAATCAATATGTATGGCAGGGCTAATTATTATTTTAAATAGGTATGTACCTATCCTTAGTGGCCCAATCTTGGACGAGAGCTCGCTAGGGGTGGCTGTCTAATCGAGATTCAGAATCCTTACCTACAAAATAATTCATATAGACACATATCGTAAAAACTCCTTTGTCTATGGCGTTATCGTTAAAGAAAGCCTAAATAGAATGACGTTATGTGCCGAGCACCTAATTTTAAATACGCAGCTGTATTTGTATTTATCTCTCTAAATAGGAGATGTTTTTGAAAACGCACCTAAAAACAGCATGATCTATGAGCAAGACCTAATTTTAGGAGGTATAAAGCCTTCATGATTTCCAACTTATGGAATAAACAGGTAAATAGAGATCGACACGACTAAGAAATACGACCTCGGTACTAAAAACTTTAGGAATACACAGATAAAATACTAAAGTCTCCGATTCCGAGTACGTGACGTGTACGTACGTTTTTAAAGTGATTACTTCTAATGGGAGGGTATACCGCTTCGTTACGTAACGCGTTACGGCTCCAGTCTATCTGGCTTCCCTTTCTCTCACGCATACGGCAGCGGTAGGTAAAAAAATAAGTATTTTTATTTAAGTATTTATTTTTTTAGTTTGCCCAAAAAATAAGTAAAATAACCATAACATTAGTATTCACAGACATTACTGAAATCAACTAGATAGCAATAAAAACTTAATGTTTTTAACAATTGAATCGAAGAATCGATATGTCAATGAATACGCTTTTGATCTACCTACCAAACATTGCACCACTTATCACTCAGTGTTTGTCAAATGAATTCTAATGAAAACGATATATTTAATCCTTTATCGCAAAAATAATTTTTAAGACTAGAAACTTACAACTAATGTTCCCTAAATATACATAATTAGTGTGTCTGTTTAGTCATTTTTTTATTTGTATTTGGAACTTAATTTGTATTGTTACTTTGATTTAACTTTGTATTTGGCTGATATATCATAAGATCAATATTTGGAAAATTCCTTTAATGTGTGTAAACAAGCAAATTAATGATAGAAGGCGTTGGTCTCTATCTCGTTGTTATTTTAGATTAGATTAATCTCATTAACAAAATTAGAAAAATCAATATGTTATTAGATTGTCGTCTAAGGGGGAAAGGGATTGCATGTACTTCTAATCTTTTTCCTTTAGAGAAATACAATAAACAAAACAGCAATCTTATTAACCGACTCAACAAAAAAAGGACGAGATTCTTCATGCTTTTAATTTTTTTTTTTGTTTGTTACCTCAGAAGACGTATATACGTATTGTTTGGTCATATTTAAATTTTGATCAAGCATGATCAAAATTTAAATAAGACCCTTAATAAGACCCCTTAGGGGTAGCAACCCCTAAGGATGGGTAAATAATTAATAAGGATTAAAGTTTATTGCAATTCATGATCATTTAGGCGGTTTAAAGTCAGTGATACTTGTTATATCTTAAGATCTTCATTTTTCTCCACGCAAAATTACTGATTACTTTTATACTATAACAATAAACACACATTTCTTCTGTCATAATATCATACAATAATAATAATATTTCGGACATCTAACACAAAGGCATCTAGTTTCAAACTCAGCAAAGCACATGGAAAACACCCAAACTCCGAAACAAATATTTGCAGATCATACAAACATTTGATCCAACCCGTTATAATTTATTTTAGCTTCTATGACTACTACTCTGTTGCAATAATCAACTCGGTCTTATTATATTGATGTTCTAAACTTCACATTAGCTATAATGTTCTCAGCAAAACTAGCAAGAACAAAATGAGAAAACTCAAGATATATTTTAAAATTCATTTCAACTTTATTCCTGAAGAAAAGTTAATTAAAATTACTGATATCTGCGACGGAAACTGTCTTAAATGTAAACAACACGAAAAACGCATCACTAAAAATAGGTAAGGTCATTCTGTCATTTTGTACCTACCTATTCTATTGTTACCTACGTTAAGTGTAAAAAAAGTCTGACGTCCAGAATAAGTTAAATAAGTGTAATTAACTTACTTAGCGTGGTATAGTAGGTTAAAACCTCCTTTCTAAGGAGAGGTCTATGTCCGGCAGTGGACTATTAAATATTCTGGACGCTAGATATTGTTTTCAGTAGAAAAGGATTCTGACTTATTTGAATCGTAAGTATTACTCAGAAAAAAGATAATTAATTCAATAAGTAGGTCGTATTATCTTAACGATGAAGATAAATAATTGAACTGTAGTTTAATTGTTGCTGTTGTTCAAACTCACTTTCGACAAAACGAATATGGCGCCAAATGCAATAATGTCTAGATAGATAGGTACATAATAGTGTGCACATTCGTAAATCTATTTCACACGTTTATAAACACATACGTGTCACTTGAAGACATTGCAATTGACTATGTGACGTCATTCATTCTACAAACTTGTTTGAAACTATTTTTAGACAAGAGTTCAATGCTATAAATATTTCAAAGCTAATCGTTAATATTTGTATTTTACCTACTATATTATACGTGGGTAAATTGTATTCAACGCCATAGAAAAGTATCCATATTGAATGTCAAAATGAACCTATTGAAAATATTTTATATCAACATTATAATCATACAAATGGTATGGCATTTTACTTTAGATTGAATATGAAGGGATAATAATTTGTAGCGAAAGCAAAACATAAATAGCACCTCAGTAACACGTGACAAACGCGCGGGGCATGCGGTGGTGTTGGGGGGGTGGGTTAGCCTGCACGCGCCGCCATCGAGTCCTCCACACACCGCGCAAAACGTGACCGACTCGCGGTGAACACACTTGTAAAAAGGAATGTAAATACGTAGTGAACGCACACACTTGTACGTCTGCTGGCTCACGTTTATATCGCCTGACAATTTGTGGGTTATACCCAACCATTTTGACTCTTCTTTTTATCGTACATGAATTTTCTACAGGATTAAAAGTTCTACTGATAACTTCATGGTAGTGTTATTTATAGGATGAGTACCTATAGGGAAGGACCTGGTTCTTGTTATTTCAGGTCCTCCCCGAATTGATAACATGCCTAATTAGGCCCTATCCCAGGGGAAAACACTTCCCCCCTTAACCGCAGCGTGGCGGCCCGATTGCGTCTTAATGCAATCAGGCTGCCATCCTATCGTCTTCGCAACATTCAATCTGCCACCACTCTGGCGGTCCATGGCCCCGTCGACGACTGGCATTCAAACCGATTCAGGTACTCACCGAAGCAACCATGCCCAGTAAGTACCTGCGTCAGTCGGTAGGTGACGCGACCTCTCCATGCTTCGAATTTAGGCAGAACGCACCGACAGCGCATCAGCGGCCTAACCGCTGGTTCTTTGTAGAGTAGAATAAACCGTCTTCAAATCGAGTCGAAGTTTGCGATGCCTTATCGAATTTTAATTTTGACATTACTAACTTTTGAAATTTCGCGCGATAGATATTGCTTTGGGAATTAATGATGATGGAAAAAATTATCAAAAGGTATTATACTTTTGAATTGTCTAACGTTCCGGGCCATGTTCACATTCTGACTGCCCTGTCTGATTCAGCGGTATCAATCATCCTGTCCTGCGGTATCAGCTACCTGAAGGTCAATTCTCGTAACAAAACTTCGTACAAAATGCAGTTTCGATCGACTTGATCTTACAAATTTCATAAAAGGTATTTTCTTGGTAAAGTGTTAAACATCCAATGTTCACGGTAATGTTAATATCGTATTGTGACCGAAAGTTGAATCCTTAGTAATACTTTACTACGAAAATACCTTTTATGATGTTTGTGAGATCGTAAGTACGTCAGAATTGCGATTTTACCATGAGAAATGACTTTCTGTTCGAAAAATCGTATTTACATAATGGCGAAAAGTCAACTTACTCCTTAGCTAAGCAACAAGAGAAGGAAAACATCGTTCTCTTCGTGCCTACTATCTATAGAGGTTTTATCTACAGTTTACACCATACAATGTAGGCTTTGACGTCACATACACAACAATATAATTATTTTCTAATAGACAAGCACCGTCTTCGTTTGTGCCAATGACCATTTGTATTATTCATCGTTGGTACACGTATCACTGATATCGTCGGATCGACACGTGCTATATTTAAAATCAGTATGAATTATATTGTACTGAGTATGTTGTTCACGATATTTATTTAGAGCATGTGAATATACAATCAACAATGTTGCACTATTTGTTACGTAAATACAACTTGATGCTTACCGGATGAAAATACCTATACATATGTATAGTAAGTATGTATGATTTCCTGATGATTTTCGGTCAACGTGTTTTTAGACCTTCGAGAAGATTTTTAAGCCTTGAGAATTGCTTACAACGTGAATTACTTACAACGTAAATGTATTGTATTGTACGTATGTATTAGTAGAGTCCGACAGAAACAGGTTTTTCAGCCGAAACCGAAGTTTCGACTCTTGTTTCAGTTCAGGCCGAAACCTTAACCGAAACTCCAAACTATCATTTTAAAAACTATTGTATTTTTTAGACATTTATCAGCTTATACCTACATAGCACCTTTTATTCTTTTATTTTTTTCCGTTCAGAAATCCCCTCGGATACCACCTATCGGTGGCATGTCGGACTCGAACAGACTAAAACCGCACGCCGTCTCGGGTTCTAATAGCCGGGGAACCAGGTATACCCTAGAAAGGAAGTCCCTGGTACAAACCTACATAGCACCTAAAACCACTGTAATAAGGTAGACACGATACGTAGGTAGGTACTAAGTACTAGAATTTTATTTTTTTCATGTGGGGATCGAACCCACGACACTCAGCGGAGTAAGAAGCGGCGAGGTGACCACTCAAACCAACCACTGTGCACTGTGCCAGTGCAGTCTCCATCTTCCATCTGTCCAAATTCACCTGTCCGAATTAACTAGATAGACACGCGATAAGCGGGAAAAGACGAGACGATGTGAGTGACTAGGTAATTTGAACGGACTTTACGCGATTTCTCATAGTTAAAATTAAGCAACTGAAGACCACATTTAGTATAAGTTTTTTATGGTGGTTGTAAATATTAAAATAGAAGTGTAGAATGTAATTTAACAAAAAAATGTAAGGGTCAAATTACAAAATGATACTCAAAGTAATTCTTGAGCTTGAGAAATTGGCTTCGTTGTTAACCAGAAAATGATACGACCGACACTTTCGAAGGGGAGCGGTGTGCTGCCGATGCATCGTCCTCGCGAGTGTATCAATCGCGCACAGCTCGCGGTCACCGAGTGGGCCACTCGTCATCCACGCGTGGTCAACCTAAAGGGCGAGGCGCTCCGGAGTTGATGTAGTGAGAATTTACCTATATTACTCGTTATAAAGAATACTAGCCACTCGATGCGGAGCGGTGTTGGTCGCGTGTCGGGTAGCTCCAATGAGCTATGCCCTTAAAACTATTCTCAAACGTTTCTTGAGTTTTGACAAACGTTCTGTAATAAGGCCCTAACTAATACCTGAATCGAAACTAACAAAACCAAGCTCTAACCTCGAACCTAATTAAACCAACCGAACTAAAACTCAACAAAACCAAGCTCTGTACCTAATAATTGCCTTTGAGATGAGATAAAACAATGTAAGGTAATTTATGTAATCATATATATATAGTAATTTATGCGTAAAACACAAATAACAAGATGAGTTAGTCGTGGGAGAGCCATGCCTCAGCACATATGGGCGAGGCTCGACCGGAGTCATACCACGGCCTAACGGAAAACTGTGCTAAGCAGTTCTTTCGTTTCTTTTCACCGAGTGAGAGAGATTACCGATGCCCCCCAGAAACAGGGGAGAGGGGCTACTAAGTGTTTTTGTCGATTACCTTAACATAATGAATGAGCAATATTATTATTGTTAAAAATACGTTTCCTTCCTAAGGAGAGGCTGTCCAGTCCAGCAGTGAACTATTTAAGGCTGATGATGATTCTTAAAACGGCTTTAGCTTCCGTTATTAATAGTATTTTAATAATTTCTAATACGAACAAATGACGAAGGTATTAAAACCTCCGCGGTTTATTAGTATTAGAACTTGTTACAATAGGCTTGTGTACAGCGAACACCAATCAGAAAGTGTTACGTCTCGCCACGCAAAACATCATTGTTGTTGTTGACGTTTTCATGCAATAGAGCAGGTTACTCCTTATTGTTTTTCGTTTTTAGCATATTTTCTCACCTTAATACAGTTTCAGTTGACACTGGAAACAGATGTAAACAGTTTTGTTTCGCAGACTGTGACGTCATGCCAGACGCCATGACACTATTCAACGTTTTCAAGGGAAATTTAAATTGTTTTTTTTTTTAATACAAAATACGTAATGTAAATATTATATTATAAATTGATATTAAAGTATATAAGTAACCAAGTTTTCAAATTGAGTCAACTAGCCTATTCTGTTATCTAGGTAATTAAAGGTACAATATAGGAAATCTACAAAGATAAGGGCAAATCCTGTTTCAGAAACATTGTTCTAGTTCCCGGTATCATTGTGCATAATTCTTTATGGAGAATTTTATGTACCGTGTGTGTGTTTCTTATCGAACGTAGAGAAAACCTTCAAATGTCCTCCATGAAGTCTCTTGGGGAATCAATGGCTTCATAGATCCGTTACAGGCACTGCCTTTAGAAAGTAACTGGTAGAAAAAAACATCGACTCAAACAATTTTTTTGAATACAAAAATTGTTGCACTCTCCCATAAATAATAGTTTATTCAACATCTATCTATCAACAGCCTTTAATAGTGCACTGCTAGACATAGGTTTCTACATAGAAATGAAGTTTTGGCCTACTATATCACGCTGGCGAGACAGGTTGGTATAGGGTTTTTTTGCAGTGCTGTTGTCCTGCATAGTTTAGTCGGTTCTTACGAAACCCGTGGAATGAACATTGGCGGTGACAATCCGTATTCTTATTTCGTCACCACACGGATAATCTACTTTTTTCAACAAATTACCTAACATCGGATCTGTTGTTTTTCTACATAAGTTTAAGTCACTTGTCATACTACGTCTGCCATGAAGGTGTGATTGTAAATGTATACCTACAGGAGAGGATGTTTTGCGGGATGCTACCGTTTATCCTCGTAAAAGCGGATGGAATAGTTAGTATAACAGCTGTAATATTTCGACAAGCTTCAAAAATTTTCCAGTATTGTGATCCTTTCTTGATGTATGATACAGCACGTTAAATGATCTAGCTGTAAGCAACATACGCGTACCTACCACTAATATAGTCGATATGAACGTCATGCTTGTTAGCAATTCAGATAGTGAAGCACGTGCAGAATGATGTCACTGAACATAACAGGTGTAAATATTTATACGCATTTCAATACAAGCAGTAGCTAACTAAATATAAATAGTATCATATTATGTGTATGCTCATTATGTAAGTATATTTACTTTGTGAAACGAAACGCAACTGATTCAAAACCGTTTTTTATTTTAAAAATGGATTCCATTTATAATTAAATAAAATTGTGATGTTGATTAAATAGTTTTTATATTTAGAACGTCCGTCCACCCTAATACTAACCTCATTGATGCAAATCGCGGAACTATGCAGCGATAAACAAAACTTGTGATATTTAGGCTAAAGGTTAACTAAAGGCAAAACTAAAACACTAAATAATTAATTAAAACTGCAACATAAGTGGGTTTATCCACATTTTACAGGAATTCTATTTTGTTTTGCTTATAACTGAAATAAGTAATTTGTAGGTAATATAATATAACTGTCCTAAATACTTGCGTAGTCTTATTAAAACAAATCCATTCAGAGTATGTAATATTTTATGTAATTCTTTTTTTTTTCATTGCCAAATAACTTGACTTTTACCAAAAAAGTCTAATTAGATAACATCGAGTGTTCTTAACCGAAGATACATAATATATTATATGTAGAAGGCTATTGAAGCAAATCGCGTTTGACTTAATTCAAGAAAAGTTGAATTTATTGATTTTTTTAAATTTAAAAACTACAAACGAACTCAGGGGCGCCAACGGAAAGTTAATAAAGCAGTCCATAGACATCTGGAACACTTCTGTACTCTTATGGACACTTTTCTTGAAGGTTTGGAGAACATCGGTCCAGAAGTAATATAGCTTATGCAACAATTTCTTTCACAGTTTCTTAAAATCCGCAAAGAGGTGAAATGCCATTTCGGGCCACATAAGGCCCTATTAACTTTCATAAGCTTATTCAACTTAACCGTTTGAAACTCGACGTTTGAATCCCACAACATTTTGCCACCCAGATTTGAGTTACTTGACTTAATGTCCTATGTTCCTGTGATGGGGCAGAGGGCGTCCACTGTTATCCTCTATAGCGATCGGTCTTGAGCTTCGCACTAGACGTCACTCAAAGTCATGCCGATTTTCTTGACCTCATCGGCGACAGTGCGTCGCAAGGTTTGCTTTGGGCGGCCACGCTTTTTCTTGCGAGTTCAAATACAGCGCCTGTTTGGCGATATGATCGGGGTACCTAGTTCCCTACGTAGAGTCGTGCCAATCCATTTTAACCTGCGGCGCATGATCTGATGGTCGATCGAAGATTCGCGGTAGCATTCCAATCACGGAGGTCCCAACGAAAAACTGTTGGAACACCCAATCAGTACCCATAATAAATCTAAAATAAATAGTCAATCGACATTAATTATCTTGCTTTTGCCACAGTTTGTACGAGCGAATTATAAACCGCTACAGATCGATGGGCTATAACATCCCATAACTCAACGCGAGGAGTGCCAAGTCATTATTAAAGCATAGGAGCACCATTCTATTTTTGCCACCCTTGACCTGTACCGCTAATGTCACTGTCTTGTTAGGTACTTAAACAATAAATAACACATTTTAAATACAAACATCACATCAACAGCCTTTACTAGTCCACTGCTGGACATAGGCCTCTCCTTAGAAAGGAGGTTTTGGCCTACTACACCACGCTGGCCAGACGGGTTGGTATAGGGTTTGTGTCAAGTTTTCCTTCTTTTTGCAGTGCTGGTGTCCTGCATTGTTTTGCGCCCTTAGTCGGCTCTTACGACTCCCACGGGATGAATTGGGGTAGTGTAATACCGTATTCTTAGTCCGTCACTACACGGACATTTTAAATACACGAAACTCAATAACACAATATCCTCTTTGATATTTGTTACAGTAACATTATAAAAGGTGAAAGTTTGTGAGTGTGTGGACCAATTTTGTTAGAATTTGATAAGGAGGTAGCTGACTCCCTGAATACATAAAAGCTAAAAAACCGGTCAGGTACAAGTCGAACTCGTGCGCCGAGGGTTCCGTACCTACCCAGATTTTACGTAGATTTTTGCGAAAATTTGTAAGTAAAATTTATCTTAATTTTCAACTTTATTTTTTAATTATTCCTTTATTTGTGCTGTAAGACGTTTCTTTTTGCCAAATTTCGTGATTCTAGGCAACGGGAACTACCATATAGGTTTTCGACCCAAAACCTAGGGTACTTCCGGTTGACTTAGAATTGTCAATTTTGGTTAAAAGCGAGGTCTTACAGCACAAGTAAAGAACCCTAAAAACCGATGTGAGAATTGACTTATTTTAAAGTCGGTTAAAAAACGACTTTATTGCAATGCCATATTTAATTAATATGTATTACTTATCCTTAATTTACAATTCGCAAAGCTAAATCTAAGAAATAACTTTTATCATCATCTCAGCCGAAAGACGTCTACTGCTGGACATTGGGGTCCCCCAAGTCTCTCGACAACAACCGGTCAAGTGCTGCCCTGACCCTTTTAAATTTTGCAATACTGTTGGCAATAAATAAAAAGGACTTCATGAACTGAGCCTCCGTTGCAAATAAACGTGATCATAAATTATAACTTGCAAATAAATAAAAAATTGACTACCAACAATTGACGTCATGGGTACAGCTACTATTTCAACACGTTAGTTAGTTCAGATGGCAAAGGAGTACCGACGTACCGCCTCTAGATCAAGACAATGTTATGACAAAGAAATTGATGACATTTGAATCAGTGGCAGCTCAAAGGAGGTTTTAGCCTACTATACCACACTGGCCAAAGGGGTTCGTATAAGGTTTGTGTCAAGTTTTCCTTCTCTTTGCAGTGCTGTTGTCCATTAGTAGCCTCTTGCGACACCCACGAATAGAGGTGGTGACACTTAATCCGTCACTACACAGGAACATAGTAGAAAGCGAAAAGTGCAAAACTATTCCGACGACAGTTCATCGACAATCTATTGATACAATATTAAAATAGCAGACTTGAGGCCCAGGTCAATAAGCACTGCTGAGCCAGAGCAAGACAAATAATTGTGTTGAGCACTATCATTTGGTTATTATACTAAACAAGTCTGGTTACCACAGCATAGGCTCTGCCTAATTTGGGATCTGACGGCCTTGTTTGAGATGTGTCAAATTACTATTTACCATCATCAGGTAGTTACTATTTTCATAAAAAAAACTTTTCAAAGATATCACTGTTTGAAAATTTGAAATCTAACCGTAATATCTATTAGACTACTTATGAAATACATTTTCAGATTTTTAATAGCAACATAAAACGTAATTTAAACGTCGTAATCGTCCAGCTTCTCAACACTAATTAAACGCAACTATGGCGCGAAATAAATAATTAAAAAGCGTGAAATATGGACGTAGTAAATTTTATTATTTAACTATTAAATAAATGTATAGTTGATTATCGTTGAGAGATTTTTATGAGAACCTACTATTAGTAATAATAGTCTATTGTTTCTCTCATACTCGTACATAGCTACAAAATAACTAAATGACACAAAATAAACTTATTCTAGGACATGTATTGACTGCATCGCTGGCGTGCCAACCCAAAAGACTGTAACTCGACTTACAGTGTTTTGCCTTAATAACATTGGTTTAGTACCCCTTTTTTTTCCCCCTCGGATACCACCTATCGGTGGCATGTCGGACTCGAACCGACTAAAACCGCACGCCGTCTCAAGTACTAATAGCCGGGGAACCAGGTATACCCTAGAAAGGAAGTCCCTGGTGCCCCGACATAACTCGGGCCATCTACGACAACAGGTAGACGACCTCCCCGTGTGGGAACCCCATGTTCCCTCTGCTCCCTGGAAGCGAGCTCGCTTCGCAACGCGCTCGCCGCCACCCCGGCCTGCTTCTGCTAGGGTGACAGATGGCCTCACCTGTTACCCCCAGGCCTGCGCTTATGGAGGACGGAGGTCGTTCTGCGACCTCCGGCGCCTGAGTCGCCTGCGGTACCTGTCCCGTTCCCGGGCCTGGCGGGCCGGGAGAGTCCTAAGCTTCTCCCGGTCCCGCTCCGCCGTCTCCTTCGCGAGCATAACTTGCTCGCATGGTTTAGTACCCCTGATCAACACTTTTGTTATTCTAAAGTGTATCTTAGAAGAGACAATAATCTAAAAAAATTATAAAATTTAAAACTCAATTTGCCACCCAGAAAGAAAGATATTACAGAATAAGAACCTAGTTCTTTTCTTTTAAATCGGTTAATAAAGAAAAGCGTGATTAGTAAACCAGATGAACTTTAAGAACATGTTGACCTTTTATTTCAATTACGTTTAACACGTGCCACGTATTCTTCTAGAACACGCTAATTGGAAAACTTGAACAGAACTTTTATTCAACAACTTGACATTTATAACTTCTACTTAAGTTAGTCTTATTTGTTTACTAAGTAAAATGTCGGTTTAAACGTGACTTAGGGTTGCCACTACAGGTTTTTGAGTAATTGTACTAAAAACATAAAACATTAATGACGTTAAAAAATACTAAATATTTGTATTGTCTAATGGAATGCAACTTAATCGTAGGATTTAAAGTTTTAAAATTTAAAACTTAATCGGAACTAAAAACATAAAAGCAAATATGAGTTTATTTGTTATCCTTTTACTCCTTATATATTTTTTTATCGGTTGAGTAGCAACCGTACAAAAAAAAGATATTGATATGTTTACACGTATAGAAAAATGTATAGATAGTTTTCTACGTTTTAAATAATCTACATTAACGCTAAATCTCCGACAACTAGGTACAATTATTTTTTTCAGTTTTTCAGTCAAAAGTACCATATTGGAAAGTTTTTAGCAAGCAAGAAATTACTAGTACATTTTATTTTATTAATCAATTGTGCTTACATTTACGAGTACGTCACTTAAAGTTGTCATTTATTGTCTAAGAGAATTTAAATTAAACCTGTATGACAAAGGCGAGAAGGAGATGATCTATGATAAGCTAGCTAAGAAAAAACCATCCAGGAATATCATTCTTTAATAATTTACTATATAGATTAAGACAGAATGTTTATGTGTTCTCTGTACATATGTCAAAAGAGTTCTTTATTTTATTTGGTAGCCATAGACAAACTTAAGTGTTACGAGTAAAAAAAATATTCCATTAGTACATAATAATACGTAGTATTTACTTTGACAGAACCTACGTAATCTATACAAATAAATAAAATTGAAGTGTCTGTTTGTAATGTCAAAATAATACATTTTTTCATGCTCACGCGGTTATTTGCACGATACCTATGCCTAAAATTCACTTTAAATATTTTTTGTCTGTCTGTCTGTTTGATACAGGTAATCTTCAAAGCGGATAGACCAATTTTGATAATATTTTACTACTATCATTAATATAATAATACAATAATAATGTAATATAATAGTGTATTATCGATAATTTAATTAAATCCAGTCGATTGTCTTTCTCTTCTACGACTCAATATTTTCCGTTAACAGGTATATAACATTTAAGGTTGCTAATATAAAATGAAGCTGTTACTGGCTCGATATTATTGGAACGTGATTGCCTTGTAAAAAAAAAAGAAGAACAGGTACCCCCATTGGCTTTTGTATGCTTACGTAATATTATGTCTAGGTTTAAAAGTATTGTTTAAGGAATTATTTCATAACTCTTCTGAACAGACAATAACATATAAGTATTTACCCAGAAGTCTTTATGTCCGTGTGACAATGATATGAAATTATCGAAGTCACAACAACGGAACAAGAACTCGACACTGAAACACTAATTATTTATACAAAGTATATACACATAGAAAACACATTGTATTGTAATGCGTCAGAAGACGCACGACCATTGAGGTTTCTTTGTAGAGAATAATTTCAACTACGCGAAGAAGACTGTTTTTATATGACTTAACTTTTAAATGACGTTATAAAACCATTACCTTAGTGTGGGCATATCTTAGTGGAAGTTATTACAGACTAATTTGTAAATAGTTGTCTTGTTATACTGCTAAGTTGGCAAACAAGCATACAGTACGTATGATGAGAATTGTGTGCGTCTACATTTTGTACTAAAACATAATTGAAAAATTCAACTCTGTTATTGGTGCTCCTACTTAGGTTTAACTAGTAGTACAGAATAGACATCTTTATTCATTCATTCATTTCATTAACAGCCTTTAATAGTCCACTGCTGGACATAGGCCTCTCCTTAGAAAAGAGGTTTTGGCCTACTATACCACGCTAGCCAGACGGGTTGGTATAGGGTTTGTGTCAAGTTTTCCTTCTCTCTGCAGTGGTGTTGTCCTGCGTAGTTTGCTCCCTTAGTCGCCTCTTACGACACCCACGGGATGAATAGGGGTGGTGACAGTCTGTATTCTTAATCCGTCACCACACATCTTTATTCACTCATCATTATTTACTATTAAAACCTATTCTCGATTAAAAACCATCAGATTGATTATCTTCAATGTGGTTTTGCGAAAGCATACGTACAGAATGTATACCACATTATGTCCTACAATATCTAGAAAAACTAAAATTCGCGGCCAACTTATAACCTTGAAATGAAAAGAAAACTATATGTACTTATCATAACAATGATATAAAATTCTAAGTTAATACACAGTTATCATTTATATGTTGCGTCTATTCGGGTGGTTATTTCGATGTTTACGCAACCCACTCTCGCCTCGTTGAGCTCAACGTGACCGTCATCTGCACATGGCCGCCCATGCTGTACTGCGAGCACTTTCTGTCACTCTCTGATTTAATTAATGACCCGCTAGGTACTTAATTAAACTGTTGTTCCCTTTATAATTATTATTTTTTAGTTATAGAAGAAACCTTAATGATCGTGCTTCTTCTGACGTAATAGGATGCCACGTATTTTTCTGTTTGCACTTTGTTTGTACCAATACTTGGTAAAAAACTTAGTGTTTTGATCTTCATATCTTGTTCCGTTGTTGTGACTTCGATTATTTTTAACTACGACGCAAAAACGACGGGGTGTTACAAGTCTGTACGACACACAGACACGTCAACCGATTTTGATTTTGTTTTTTTTTTTGTTTGAAAAGTGAATTAGTCAGTAGTGTTCCTAGCTATGTTTGATGAAAATCTGTTCAAGATGGCCGCCGCCACAAAATGGCGGATTACATATTTTTAAAGTTTTGTGTCGGGGGTTTTTAATTTTTACATTGATTAAAAATGTAACCTCTGTGGACCTACCTTACGAGATTTCTACACCATCCAAAGCTTGGCTGGTAGAGAATGTCTTGGGCATAAACATGTAAATAAATATATAAATCATTTCATAACACACACGGACTTAAAGCTTTGTACACCGATTCACCATGCGGGTGCCGGGTCCATCCCGTGATAGATGGGGGCAACACATGCGCCTTTGACAGCGCCACGGACTTGTGACTCAGGTATAGGTTTAGGAAGTACTCCTGGCGACGCGCCAGCGCTCACCTCCACTGTCTGCTGTGTTACCCGCTCTACCTAACCATATTTGATACGAGCCTAGAAATGCCGCTTTAGATATTCGTTTAAGAAAAGAGCTTACTGAAGCTCTTGGCAATCCAAGGTCTTTAAGCAGGTTATAGAGAGATTTAGCTGGTATACCCCTCGCACCCACTTCCACAGCATACGAGAACGTCGCAACGATATAACCATTTTTAGTTATTTCGTTGGTTATGTTTTCTTTGTTGAGCCTTCCTTTACAATCGCGATATTAATTCTTATGTTTGATGTTATTCCTTTTTTCGTTCTCGCCAGTGATAAACTTATAGATTCGCGTATGATTTGTAATACCCTATACTGGCGACGTGAATAATGACCCCGGTCTAATAGCGCCTAACAACCTGTCAGTAAGTGCCTGACTGTACCTATTTCCGCACTGCACATCGTACAAGCCTTTTCTGTAGCTTTTTGCTTTGATCGGGGATAATATCTTCTTACTGGCTCATTTTTATATGAACTGCCATCTTAAAATTGGCGTAAACAAACTTCGTTTTGACCAATGAGCGCGCGATGCTAGAGTTGGCCTATCTGACGGTCTACTACGGCCTACTGTGCGCTTTTTTTTTATTTACTGCCAACAAATGCTACACATCAAATACTAACATAAATATAACTTTATATTATACATCATATGCAATTAACCGCTTACTGTAAGACACCTTTTTTATTTTTCTTACAAAACTGAAAACCTAATCACAAATCTATCTGAGGCTTAGAATGTGCGTTATTATTTTAAGTATCTGAGGTAACAAACATAAAAATAATACAGACGAATTGAGAAACTCCTTTTTTTGGAAACGTAATACGTCACATGTTTATAATCTAAAAAGGATAGATAGGTACGTACCTCACGACATGATATCTTAACAAGATAGCCGTTTTGTTATCAGTATCACTTATCACTCATTCTTATATAAGTATGTTGATGAATGATGACTAAAATTATTAGGGATCAGCCACATGATAACCTCAAAAAAAAGTGTACTTATTAACTACTATAACAATGACATATATTGTTATGTAAAAGTAAAGTTTTTACGAGTGGGAGAACCAAAAACAAATAGTAAAGTATTACTAAGACCAGCAAATTACCGATTTAATTTTCGATATAATCACATTATAGTCAACGTTGGATGTTTAGTACTTTACTACGAAAATGCATTTTAAGACAGTTGTGAGATTGAGAATTGAGACCCAACTTTTAATACGAGAATAGGCCTTAAGAGGCCCAAGTGCGAGTTTATTTCAGATCTACTCGATCGTAACGGTGACCGTGTTTGGCGCTACGATTGGCCTGCACTGAAATCTCCACCAATCGCAACGCTAAATGCGCTCGCCGTCGAGCGCGAGTCGATGTGATGGGATGTGAAATAAACTTACAATAGTCGTAGGCCTAGTTTAAGTTTATTTCACATCGAATAGAATCGAATGGAATTACACGATTCGTAGCTCGATTCCCACCCAGAACAAGTAATTGTGTGAGGAGCACGATCATATGTTCTGTGTCTGGGTATAATTTACCTATAATATGTATGTATTTAAAAATATACAAGTACGTTTATCAGCAGTCTGGTTACCATAGTACTGGCTCTGCCTAGTTTGGTATAAAACGGCCGAGTGTGTGAGACGTATTATTATTATTATTCTTAAAACTAAAAATTAAATTTGATTTTGTAAAGAACCCAGTGACAAGCAGTTATTTTATAGTGATTAGTCATACGAAAAATACGATCGCAGCCATCTTGTTTATTACTTTTAATGTCACGTTTCCACACATGCAGTTGTGGGAAGCCAGACTTGTGCATTATTTCCTTTTATAAATAGTTCTTGCCTATTTTATATTTAGAAAGGTTATGTATACGATTATAAAATGATAAAAATATCTTTAGTAGTTATCATGTGCTGTTTATTTTTTAAGATCGTTTAAAATCGATTCTCGGATCTTGATATTCGATTAAGTCAAACGGCTACTGTGTCTTTACTTATCTGATTTTAATATTCGTGTCACTTATCGAGACCCATTGTTATCTTAGGGATTGTTTTAAATTACTTCACAACATGTTGGGTTAATGTTGGAAATATGTTCGTTTAATGCACAAAGTAATAATAATACTATCTTTCGCCTGCGGTTTTGCTGGTGTTGACCTAGATTTTGCCGGGATACAAGCTTCTTTCCGGAATAAAAACTTTAGGTGTTATGGTGTGCTGAACGGGAGAGGACCGATAGGATAAGGACTGCGAGGACTGCGGGTCGCCAGAGAGTGGGGACCTCTGGTGGCAGATTAGTTGCAGCGGTAGGGGATAGAATGGAGGCCTGATCGCACTAAAAATATGATCGGACCCCAACATCTGGATAGGCTGATAGGCAGGGAGAAGCCACTGGCTTCCCTTGAAACAGGGCCTAGTTAGGTGTGGCGTCGATTTGAGGGGACCTGAAATCACATGGCCCGTTTTCTCCCTAGAGCAGGGCGCCTAAGGCTGGCCAACGGGGTGATTTTTTGTGGAAACACCATATACTCCTGGCTCCTATATCCCGAAGGAGCCGAAGATCTATAGGGATTTCCCTATAGATCTGGTGTGACTGAGTGAAGAACATGCATTTAAACCTTTGCATTTATAATTGTACCGAGATGACGAGCCTTCTTGATATATATTATATATGTAATACAATCTTATAAATCGTAGTATTATACATATAATACGACCTGCAGCTACGTCCGCATCATCATCATCATCAACAACCTTTACTAGTCTCTCCTTAGAAAGGCGGTTTTGGCCTACTATACCACGCTGGCCAGACGGGTTGGTATAGGGTTTGTGTCAAGTTTTTCTTCTCTCTGCAGTGCTGTTGTTCTGCGTAGTTTTTTCCCTTAGTCGGCTCTTACGACACCCACGGGATGAATAGGGGTGGTTACACTCTGTATTCGTAATCCGTCACTACATGGACCGTCCGCGTATATATCGGTAATATTACTGTAAAAAGTATAGCCTATATCCTTCCACAAGGGTCAAAGTATCTTCATGACAAATTTCTCGCCTTCATTTCTCCATGATATTATAATCAGTTTAGCACTTTAGCCGTGGAAGCGTAACAGACATAGCTACTTTCGCATTTATAATATTATTAGGGACTGGATGTTTAGTGAAGACAACATTAGCATTAACAGTCTTTGACAGTACACTGCTGGACATAGGCCTCTCCTTACAAAGCAGGTTTTGGTCTACTCTATCACGCTGGCCAGACCGGCTGGTATAGGGTTTGTGTCAAGTTTTACTCCTCCTTGCAGTGCTGTTTTCCTGCGTGCGGCTCTTAAGACACCCACGGGATGAAAAGGGGTGGTGACACCCCGTATTCTCAATCCATTACCACACGGATGGGAACATGACTGACTATTGTAAAGTCAGTTCATATGTGAGCGTGACCAAAAATGTGAATTACAGTAGGTAGGTAGGTAGGTATAGTAGATAAATATAATCGCTCAGCGCCACGTGCAGCGTTTCAATGTCAAGGTTTTTTGCCTAAATGCTAATGTACTTACCTATATGTTCGTACGTAAGTATGCCAATTCGAAAGCTTAACGAAAACATTCCATGTGATGAGGTGTTTATGATTGAAAATTAAATATCACAGTCTTGGGTGGCAGGAAAGATACCCTATTTCCTCTCCCCGAAGACTGATTTTATTTCAGACATCAGGCGATTTTATTTCAAACATAGACATCGGTAGTTTTAAAATAAAATCGTCTGAACCTGAACCTGACAGCACGGATGGCGTAGTGGTTTAAGCGGTCGCCACGCCGCTTCCTGCTACGCCGAGTGTTGTGGGTTCAAACCCCACATGGGACGACACTTTGTGTGATCCACAAATTGTTGTTCTGAGTCTGGGTGTTCTTTGTGTCCGTTTCATGTATGTTTGTAAAGTCCCCCGCGACACAGCATTTATTCCTAATGCGGGAGTTGTCTTTTTAAATAAAATAAAAAAAAATAAAAATAAAATTCATTGTAACTTCTTGAAGTACAGCATGAACTGCTAATATTTTTTTTAATGTTCAAATCAGCATTAAAAGTACATAAATGATTTGGCAGTAGCTATTTATGACTTCACGCCTTGGTATTATAATATTTTATTCAAAAATGTATTGCGTCTATCGTCTTAAAGTTAAGCAACAAGCTAATTATTAAAAAAAAAACACGACTGCGTAAAATGTATACTTAAAATTTATAAGTCAGCGATTTTTATTATTATAATTTTTAAATATCCAATGTCACTCAGAATCAAGACGAATCTAACCTAAGACACATTAAACGCTAAAATCCAGTCGTTTAGCTAACAGAGCGTCTTAAGAAGCACGAAATATTTGATGGAACGTGGCGTGACATTATTTTATTATATAAAGTGGGTTTAGCATTGTTATCAACTGTTTTTTCAGCAAACTGTGCGATAACTTGAAAACTGCAACCGGTACTTAAGTATTTAGGCAATAAGGCAACGATATCTACATAACTATAAATACATATTAGGTTATTACACCTTTAAGTTTCTGTCTGTGCGGTGACGGATTAAGAATACGGAATGTCACCACCCCTATTCTGAGATCTGAGACAACACCAATGTAAAGAGAAGAAAAACTTAAAGCAAAACCTATACCAAACCGTCTGGACAGCATGGTATAGTATGCCAAAACCTCCATTTTAAGGAGAGGCCTAAGTCCAGCAGTGGACTACTAAAGGCTGTTGACATTCGATGTGTGTACATGACAAACCGGTTATTCGCCCCTTGCCCCTGAAAAGATGTCGTCGTCGTCATCGGCTTCCTGCATCAGACATTTATTGTGAGGGTACACCAATAACACATCCAGTTTTCTAGTAAGTCCATCCTCGCATAAGAAGCGGTCGCAGTTAAAGTTGGCAGAGGTTACTACATTATGATCGTATTTATTTTGCCTCCTGGATATCCGCGTAATCTTGATGCTAGCTATCCGGATATACGGACAAAAACCTTGTCAACCGTCTGGTGATGATGATCACTATGACCGTTGTCTGGAACGGGGCCTGTTTCGCATCAGCAACGGACTTCGTTCCAATAAAAGGAGTCTATAGCTATCAGGAATCATGTAGTCTCCTGATAGTTAATGTATTATCATAATCGCAAACTTTTGCAAACTATCTCTTAATAGGTATTACTTGAATTAACGGATAATTCTAGTTGAATAACCAAAATATTTTGCTCCGTACTGTGTTCCACGATAACATACTTTACAGCGTTCTTTATTGAGCATGCAATTAAAAAGATAACACTCAAGTAAAGATTTTCAAATCACAAATTATAAAATATGTGTTTATATGAGGGCGTCCTTATCACTCTCTGACGCACTGCAAAACAATAATGGCGGCTGTTTTATCAATTGTGTTTTCTAATTCCCGCCTTTTCGTCACGTTTGTCGCTTCACGTGCTGCTGTGCGTAATTTAAACACGGGGGAATGAACCTTTATTTTAGTTCAGCCGCAGTATAGCTGAATACGCAGTATTCTCTCTCGATGGTGCCGTAGAAATAACGGCCTACTTACTTACTTTGATTACTTTGTTAAATGTATATGAAAAAGGTTTTATTTCCAAGGAAGTAATAAAATAAGAATAATTAATAGTGTAATTAATTATTATTTATTTTTCTTATTTTAATTACGTTAATTATTTTCAATTCGGTACAGTTTAACTATGTTATTAAAATGTGCCAGGTAAAGAATCTTTGATTTTAGTTCTAAATAACATATGCAACATTGAAAATTTTGTAATAATCAATTTTGATGCAGATATTTTGTAATAAGTATTTTTTTAACTAATGTCATTTTTTTACAGTCTTAACTTACCGAGTAATAATTTACAGTTTTGTTTACAATTTCAGATAAAGAATAATTGACACAAATAGATTCGATAACTACATACCATATTTATATTGAAATAAGAATTACTGTTATTACACACGTCTTTAGTACATTATAAAAAAGTTGTAATACTGCTTCCTAAGCTGCTCTGTGGTTTCGTTAGATTAAACGAAGACTTAAAAAAAACAAATGTTGAAATAACGTGCAAAACTATTTTTATCCTGACCTGATGCAAAGCCCACACGGGTTTGCCGCCTTCTTCGACATAATACGCCACCCAGACATTTAATCTGTACAGAGGTTTCAATCTAATTTCAAGCTTAGTGACGTAATCTAAACGTAGACCGTGACGTACGCGACCCCAAAAAAGTTCTTTTAATTTTAATTAATCATGGTCGATATTCGACTTCGGGATGGAACCATTGGAGATCTTTTACGATGTGCCGACAGAAATTAATCTTTTATAGGACATCCGGGTACACCCTAAGATGTAATCTTCAGAAAACCAATACAGATCTTAACCATCTCTTGCACAGAGCAAGCCGCTGGTTACACCGTCTCCGAGGTATATGATCAATGCGAAAGCCAACGGCAAGCTTGGGCAGCTGAAACTCAGAAATAGTATTTCTGAATTATAACTGCAATATTAATAAATTTATCGTTTATGAATATTTTCCAGTTGTTATTTTACATATAAGTCTGTCGAATTTATGTCCTCCTGTTTGAAGTTCATTAAAGAAAAATTGTTTAAAAAAAACTAAAAAACATTTTTTTATTAAAGTTTAAAGTCAGTCAAAATAACGCCCAAAGGAGTCGGTTACAAACATACAAGTGAAGCTAATATAAAGCGTGTAAAAATTTTAAAGTTATAAGTTTGATTTTGGCGGCAATTTCCCTGCATGAAGGAGTGACCGCACTCATGTTAGAAGAATTTATTATTAAAATGGAATCACGTGGATGAGCGTATGATGTCTTAGTTCGAAAAAAAAACAATCAATGAATAAAGTTACCATATTTGATTTATCATATTATGCAGCTATGCTGTATTATAGGCTTAGAAAAGAGGTCACATACTCGTAGCAATTGCGCACATAATAGGTACCTACAATAATGTTCTGTCCGACCCGTCTGCTCCTTAAGTGGTGGTAACACTCAGCACTTATTTTGAAATTTTGATTTAAGCTCCGATTAACATATTTAAATGTTCATATAGAAGACTGTTAGAGGTTTGTTCTAAGGCAACAAACTTCTGCTAGACACAAAGACCAGTTAGCAGTTATTGTCTTGTGTTGTGTCAGACGCCGCATTGTTCACCGATTGATAAAATATAAAATACATCGGAAGATCCAGAACTATCTTTAATAAGTATGAACAAACTCCCAAATGATATTCTTATATAAAACCTCTATGTAACCATGTCCTAATAGATCTAATCTTATCACTGACCAACCCATATTTAACAGTGGTTCTATGTTTAAAGTTTAAATGAAGTATTTATTGCGCGCCAATTATACCAAGTCACTTCACGTGACCGCATTCTATCCCCATTTGTACAATATTGAGATCTATGCGATAAAAAATAAAATCTCGTTTTCGTTATTTTGTCGACAGCACATCAGTCCTTTTAGTTCTGTTGTCGTGCCGGCACGTGAGTAGCCCCCGCACGTGAATTACAACATGACGTACAATTTTATAACTTTTATTTATAGTTAGAATCTTAATTTTCAGCGCAAGGAGTTCATTTTCAAACGTAGTCCATGTTCAACTTACTTGGCAATTATGTCTTGTTCGATTTTGAAACATAGGGATGTATGTTTGTGTTTTTAATTCCTCAGAAAAATGCAAAAGGAATTGAAAATTATTACGTTCCGTTCCCTCAGAGTCAATCTAGTTAAAGTACATTTTATTCCATACATAAGGTTTGCAAAAGTAAGGACCTAATACTAGTATCGTTTTCTAGAAAAGAAGACTTTGTTAAGTAATATTAGCTATTATTGTCGTTGCACTTTTGGTTCATTTTAATGGAATTTTCGACCTCAGTGATATTTATGTTGCTGCTTGCAAAGAGACTGTTTCATCCATTTTATCTAAATTCGAACACACCACACCAGATTACCCGAGATAAATAGACTACGCCCTCAAAGCCTGGATAAGACGGAAGCTACACAGTTTTCACAATTTAATAATTGAATATCAAAAACCCTTAAGTTAAAATCTATTATTTATTTAGTATGTAATTATTTTACCGGTAATGAAATGGGGAGTAATTGATGTTGCCCGCTTCATACTGAATTTTGGTATAATTAGCAGAATTATGGATGTTATTATGCCAGGAGTTATCAGATTTGTTCTCGACAACGAGACGAACTCGAAGACGAGAAGCGATTAGAAAACTTAAAGTAGGCCGTAGTGTATTTTTCTTTTGTCAATTGAGAAAGAGGGAAAATAGAAAGAGGGAACGGTTACGTTTACAAATATGTTATGATGTTATGATAATGTTATGATTCATCAACGGAATTTGTTTGCCTGTTCAATGGAAAAAATCAAAGTAACGCGAACGCGTCGTCCGGCCGGCACGTGAATCAGCGAGGTGCACGTGATCTAGTGACGTCACAACACTGCAATTGCAAAGCTTGATACTAGTATGCACCGATCGAAAACGGAGCATTGAACTCATTCATTCAGTGACGAACCCATTGTAGCCTCGATGTAATTCTCCATTACGTAGTCACACTAAATTTAATTATTTAAAAAAACATATTTGAAAATAGAATCTACTTTCAATCATAAATGTTAGAAAGTGACCAACTAATGGAAAATAGACCCGCTTGAACCTGACTCATAGGTACTCACGTTCCCAGACACGTAACCTAATATTTTGATTAAATGACACGCAAACAGAATTTAGGGATGTATGGTTTTAATTTGAAATAAATATTAAGGCTCCGCTGAAGTCTCGTAACCTACACAATTGTAAGCAGGCGTCGAAACACGTGCCGTCGATGTGGTGACCACAATGTAGTCAAAACATGAGACAGTACGTAATACTTAATGATGTGGTCTCCACGTTTAATAGCAGGTTAATAATATACTTATACCATTAATAAAAATTCTATCACTATATATGTAAAAAAAAAATATTATCATCAACAACCTTTAGTAGTCCATTGCTGGACATAGACCTCGCCTTAGAAGTCATGTTTTGGTCTTCTATACCACGCTGGCTAGACGGGTTGGTAAAGGGTTTGTTTCATGTTTAACTTCTCTTTGCAGTGCTGTTGTCCTGCGTAGTTTGCTGCCTTAGTCGTCTCTTACGACATCCACGGGATGAATAGGGGTGTTGACACTCTGTATTCTTAATCCGTCACCACACGGACAAAATAATAAATAATGGTAAACTAATTCGCAATTAATTTATACGTGGAAATAATTGTTTGTCAGCAATTTTACGATAAGGATATTGTATGCTTTTTTGAGTGTAGGATGTTAAAACTGTAAAATTTATAGAACAGTATGCCATAAAAATAACATTAAAATGACGTAATTATGCTACACGTGTCTAGTATAATGGAACCGAATAGTTAAAAATAACATGAATAATGGTAAAATTTCTACCGCTAGACAATCTCAAGTAAATTATTTACGATAATTATGTTGTGCTTTATAAAGTTAAGTGTACACTTTATATTATTAACAAACTAAGATCCGAATCCTAGGAAATACATATTTCTCTTTCTCCTCCTAGGGCCGCTGAGTTAACAAATCTGACTAAATCTTCAAAGTCAACACAGTATTTCAATCAATTTTTGAATTGTAATCGTCATATGAAAAAAAGCATCGCCGCTGTTACTTTCGATAATATATTACCCTGTTTTTCATAATATTATCATATATTATTATTATGTTTTCCTTATTACAAGGGGACTGTAGATTCTTAACGAATATAAACATAACTATTCCCCTTAGTTTGTAAAAAAAAAAAAATTAGAATATTTTCTTAAATAATATATGTAAATACGAAGGTACGTTTCAGTTGCACATCTGTTAGAATTCAGAAATATTTTTCTGTAACTTGAGTGAATATAACATGTAAGTTAAACGATAAGTAATCACATTATTTAGGCAAGTGTTGATGAATTTAATTCTACACACTTTTATGTGTATGTAAATGAATGAACATATGTGTCATACCACATAAGTTTGTGTTTGCGTAAAATAACGTGACACCTTACCTGTGCACGTGAGCTTTTATTTATGATATGATATTTTTACATTCCCACACACATTTTTTGTATAAGATGTTTATCAATACGATGAGTTAGCATTTGAAGAACACTGGCTTTAAAAATGTTTTTTTTTACGCTATTTGTTGTATCCTATTTCGATTATAATCGATATTGAGCATTTTTTTAAATCACGAACTTCTTGCCTATCATAATAGAAGAAATTGATTTTTAATATCCTACCTTACCATTTAAGCATAGTCAACCTATCACCTCCGTCGAGGAGCAGATAACCGTAATATTTAGTGCGCAGTTGACGTGTATTCGCAGAGCCAGCAATTTTAAAAGACTGTCCCTTATTTTCTGGCTTTTCTATCGAACCTACAAACACATGTAGCTGTGTGGTGCCTGCTTGCAATCTCAGTAGTTACCGCAGCCATGTTCTCACCTGTCGCGTTTATTAAATATTGGTGATGAATGTGTTATTAACTCCGTTTTCGAGGCCGGATCCGTGTGTCCCAGACCACCTGCCCGGACTATTTGGGTAAGTACTTAGGTAGTTCGAATTTTAAATTATTTGTTTTTTATCGTCGATTAAGGCGTTTTTTTTTGTGAATTAAAGGTTTTAAATTAAAATAAGGATTTGTTCAATTTGTTTTTAGGTAACGTGTAACGAGTTTTTATTATGTTATGTTAATTGTAAAATAATTTAGGTTTTATTAGTTTCTTGTTATTTTTCGTATGAATTCGTTATTTTCCCTTACACAGATATGGGTAGACTGTTCAGATAAACAAAACAACGTGTATAATAGAATTCAATTTGATGCACTGATTGATGGACAGCATAAATCTTTTCAATATTTTGTGTATAGCGTCAACAATTTTATATGAGAATATCAAACAGTTGAAGGTTGACATGTTGGAATAAAAAATATGTCATCAGTTCATCACGTGGCTTCTATAAACATTTTTAAATCATATGATGATTATATGTATTATTTACAGAGTTGTCATAGTGAATAATGAATAGGAATAGTGTAGCGGGACCTAAACGATAAAAAACTTTTAATTTCAACCGGAAAGCCATCGTTTACATTTTTATTTTTTAACCTATTTAAAAAAAGGGAGAGGTTATCAATTCGCCTGTAATGTAATTCCTAGTTTACATGCGTGCCGAGGCTTGGCCAACGTCCATACGTCTTTACAAACGCTTGAATGCCATTTACACGCTTGCGAGTGTGCTATTGTGTTCCGGACAGGCAAACATAGACGACGTGGACATATTTTTATTCAAAATATTAACGGCAGTATATTCACTAGCCCTACTGCTCAACTAAACTGCTCAATCAGTAGAGCAGTTTAGTTGAGCAATTCCCGACTGCTCAAATAGAATGTTTGTAATATCGAATTGAGCGTCAACGTATAAATCGCAAACGCTTGCCGTGAGCTTCCTTTGATCTGTGATCAAAAACAGACACTAGTACCGATCGACGTTTACACGCTTGTGGGCACTTGTCGAGGCTCGCCATGCGTGTAAACGGCCTATAACATGTTATGAACATTTAAATGGCTAACGTTAACTATAAATCTGGGGCCGACCTGCCATAGTATACAATTATACATACAACCGATTTCTAATAAAAAAATATATAAATCATATCAATACAATGTCAAAGGTAATTGAAAAACACTTGTGACACCGTCTTACACTAAACGAAGGGTTAAACTGTAATAAATTTTGTGAAATCGAATGTTATTAAATTTAGAAAAACTTTTAATTAATATTATTTTAGTTTTGTTAACACGTGAAAACATCTTCACTAATTAAGATGGAGATAAAAATATTAAATTGATGAAGTTATTAATGCCTACATGTTTTTTCTAACCGATTTAAATGAAAAAGAGTACCTCTTTGTGTTTGTTTTTGGAGGGTACACTGCCAGTTGGTCTCATTCAAAGAAGAAAATATACTGGGGCAGAGTGGAAGAATAAAGAAATACAGTTTATTATGATATAGGCGGTTTGAAGGCGGTATTACTTATTTAAAAGTTAATATTTACACTAACTTTATTAAAAAATGATTTAATAAATAAAATTATTCAATTGATTCGCATATATTGGCATTTATGGGTCATTGTTCAAAATGGCAGACCCCTATTACAATCAGTTGGGACTTTTCCATCAAGCATTAAATGGGCCAACGTTGATGATATTTATACTTATTTGAAATTTCCAATGATATCGCACTTACTTTGTTTTATTAATAGTTAGCTTTCGACGGGGCTCCGCCCGCGTGTATGTTCGTTATCGCGGTATTAGTAGCCTATGTTACTCTCTGATAATGTAGCTTTCCATTGCCGAAAGAATTTTAAAAATCGGCTTAGTGGTTTAAGCGTGAAAACAGACCAAACAAACAAACAAACAAATTCACTTTCACAATTGTAATAATAAGTATGGATGTTTAAAAAGACTATAACACTAAAGGGGGGGGGGGGGGGGGGGTTTATTCAAATAATTTAAATATTCGATCTACTTTTGTTTGCGTACATATCAATATTTGCATATAGGTGTTTAGTTTTTTAAGCTTTTTCACCCACATTAAATAAAACTAACTTACACTCTTTTTAATTATATCTTATATATAAAATTGTCGTGTCACAATGTTAGTTACCATACTCCTCCGAAACAGATGGACCAATTTTTATGAAATTTTGAGTGCACATCGGGTAGGTCTGAGAATCGGCCAACATCATTTTTTTTTTAAAATGACAAGGGTGACCCACCCCTATTTTTTTTTACATATTTCCTAGAAATAATGTATATGGCAAAACAACGTTTGCCGGGTCAACTAGTTATATATATTTTTTTAATGAGCGTCTGTTGATATGATCAGTACGGACTATAGATAGAGCTGACACGTGTCACATAACACGTGTTCGGGTGTAATGTAACAGACAAGAATATAATTGAGTTACCTCCAAATAGGTACCTATGTAATTGAATTAATGATTAAAATTTTCAGTTAAAATAATTTTTAACAAAAAAACAAAGTATCTAAAAATAATTTATGTTTTGCTGTACTCAAATGTCAAGTCGAAGTTATGTGACTGGATTTATGACGCACTCCCAGAAAGTATTTGTAGACACAGATATCGTTATCTATACATATCTATACAAAAAATAAAATTGGTGTGTCTGTTTGTAATATTAAAATAACCGCTTTTTACTAAATGCATATGTATGTTTACACGGTACATATGCCAAAATAACATTTTTTACAATTTTTGTCTGTCTGTCTGTCTGTTTGTTCCGGGTAATCTCTGGACCGGCTGGACCGATTTCGACGGGACTTTCACTAGCAGATAGCTGATGACATAAGGAGTAACTTAGGGTACTTTCGTGATGACAGTGGCCAGCCAGTGTTGCTAGAAAAAATAGTAAACATTATTAACCCTAACCTCCCAACCCGTATAACTTTGGCGGCTTTTTTTTGTACGTTGTATGTATTGTTTATGTTTTACACTTATTTCACAATAAATAAAACCACAAACTTAAACATCTATATTTAGACAACACGTGTCTCTCGCGTCATAATAACACGTGGTTTGAATAATTTGTTTATCGACGTTTCGTGATCGGTTATCGTCACCCATATACCTTGTGGAGGTGAAAGTAGTACAAATCTTTGACTTCATTCCTGAAGGTCAAGAGGTTTCCTGATGTCTGGCAAAGCTACAGACCAATATAATCAGACGTCTCATCGTCATCTGAAAGTGTAGATTACTGAATGTAAACCTCCCGCAATAAAATGCATAAGTTAATAAAACAAAGGTTTAATATGTGGTAATGTATGTAGATATAGTATTTGTTACATGATGTCAAAGACAGTATGAGAATATAAAAAATTGTTTATGAGTGACGAAAACGTTTCGATAACAGACGAACACTCATGATGTTGTTGATATCGCTAAAGCGTAACACAAAAATTACGAAACGTGTTTACGCTTTTAAGGCTATTTGTATAAGTTATTACACTATTTGACTTAAATACGAATTTAAAAAAATACAGTCGGTCCCTTGAATCGCTGCCAAATAATATGATTCTTGTGAAATGTGTATTATGTTATATTTTATTTACTACTAGCTGACCCGCGCAACTTCGTCTGCGTCTCTCAATAGTAATAAATTTTATCCGTTTTTGAAACATTCTTCATTGGTGCTCCGCTCCTATTGGTCTTAGCGTGATGATATATATAGCCTTCCTCGATAAATGGGCTATGTAACACTGAAATAATTTTTCAAATCGGAACAGTAGTTCCTGAGATTAGCGCGTTCAAACAAACAAACTCTTCAGCTTTATAATATTAGTAAAGATTAACCAAAGGTGGTTTGACTAGATACGTCAAAAGTACAAACCGTTCCAATCTAAGTCATAAACGAATATATATATATATATATATATATATATATATATATATATATATATATATACGAAAACATATCTATCCGTGATCCGGCCGAGCACGTCAAACCTCGGCACGCATGTGTCGGCTCGACCCGAGTGACACTACGTGCTCACAGAAACCCGGTGTTAAACTATTCTTTCGCTGCAATTCGCCTTAATTTCATTCCTAAGGTTTAGTCGGCGCAATGTGTGTGCAAACTTTGCAAAGAGCCTTACACCAACGCTCCTTGGCAATGGAAACGGGTTCAGACGGGACAATGGAAGAAGGTAAAGAGAGGGACGGACTGTCCGTGTGGTGACGGATTAAGAATACGGAGTGTCACCACCCCTATTCATCCCGTGGGTGTCGTAAGAGCCAGACTAAGGGAGCAAACTACGAAGGAGAACAGCATTGCAAAGAGAAGAAAAACTCGACACAAACCCTATACCATCCCGTCTGGCCAGTTTAGTATAGTAGGCCAAAACTTTTCTAAGGAGAGGCCAATGTCCAGAAGTGGACTATTAAAAGCTGTTGATATGATATGATGATGTGAAAGAGAGGAGGCTAGGGTATGCGACGGTTGTGCCAATTCTCCCTTCTGTCTGAGAAAACATGGACACAGAATCTCGGGATAACGGGAGTAAGATTGCAGTAGCTTGAAAAAGCTAAAGTCATGTACTCGTATCGCCGTCATATGATTGGAGACGCCACTAAGAGAGTGGCATCAAAGTACATTTCATTATCTTTTGAACCGTGAGAGAGCATGCTTCGACACAAATGGGCCGGTTCGACCGGAGTGGTACCACAGACTCTCAGAAAACCGGAGTGAATGAAATTATTGGAAGACTAAAGCCTCATGAGGAGGGTTCCTAAAGAGCGGCACCCACTTAATGTCTCTTGCTTTAGCTGCAGGTATCTATGGGTGGTGTTCACTCACCTACAGAAGTAAAAGTAGTGTTGTTGCATGTGAAATGGTTCACTGTTACTGGTATGTTAAGTGTGTCAGGTTACAGACCTCAGGGGAAGGGCACTCAAAGACTGCCAACTAAAAAAACGGAATAATTAATTGTAAGTCTAATTCGCGTCTTAAAATCCAAAATTATATTTCCGTTTCTACTTACGTCAAGTAGGTAAATATTAAAGTAATGTATAGTTTGATTTATTAACATGTATTATGTTGGAGTCCTTGCGAATATAATAATAAATACATTATAACGTAACACATATGTTCGACCAAGTGGAGCTCTAGGATGTTTTTTATCATCTTTGTGGTAGTAGACGAAACGTTCAACTGAGTGAATAATGTTTCATACTAAAGTTTTTTTCTTTTATTACTCCAGACACCATAAAAACTAAATGTGTATGCAAAATTTCAAGTTTTACATCCCAAGTTAAATTAATGCTTAAAAGAGGATGAGCTTTCCTATACATATCTAAAGATAAAGTGAAATAAAAATGAAGTTGAACATAAATCTGGATTCGTGCATTTCACTAAATTTTTCTAATTATTATTTTACTTTTATAAATATGTGTATGTGTATTTATAAGTAAATAATACCTTGTTACTAAAGAAATACTTTTATACCACCCGAAGCTTTTTATCTTAATTAAAAATAAAAATATTTTTAGTACAGTTTGCGTTTAAAACGTTTTTGATATAGCATTTTTTTTTAATTTTTTAATTTTGCATTGTCATCGGTTAAAACGTGTGCATTTTTTTAAGCTAATCATTTAAAATTTGATAAAAACTACATTACTAATATATGGATACATATGTAGATAGACAAGTCAAGATAATAAACCGTGTGAAAAAGGTTTGCAGTCAGAAATAAACAAGCAGGAGCTGAGTGGCGACTAGCGTCGACCTTGAAAGTGGATCGCGCTTTGTGGGTCGCACACGTGCTCATCTATTGTATCTTTCACGATCAATATGATTAACACGCCTTTTTAAGCTATGTAATAACGAATCATTATTATCTAGTTTGACCCAGAAGCGATTCTTGGGATTACGTCCTTATTTGCGAAAAAAAAGCTATTCAATTAATTATTATATTCGTCTTGATGCACATGCACAAAATTCTTGACTTGTGATTTAAATAGATACCACATACTTATTAAATTCATTGGTTTAAAAGGGAGTTTGGCGGAAAAGGAATAAACTACAGTGAAATCAATTAACGCTTGTTCCTAAACGTTGATATATGGTGTTAATATTTTTATGATATATAAAAAAACCTGTGGGCAACAATAGGTTTATAACGAACCCCCCTGCTTCTATTCTACGTTTGATTATTTAACTGTATTTGAGTAATACACACACACACAAAATCATAGGCCCGCTTGTATGTAAATATATAGGTAGATATATATCTATGTAGACAACTATATAAGTAAGTTTTGTATGGTAGCGAGTGACCTTTCGACCACGTTTTGTGATCACATGCCGACACAGACAACCTTGAATTTAAAGAACTGTTCCTTTATAATTATAACTCCTTCTGGAGTTCTGGACCTCACGTTGTCCGGGTCCTGCTTCACGTTTGTTTTTGAAAAGAGAACAAATACGTCATAGTTACCATAAGTATTTTAAATCATTTACTTTTATATACTTTTATATATCATTTACTTATAATATGTCTAGATGACACTATTCATACTAAAAAATACTGGCCAAGTGCGAGTCGGACTCGAAAGGGTCCCGTACAATCTATATACATATATATTATATATATATAAGAGATTTCCACGTATATAGTCACTCATCACGATATCTCTGGAACCATTACAGCTAAAGACTTGAAATTTGGTAGGAATATTCTTTTCACCGAGTAGAGGTCAGCTAAGAACGGATTTTAAGAAATTAAAAAAATAATAATTTAATAATGTAAATAGCAAAACAACGTTTGCAGGGTCAGCTAGTTATCTATAAAAGCGGCAAAAAATCATGTCTGTTGTATGGGAGCCCCACCTAAATATTTATTTTATTCTGTTCTTAGTATTTGTTGTTATAGCGGCAACAGAAATATATCTTCTGTGAAAATTTCAACTGTCTATCACGGTTCATGAGATACAGCCTGGTGACAGACGGACAGACAGACAGACGGACGGACAGCGGAGGCTTAGTGATAGGGTTCCGTTTTACCCTTTGAGTACAGAACACTAAAAATAAAAATATGGGCCCTACTTTATTATGCTGTTGTACGTGCAAATTAAGGGCTAATAGTAGTAGTAGCTACAACACAGCTGGCGCATAGCGGAAAGGAACTTAGTGGCCAATCGTTGGACGCTATTTTTCGACCGTAGTTCAATCCCTTACCCCACTACTATCTCGTAGTTAGTATTCTGTGTTTATTCTAAACTTTTTTTTCAGTTACAATTCAAACGACGGGTTCGGCCGCGTTGGGGGTGACCAGCTCAATTTTGCTGCACCATCGGAGGACGAGGCCGAGTACCCTACTGGCGCCTATCTCAAGAAGGCGAAGGTCTCAAGGGCAAGTTATTACTGAATATGCCCAATTTTTATTTTTTACTTGTACACACTACATATCCATATTACACTACTCAAAACTGACATACCTGCTTGCGGGTTTGATTCCTGCCTTACTATTTCTTTTATAAAGTTACAGGCGTAGTAACGTAATAATTAGACTGCACGGATGGCGTAGTGGTTTAAGCGGTCGCCACGCCGCTCACTACTACGCTGAGTGTTGTGGTTCCAATCCCCACATGGGACGACACTTTGTGTGATCAACAAATTGTTGTTCTGAGTCTGGGTGTTCTTTGTGTCCATTTCATGTATGTTTGTAAAGTCCCCCGCGACACAGGATATATTTTAAAGAAAAAAAAATAAAGAGATAACAATAAACAAACAAAGAATTAAATTATTAAATAAATAAAAAGTATTTTTAAAGTACTACAAAATTATTTTTACAAAGTTCATACAGATATTATTCAATTCATATTTCAATTTAACAGGAAGTCTTGCCAGAACTAGGTACACTTTATTTTTTATTAAATTAAACTTGTCAAATGTGTTAACCTCCTTGTTCAATAAACAGCAAGACCCGATGTCGCACCGCATCATTGAGAAACGTCGACGGGACCGCATGAACAACTGTTTGGCGGATCTGTCGCGACTCATCCCTCCGGAGTATCTCAAGAAGGGACGCGGACGTGTCGAGAAGACCGAAATTATAGAGATGGCCATCCGCCATCTTAAATTTCTCCAGGATCGAGCTAACGGTATGTAGAGAGACTAAAGAGTCATACACTTTTTTAGTCGATACAATTTAAGATTTGGTGCATGTTCCCGTTGAGCTCCAACTTGGTTCTGGTTGTAATAACTTTAGATACAAAATTAGAAGCACACAGTTATTGACGAGATTTTACAACAGTAAAATAAATTTGCGTTGTAGAAATACATACATTACAATAAAATATTACAATCCGAATCAATTTAACTAATAAACTGAAGTCAATAAGTAAATAAAATAAATCACATCATTTTCACGAAGGTATTGCATCTAAGTTGATTTAAACATAGACTTTTTTTTTATTTATACCATTTACATCACAGATAGACCAAACAATAATGCAAGACTTACAATAAAAACAAACATAAAATTAAAAACTAGAGCAAGTCAGTGCGCAATATATGGCCTTTGAACATATCAGACAGCTCCGACACCGCATTGAGAGCACGCAGCGCGCGCGTAAACGCGTAAATTCAATATAAAAAAAAAAACACACTACTTATTATTTTTCTGTATTAAACCATTTTTATATATAGCAATACAAAGTTCATGACCCGTTTTAAACTAGTGACAAAAAAAAAATAGAAAACTTGAATTTGTCGTGACTTTAAATGACATAGTTCTTTTCTACTTTCAAATGTTTTAAGATTGATGTTAAAATACAGAAAAAGAGACCTAAAGTACTAATTTCTTTGTTAGTATTCCTACATGATCTGTGAATGTTTAAAGTAACGCTAAGTTTTGCAAGAGCATTTTGTAAGCCTGTCCTGAACTAAAACAAAATCTACGGATAGGAATCATTCTTTACTTTACCGGTCCTCTTTACATTTTCATGCGTACTTCTTTTATATACTACTACTGATAGGTACTATCAGTACAAACACAACAGTACAGAGTATATTGATTAATAAACATTTCATTGATGTCTGTAGCAAATGTCTACGTCAGTCTGGAACTCACGTTTTTAATTTTTGAAGTAAACAAATAATTATTGCTGAGATTTAGATTTCGCATTGCAAAACAGACGTCACGAACACATCCACGAGTAGTAATTTATAATTAATTTGACGTCATTGCTTATTGGACGATTAGGTACATAGGATTTTTTTTAACTTAGTGATCTTGTTACATTCATTCTAGAAATATTTATGTAGGATATTTTGTAAGTATTTAAGACACACACATATACACAAATATATGTATAGATACGTACTCTGTATTGCAAGGCACACACACATATACACAAATATATGTATAGATACGTAGGTACTCTTTATTGCAAACCATGAATAGGAAACATACAGTGTAGAATACGAAAATAAATATTGTAGAATAATGGACGGCCTTATCGCAGTCTGCGATCTCTTACAGACAACCTTTAGATGAACTTTAGAGGAAAATAAGTAGCGCCTGTTGGTTTAGTATTTAGTGACCCTGACTGCTAAGCCAGAGGACCTCGGTTCGATTCCCACCCAGGACAAGTAATTGTGTGATAATTTTGGGTGTATTTTTCTAAAATATGTATGTATTTAGAAATATATAACTATGTTCATCAGCATTCTGGTTACCATAGTATAGGCTTTGTCTAATTTGAGATCCGTCGGCCGTTTGTGGGGTTATTATTAATATTATGTAGTTGGTGGTGCACATTACAATAGACATATAACAAAGAGTTCCAAAACAGAGGGAGAAAAAAATTGAACAGAATTCCCTATATATTTACGTTATAATACATATTAAGTAAGTACATTCCTGTCATCACTTCACAAGGGAACTCTATTCAATTTTTTAAATGTGGAACACCTTTCCCCTCGCTTTTCTGTAATGGTACTGTAATGTTTCTATGGTACGGATGTCGTGAAAAGGAACGAAAGTCCGTAACAGGAAGCCGGGCAAGCGAGCGCTATTTGATTTGGCCAATGAGGGCGCGCGGTGCTAGAGTTGGCCGCGCTTTTTGACCAATGAAAGCTCTCGATGCTAAAGTTTGCCGTCAAATGGTAGGTGAGATGTCAGATATTATCATATTGCGACTAGTGCGAGGAGATTCTTTTTGGTATTAGCGTTTTTGTATACTTTACATTAATTCGTCTTATATGTATATTTTACGGGTGACTGCAATACAGGAACAAAAATAATTATTTAAATATTTTCTACTTAAACCAACGAGTATTATAACACAGGTCTTTTTTGTTCTTTAGTAGGTACATGAATTCAAACTTTTAGTTTATTTCCATTTGTATTTGTTGTCTCATCTTGTTTTCTTTGTACTGACATCATTGATATAATACTTACATAGATGAGTAATTACCGCCTAAAATCGTTGCTACTGCACATATGTCCACAGGCATATGCGTAGCAAACGTCAATTCATTATTCAATGTGGCGTCAACCGAGTTGAACATAGCGACACATGACAGTAACAATCGCCAAAATGGCTAAATGCGTAGTGAAAGAATGCGATTCAAGGTCACAAAACATTAATAAATCATGCGGAATTACTTTTCACGTGTAAGTTTATGGTTTTTGTATTGATAATATCGTAAATAAGGCTATAATTGAAATAAAACACTGATAATTGTAATTTAGAATCAGTGTTACCATTAAAAATCATTTTGGTTTTCCCACATTAGTGGGAGAATTTATAATTTATGAAATAATATGCTTTATACTGTTTTTAAACATTTTGCCAATAATAATAAAATATAGGAAGAACGGTAGTTGTTAGGGCTGGACCGATTACTTTTTTTAGGGACCCGTTGAACGTTCACTGCGCGCTTGGCAGAAGTGCCAAGCTCGCAGTGCTGGAGACTTTTGTACAAAAAATTAATTCATTGTTTTTCTTAATTTATTATCAATTTTAAATAATAATTGTACAAAATAATAATAATAATAATAATAAATGTTTATCATAAAAATAAAAATATAAAATAAAAAAGTAAATAAACATGAATATTTTTTTTTATAAAATATATTTTTTTTTTTTAAATTTGTTTTTTAAATTATAATAGAATTTGCAATACATACACCCTGGGGATTATTTATTATCAGTACAAGTTGATCATTCACTTTTATTATTAAATGCTATTATTTTTACATACGTAAAAATAAGATTGTATAATGAAAGTAAAATATCCACACAAACTTATAAAAAAGAGTCTAAAAGACAATTGTATACAAAAATGATGCTTCACAGCGCAGTTTGATTTTACACTGAATATAAACCCTTTTAACCAAATATTTCCAGTTATTTTATTATTTATACCTATTCTATTCAATTCGAAATATATTATTTAGAATATTTAAATTAATTTATTTTATTACAAAATTGTTTTAAAAAAAAATTGTTTCTTAGTTGTTATGGGTAAAATTTCATACGGTAGTCAACACTGGCCCACCATCGTAAAGTTATATCTTTGTCTTTGTCTAATCCGAGCGATGGTATTGTTCTTGTCTCGCGTGTAAATGAGACATAAATATGTTTACTTTCAAATGTTTAGTGGTATCAAAGCTACGTCGTCAAAGTTCAAAAGTGGTTACACTTTTTTCGACGTGTTATAATGAGGTTTGCTTCTCTAGTGTTGTTTTAACTCAATGACTGACATACAAACTAAAAAAATATATATCCGTGATGTCATTCATCCGTTCAAGTCCGTTCGTTATATTCAACTTCTGACCCTGTCCTCAACATTAGGACTCCTTCACATTACCGAGGCTTACATGTAAAAATGCTCTGATAAACTTAACAGAAGAACGCTAATGTTGTTGAAAGTGCCAAACGGAAAATGTTACATCTTCGTGTGGGTTATGTTTTAGCTGCTGATCGCCAGCTCGGCGAAGACCACTTTAGGGCCGGTTATCAGGATGCGGTCTCCGAAGTTCTGAGGTTCCTAGTCGAAGTACAGGGCTACGGTCCTGGTGATGGACTCTGCGTGCAACTTGCTGCGCATATGCAACGACACTGTGAAGCTGTAGCTAAAGGTAGGTAAATAAGCAAACCAAAACACTTAGACATATATTTAGTAAAAAAATATTTTAAAATAGGTATATATAGTTCAACTTAGTTGTGCGCGCGGCCCTTCGTTTCGTGTGGCAGTGACGCGGCAGTCGGACGACGACTGCCACACGAATGAAAGTTGTATATTTACAAGCCCACGCACACATCGGGCCGCGCGCACAACTGAATTGAACTATCTATAACATAATTCACTGAAATCAAATAAGACCTACGAACAGTTTTAAACTAGGAATGTTGAAAAATCTGATTATTCTGAATGCACCAAGGCACCGTTCTCTGTAACATATTTTTTGTGCAGTATAAAATCAAATTAATGAAATGAAATTTATTTATGAGATACTTTATGCTAGTACTTTGCGTTAAAGTTGAATTTGTTTTTAGGCGAGCCTGTACCCCGCGAAAAGACGCGCTCGCACCCCGGTTCATCATCAGAGACGGCGAGTTCGTCAAGCAGCTCGCATGGTTACGCTTTGAAGTCGAGCGTGATCGCGCAGGCGCCGCCGCCAGCGCCTCCCCCCTTTGTTACCGAACCTTACGAGGAACAGCCGCAGGACCAGCCGTACCATATAGAGTGTGAAAGAGGTAAGTTTAAAGAGAAACGTTTTTAAACCTTCTAGCTTCATTAAGTCTTTCTTTTAAGTCAGAAATCACAGACAAATTATTAATCTCACAAACCATGTTACAGTACTTTATCAAGTCCTCTTAGGGCATTTTCGTGTACATATCTGAGCTTCTCGGTCTGATCTTTTCAGTATTAGCCCCACAAGCAGCTATAACAGAGGGCGACCCCTTGAATGAGGCGGAGCCCCTCCCGTTAGACGGACGAAGGAGGAGGGAGCCCACACTACGCACTGTAAGAAAACCAGAACACACCGAAGACTACCTACATTCGTATAAGTTCAAGAATTCCATTGAAAGGCGATTTTCCAAGTCACAGGATACAGAGGTAACTATAACATAAAATTAAAACGTTAATAATTAAGATATATTATCATAAATTTCATCCGAACCTTCTTTTCAAACTTTGGGGTCGGCTTTAAGTCTAGTACGATACACCTGAACTTAGTGGCTTAAGTATCTCATAGCACCAAGACAGCCACTAACTTAGCCAAGTTAGTGGCTGTCTTGGTGCTATGAGATACTCATCACTGACAGCGAATCGGTTTGCTACTGTGATAATTATTATGGCAACTATTCGAAGTGTTCGTGTGATGATGAGGATCTCATAAAACCTTATCTGTTGTATCAGCTAAGGAACAATCTGCCTTCAGCACTTTCGATTTTAAGGAATTAGAGATCTCGGTTATAGTGGAACATTTTATCACAGGCGGCGGATATGTTGGCGCGTACCGCGCACGCTCACGGGAAACTGTACTCGCACAAGCGGCGCCGCGCCACCAAGCCTGCGCCCTCCGCCTCCACCTCCACCTCGGGCTCCACTGAGGAGGCGCGGGACACATCGCCCCAGGTATACGATCCTCCTATACTGCATCTCATGCCTTACGTGACCTACCTAATTTAATACGAATTAAATTATGAACGATGATACTGAGATTTAAAATGTAAAAAGTCAAAAAATATTAAATAAAAATATTTTTCTACCAGGATACATCGAGCGAGTCTCCTCGACATCACCACTACGACAAGCCGCCCCTTCCAACCCAATACGTACCTGTATTTGCCCTAAATGCCCTCGGTAAGTTAAAAGACGTGTAGCTCTTTAATTTATTGTATATATTACATTCGGTAACGGGCGGTTTAAATGCATCGGGATAAAAAAAACAGCTGGCTTGAAATACAACCATATCATAAAGTGGTGGACCCTATCATAAAATTGACAATTCTATGATCTTAGAGCGGTTTCGCACTACGTCCGATCCGAATTCCTGAAAATACGGTCTGGGTAGTCGTAGTATTATTTCTATGGTAGCTTACGCACTAGATGTGACTTCCGTTATCCGTTAATCTCCAAGCAAAGTAGCCACACTATTATATTTGTATGAACGCACCCAGAAATTTACTTGTGTCGTTCGTACGTACAATAGCATTGCAGAAGGTGGCGCCGATCGAAAGGACTCATGATCAACGACGTGAACGCTCTGCTGTGGCGACGCGTAAAATGATATATGCTAAAAGGTGACTCCTAAATTGCTTAGATTAGAATCAGAGATCGCAATAGTGCGTAAACAATATAAGATTTCAGTCACTCTGCCTTCCAAATCCATAATCACAATGTCAATTACCATTTTGTGAGGGCGCAGTGGTAGCGTGTGCGACTGCTGTGCTGAGGTCTCGGGTTTGATTCCCGGGTTGGACCAAATGTTTGTATGATATGCAAATATATTATTCGGAGTTTGTGTTTTCTATGTATAATATGTATGTATTTACAAAAAAACCTTTATAAGTATTCTATTAGTCAATCTAACCTTCATAGTACAAGCTCTGCTTAGTTTGAAACTAGATCGCTTTGTGTGTCAGATGTCCGAAAAAATGTCTTTGTGTCTTTTGTACTAAGGTGTAATAAATTAGGTTATGGCATCATTTAGTCCAGGCCACTGCAATACCTGTGTACCTGTACATTTATATATATATATATATATTTATATATATATATATTTAATTCAAGGCTGTTGTTTAACGTCACGTTGTTCATTTTCAGGAAAATACTACGTCCCGTTAAGCGTGGACTACGCATGTCTTGCGAAACACCTTGGACCTTACGACGTTCTCGATGCGAGAGCTGTTCAGCTCGCAGCGCCATTACACCCAGTCACGATCCACGTGAACTTTCAACCGTGTCTCAACTACCACGTCAAACGTGAACCCAGCGACCGTCAATGGCGAGGTGTAAATTAATAAACTCGTACCCAGTGCATAATATGAAAAAAAGTCAAACGCCATTTTGAATAACATAATCGGCGCTAATTTAATTTATTATAAATAAGACAGCATTTAAAATAATATGAGACTTACAATAGCAAAGCGATTGTTTGTCTTATACTCGTATAGTGTATTTTTATAAAGAAATCGCCTGAACATTTTTTGAGATTATTCTTTCAGAAAAAAAAGAGTATAATTTTGATTATATGTACAGATTGTTAAAGAAAGTGTGGTCAAATTTATGATCGTTTAGTGAACATTCAAGATTTTAGAGAAAATGTATAAGTAAAGCTCAAAGTATGAGAGAGAGAACTGACATAAGAAACAAATTCCATTTGTATTAATTACAAATGAGGATGTAGATTTAGGCTCTTCTGAATGCATAAATATAAAGAAACAAATTCATAAAAGTTTAGTACCGTTGCCTGAAAAAATATATTTTCAAGGTAACTTAACTGTCGGCTATACAACGCGAATAAAATTTGAGCACATCTTTTTATAACAACTGTATACCTAATACTTCTAACTCGCAAAGTGACACTTGGAAATTAAGCAGCAGAGCTGTAACTACCGACATTCAATTATTAAATTCAGATTATTTACTCCACTTGTATTCAAGGTTCACATTTACCCTCGATGCGTCACTCTTTTTTTAACGCTATATAGTTATTGCTAAAAATTATGACAGCTCCTGCTGTCATTACAGTCACCGGTAGTCTTACCGATTTTGATAACTTTTACCTCCATTTAAATACTTATGTAAGAAAAATCTCTTCTCGGAAGTATCAATGCTCTGCTGAATAAAATAATTGACTACACTATTAAAATTTGTCCCAAGATCTTCAAAATTTAAGGCTTTTCGAACCAAATATTGCGGATTTATTATGAAAATTATTTTTTGGCAGTTCTAGTCAAATGCAAGTCAAACGAGTTTTATAATGTACATTAGACATTGAACAAAGAAATGTTAAATACATAACGAAAAGTACGCCTAATCGACTTTTTAGTAAAGCGTGAAAGACATTTCGTCGTTATAAATTAAAGCACTAATTTCTATGAAAACTCGATAAGCCTTTTTGGTTGAATTTAATACCGGAGTTAAGTGATGAACACTAGGTGTGGACATTTTCAGTGTTTTTAATTACTGGCTGTGATATATCGTAGTCAAGCAACTACTGAGGTGCAATATCAAGTGAAATTTTGGAAACTATATTGAAAACTCCAGTACAGTGTGTACTATCAATATGACACATTTGGCGGTCGATTGTAGTGTTACTTTTATTTATTCAGCGTAAAGTGCTGAATTTACCGTGAGAATGCAGACTTAATCCTATACAAGTGATAATCCACCTCAGAAAGCAGACTACTATTTTTATTATACCTAATTTGAAACATTATTTGTAAGTTGAAAAAGGCCAAAAGTACTATTGAAAGACAGTACATTTCCCACCAAATTTCTACGGCCTAAACATGCCTGTTTCGATTCTTGCGTGAAACGAAATACGCTATGTGAAGCTGGTGGATATTATTTTCGTTTTTATTTTTTAATATTGTTGAAGGTAATGGTAGATTGAAATTGATAAGGTGTGGTTGTCCATGTGTGGGCAAGATAAAGACTGAGGTTTTTATTTACATAGAAGTATAGTTACGATTGTTTTGGCATTGGATTCTCACCTATAAAGCAGCTGAAGGACGGTTTCATAGTAGCCGATGTGCGAAGAATATACTATCGCCTGGACTTTATCATCGGTTAATAAAACCCAGTTAAATGTTGTGTTGATGGCAGGTAAGGATTCAATGTGTATAAAGTGTCAAATTTTACGTAAAGTTAGCTCATAGAAACAGTTTAAATTAACCTGTTAAATGTATACATTGTATTTTGTAAATAAATATGTTTAAGAAATAAATGTTAAATATTTTATGAAATCATGTGTATAATTTTATTGGTTTTAGGGGTTCAGGATTAAAAGGAAAGGCTCTACATTCAAACGGAGATTTTATGTAATTAATTATCATAACATCTTTTATTCTCTAGTATTATTTTTAATTTTACATGCTTAGTTCAAACATTGAGAAGGAAATAATAATATTTAACATCTGGATAATATACAGCTTTCTCTATTTTTACGATCTCTTAGTGTTAAAAAATTATATTAATATATATGTATATATAAATATATATTGCAAAATATTCCATTGTTATCACGAATACGGTACACAAAAATATCCAGGGAGGAGTGGGATATATCCAAGGTGGGTGCGATCACAAGGGAGTCAGAGTTACCAATTAACTAGGTTCATAATATGGCAAACGATAGAGAGTGCGCTTTTTGTTCACCATAACAAAATATAGCTTTCACTTATCAATAACTATTATAATATATATACACAGACGCATTTCTAAGGATCGATATAATTAAATTTTTTATCACAAAGATTTTCATCTAATATACTACAGAAATATTAAAATGTCGGAGTATGTTTTATGTCAAGAGTAGTAAATATATACAGGGGGCTACCATTAATTGGGGCTGCCATAGCTTAAACATTAAACTACCGAACTTATGCAGACCAAAATTATGCATTTTGAGAGCGACTTTTTTCATTGCTATTACAATCTATTGAATCGGACAGTGATTATCGTGAAGGAAGTTAACAAAAAACATACTCCAACAAAGGTATTCAGCAATAAATTTACAGTTTATTAAAACCAGATCGAAATATTTACAAATCTATATGTCAAGAGACCGACATTGTCGTGCTGCAAACATGCGCTATTCTACAATTGATTCATTAGAAAAAAATCGTAAAAAATGTTCCTACAATCGCTTTTATATAATACAAAAATAATAAAATTGTGGATTAAATAAAGCCGTTTAAAATATACTTTTTCTGTGAACTAATAACTATCTGTAATTTCGCCTTCTAGGCACATTTTATTGCAACGTATTTGACTATTATCTAAATTACGATTATGCATAGAACATAAGTTTTAAGTGGCCAGGTGTGAGCGTCCCTACCTTGTGGTTACGCAAAGTATATTGCAACTATTTAGTTCAATCCAAATGGCTGCACGATAAAAGGAATAAAAACAATTCATACAATTAAATTGAAATGACAATCCGATATGTACTTATAATACAAACACAGTTCTATATAAATCATATGAAAGGAGCAGCCCTGGGGGTATAATTGACACGCTATAAACAAAGATGTCACATTACCTAAGTTTCACATGTTCATTGCAAAAAGCACACAATCTAATTAAACGGAAGGATGCCTACTAAAGACAGGTAACTTGATGTTACTTTAGACACTGGGCATAAATTAAACGTAGTTTCACTACATAAAGTAATTGTATTACATTATTCTAAATTGCAAAGGTGTGTTATATAAATGGGCCGCATATACATTTTTAAGCTTCGATAAAACCGAGTAAGGAATACTTATTGCCACTAGTACAATGTACTCAAACACGTCTAAAAAGATGTATTTGAACTTGCTTCAAAATAAATCATGTGTCTATATATCTTCATCAAATATTGACATTGTAATCGCCAATCACAAATGTAGAATAAATAAACAATCATTACACATTAGCTTAATATGTCCTTGTTAGTCAAACCCCTCATTCATAAATATTTTATAGCAGTACACTTAGGTATAGCATTGAACAAGTGTGAAACAAGATTAAAATACTTGAACTAACAACTTCGACACATGTCAATATAGGCAAAAGATAAGCCACTCTCATTTTTTTATGAATAAAGGGTTTACCGTGTCGTGCTGTCATTTAGTTGTATCCATTATAAAAACATGGAAAAGACCTAATTTTATGTTTCTGTAGGCCTTTTTACGACTATCCTGTCAATTACTATTGATTTTAAGGCAATGACGAAGTCACCTAGACATAATACTAATAATTTTTCATCACATAACCTAGAATGGCTATGTGATGTGACACACAAAAATTAATAAAAAATCCATTCGTTACCTAGTAAAAAAGTTCTAGCGAAAATCTAGAATAAAAGCATTTTGAAGCTTCAGGATTCCAGTTTTTGGCGCCTTAAGCAAAAAAATTAAAAGCCACCGTTTCTATGCAATGCAATCCTAGGAAAGAACGCAAAAAAAAGGTTCTTTTACGTTCAAATTCAGATATCTCGGCGAAAAACAAACGTAGCAAAGATCAAAAATCTAAACTGAGTGAAAAGGCTATCTGGCCCTAACCGAAAAAAAAACCCGCGGCCGCGGAGCAAGAAAAATATACCTAAAATATCTAAAAACTGTCCCATCTAAGTTATTTTTGGTCTAAAATTCCAAAAACTCAAAAAAAAAAGAAGCTTCACGATTCTATCGCCGAGCTTAATTTTTTAGAATGCCTTTTAGATTTTTAATACAACCATTTTTTACTAAGTAAGAGCCCGTCAGAAATCGGGCAATATTGGATATATTTTTTTATTAATTTTTGTGAGTAGTGTAGTACGCAACGTAAAATCTGTGCTTAAATATATAATAGAAATTTGACACTACCAATACACAACGTAATTAACCTACCGACGTCAGACGCATAAAACTCCGTCTTGTGTCAGTGCGATGAGCTCGTCATAATGCAACTAAACCTAGGTTCCCTAGACTAAGAGACCTACTTAAATATAACAAACAGAATATTTTGCAAGTAACTGCGTTTTTAGTTCACTGGGTGCTTTTGGGTATACACTATTTTAGCCCGAGGTTACTCACAACATCAATTCGTTGTTATAATAGAAATATAACAGCCAACCGCAGCATAACAATTGTAAAATCATTTTTTAATACACATCACTTTACTCTTATTATTAAGGATTGGTATTGTAAAAAAAATGCTTGTCATATCTATTAAAGATATACGATATACAATTTTGTTGTCAAGAGTCACAAGGTGTGGCCCCGCCTGATCCGAAACCAAGTCGTATAATACTTTATTTGTACATCATAGTTTCGATAGAACATAGATAATAAAACATCATGTAGTTATTTAATTACATTATAGCTACTGCCAGGATAAAATCGTATATTTTTAATAAATTTGAATATAAGGGCCACGATTTGTCGTAGTTTTCGACCCCGCTCACATTAAAAAACTTATTTTTCACTTGAAAGATTAGGTCACTAAATTATAAGAATTAATGTTGAATGAGGATGTTATGTGTATAAAAATAATATGACCCTTTAAAACTAGGCCGTTTAAGATTAAAGGACTAGTTTTAAAAAACAATATGGCACTTTATACTCTATGGACACAAAACCATCATTTAACACAAGTTATTACAATGTATTAGGAATACTTTCACCAAAAAAATATTTCATATTATTAAACGAACTGACATTTAGTGTTCATTTTCGAAGAATCAATCAGCAAACCAAAATAAATAAATTCATTTATTGCAAGATTCGATACGATTTGATAAAACAAACACATAGCATGTAATAGTTTGATATCGTTAGTACCGGTTTTTTATTATTAACTAATATTTTTTCTACCGATATTCTCGTACAGGATACGCTTCTAACAGTAAAGTCTGAAAATGTTTTACTCTTTGAATAGTTGTTCATTACTGAATCATGCTAGCTGTTAAAACAAAAGCCTTCACTACACAATTGATGAAACCAATTCCCATTTATTAAATAATTATTAGAATAATTTTACAATTGCTATGTAATCAATATGTTACAAATGTTACGGGCCAAATTAACTTTCTCTAGTCTGAACACATCAACATCCTCATAAAAAATAATCAAATATACCTCCAAATAAAAAGAATTAACCTTTAAAGCATGTACATAATACACAAGATTATATGTTTCCCTAACAGACAAACAAACATTTGTAACACATCGAAGGTGGCAACGATAAAAATATTTTTTAACAAAACGCACACAACTAAAAAGTGCATATTTATTAGAATAATAATTTTATTGCGTCCAAAATAATTATATATGTAATAAATTAGTACTAATGTGATTGCAATTCATGTCAGTCAAAATTATTTAACTCTTTCATCCGATTGGGATGCAAAAGCCATGCTAAACTAATTATATATAAGCACGAAACAACTTTGCAACTCGGTTGGTTGAAAATATTTAAAACAATGTTAAGTCTAATGTATATTCATAATTACATTTCAACGTTGCAAAGTTGTCTCATGAATATATATTACGGAACACAGCAACCCAGCTGCCACAACAATCGGACCTTGTGATGATGAAGCAAAGACAACATCTTTGCACAAATACGTTCCACTTAAAATATAACACAGATTTAACCTCTAGAAATGGCTAATGCGTATCTGTGTTGAAAAGACTCTAAATTACACGTGAAACTTCTAACACTAACAAGAGACCTAGAACTAGGACGAGCCCTCGGACCCCCTATATACGCTAGAAAAAAAACATAAAACAAATAATAAAAACAACTATAATTTACTTAAACATTATGCGTACAAAATCCTAGTCGTCGTTCCCTAAACGCTGTATCGAATAAATCGATAATAAATAAATATATCAATAGGATACATAAACATTGTACATATATAAAAAATCTTTCATACATTATACATATATACTTTACCGAGCAGGTTTCCTATATTATATCTTAACTCTCCTATATACAATATGTACAAAGGGAAATAAAAACAATTTGTACTTGCAGAAAACCGTCGAAAATAAAAACTTGACGTAAAACGGAAATATACAATATGCCGGAGGCACGTAACATACACTCATAGAAAATGTTCTTTATACTAATTATTATATAATACAGGCCACGGGCTTCACCCGAATGAGATTTACAAAAATAATGTCTTATGTATGCGCTCTACCTGTCACACCTCGTAGCTCCGCCCACGCCATCTGCCGGACAAACCAATTGCCATGCTTTAGAAATGATACCACGACTTATATATAAAACTAATTTATTCATGCCAACAATACATTCAATATGTACAAAATATATACACATTACCTGATCTCGATTTGGAAGAATAAAATATATTTTTATGCAGTAGAGTATAATTACATATATTAAGTATGGCAATACAAAAAATGCACCATCTATCTACCTATCTAAATTAAATACAAAACAAAGAGTTTCGTACAACCTAACCAATAAATCTTAATTTACTTATACACCCCTCCTTCCCCATTTGAGGCCCTTGGGTCCTGAATTGCTACCATAATTAGCTCCGAAACCAATAGGGCCAAATGGTATATCGCAATCAGATGTGTTAGTTCCGTAGCCTACAAGACCACCGTCGCAAGTGACGACCGCATGCGGTAAAACAGGCACAGCTTCTACCAGCCCCCTCTGTCCTAAGGTTCCTATACTACAGCCCACATCAGCACTACGAGTCCAATAGGCCATACCGGTGTTTTCGGTAGGTGGTCTCGCCTCCTCATCATCAGGCAAGGCGAGTCCGAACTCCCGCCGTAATCGCGAGCTGAGGTTTTCCCGCTGGCGTTCCGTTGCAGTTGGCTGTGCGTCGAACACACCTGCGCAAACAAAACACACAATTGAACAATAATTCGTTACAAAATCCGTGTTCTATTTAAAAAGTAACAAAGTACTGTAAATATTGTTAATTACACTAAGTTTACAATACAACGAACACTGTGGGACAGTTATTTGAGCCAAAAGACTGACATTTAATGAATAAGTCTTTTGGGACGTGTGACACGTGTATTTTAATGTACAATTTACTGTGACCTGACTTTGTACGTTTGATGAGAAACGAAATGAAAATGTTGAAGATTTGTTTAACGGAACACACTCTTTGTGCCGTCTAAAGAACGTATGTCCTTATGTACGTTTATGTCGCCTAATTTCGCTTTATTTCTACTTTAGTGTAGTAGGCCAAAACCTTCTTTCTAAGGAGAGGCCTATGTCCAGCAGTGGACTAGTAAAGGCAGTTGATGTGTACTTTGGTGTACCTATTTGTACTGATTCAAATATCATAAATCCATTTACAGAATAAAACTAACAGTTTACTTCTACTATACTCAGAGTACTTCGAAATATAATAAAGTTCAAACAAAATTAGGCGCTAGATCTATCAGATTCTGAGCTTCTGTCAAAATTATTTTTATTAAACAAAGGTAGTTTCTCTTCCCTTTTTCTTATTTATTTCCGGCCGTGTTATTTTTCGTGGTTTCTTCTAATCAGAAAAATACATGGTAAAAAGTGGTGCGGGACTAACTAACTAACTAACATCTACCGTAAAGAAGACAGTATTTCCAAAAGTATGCCGCCAGATAACTTTCTAGCTAAGGATCCTAACACTAAGGCATCCAATTACAAATATATAATTGTAATTATACTACCATATTATCATAATAATGCATTGATTCAGGTATCTTTTGGTGTTTCTCACCTTATGCATTATAATGTTTATATCCTTATTAATTGCTCACGTAACATTCTATACGTAGCGCTCCGGTATTAATTACTCGTATTTATACGAGACATTTCAGTTATCTTATTATTACATTTTTACAAGTATTAAACCTTTAAAACCGACCACTGGCCTATGGTCCTCAGATCACAATAATTTATTTATTTATTTTATTTTTATTTATTTTACATCTTCATGGACTGGTGTAGGTACATCGGCGGACTTAATGCCCTGGGCATTTTCTACCAGCCAACCTTTAGGTGGTGTAGAAATCTTGTAGGGTAGGTGCACCGAGGTTACAATTGTAATCACTGATTGTAAATGTAAGCATATAAAATTAAACAAAATTCATATATATCAGGTCAGTCTGCAGGTCTAAAACTGACTAATATGTGAACACATTTAAAACCAATGATATAGGAAATATTAACACATCTGATGTGTGTAAATATTAAGATTTCATTAAGATTTTCAATCTTAATACAGTGTATACATTCGAATACATTCCATAATAAATATTGCGACAGCATAAGCGCCATGTTATTTTAAGTATTGTTGCTCAATCACCTAGCCTCGATTTAGAAAGGTAGCTAACGATTCTATCAATAACAAAACTAAAGATTTAACCAATAACTGTTTAAAGCTACAACGTTCCAAAAACATTAAACTACACACATAAAACACGACGAAATCGTATACGGCTTCTAGCTTACATGAGTCTAAAAATAATCTATACATGTACTCACAAACCAATTTAGAGCAATTACACGAGGCTATTGGATACTATACAACTATAAAATGGATATTACGATTATCTCATCTCTCGGTAGTATGTGGCATAAAGCATTAAAGACCTCGTATGAAAATGTTTGAATTCTCAATTCTGCGACGCAGTTATGTTTATACGTAGTCAAGGTCGTGGCGGTAATGATTTTAGCGAACACTTCGTACTTTTATGCAGGCTTAGTGTTTTTGCTGCGTTTCAATTTTAAAACAAATTCATACTTAACATGCAAATTCTTAAGTAGGGTTTTATTATTGAATCCAAGTTGCTGTATATATATATATATATATATCTAATCGAGGTAGGCTATGAGGAATATGTTAGAAAAATGTATAAATTTATTTAATACCATAGCATGATACATCTTAAAGTTCTCAACTAGTAACATTACGCTGATAAGCGTGGGTCATATTCATTGCATAATGTAGTCGCATTATCTGCTAACACGAGAATAATATTGTACATTATGTATGGTCGTACAATAATACTTCTGTTTGAGTTTATCGTCCCGTAAACAAAAGAAAGTTAATTAAACGACGGGAAACAAAACGTTGAAAATTACAAAGTATTATTACTGTTAGTTTCTATTATAAGTAAGCAAATAGATTACAAAATTTAGAATAGTATAGTGTTATTTAATTCTTGTAATTTCATTCCGCCACAAAAACGACAGCTGTTGGCAAAATAAAAATTGCTGCGCAGTACGACATCAATTACAAATTCGACAGACACGCTTACAAATGTGAACAGCGGAAAATAATGAGGCACCGTCCACACTAATCGAGTGTGAAGAGACGTAAGCGCTAGTGTCTCACTCACATCACCGCAACAATAGAACCAAAATGTGCGCGTGCAGTGCTTGTGGCTTCAAGAATTTTCGCGTACATACATTTTAGTCAATGTGACATGTTGTTTTCGATTTTATTACTTCAGTTCAGAGCATGCATCTAAATATTATTTGTTTTTACATACAGGACTGTAACCTAATTCTGTAAAATAGACATATATTGCAATATCCACATATTTGAAAAGGGAATCTTCATTTTGTTGAAACCATTATTATTCTTATATATGTAGTTGAACAGTAATTTTAAGTTTAAGCATACTATAAATAATCTGCTTTACCAAAAAAACAAAGCTGTATTACATTTTAAAAGGAGCATTAGTAAATAAGGCCATCAAGACACTTCAACATACCTTTAGGCAGGTGTGAAGCAGCTAGTTCTCGGTGTAGGCGCTGTTCGAGTTCGTCAGCGGCTGCGGCGGCAGCGGCGTCTAGTCGTTGAGGGGACAAGGAACCGGCGCCTGAAGACTCTGATGACCATTCTACCCCTCCTTCCCCAGGAACACCATCCCCTGTTTCACTAGCTTCGTTTACTCCACCCTCTTCGCACGCCACCCCTTTATGCCGCTTACGGTACTCGGTTATAGAGAGCTGTTTAATAAAACAAATTTTAGAAACAATTCTAGTCTCATTAACGAAATTGACCACGAAACGTCAATGACTGCTTGAAATCGGCTAAAAGACAAACTGAAAACATTTTACTTGCAGTTGTTGTTAACAAATTTTCTAAAACCCACCTGCATCCATAAATAGTGCATTAATCTATGTTCAAAACCATGTGTTAAAATTTATTGCTGAATACAGTAAATAAAAATCGTGATTCACAATTAATTTGCTTTGAAACGAAACATATCACCAACCTGCGTTAATCTTAAATTTACACATACTCTTTTCCGAAACTCTAGCTATATAATTTGATTTAAGATAACGCATATACAAAAAAATTTTGAGAGACTTCCCCAAGTTTGTTGTCAAATAGTTGTCTGTTATAGCATAAAATATCCTATTCTGTTTTTTTTTTCTTTAAAAAGACAGCTCCCGCATTAGGAATATATTCTGTGTAGCGGGAGACTTTACAAACACACATGACATGGACACAAAGAACACCCAGACTCAGAACAACAATTTGTGGATCACACAAAGTGTCGTCCCATGTGGGGATTGGACCCACAACAGTCAGCGTAGTAGTGAGCGGATAAACCACTAAGTAATCCGTGCAGTCAAATTAAATTAAACTAGATTTATAGATAAGTATCCAATGCACCACTTGAAGGTTAGAAGTGAGTACCTACATGTAAATCACACATCAACAAGCAACCTTATCTAATCAAGACCTTGGGTCTTCTATAATTTAGTTTGTTACACATTTTTCGCAACATTATTATTGTTCATTAACACAAACCAAAAATTTAAATTAACTAATCTAAATATAATTCATTAATCAATTTATTAAACTGGTAATACTAATATTTCCCTTTTATGAGTGGTTAGCTTAGTATTAGGTTAGGTTTTTATATATGTTAATCCTTGCAGCTAAGAGGATTATTAAAATGGTGTGATACAATCTACTTTACATCATAACCTACATATTTTTAAACATTGAAGGTACAATGTATAATTTTTAGTAGTAGTTAGGTATGATATGCTAAAACAATAATTATAAGTAGTGAAATAAAATGGGTGTTTAATAAATACACTCACCTTCCTTCGAACTGGTTTAGGTTTTTCAACAGGCGGAGGATTCAGTCTGGGGTCATTGGTGCGTGGACAATACGGTTTGCTCACCGGCTTTGGAGACGGCGTCAGCAAGCTTGATTTGTTTGAACTACTCAACACCCCCGATAATATAACACTGTTATTTGAGTCCATACTGTTCACTCGCGTTAAAATAGCTTCAACACTCTTAAACTCGTCAGCTGGCGTTATACTGTCCTTCTCAAATAAACTATTATCTATTGTTGTAGTCCTATCTATTGCACTCTTTATTATTGACATGTTTGGTACGTTTTCGTTTATTGTTTTGTCCATACTGAACGATTGAGACATGTTGCTGAAAATTCCCGAGAATAAACCTGTTGAACTAAAACGCGAAGAGAACGTTGAATTCTCTAACACGGACGGCCTGTCGACTGAGAAAGATTTCTCTACTTTTTCCACAACGGGAGAAATCGGTCTTACAGTTTTGATTGGTTTCATTGGTTCTTCTGGGAGTGGGATGGTTTCTGGGGGCGGAACCATGGTCATCGGACTCGGTTCTTCCGGTAACGGTATGTTCTCTGGAGCCAGTAACGGTATCGACTCTACTGGTGGGAGAGGTATATTCTCTGGAGACACATGTAGTTTCATATCTTCGTGAATAGAATTGCTCATTTCATCGTGAATGTCTCCATTAACTTCTACTGTTTTCGAATTCGTATCTTCTGTCCTCAATTGAATACTGATTTGATCATCAACCATGTTCAGATCAAAGTTTAAATTAACTTTTTTTCTTTTCTCTTTAGGTGGCTTTTTATTTCTGCTTTTTAGTATCAGTATGTTTTCTGTATGAAATGAATGTATTTTCTTCTGAATGTCATCCATTTCGTCTCTTTGAGGCGAAGAGTTGCCGCTCGTATCAGCAGACTGGCAGCTATTTAGTTTCTCACTCGGGCTCTCAATACCCTTCGGGTCACTACTACTAATAATGAAAGATTCTTGTATTTTTGACGCGGTTGGTATCGTGGTGTCAATCTCCATCGGTACCACCTTATTATAGTTGCACTCATCGATTTCAACATTATTGTTATTGCTCTTAATATCATCCGGTTTTGGTATGTCGGGCGGTAGCTCCTCTTCAGGTGTAGGCACTCCTATAATCCTTCTAATGTTTTCACTATCGTGAGGGCCTTTAATGTTCATATTTAGAACTTCGTGATCTATATTGCACTGATCGTCTGATCCTTGGCCGCTGTCTGACCGAGTTCTGTCCCTGCTGTACATACTTTCCATTATATTTCTCGCTTTGTATTGCCCTGCTATTCCTTGTGAGTCATCCTTCACAGGTGAGTCTTCTGATGTTAAAATAGGTGAAGTTTCATCATTACACTGTATTAACAAAATAATATAGTTAGTTACGTCAAGAGCGAATTTCTAAAATCAATTTACAGTATTTTTTTGGTACTTACAGGCACAATAGGATTTTGCTCGCAAGATAAGGATTCTCTTGCTAACCGTCTCTTCTTCAAAGGCGTTACCATTTCGTTGGGTGGTGATTCTGAAACAAATACATCTGATTTTCAGGATAAGAAAGTTATCTTTAAAAAATTAAGTTTTTTATATAAAATATAGTAAAAAATACAAACCTGCTGAGGGTGAGTCGCTCTCTTCACTTATGGCTTGTCGTAACCATCGTTTCTTGGCACTATGTTGCGGGATAACAGGCTGAATCACTTCGGCCACTTCGGTTGTTGGTGTGCTTCTGGTAATTCTTCTCGCCTTCTTTGGAGGTCTATTTCGATCCCTACCTGGTGTTCTAGGTGGAGAGGCTCTGGCATCGTCCTCATGGTAGATATCCTGACCACCGCTCAAATCACCAATCATCGTCGAAGCGACTCTGACTAAACTCTCTAGGGACGGAGCCGACACCAGGGCAGGTCTGTATGGTGATCTATAAGGTGAGGGTGTGCGTTCGGGCGACCGTCCTATCCATTCGGTCGCCATGGTTTTCTTAGTTTTTGGCAATTTAAAGGCAGATTCGACGGAGCCCACAGCCGCCTCTACTAGTAAACACGCTGAACTTAATCCGAGTTCCTAAAACCAAGGTTTCAGTCGTAAATGCATAAGATCAATGGAATATAAAATGAAGTAATTAGGGTAATGATAAGACACACAAGTCGTCATTACCTCGTTGACGCTGTCGCTTCGATCATCAGGCGGCGGAAGCGCACTGTTCCGTCGCAGGGGCGGAGCGCGCGGTGGGGTCAGCGGAGTGAGCGGGGTCATGGGGGTGTGCGGGGTCACCGGCGTATGAGGTGCTTCATCGCCCGACGTCACCATATCGCTGTCGGCAGAGTTAAGGCGCCTTCGGTTCGATTGTGACGTAGTCCGAGCACGGCCTTTGCGTCTGTGGGAAAAATTACTTTCAAATTAAAAAAAATAATTCACGTGCATTGTATTAGTTATTAAGTAATTAACAAGCTTCCCCTATTCTAAGTTTGGTGACAATTTATCTGTAGTTTAGTTATGTTGTAACAAAATATGTCAGTCTACAATATAGTTCACATAAGCAATTTCAAATAAAATCGAGTAGACTAAAATCGCTTGCTTACTTTTTTCTTTTCTTTGACGTGGTGTTGATAACTTCCTCGTCTTCATCTTTTTCGTTTGCGTTAGGATGAGGATCTGACTCCCGCCGCTTTTGTCTTTCTTTGACCTCCTGTTTGCGCTGTTCGGCCTTTTCCATGCGCTCAATTGCCTTCATAATAGCTTCCATCTTACGTTCCTCGCGCGTCTGTAATGGAACCATATTGTTAGAATATGTTCTGTTTCTAATTCCAACTTCACTTTTCTTCGAGTTTGAACTCACCATCTTTCTCTTATCCTTTTCTTTAATCGATGTCTGAATTTTATCTTGTGAGTCATCTGTTTTGTCATCCAAGGAATCCTGGTTAACGCACGTCGTTCGGCTAGACCGAGACGACCTGTCATGGCATGCTGACTTGGCAGACAATTCTCTGGTGACTGGTCTTGCCTCTTCCATGTTTAATGGCTCTTTTAGTTCTTTAAGCTCTCTTTTCAGTTCTTTAAGTTCTCGTGACTCCTTAACATCTTCTTTCTGTTTTTGCTCTTCCACTTTCTCTGGTTTTTCTTCATCAGAAAAGATACTGTCATTTTCTTCTTTTATAACTTTTTCTTCTTCTTTCGGAGAATCTATTTGTTCAGATACGGGTTCCTTACTTTCGGGTGGTGGAGTTGGTGGAGGTGGTGGTATTGGTGAAGGCGGGGGCGATGGTTCCTGTTTGATTGCTTTAAAATTCTGTTCAATGGGTTCAATTTTTTTGCAAAACTCTTGGTCATCATCTATTTCTTCTTTCATTTCTTCTTTTGCTATCAGATCTATTTCAGGTTTCACATCTTCTATTGGTTCTCGCTTAAAAGGCTCGTCAAAGTTTAAAGCCATTATAGCTGATTTGACCGGGGATAGAGGCGGGAATTCATGTTTAATTTGCTGAGGCGACTTTTTCTCGGATTTTATTGACATAAATGGTGTCGAGAATTCCTTGACAGGTGTCGTAATAGTAGGAGTGGGGGGTGGTGAAACTGGTGATGATGAACTAAAACATCTATTTCTACTTCGTTTCTCTCTAGGCGGATAATCAACACTCTTTCGAGGTGGTAATGTGTTTAGTCCGTTCGCTTTGCAGTATTTCGGATTTCCACAAGCACACGGCTGTTTGCTTCCATCGGAATCATGCCCAACAGTAATCTCCGTGTTTGCTTGCACTACTCCAATACTCACTAAGTAAACGTGTAATGCACCCTTAACTACACAATGTTGTAATTCGGCATTAGGTTTACAAGATCTCCGTACAAACCTTGCCTCATTTCCGTACGTTCTTGTGTCTATACATATTTGTGTATTATCTTTAGGTAATCGGTAGAAGAATACAAATGGACCAGGTTTCTGACTGCCAGCTCTTGCAGAATTCTGAAGTTGAGGTCTATGTTGGTTAGACAACATGTATTTGCCTCGTAACTCTATTACTGGAGTGTTTTCTTTTAAATCCTTTGTTGCAATTAAAATCTTCCCACCGGCATGGGGGACAGTTGTACATAAATGCGCGTTCATAACATACGCCATATTTGGCGTATTACCTAATTTACTACTGTATTTCATTATCTTCGCCCTTAGTTCCGGACTGTAATGGTTTGTCACAGCTAATTCATATGAATCCTGGAAATGAGATTGATTTGATAAACCTGAACTATATTTACTTCGATTTAATAATAATTCCTTCTTTCGTTTGACGCGTTTTTCTGCTAGTTTTCTCTTTCCACTCTTTCTTACTACTTCTGGTTTCTTTGGCCGCTTGGGCCCTCGTTTAGGTAACGGTAATGATGGTTGTGGCAGAGGAGGGAGCACTGGAACATTAGAGTTATAAGTTGTTACACATGATCCACTAGTGTTTGTATAGGTAGTGACTGTAAGTAAACGTTTTCTTTTCTGACCAACAATTCGACCGCCTTCCGATGAGTCAGAATCTGAAGCGCCAAGCGCACTCAACTCCTCTCTTTTCCGTAACTGTATAGCTCGGGCGTGACGTCGATCTATTTGTCTTGGCAAACAAAGTTCACACATATATGCATCTGGTATATTCTGCCTGTCAATTCCCATGCAATCAACATGTTGCCATTCCCCACAACGATCACAGCATATCATGTATCCGTCATCGTGTGTGAAATCACAAATGCAACGAGTTTTTCCTTCTTCCTCCCCTTCAGGTGCAGTTTCTGTATCACTGCCACCCCTAGTCTCTTGATGCTTATCTCCATCTATTGAAGATATCACAGATGCAGCATCATCATCAGGTGGTAGAGGTGCTTGCGGCTTGTACGTCGTTGGTGGCATCTGATTAGACGATACAGGTGCTGGAGTACCAATGAGATTAGTAGGTAATGTTAATGCTATTTCATACGAAGCTGTAGACATTATGACTGGTGAATTTCTCTTCAGAGGGCTCATAGGTGATGTGGTAATAGGTGGTGAGACAATAACTGGTGGTGGAGCAGTTGAAACTGGAGTTGGGGGTGTTGTAGGTACAGGTTGCTTTTGAGCAGGTTGGGCATAAGTGTGGTCCAACATCACAAATGCTAAAGGTTGAAATGAGTATCTTCTTAGTTCTTCAGCAAGGTTTGGTCTTTCTTCCATACCAATTATGTCATCTTCTGTCAGTAAAGTAGTCTTGTCACCGCTGGAACAAAAAAAAAATCAATATTAAATGATAGTTATAGATTATGGAATAGGCTTTGTTTCTCACACATTCATACTTACACAACTATCCTCTTTTGATTAATTGGCTTTGTTTCAGCTGGTTCCTCAGGGGTGGGGGGTAAATTTGTAATATTGTGGTTGACTGGTGTAGGACTTGTCTGGAGCATTAGTTTGGGTTGTGATAACGACTGCAAGATCTGTGCAGTTAGTTGTTGGTTTGCTGACACTTGTGATACTGTGGAAATTTGATTATCTGCTGAACCATAAGTCTGTACATAGCGCAAATTAGGCGTCGATCCAGACTGAACGTAATGCGGTCCTTTAGGTAAACTGGTACTGGTAGGTGCAGTTGATAATAGAACCGGCCCACAAGGAGACTGCAATACTAGACGTTCACCTTTCGGAGGAAACTTAGAAAGAGGCAATGGTTGGCTCTTATGTGTAGGACTACCAACTTTCTGAATGATTTTAGAAGCATTTGAGTCAACAACCCCATAATTAGGTTGTTGACTTTTGTATGTTACATTAGAAACTGGCCATGTCTTTCCCTCAGATTTGTTCGTAGACCCAGTCTGTTGTATTATTTTAATTGGTCTTGTTTGATTCTTTTGATTTGAAACTTGGCTTGAACTTTTAGATCCTTTAAATGTATTTACAGATTTTCTTCCTGAATGAACCGACATTTTGTTCGGTCCAGAGACAACACGAGATAATATATGGCATTGTGTGTTGCCAGAGGAGGTAGCAACCATAGCATTTAAGTGAGCACCATTGTTTACCTTATTCAAAGTTTTATTTAAGTTTGTGCTTTTTGTGAATGCATGACTGTATGGTACATTCTTGACAGGACTGCTATTTACAACATTTGGTGAAAGAGTTGAACAACCAATCAATGATTGATTTTTCTGAGGTTTAGCCGAGAGTACAGAGTTGCTGAGTTTGTAGACATGGTTTTTGTGTACTATACACAGATGCTATTTCTTTGCCAGTTATATACTGTGATTGTAAGTAGGATTCTTCGGTATGGCATATGTTGCTTAAAATTTGAACTCTTTAGATGTCTTCGGTCGGCTAATGAAATTAGTCTCAGTGACATATATTTGCTTCGTCTTCTACCAGCCTGGGTCGAATCATTTACATAACTTTCACTAGTAATGATGATCTGTGATAGACCAGCCCTGCGATCTATCTTCATCAACTTTAGTGTCATTTGTAGGAGCACGATGGTAGAAAGTATTGTAGGTAGCCATAGTGTTGGGTTTCCAGTTACATCTTGTACATTTGAATTTGATGTAATATTCCCAACCAGCTGTCATCAACATTACATTGTGAATATCTGAGCGGCCACTTTTGTAACATCTTTGAACAATCGCATGTGCCAATGGTGCTTGTTATAAGGGTTGTAGAGTTTTCAACAATAATTACCATCATTTGAATCTTCATGTTTTCATGTAATATGGGATAAGCTATGCGTCCTACATTATCATATGGCATCTTCTAATCTTACAAGACCAGAGAGTGAATCCACAGAATATCTGATAACCTTTTTCAGCAATGTGGGTATTCTTTCTTTATTACTTTGTGCACAGAATGAATGATTTAGGATTTTTAGAGTCAGGTAGGATCACCTTCAGTGGGAGACAAGGGGAAGCCTTTAAAAAACGGGAGTTTTTAAATTTGTTAATTCAATCTGCTAGTTTTGTCAAATAATTTATATACATTTCAGGAGGTGGTCGGCCGAATCCTATAACAAACAAAGGTATAATATTAAATTTTAGTTAATACCCAAAAAACACATATGTTTTCCATGTAAAAATTTTACTAACTGTAAAAGGTTTTATTTCTATTACATACATTTTTAAAATTTACCCCCATCACAAGAAATGAGTTATACATATTATTTTATCTTTATAGAATTTCAGGCCCTTTTTACATGAATTTACAATCATAAAAAACTTAAATTGAGGGGATAAAACAAAATTAGAATATTTAAAAAAAAAATGCCTCATTTGTAAATTGTGATAATTTGATTTTAAAAGTATATAAAAACAAATGCCCCTACTCACCAAA